>OY728164.1:1932902947-1934181819 GCA_963277665.1 Viscum album | reverse complement strand
GGATGGTTAGCTACCCTAGTTGCTGATGAACTAGATCTACATGACATTCCTGAATATCCCACTCTCCATGATGTGTGTAACTATTTCCCATAGAAGGTATAAAATTCACTCTCTTGTAGTGACAATCTATTTGGACTCATAATTATATTAACTAGTCCATACCCAAATTTAAGTGAATTCTTAACATACCCAGGATATAAGGATACCACCAAAAATGATACTCACCAACCTCAAGATAACACCCCCTTTCATATACGTAATTCTCTCAACCTCAACCCCAATGGTGTATTGATCATCATAACCCCATGTAAAAAATCCACTAGCATACTCAGACCATTTAATAGTTTTGAAGATATAAATGAACTGGAAGTAGTAGTATCAAATAAGGCACATGAAATCATAGAAGGTATAAGAATAATACCTATAAATGTTGATGGTCTATCCTCTCTACCAACCCGTGTTGGATGAATTACATGTAATTGTATTACTCCGATTAAATGTAATTTAGTTTGAGTCCCCTAAACAACATCACTTAGGTGTTAGAGGCACCCTTTTCCAGAATTTACACAACCACTACCTCAACCGCCATGACAAGAATAAATATAACTACCAGAATGATATGGTGTAGAAGTCCTAGTTCTCATACTCTAGCTCTTTATAGCTCCATTATCACTACCCATTTTTCATGGGTTCATATAGAAGCGTTGTATATTTCCCATATTATCTCATGTTAGGAATTATACCATGGGTTGGGGACAATGACTATGAAACATTCCCAGCCAACTGCACTAGTGTTAGGTCACTGAGGTATGTTCATGTCTAACTGATCCTGCCTCTATCCACTCTTCCTTATATCCCATTAGTTGAAATTTTGGAAGTGAAGTTTCTTATTCTATGAATATGTACCTCTTAGGGGTCTTGCAGATAGAACTTTCATTCCAATGGACACATCCTTCAAGTAGCCCTCAGATATGAGAGCCTAATTCACCACTTCTGAATACTTTTTCACCCAATATATGTTAACATTGGATGTAATTTAAAATTTAATCCCATATTAAATTTTTGTTATAAACTATAATAATATCATACCACCCTTGATAAAAAAATTTAAAATATATGAATCATCAAACATAGTTCATCATAGACATGCATCCTTGAGTCTACACCATAAATTCATCTTCCTCTCTTGAATAATTGTCCTAGGGTAAAAGGTTTCCAAAAAATTATAAAAAAAGTACTTACACTCTATATTCTTTAGTTTCCCATACAATGTTTGGATATCCCACCAGTGCCTCTCTTGAATGTGTAACATATATTATTTTAGTCTGAATCTCTTCAAAACAAAAGGCTCTAATTTTCCTTGTATTGTGTGCATAGTCTAAATATAGAACTCAACTACTGCAGGTCCACCCTCTCTGATAAATGTTTAAGAGTGTTGTACAAAGAACACCTGAGTCTAGTATGACATACTATTCACAACATCCCATGTGACTCTTTCCATAAATTGAATAAACTGAGTGATGTACCCATTTATCTTGTTTCTTATATCCTCACTCAAAACTATCTGAACCTTAGGTTCCACTCTTAGTGGATCATTTTTATCCATGACCTCCTATGATCCTACTAACAAGCATCATCATGGATTGTAATCTCTACAATTATAGACACATGTCTTACAACACATAAATCATAATCAATTAGTTTAACCATGAACGGTTTTACATAAATCCATAACAATTAAAACCTCATACCCTACCACACACTCTAAACCAATGTTATATTACATAACTTAACCATCCTACATCTAGGTTACAGTTAAAAAATGGTAAATTGATTCATATATTTACGTTTCTTATTATATACCCATTTTCAAAACTTTTTATAATTTTAAAATTTTTAATTAATATTATGCACCTTTGAGTTCAGTTTCCCAAGAAAAGAAAAATATTTCAATTTCAGCAACATTCCCAGAACCTTATTTTCATTGTGTTCCAATATATGATGCATGTTATAATAATTATCGAGAGCCCTGAATGATGCATGAATATAAAATTATTATTCTATAATAGTACATGACTAAAATTTTATAAAATCATGTAAGAAATAATCATATAATACAACAAGTGTATCACTCAATTTGAAATAACATCTTAGTGTAACAACAAACATCAATAACATTATCCCACCATGGGTACAGAGATTTTACCGCCTATGTATTGTTTAGAAACTCCCATGAATGAGATCATTAACAAGGCCTAACTCTTTTTAGCAACATATCTCCGAATCACAAATAGTAAGAAAAAATAGATGAAATGAAACCACCTCTAATACCACTTTGAAATGTTTAGACCTAGATACCACACAATAGTGTCTCGAGCTAGTTCGCTACATGATCTCAATCACACCCCCTGGTATGATAGAGGAATCCAAATAGTAGTGAGGGTCAAACAAAGAAAATAGGGATCTTATACCCTCTTTATCAATGTATCACAACATAAGAAATAAATAAATAATAACCAAATGAAAATAGCGATATAAAAATAAATATAAGTATTACATGTTGACCAAAGGAGGGATACAATATAAAAAATAAAAAATGTTGATATATTAGGCCATATGTGTCATGTGTCAAATAAAAACCTAGAATAAAGACACACTGACACTACCAATAGCATATTGACACCATTTCTAGTTCCCTCATCCATGCTCCATTACCACTCGTCCATCTAACAATGAAATATTTCCCTTAACATATATTGAAATGATGATATCTATTTGTGTACCGATTTGGAATCCTGAGTAGGTTTTCAGAAATCAATATGTCCCAAACAATAATTTATAAAACAAAATCCAGTAAATAATGGTATCTATAGTGGTCTAAATAATAATGTACATTGCATAATGTAAAAAGTTACCACATTTGTTTCTTATTTATTTAACCACATAATATTTTGAGTTCACAAAGACACTCAAACCATAAATACCTACTTTTTAGATTGATAAATCTAAAATTTAACAAAGAGGGATTTACAACTCATTTTAACATGGGATTTAATTATCAATTTAATTTAAAACTATGTAACTTATGGATGGTACCATTGTCCAATACAAATATTTTTTTCCTAAAATTCCATTACTAGGACACCGTGGGTTTTTGATGCATGAAGATGTGTCCTAAAAACCCTTTATCAATCAATCACATGTGGGTTTTTAAAACATCATTTTGTGCCACATAATCATTTATCATTCAATCAAACGGGGGATTTTAAAGCATCGATCCATGCCCCACACTCCTTTTTAACATGCATGAATTGTTGTCTAGAATTCCATGTCTTGGACCTCATGGGCATTTGAATCATTAGTCTATTTCCCAAAACATGTTTATAAATTAATCAAATATATAAAATTTAACAAGTTTAATCATCATTATCAGTATCATTATAATTTCACATCATGGTATACCATTTTTACTTATCAAAAAAACCGTATTTATCGTTTTAATCACGTAGAATAATATGAAAAAATAATTATTATACCATCCTTATAAATTTAGTAATATAATTAATTAAATATAAAGGTTAATACAAACATATATTAATTCTAAAAAATAAATTCCATTATATCACATTATTAATCAATTTCAGAACCACAATTGAATATTCTATGGCCTAAATTCCACCCATTTAACCATCACATGAAAATTTAATTAATCATTTCTAAGATTCCATTATTTAATTAACCAATTAATTAAACAATTTTCAAGATTCAATTTCCAAACAAGGAAATTTATATTCCAAAATACATCCATGAAATGATTATTCAAGACTATAGGAATTAACATTTAAATTACCAACCTTAAGATCATTGGAGAATGTTTGTAGGACTGTAGGGTTTGTTGGGGTCATCACAAATTTTTGGAAAACTATGTGCTAACCATCCACTTCCCCTATTCCTCCATAATTTCTAGATTTTCACCCTAAACAACATAAAATAAAAATGCACTCAATTTAAACCCAAACATTCTAAAATAATACCTAAAATTGTGATAGAAACAACATTTGAAGTGATCAGGATATTACACCTATGTTATATGAAACATTCTTATAGAGTTTTAAAGATATATGATATATATAAAGATGATGATTGAGTAAAATGAATGTTGATATATCAATATTTTTATCTTTTAAATAATGATATGTAAGAACTGTAAGTTTGAATGATAATTCTAATAGAAAGGTCATAGGTTTTTAGAGAAGTATGAAGATTCATATCTATAATAATTCCTTTAGTCCTGTATATATAGGGATTAAAACACTATTTAATTATTATCTCACATATTTTTTATGATGGAATGAGTGTAAACTTTCAATATAATATATTCATTTTATATAAATATAATAATATTTATTTTTATTATAATATAAAAATTATATACTCTATAGAATTTTAATAACCAACTTCGAAAAATTTAATCTGATTTGTTGTTTTAGAAACATATAATATTATTTATTACATTAGCTTGGAGATAGGCTCATCTTATACAATTATAAAATTTTTAAAACCATGGATAGGTTATGAAACATTTGAAGTTCAAGTAAAATTAGTATTATTTGTTTGATTCATGTCCAAGAGTTAAGAAACATAAAGAGGCCTTCCGATATTCAAATAATGTAATTAAATTGTGATGTTTCTAATAACTTCATCTTTATTTTGTTGTACATCTGATAAATTATATTTTAGATAGTAAAAAAATTTGGTTATAATAATTCATGATTTTAGTATATTCATGAAAAATCATTTCCTATCTCAAAAAGGTGAATACTTGAAAAAGATTATTTATTTTTTAAAATAGATAACAAATAAATAAATTATTTAATAAGATCGTATATAAGTTGTAAATAATGAAAATTTATAAACTTAAATTTTGATAATTTTTTCCAAGATAATAGAAACTTATCTATTTTTTCTTCACCTTGAACCCAATAATAAAAAACTATTATAGTGATGAAAAATATAACTATATAAGAAATGGAAATAACTGTGCTAAATGAATTCAATTTACCATAATATTATCAGGCTGAACCAGTTAATACATCATTATATATCTTAAAAAGATTGAAAATTAGGCTCATATTAAAAAATAATTTACGATATTTTTAATGAAATGAAAAATAAGATTGTACTTTTTAATGTTTTGGGTGGATGAGTTTTTATTTAAAATGCTAAAGAAAATATGGATATGTTTGAATAAAAATATATGCACATATTTTTTAGAAAAAAATATAATAGTAAATATTATATAGTATATTACTAGAGAGTCATGTTAATGGAAAAATCGTTGCATATAATGTTCATTGAAAATACTGAAAATTTGTATATATATTCTGATAAACTTAATAAATGATTTATATAGTTCAATTTTGATAATGATAAATATGAAAATTATAATGCATTATTTTTTGGGGAGGACATCTCTTCTCAATCTAATTTTATAAATTAAAAAACACATAGATTTCATTCGTTATAAAATGAAATTGGAAATGATGAATCTTGAATAAGAACTAGAAAATATGTTTTTTGTATTTTTATTAATTTTTCCTTTTTTGGTAAATTTGTGATTATTAATGTTAAATAATAACTGAATGATTATTAATGAACAAATACTATGCGTGATGAACATAATCGATTTGAAAGATATAATTTTTTTAATTTAGGTGGGATTACTCAATATATAAGGTATATTGTAACTTAATGAATGTTTCAAAATAAAATCAATGAATCAATTAATATGTTATTAAATATATCTACATTAGATTCCCAAGGTTATTTATAAGAACAAGTTATTGATTCTGAAGATTTGTTTTCAACTATTTATAGAATATAATCCTTTTAGATTTTATTATCCATTTCATAATATCAATATTTTAAATTGTTTTAAATCGATATAAAAACATTTATTTTTCAAAGGGTTCTTTTTCTGAAGTAGTTCATGCTAATCAAAAAATTGGTTTTCAAATTGTAGAACTTCCAAAATATTTTTTCAAAATATATAATTATTTTCTTGTATAAATTTATCTCTACGATCACAGTATAATAAAATGACTATATTTTCATTTTAATATGATTTTAATAAAGGAAATAATGATCCAAATTTATTTGTACATAATATTTATAATGATATTTTAATGGAAAAAATATATGATAGTGATATTATATTTATATCTATAAATTATATTCTTTGTGTTAAATTTTCAAAATTAATGACAACTGAAATTACTATGAATGTAATGGGTCAATTAAAGTTTTCTATGGCATTCAAATTTTACAATGAAATAATGGTATTTTTATAAATCAATGAAAATATACTAAATAATTAGCTAAATTTTTCTATATTAATTCATGAAAAATAATGAGGTCCAAAATGAGAACCAGTTAAAAATTAAATGTGGATTAATCTATAATATATATATATATATATATGATATAATGTATAGATGAATGATGGGAAGTTTAGTTTATTTTGTCACATGAAGTCCAAATATTTTTTTCCCAATCCACATGTCTGAAAGAAATTAGTATAATACAAAATAAATTTATTTATTTTTGTAAAAATAATAATTATATTTGTTAAGGGAACTATTTAAAATGGCATTTTTACGAAAATTATATTTGTTTTATTTTTTATCATATTCAAACTCTAATTTATAATGTTGCAGACCTAAAAATAAATTGACATCAAATATGGGTCAATTACTTAAAAAATGTATAATTTCACGGAGTTTTAAAATTTAATAGTCAATTTCATTGTCCACACCTAAGGCTTAGTAAAGTACCACTACAACTTTTTGGGCTGAAAGTATTTCTATAAAACAAAATCTATCAGATTTCAATTATTATTTAATAAAAATTCATATATATTATGATAATAAATATACTATTTCAATATCTAAAAAACCATCATATCAATATATCAAAAATCATATTGATGTTATTTTTCTCTCTTAAGATATAATCATAATTATAGAGATATCATTCTGTGATTTTCTCAAATTGAAAATCAACTTTGATATAACTCTACAAAACCATTAAGTTCCATGACATTTGAGAAATTCATGTTTTAACTTGGTTTAATAGAAATTTAGTAAACATTATATGTTTTAAATTTTTTATATCCCTGGTAGAAAATAATTAATTTAAGGGTAGTTATCCATTGATTTATATTATTGGGGGGTTGGTATTTAATAGCATAATCATATAAATATCAAATAAATTATTAATGATATTAAATATTATATTTTTTTTATTAATAATGTTTTTTCCTTTATTATTTATTTCAAAATGGTGGTGAAATTTTTGTGTTTTTAAATTATAAGTTGGTTTTTTCATTCCAATTTACAAAAATGGGGAGATTATTTGGATTCAGAATTTTCTTTTAGTATTATATCTTGTTTTTTTATTGTTCTGTTAAATTGAAAATCACATTATGTAAAATTATTTATTTAGAATTCAAATAATTGCTAATAATTATTTACATTTTATTTGATTAATATTATTCATCATTTAGTTTTATTATAATTTAAAAAAAATTGTATTAAAGAAATGACATTTTTATATTCATTTTTAGGAATTTTATACCCTAACTAAAGTTACTAAAAAATATTTTTACCTTTATAAGGGTTTCTATTTATCCCTACTTAAATTTTATTCTACCATTATGTGTGATTTAAAATTCCAAACATACATCCACATGCATTACCAGGAAAGCTTGTGTAGATTTAAAGTACACTTCTGAGAACCTTGCAGTCTATGAGTTACTCTTATATAACTTTTTTATAACCTTATACAAGCCTTATAATGTTAATTTTATCCATTTTCAAGTATGTTAGTAACATACACACGTGTTTTAAAATTATTTTTAACTTTAAGAAATTATTTTAAAGGTAGGTTTACCCTTATGAGAGGATTAGAGTAGCCTTACAGAAGATTAAGAAATTAATGTCTTCATTTATATATCTTGCAAGTACCATGACTCAATGTGCACCTTACCTTTACTTAGAAAACTATACCTTTTTGGAATGATTCTAAAACACATCATAAATTTATGAAAATTTTTAATGTACCTTTGCACGGTATTGTAATCTAAATATACAAAGCATATATTACCTTTAACCAGTGTACTCTACCTTTACACATCCCCAATGAAATGAATATTTACCTTTAGGTGTCTTATTGAATTTTCACATTACCCTTTCACATCACAGAAAATTACTTCCTACTATTGCATGATATATCTAGTTACCCATATGCGGGATCTCCCATGCATAGTTGCGTGGGGGGGTACAATCCTTTAACTATAAAAATTATAGTTGCATCTATATTTATAATGGTAACACCCCTATTATCTTCTATTAATATTCCTCTCATTACTAGTGGTATAATAAATCTTGAATAGTAATTGTAGAAGCCTATTTTTTTAAATGGTAGAAACCTCTTTTGTTCACAAAATATAAGCACAAAACTACCTGTAGAAACACACAACTAATCATAGCAGTGCACAACTAATGGTCGCTCCACATAACTAGAGTTGGTATAATTTTCTAGTGGTAGAACATTATTCAAGTTGTATCAAACATATTATATAATTAGATAAATGTATAACTACTTCCGTCATTTAGAATTTATATTTTCTATCATCATATAGAAATTAATTATTATTATCATTATTATTACTTCATCTTGTGAAAAAAATTTCTATTTTTTTGATTTAATAATTATAATTTATAAAATATAATTAATTGATTGATTAAATATTTTTTGGAACTTCTTTATAAAAAAGAATATACAATATATATGTTATGATTCTTAGTTTTAGTGATTTTTTATATTTAAAATACATCATTTTTATTCAATATATTTCTGATTCTATTATTTGCTGTAAAATAAATATTTTTATTACTGATTATTTAATAATTATTAGATTTTATTTCATGATAGAACAAAATAGTTTCAGAATTATATAATAAAGAGTGTGATATTTCAAATAATAGATAAAAAGTATATTTTTATTCTTATTATCTTCTATCATCACATTTTGTATTTAATTATTTGGATACTCTTTCTTAAAATAATAAGATACATAAATGTAAAGATAGGGTATCAATAGTTATAATACAATAAATAACGAACGTGATAAAATAAAACATAAATAGTTTACTCAGCTATGATTATAGAGAGAGAATAACACAACATTATTATAGGAATTGTGAATTAAAAAATATATACCATGACTACATTTTCTATGGTTTAATCATGAAGTATGTCCTCATTTTGAAGCACTACTATTCAAGTGATCAAATTTATTGAGTTTTGTATACATTCATAATAATCTCCTAAACTATTGTACTTAATTATTGTGGTTTTTCATTGATCTATAATTATATTTTCTATGTTTTTTTATAAAGGTGGTTTCTAATTTTTCACTAAAATATTTATCTTAGTAGGTTATTACAACTATTCTAAATGAATAGTATTATTGAGACTCCCAGAAAAAAGGCATGTGGGTTTTGAATCCCATGAAAAGGTAGGTGGATTTTAAATCTTATAAAATTATGTTATATATGTACTACAAAGTGAGAAAATAGTAAAATTTAACTCAATTATCACTCCCCTAGAAATAATAGTCCAAGAGAAGAACATGATTCTAACTAAAAAATATTAAATAGTAGAATATGATCTTCCTGATCCTAAAAACTATTGAAAATCATATGATAATTATTTTAATTTTCACTTATAATTTTCACCTATTTATTAATCAAATAATTATAAATAATCAACTTCTTACGGACTATTCGTACCCCCCCTCCTCAATCATTCCTCCTCACGGAGACATAATTATATAGTGTTAATGTTCTAATATGAATTACAATCTTTTTGAAGACATCTCCAAACCATGGAAGTAAACCTCAGATCCTGATAAGATAGAATAAATTATTGTACTCCGAGAAAACTTAACACTTCCTTAATATATATTCAAAAAAATTTATCATGATATAAATCATCCTTAATTTCAAATAAATGTTCTTACATTGTAAGTATATAGACTACACCTTAAATAGAATTATAAAATTTATATTTTTTGGGGAGTCTGATGAAGAAATAATTGAGGATTTTTTCCAATCTCTATTATACTGTTAGTAATAGTTATAGCATAACCATAGGAATTTATATCTCACCCTTAACATGTTTCATTCTAGTCATCTAGATACATATTATGTAGTATGAGTTTTCATATTCTCCAACTATAAATACTCTTTTAAATTTCAATACATATTTCTAATTCCTGGTTGAATAGAGAGTGATTAGATATGAAATTAATTCCACAGATCCATCCCCAAATTTGGTACCGACATTACAAATTTATGGTTCCAAAACCTTATCATTTGATGGAAATCATTTTTGAACTATGTATCATTCTTCACTTTCTATCATAGTTCAACAGCTTCCTTTTGTGCCCATTTAAACCTCACATAGATGGATATAAATTATTCATCTATAAATGATATGATCACATTTATTTTCTATTGACTTAAAAATACAATTTATATAAATCTATAATCATTGGATCTCTTTAAATACCCATCATTTGTAAATTATCATTGTCTTTCTATCGTAGGGCATCATTCACCTTATTTTCCTTCCCAAGGTGGTAATTTGTAAAGTATTTATAATAATTAATAAAATCAAACCAACTCCATTGATTAATATTTGATTTTTTATATATGAATATATATTTATATTTATTATATTATCAATATATTTATTACATCATTCTCCATAATTATAATGCCTCCATGTTTTAAATGTAATACCTAACACTCAAAACTCCAAATAATGTGTCAAGTAATTTTTCATAGTAATTTTCAATTTATCGGAGGCCTAAGAATTCACCCTATCATACTTGAGGAGGAAAAAACCTAGTAATTTCATAAATTCATATGTTTAAATCAGAAACCCTTATCCTAAATAGGTTAGTGTGAGAATAGGTGTATTTACTAATCATCTTTTCAGCTCCTAGAAATTTTCATCACATTAATCTCTACAAAGGAACAAGGATCCCCTTTTTTCTTAGCACTGTTATGGGATTATATATCCATGATAAGTATATCCTAAAGAATCTATAGTAACCATACAACTCAAAAATAATATAAATATTGATTACCATGGTCGGTCGTAGACATTTCATTATAACTTTTATCTTTAAAGGATATAACAAATTAAATATCTATAATCCAAATTCACACGTACTAAATTTGGAATATATTATTTGATTTCTCAGGGTATTCAACATAATCCTCAAATTATCGTCACGATCTTACTTACTCTTGGAATATATAAGAATATAATCTATAAATAATTTCATAAATGATAGAAATAATCTTCAAATACCCTACTCAATAAATCCATGAGAATAGACGTGGAATTGGTAAGTCCAAATTGAATCAATATAAATTCCTAATGAGTGTACCTAATACAGAATGTTATCTTGGTTATATTCACCTTGTTGACCCTCAATTAATGATATCATGAATGAAGTTCAGTCATAGAAATTTATATATCTTGCTATTATTTATCCAATAAGTCAACAATGAATGGTATATGATACTTGTTCTTTCTAGTAGTCTTGTTAAGTGCTATACTTTTTGTGAAAATAGATATTAACCATTAAATATTCTTAAAAACATAACATGTTAATTCCATGGTTACTCACATTGGTGTATAGATCCATTTTATATATTCTCATTTAGTTTATATTTCAATTCTTGCAAGTCAATTGGGGTTATTTTACATTGAGTTATTGAAATATGTGTAATAAAAGGTATGAGTTCAATTAAGAACTCTACTACACAATTAATGGGAAATAATAATTTATTTATGAAATTCAATATAATATCCCCAAAATATTGGCATATATTTAATGTTGAGTTTCAACCAAACCAATAGTGATAAATAACCCTCACTACTAGCTAGTAAGATAAATAAAATGGATTTAATTTCTTGTGGAAGTTAATTTTCATCTTCATGCATAGAATTGATCATAGTTTGATTTTCAATATAAAATTTGATTCCATTTTTCTTGTTAATTAAATGAGATCAATATAGATATGGATCATTTCAATTCTAAAAATAACATCAAATTCATAAATATTATTAAAAATAATATATTCATAAGGCGCATTCATTTAATCATTAACATGATATCCCTATATATCGAGTGGAGGATAAGTGTGAATTATCCAACATGATCCACTTCATCAATTTGCATATAATAGGACATTCCTTAATCTGGTATTTATTAGTTCAATTAGGTCATTGACTCAAATAATGTCCACTTTACCCACACATATGCCATTGAACTATTAGTGGTACTCTATAAGGATCTTTATTTCCCTTAATCAAACTCTAAATTTTTCTTTTGAAATTAGTTTTTTATTACCATATTTTCTACACATAAAACATATTATCAATCATCTTATACAATTACTTTGGTTCTTTTTTTCTAATTTATGACATGTAGAAAGATGAATCTTCTTCTATTTATAGACTTTATTAACTAAAATAGTAGAAATATAAACTTTTATCTATTTTTTTGAATTCAAAATTTCACATTGGTATATTTATTATTTATTATTTGAGATAAATGATTATGTATAATCACCTGGTATTTTACTCATGCTCAAATTTCATTTGGTTACTCATGAGGCTGGTTATTGCATTAGTTGTCACATTTGTTGTTAACATGATTCCTCTTGGTTTCAGGAATTGAAAAAAAACATAATATGATTATAAAGCATTAATAATCTACATAATAAATCATTTGATTATAAAATATTCATATTATTTTCTAAATTCTGAAGCCTTATTTTGACCCATGAATCTTTAAATTCGTGTTATATCTATATGAATTATAGTAGGTTTTCATAGAATTTATCCTATCATTCAATATAATTGTTTATAAACATAAGGTTAATTAAAAAATGAATATCCTCTATGAGTGAAGATTTAGACTTGTAGTCTTAATCCTTCTCATTTTGAACCAAGTGAAAATCGATTTGACCATAAACCAACCTTTTTAGGGTGTTTACCCATAGTATAATTTCTTTAATAGCCACATAAACCATCTAGTATCAATGTAGGGATATCATTTCTAGTAAACAAAAATCTCTATTTTAGTAATATTTTAGTTTATTATCCAGCACTCTTTAATATCCCCATGACATTCCCCAATATTCTCTAATACTTATCTATAAAAATAAATAAACCCTAATCAGATATCGAGGTGACCTAGGAATAAAAGATATAAGTATTACATCATTATATAAAAATATAAAATTCATACCTTAGAAATTCATATCCAAGAACTAAAAATATTTTTAGTTTCTAGAGACTAGATACATAATCATCATGTTTCAAGAATGATATTTAACATCTCCCAAAATATTTATTTCACATACTATACTTCTTAGACATATCATACTTAAAATCATTCTAAATAACATGGGTAAATTGCATTATAATAAAGGGTAAGCTCAAAAGCTCAATATTGGTAAACAACAGATCTTTCAATCAATGATCCTAAGTTAGATTAAGATAAGAATAAGGTTATAGAAATATGATCCTATCATACAATAGTCATATGTATTCGGTCAAAGATCATTAAACATTAGTAATTGTATGAGGTTTTGACCTAACTCATACATAAGTCATAAAAATATGTAATCATCAATATTAAATAATGATCTATGATAACATAACATAATAATTAAGAATAGGTTTGTGGTAGACACATAATCATGGAAAAACATTTCCATAATTGTTTCTCACTACAAATACTATCATAGTGGATTGGTTTTGTTTCAAATTACATAATAACAATAGTCATGGTTTAATCCTTGGACTATCATAAATGATATATTTCATTTTGTACTAATTTATCAGCCCCATTCTAGTCCATATTATCGCATGATATATTAATATTTAACGAATTCAATAGATTTCTATATAAATTTTCTCCCATACATCATATAATAAAAACCATACATATATGTAACACAACATCCAAACACATTCACCATTTTATAATATAATAACCTTTACATATAAGATGAGTTTCACAAAAATTAAATTATTTCAACAAAGCATAACCAAACGAAAGAAATGGGTTTCAAAAGCCTTCCATTATAATTTAATTTAATAATAGGAAATAAAAACGTTTTATAGAATAATCGTTAAATCATTATCATCATAAGACATCCGAAGAATGAAATTGGATATTGGCATAAGATCATATCACTAGTGATTCATAAAAATTCTTAATTTTTGATGACATAAATGAAAAATACCATTATATTTGAATATAAACATTTCATTAAAAATAGTAAAAATACAATTTATTTTGGTATCTTTAAGAAGGAAAAATCCATAAAATATTGAAAAGAAAATTTCCAATAATTATAAACACGGAAACGTATAAATTATTCATACAATCAAAGATTTTTCATGATGGTGGGAAATTTCATTCATTTAATATCTGTTAAAATAAAAAGAATTAACCATTTTTTCCAATTTCAAATATGAATAATTAATAAAATATTTAAAAATATTCATTTTATTAAATTTAAAATATAGCAAATGGTATAACCATATAACATTACAATAAAAATTAATTATTGATAAAATATTTCATAATTCATTTTTATAAACTTTTGCACGAAATAACAATTTCTTCATCCAAAGAGGAAATAATGTTGACTTTTCTTGAAACCATTTATCAATTATTTTTAGCACCATAGTGATTAAAATAGAAATAATAATTGAAGATTATATTAATAACTATATTACAATGAAATATAATATTTTTAATGGATAATGAGCATATATTTAAAACTTTTAAATATAGCATAGAAAGTTTTGAAAATAAATGAGATTATAACCGAAACCCTAACCTCATGTACCATCATTATTCATATGTGTTTAAACCCCATATATAATAAGAATAATTATATTATAAAATTAACATATATCCATATTCATACCTATCATACTGTATATTATTTATTTATAATTTACAATTATCCTTTTATTAATTATTCTTCATTAAAATGAACAATCAGTTGAAAACATGGCCATTTTGTTGGCATATAATGGTTCCATGTATCAGGTCCTTCCACCTTGTTCATGGTTTTAGTATATCTAGAATCCTAATCATGTTATATGTTCATTATTTTTCATTATATAATATTTTACAACAATTAATATAAATAAGTGATACAGAATGGATTATATCACTTCACATAGATGTTAGTTTGTACATATGCATGAATGATGAATCCACATTTTGATAGACGTAGTGAAATAATTGTAAATAATAATTAACCACTAAATAATAATAATTAAATGATAAATATTATATTTATTAATTAAATCATTCAATATTCAAATCAACATAAATAGGAAATAAAAAATACTTGATATCACTTCATATAAGTGGTAGTCCCCACATATAGATGAGTGAAATTATAAATTTATAATGGGTGTGAAGGAGATAGAAATTTTTTATAAAATTAATATTAAATAATATATTTATATTAAATACACATGTTAAATAAGTTTAAATTGGTTATAGATCATTTGTATGAGGTTTAAGTAGAATGAAACAAGAAAGAGATTTTTTGGAACATGTAACTCTTCTTTCCTTTACCTCCTTTAAGAAGCCTATTATAAAATATATCCTGGATTTTTTGGGATAAAATGACCTCAAGGTCATTTATAAGTATTTTTTGGATTATATTATTGTTTTTTTTCATCTAGAGAGCTTATGTGGTGTCGATAATAAAATAAATAAGCTTCATATGTATATGTTTGTGGAGCGACAGTCTTTTAAATAATTAAACCATTAAATGTAATTTAATCATACACAAGTGAATGTGGAATTAAAGAAACAAAAATATTTTTGTCATATAATCATGGGTATAAAAAAACATAACCCATAAAATATATAAAAAGTTTGGTCCATTTTAATCCTTATCGCATTAGTTTAACCCTTGTTAAAACTTCTAACATTTGACGTAGTATTGAATTTTTAGTTCATTAAATATTCAGAGTGAACAAATATGAAATTATAATAATTAAAATAATTTAAAATATTACTCAAAATATGCAATCCATTTTACTAGAATCGATTTCAATAAGTGTATGATAATATTTTTTTTAAATGAATTCTAAGGGAAAGTTGTATTTAGAAAAAAGAATTTTTTTTAGCAGAAAATATATATTATTAAATTATTATAGACTATTAAAAACCATTATATAAATGTTAAAATATTTTATTTAGCATATTTTATAAAAATTTCACTAAAATTAGCCATCATTAGTGATTAATTTAATTTTTAGAAAGAAAAAAATTCATGTATAAAAAAGGATTCTGAAACAAAATATTTTTTACATTGAACATTTATTATTTTCATTTCTATATAATTGAAAATAAATGAGTCCATTATATACCTATTTAAGAAATAAGTTTTCATAATTAATTTGGTCATATAAATACCCAAAAAATCAATTTTGTGGATATTCCTAACACATTTAATGGAAATATTTCAACAGTATAATGCGGCTTATTTAAACTCTGTATTGCATGTAAAGAAAAAATCCATCTATACAAGAAAACATTAATAGAAATATATCCCAAAATAAAGGGGTTTTAAAAGTATAGGGAACCTATTTTGTATCATATTTGGGTTTAGTTATTTTTTAATAGTTGTTTAGTTAATTTATAAGATTAGTACAGTTATTTTTGAGATTTTGATGATAGAAATTTATGAATATCCAATGGATGGGTCAAGTGTATGGTAAAATTCTGAAATTTTGGTAATTTTAGTGGTATATGGTATTTCTAGAGAAGAAAAACAAGATGGAATATTTGATAATGGATTCGGATGTCAAATTAATTCACCTAGAGGTAATCACTCTAAAAATTTAGTTGATTATCGACATGATCTTCACAAAGTGAATGATGAGTGGGATTAAGACTATACTGGTGGCTAGAAACTCTTGGGGAATAAAATTTAGACATTAATATTAATTTTTTCAATAATTTTAATGGATTTAAAGAGTATTTCAGGATTAAATATTTAACTACTTGGGTTAGAGGACTTCATAGGAATACGACCATGGATAACCAAGTTTAAAAAGGATTATCTATATATTGATCTAATTGTACCATATTTTACCAAAATGTATTATATATTAAAGTGAATATATTATTATAGAATACATATTATAGATGATATTTCATATTCATATGATCATTTAATCTGATATTATTAGATATTATCATAATTATTTTTGTTTTGTTATTTAGTTGTAAATATTATCATTGAAATGAATCTATGCAATGTATGCCCATAGAAACTCCTTTGACTAAATATGGTTTCATATTTTGGATAATTTTTTTAGATAAAGGAAAAATATCAATACATTCCTATTATAAGGTAAATTTTAAGTCTCTTAGTTTTTATGATTATAAGGTTGATAACTCTATAGAAAATATATCTTGAGTTTTCTAGAGATCCGTACGATTCGTTCATAAATGAATGATAATTAATATTACAATGTTGTATATTATTTAATGGTGGATATAACACCCTCAAATTTTATAATGTATTTATTCCCTATATTAATATTACTTTTGATATCCTATTTTAACACAACACTGTACTAAATTGAGCCGATACATATTTGAGGAAGATTATTATAAAAATTATATGAACAATAAAACCTATACATTTTAAAAAGTTATTAACAAATAAAAAATCCCAACATTTAGAGGATATATAATTTTTTTTAATTAATATTTAAAAGGATTGTTCAGTATCCAAAAACTATTTTATGTATTAATAAATCGAATCCACTAATTATAAATGATTAATAAGACAATACATAATATTTAAATATATGATTTAATATAAAAAAACCCATAAATTTGAAATTATTATAAAGTAATATTGAGAACACCTAATGTTTATATATACATTTTTCAATAAAATAATTTTCTATTTCTATTTATAATTTTCATTTAAACCGTAAATATTAAATTTTAGGAATTTTAATTTTATAAAATAAAAATAATTTTGGGATTCACTATAGCAATATTATATTAGGATAATTTTTTAGTCTTTTTATGAAATACCCAATTTAGGTGAATAATATAAAATATATTTTTTAGAAACCATATTTTTTATAAATATATCAAAAAATTATTATAACATAGATCATAAAAAATTATTATTATAAATATAATTATATATTGAAATGTTACATTTATAAATACTATTATTGATTTATAAAACCCATGTTTAACATTTTGAAAATTAAGAAACAATTTTCTAATGAAAACTATTTATAGTTTTTCAATAATAATTATGATTTTAGATAGTAAAATTAGTTTTTTTATTCCTATTCATGTCACATTATTATCAATATATTAATAATAACCCAATTATTTTCATTAAAATCTAAAGTTTTTATATTTGTTCCATAAAAATAACATTTATGGTTAATAATAATCTTTTCTAAAAAATGTTATTTTACGTGTAACATGTGATAATGTTAAAATTAATTTTTTTTGATATTATTGATTTTGTTTTATAAAATTTATATTAAATTTGGAATCATTATGGTCAAATTATGTAATATATCTATTATTTTTTATCTTGGACAAGTAAATTATTTGGGTAAAAATTAATTACCATGGTAAAAACCAAAAAATGTTAAACATAAAATTTATAAAGTAAATGACATAAAAAAGAGTAATACTTGTTTTAAAATGAATCTATGAGGGATTCCAGACCATATCTCATCCCCCAAACCATTTTTTCCACTTTGTATTGACTATACAAGTGAATCATATAGTGTCTTTATATTAAAATGCTATATTTAGAAAAATAACATTCTCATCATCGATAAAATATGATCATTTACACTTCATTTATTTAATAATAAAAAACTCTTATCTTAACGAAAAAATCATCCCTTGTATCTCTAAAAAACTCTATCCACATCTTTGAATCTGTATACTTTCCAATATATCACTCTAATGATCCTTAAGGTGTTAGCTACGGGATAACAACGAAAGGGTGTGGTATTGTAATCATATTGGATCTCTAACATATATTCATTGTACATTCCCTCCAATTTATTCTCTACATTAATGTATTATAACAAAATAATTATTAATATTCTGAAATTATATTATACTATTTTAATTTCCATTTTCTATCATCCTCAAATACCGCTCCAAAATCAAATATTATTATGTGTACATGAGGATTGCAACCTCCATGAACATCGTGAATGATTTTTCATCTCTACCTATCATGGAATGATATAAAACTATAATTAGTGGATTAATATGATATTAATAAAATTATTAATAGTAAGTAATTATATTTCATTCCATATCTTCTTTCTGATCTATGGAAAATAAATGGGTTTCATGCGAGTACATGTGAAGTATAACCTCTATGAATGTAATGTATTTCATTTTTCAAAATTAATTATTATTATTTATCAAAACCCATAAAAATTTTATTCAAAACATTAAATTCATATAAATAATATACATATACTTCTTTATTAAGGATATTATAACTGAATTTCCACGTTATCACATTTATCTATTAATTGTAGCATGTTCTTATTTAGGTCAGTTTAGCCACCAACATGAATGATTCTATAAATTTCAATAATGAATGACTATGGAAATATAATAAATTTAAATATAAAATATTTATTAGTAAAAATATATTATTTTTTTACTAAAATCACAATAATAATGTCAATATCCTTTTTAAGATACCACTTTTCATTTATAAAAATTACCAAAAAAAGATCATCAAAAAAAATTCATCATTAATCATAACTAAAATATTTTTGAAATTAAATTTGAAAAAAATTTAATCATTATAATAATTCATTTCTAAGAACATTAATAATATCATAATTTAAAAAACTATTAATCTAGATATAAGAATCCAGTTCATCATCACCAAACTAGTAATAACCAAAAAATTAAAAATAAATAACATCTGATAATAAAAATAAGTGTAAATAACTGTTGTATTTGTAAAAAAATTATTATAAATGACCAAAATAAAAGGTTATAGATATTAATTTTATTATTAAATATGTGATTAATATAGTTATTTTTTATAGAGTATGTTATAGTGTTTTCCAACTGTGTGGGAATGAAGGTAAGGGTTTCTTCCTCTCAATTGTGCTCCATTTAGATATGATGTATATTAACCACATGATACCTTTTTATATTGTAAATATTATAAATTGATTTATTTTATCATAGTTATTATGCTATGTAATTAATTTAAAAATTCATCTAATGTTCAACCATACATGGGATTTAATTCAAAACATAATGATGATAAAAAGGGTGTTAACTCAACATTAAAATCCATGAGACAACTTGATATTTGGAACCAAGTTTCCCTTAATATTATATTGATAAAATCAATTTAATAATATTATTAAATTATTATTTCTATCATTAAAATATTTTAATTACAATCAATTGTCCAAAATCATAGTTTCTTTGGAAGACTTGGTTCAAAATACGTCAAACTGAAACTAAACTAAAAAAATATTAATCTCCATATTGAGATCGAAAATAATATTGAGCTACCTAAATTACATCGGATTTAGTAGATAAAAAATAAAATAATGGTGTGAAATAAAAATCCCATTAATGGAATAAACATGATATTGAACCATTATATGTGAGTAAATTGATATAAACTGATAACATAAAATATAATGCTCAAGAATAATCACTTGAGAGTATAACATGATAAACACAGAATCATATGATCATGGAAATACAAGATTGTGTATGAAACAAAAAACATGGAATAATCATTAATAAAATATTACTAAAAATATCTATTATGGATTATGTTCACTCCCTAATATCATTCATAACATTGCCTAGGACAAAAACATTACACAATGCATTGGAGATATATCTTGGTTCAACTATAATAACATGTATATTATTATGTGGTCCACACTATGAAATCAATCAAATGGAATGAAATGTGTTTCATAATCTGGAATTATATCATAATAAAAATACATATAAAAAAGAATACATTTATGAAATGACTATAAATCATGTATTACACCATCCAAGGAAGCTATAATAATATATGTATATGTGTGGGAGAATAATATACATAATATAGAGTTATTAAATATAATTATATATTGACATAAATTGATTTATATGTAGAAATGTCATAACCCAAAGAATAAGGGTAGTTAAGATATATCCATTTCCTTGTGTTCCAGAATCATTCAACACTTGCATTTAATTTCCCAAATAATTATATTTATTATTTACATAATTCAAAAATATTTTCAATTTGATTTATTATAATTTTATTATGTTCATTTATAACCACATTAGTGAGTTTTAATGTTCTATTTTGTTGTTTTGAGATCAATAGTTTCACTGTTCCAAGAATAGGTCAATTGTGGATAATTGTTGATGCTCTTTTAAAATAAAAACACAACTCGATAAGTTAAATAAAATAATATTAAATCTATTATATAAATTTTAATGGTCATCAATACCAATAATTTTTCCCACATGGGAATTATTTTTATTGTAAAAATGATAATGTCGTATTTTTAGTTTATTTAGGTCATGTTATAGACTGTCACAAAATATATTTGTTTTATGTAATTAAATGAAAATCAAAAAATCAAAAAATTTAAATACATTATAATATAATTATTATAATCATATTTAATACTAATATTGCTTTTATAACCATCATTTAATATAGTGGAGAAAAATGAAGTATATTGTTCATGGATGTAGTGAAAAAAACATATTATAAACAATGTATTCATTTTAGAAATAATAAATGATATTGTAGAAGATTTATATTCCATGAAAAAATAAAAATTCAGGGAATTTATTAAAATTTATTCATTATTTAATGTTGTATTATAGATAAAAGGATAATGATCAAGAATAAATGAATTTTGATGAGGTAAATTGAGAATATTACCTCTTAATTGTCGCCTTTTTTAAATAATGTTTCAGAAACATGTAATTGGACTTTTTGTTACACTATATGAACTGTGAAATATATATGATGATTGGTAAGGTAATTAGTCATAAATAGGGTATCCCTTAAGGCTTATATAATGTGAGGATAATGGGTGGTGACAATTGTATTTATTAGGTAAGGAGAGCAGTCTTTTTGAATATTATATTCAATAGTTTATTATTTTGGCATTGGAATACCTATATTATTAATTTATATGACTATATACAGTAAATGGTTCATGTGGGTTTGAAATAATTGGTTATTTCGTCTTCCATTCCTCAAAAATTCATGTGTTTAACTTATAATATTAAATAATGTATTTTACCATATATCACTATTTATAAAATATTCACCAATTTTATAAATAAATTCTTAAAAATCACCCTAACCCTATAATTATGTGAGGATTCCAATAATATTTTCAATTTTATAAGAATAATTTTTCATTTATAATAAAATATTTTTAAAAAATTCCTTATTTATTTTTAGATTACAAATTTTACTAATATTATTAAAATTCTGAACCCCGGAAAAAATAATTATGGTCCCACATAGTTATATTATCATTATAATATAAGATAATTTTAATTGATAATTTTTTTTTGAAAATAATATTTTGAAAATAAATATATTTTTATAAAAATTCAAATACAAAATATATTTTTTACAAATATATGAACTCTTTTTTTTAATGATTAAAACATTTAATTACATAAATCATGATATAAATATGTCATTTTATCCTTTTATAAGACACATAAATACTATTTTAATTTTATATATTTGAGGTTACCATTCCATTATTCAGGTTATTATTCTTAATGGTCATATAACTATTTTAATGGTTTGGTTACTATACTAATGGTTATATTACTATTCCAACATTATGATTTTTAATGGTCATATGGGTTCTATACTTTCTATAAATAATTTATATTTTGTTCATTATTTATTCAATTCCATTTTCTATCAAGGGAATATATATTTTTATTTTCATGATAAAAAATTCATTTCTATTATTCATTGTCACAACCATTACTAGTGAGGCCCACACTGTCACTACCCCAAACCCACCTCTAATAGGCTAGGTGATGGAGACTACAACTGAGTAGGTATATCACACTAATGGGAGGAATTTTTCTAAGTACCTATACACATGCACTCTAAGATGGAAAAGGAACCACTAAAAACTATGTATGCATTCACTAGAATCAACCACAAGGTACCGCATGAATGTAAAGTACCATAAGGTAAACTAGTTCAGTATACAAGCCCATAAAAAGAATGAAAACAAGTGAACACACATGTACTTGAAGATAATTTACAGAAAATGCTACCAGAATGGTAGGTGTGGGTCAGCAGTCAAAATTCATTGAAGCACTCATCGTCCACTTGATCACTCTATGATCGAGCTAGTCTTGGCCCACCTAGGTGTCTATCAAGACACTAATCATCTCCACAAGACATGACACCACTAAGAAACACCTGTTCAGGGGTGAGTAAAATAGTACTCTGTAGGACAACCTGAAACCACAAAGGATAAACCACACAGTAAAATCACAAAGGAATTCACGATCAGCTCTACATAGGTATATGCCTATAACAAATATATCATGATTATCTAGATATAATCATAATCAACAATAAGGTAAAGAAGGTATGTTTTAACTAATATTCTGCCAAAGGATTCTGCTCAAGACATAATCTTTCCAAGAGAACTCACTCCTCGAGCCTTTATTTCATCAAGGACACTTACAAGGAGATCCCACTAATTTTGTCCCTTCATAATAAGAATATACAGGACCAATTCATGATATATAGAGAGCGTATTATTAATAATGAATATTGATAACCCAATCTCTCTTGGTCCAAAATGTAGGGGATTCTCTAAAATGAATACCAAGAACCTTATCTATACGACCAACAGGATGGAGGATTAATGCCTTACACTCGGTGGTCACGTCAATTCAACCAAAAATCCATCAGGGGTGATAGAGGATCACTCCTATCCCATGTAGGGATTCCAAAACACTATTTGGGACTCATCCTATAGATGGGATTGTTATCCAGTGATGTAGATGTACTGTCACACTAAACCCTCAAGGAAAGAACTAGTGAAAACACTACACCTAAAATGGTACTTACTAAAAACCCACCCAACCATCTCAAAAGGAATGCCTCATTGAAAGTGTCCTAATTCCATGGATTCCTCATCATATAGATATTTAGTTTGAAATTTATGACCGTTTTTGTAAAAAGGGCATGGTTGGGTCTGGGGCAGAGCCGACCCGATCAGTCTGGGTTGATTCAAAATAGATCATTGGGCCACATGGGTAGGCCCATATTAACCAGAAGTGGCCGGCTTTATGTGCCCCTACCAGTTCAACATGGTCAAATGACCACGTGGCTCTGTGTCACCAGCCCAATACACGCTGTTATAGGTCTTTCGACCAAAGCGTTGAACCATGTGACGCAGCCGCTACCCCGCTCCAACATGGATCCAACCAGTTGCATTACCCCTCGACCATTTCGTGCCCAATGCCTATAGCCTACCCGCCATGGGAAATCCCACCACCTTGGTCCCACCATGTCCATGGGATGTTGCCACCGGCCTCTGTCGAGTTGGAGGCCTTGTCTGATGCCACCCGAGGCTCGCCCTAGGGGGCCATCCCACCAATGTGGTCCCACATAGACTATAGGATTCCACCACCACCAGCTGTCAAGATGGAATCAATCTTTCTTGGTCTAAATGGACCTTTCAAACCACTGTCGCCCCACTGGTGACATTTCCTCACCGCGAGCCCACCTAAACGGTAAGAGCCTCCACCTCTAGCCTCTTTATTGTGTTGTTTCTTCCATGTGTCATTGTAGCTTTGTTATAATCATAACGGATTGTAAAAAATAAAAACAATGAAGAACATGGAAAAGGGGGAAACTTAATGAACACTTGAAATGTGTAGATCTTGGATTTTTTCTTGCTGACCTTGATCTACACACAAATGAGTTGATGAACATAGGGTGAAAATAAATCAATTAAAAATATGGATAAATCGTTAAAGAAACCCCACAACATAATCAGCCCACCCCACATAACACATGATATATGGATTAGCCTATTAAACGAATAACTCATGATCATTGTATGGATAAATAATGGGAGAGGAATATCAAAATAAGAAACTCACCCTACATAGAGATTGGATCGATTAGTGTGGAGCATTCATCGTTTTCAATGATCTGTCCATCGGTGATCTCGATCGGTCATCTCATCATCATTCGTTGATGACAAGTTTCATCAATGGTTGTATTCTCTTGATTTTCTAGGGAATTTATCCATGATAGTGAATCTAATAACCTATCTCTTCCAAACAATAAAATGACGAATGTGAATTTCAGTGTTGTCGCATCAATATATTGCAGCGTCGCCACATTTTTTCATTTATGAAAGAAAACAGGTTTCCCCATTTTGGTGTTGCAGCTTTCCTGTGATGATGGGTATCATCAAAAAAATAAACATTTTTATGATTATTTTATTATCCTTTAAAATGATCAGAAAATTTACTCTTCCATTCAATCCATGCCAATCATTTTTAGGCCCCGCCTAATCTACATTCATTATTCAGAATGCAATGGTGCCATCAGATTTCTATTTAGGGAACCCATTTAGATGTTATTAAACATAAAATATAGTTACCTGAGTGTTTTTAATTAAAAACAAAACATTATTCAATTATTTTTTCTGGGCATACCGAGCCTCTTAATCTTTTTTAATCTCACCTATTGGTCTTAGAATTTTCCCAATTAATTTAAAAAAAACCAAGGAAAAATCCAAGTCATTAAAATCTCCCCAAATTAAGGATTTAAGTCACTGAAAACCAAAATAATGGATACTCAACAATAATATGTGGGTACTAAGAATGAATCTGAGCCTCTCAGTCCCATGTTTTCTCCTAGAGATTATTGTACTACCACCGAATTGGCACTATAAAAATTAACTTCCCAAGGAGGATTTGCTCATGTCGATCCACTATCTTTAACAGGTACTCTGCAAACGGGGCCCCATTATCATTTTTCTACTCTCTGTAGTCAATAACGTAGGATGGATCATGAAATTATCTCCTTGGATCTCAAACGTGAATGAAATCACGCACCCGATGCATCTGTTTGAGTAGAGCTAGGAGGTATGCCACCTCGCCATATTTTCTCAGAATCTGGAGTGTGCTGATGTATCTTAAATATAACTTGTCATCCTGATTAAATATCTTCAATCAACTTCGAGGTGAGAATCAAAAGAAAACACGACCTCCCTCCCCAAAATCCAAGGGCCTCTGTCTCTTATCTGCATATGATTTTCTTCCTATTCTGTGTATTCCTCATCCTCTCATGGATGAACTGCACCTTCTTAGTGGTAGCATGTACCATGTCTTATACATGGAGTGTTGACTCCCCTTGGCACAACCATCATACTAGTGACTTGTATGGTAGCTCGTATAGGGCCTGGAATAGTGACATACCAATGGTGGAGTGGTAGCTTTTCTCTATGAAAACTCCACCAGAGGTATGTGATCCTACCAACTATAGCCAATGTCTAGGATGTAAGCATGTAGCATGCCCTCTAGAACCATGATGATCCTCTCTATCTGGTCATCTATCTAGGGAAGAAATGTTATTCTCAAATGCAACATAGTCACGAATTCCTCCTATAGTTCCTTCCACGGTCATGATGTGAAATGAGTGTCATGGTCTAAAACGATCGTCAAGGGTACCCCATGAAGTCGTACAATCTTATGAACGTAGAGGCATCCCAATCCCTATACTGAGTTCTAATCCCGAATAGTATGGAAGTGGGCTGACATGGTGAGTCAATCAAAAACCACCCAGATGATATTGTGTCCCCAAGATTTGTGTCCTAAACTCATCATTATGTCCATAGATATCTCATCCCACTTCCACTCTGGTACCATGAGTGGCTAATTCAATCCTGCTAGAACTTGATTCTCTACCTTCACTTAATGATAACTGTGGAACCGAGAAACAAAATTTTCCACTAACTTCTTCATCCTCAAACACCAGAAATGACGTCAGAGATCCTATACATCTTATCCTCACCCGAATGTACCACAAAATGGAATGTGTGAAACTCCCATAGTATCTCCTATTTAAATGCCACTATAACAAATTTATGCTCTCTTAAGAGAATGACATGCTCCCCACATATCAAATTTCCATTAGGGGTCTTCCCTGTGGACATATTAGTATGTCAGGTATCACAGTTGATGTCCCTATGTTGTGTCTCCCTAACTCGCTACAAGATTGGGGGGTGACAACCATCGACTAAAGGATAACTAATATATCATCATCCAAAATGAATATTTTTAGTGTGGCCAAATACACGGATGCCTCACTTAGCCACAACAGTAAGGATCTCTTGCTGAGTGTGTTCACCATCTTGTTCCCCTTCCCAGGAGTATAGAAAATTTTGATGTCATGGTCCTAGAGGATCTCTAGCCACTTCGTTTATCTAATGTGTAGGTCCCTATGAGTAACGATATACTTGAGGCTCTTATGGTCAGAATATATGAAAAAATTCTCCCCAATCGAGTAATGTCTTCACATATTCAATGCAAAGACCGCTACTCCTACCTCAAGATCATGGATCACATAGTTCTTCTTAGGTTGTCTCAATTGGTGCACACCGTAGAAAATAACTGCTTTCTCCTAAATTAGTACACATCTTAGTTTGGTCCTTAATGTAATGTAGAACACTACAGACCCAACACCCTCCTCTGGAAGTCTGAATATGGTAGCGCTCATCAGCCTCTTCCTCTACTCATGATATTTTTTAGGCACACCTCCGTCCACATGAATGGATTTCCCTTCCATGTAAAATCCATCAATGGTGATACTACCTTATAAAATTCAATCACAAACCTCTGATAATACTAAACCAAACACAAGTAACTCCTAAAATTGGTCACACTCTTGGGTGGCCCCCAAGAAAGAACCACCTCTATATTCAGTGGATCCACTGAAACTCTAGCCATTGAAATGATATATCCTACAATGTTGACCATCTAAATCCTGAACTGACACTTCGAGAGATTCCAATAATTTTGGTTCTCTTAGAGTGTATCTAGGTCCATCATCATGTGTATCATGTGCTCCTACTTAGACACCGAGTACACCATGATATCATCTAGGAAAACCATGATGAATCGGTCAAGATAAGGTTGGAAGATCCTGTTCATTAGTCCCCTAAACACTGATGGGTCATTGGTCATTCCAAACAGAATAACCAATTACTCATAGTGGCCACACTAACATCTAAAAGTTATCTATGGAACATCGTCATCTTGTACACGAAGCTCAAGATTGTGATTCCTATTTTATATCTTCGATAACCACATCACTTCCATCAACTGATCTTAGAGGTCATTAATTCATAGTAGTGAAAATTTATTTTTAACGTTCACCTAATTCAGGAGCCATAAGTCCACACATATCCTCATGTTTCCATCTACCTTCATGGTAAAAAAACTAGGGTCGCCCAAGGTAAAAAACTGGGCCTCACGAAGACCTTCCTCTCTAAATCGTCCAACTATACCCTCAACTCATGAAGCATCATGGGAGCCATACAATATGTAGTTGTAGATATCGGTGTCATAATGGGGTATAAATCAATGAATAATTCTACCTCTCTGTGGGCAGCTAATCTTGGGACATGCTTAGGAAATAGTTCTTCATACTCCTCCACCACTACAGGAAACTGAGGACTCATATCATCTACTTTTATGAGGGTGAGGCTAGCCAAGAGGTCATTAATTTGATACACCATCCTCTTAGAAAGTCATCATGTGTTGTGTGTATTTTCATTTTTCCAAAAAAGGAAAACATGGTCTCATATTTATGGACAAACCTCACTCTATTCCTAAACAGTCAATTTGAACATGGACTCTGGATAACCATTCCATACCCTGAATGGAATTGTAAGGCCTTAAGTCCACTACTAAAAGATCAATAATGATTCTTTCACCACCAAGAGTATGATCACACTATCGGAACTAGTGTGTGATATTTGAATCTCTTCCCATAGGAGTTTATAATTCTAAGGGTTGAGCCAATGGATCCACCAGAATCATTGAGCCCCAAACATGGTTTGTAAAAAAAAGAGTAACTGTAACCTGTGTCATTTAGAACTACATATATGGAGTAAAATCCATAGATCATATGTTTAGGCATATATATAGAACCAGTTTTGTATGTATCCATTTCATGAATGTAGCCTCATCAAATCTATGAGCACCTTGACCTCGTGTTGGAACACCTCAGGGTTGTGGTGGTGGTTCCCCAAACCTCCACCCACCACATGTTACTCTATCTTCTCCCCTTTTCTATCTGATTCCCTATACACCACACTACTCAAACCTCTTCCTTTTCCTCGTTGGTCCCTTGACTGTCCCTCAATCTGCTGAACATCCGGTCAGGAAATCCCATACCAGATAACCCTACCCATCACATGAGTAACACCGTCTGTCTCTGGGATGAATCGAGACACCCTGGTATCCTTACACCACTGACCCAGTATCTTGGGGTCATCTCTTGGAGATCCTGGGCCACATGGGCTCCTATGACTATAATCGACTACCCGCTACCAAACACTCTACTACCTGGTGCAAGCCAGCAGCTCCCATTGCTGGAACCTACTCTGCCTAAAGGCTCTCAATGAGTAGAGATATCTCTAGTACCCCATCGTAAGTCGGATTACTTAGGGATTAAATAGACACCCTACTCACTTGGTGTATCCCCTACTCAATGGTCTAATCCCTGAGGAATGGTTCTCCCACCATATCTGTGGAGTATTTATATGGGATAGTGAACCCCAATAAGTACTCTACTACCGTCTAACTTCCCTATTGTAGATTTTGTAGCTCCTCAATACACACCTTGTGTAATGTAACTGGAAATAACTCTTCCCTAGAGAATCTCTCAAATTATTCCCAATAGAGAGCTACCTCATCAAATTTCAAGGTCACTATGCTCCACCATCTCTCTTCTATGCCTGGAAGCATGCTCATGACTAGAATTGATATTTGGTAGGCATGCATCCTTACTATATAAAAGACACAGGAGACTTCCTATAGCCAGTCCTCAACTACCGAGGGGTCTATATCACCACTGAACATGGGGCTTTGCTACATCTAGAACTCATTCAATGCAATCAGCTTCCGTGAATCCTCTACCAATATCGGTAGTAGTAACTACTTCTTGACGGGTGGTGGTATCACCAGTGCACCCCCCCGATGGTACTATCTATTGTCCTGTGATTATTTGCCGTTCGGGTCCCTATACCGACACCACATTGGTTGGAATACTACCCTCGTGGTCATGAAATGTAATCCTGATGGGTAATCTTCATGGAGGAATCCTGAAACAAATCAAGATAAAGAATGTTCAATAGAGTATATCTGGAGAGATGAATCAATAAGGACATGTAAAAAATAACATGTTTCTATATAATGGATGTACCATTCATTTCCTAAAACCCATTTTTTCATGTACTAAGTATGGAAATAGGTTTGTAGAGTCCTTTCATGTGGATAATTCATCAATATCACTAACATTGGAGTCCCTGTCCTAGAAGATGAACTCAAAACACTTAACAATGTTTCCCCAAACCAGTATCACAGACTATCAGTCCCAATGTGGAATTGACCACCTCAGATACCACATTTTCACAACCCTTCCTACTTGGTCCCATGTTGTGACTACCCTATTCCTACTGCTGATAGTCCGGGTGATGGATACTAGCAACGAGTAGGCATATCCCACAAATGGGAGGCATTTTTCCAGGTACATAAATACAGACACCCGTAGATGGAAAGGAAAACACCAAAAATCATGCATGAATATACTAAAAACAACCACATTGTATAATATGAAAGTAATGTATAGTATGGATAATTGGACCAGTCTACAATCTAACAAAAAGTCTGAAAAAAAGTAAACACGCAGGTACGTGACGCTTTATTTTAGAAACCCATACCTGAAATTTAGGTGTGGGACAACTGTCAAAATCCATACAAGCATGCCTCATATTGCTTATCACTCTATGCACCAAAAAGTCCTAGCCAGCCTAGTTCTCCATAAAAACTCCATTCATCATGAAAAGACATGACATGTGTGAGAAAATCTCTTCTAGGGGTGAGTAATATAGTGCTCTGTATGACACCCTAAAACCACAAAGGATAAACCACAACGGAAAACTACAAAGGAAAACTACAAAGGAATACAAAAAATGAATTCATGGTCAGATCTACAAAGGTATATACCTATAAAACATACACAAACATTATATATGTATATGCATAACCATCCATATGGTAAATAGGGTATGTTACAACCAATAGTCATCCACCAGATGATGCTCAGGGCATTCTTGTTCTGGGAGAACTGACTCCTCGATCCTTGATTTCATCGAGGACACTTACAAAGAGGTATTTCTAATTTGGTCCATACCTAAAGATAATATACTAGTCAAGGTCATGTTATACCAGGAGGGGATACTTCATAAAGAATACCAACAACCCAATATGTACTAATCCACAACGTAGGGGGTAATCCACTTAGAGCCCTGAGAACCCTATCGATACGTCTCACTAGATTGAGGATTAATGCCATGTGCTTGAAGGTCACATAAATTCCCTCAAACCTCTAGTATGGGTGATAGTAAATCGCTCTGGTCCCAATGGGGAATGCCACAAATCTATCATGGACTCATCCTCTAGAGGGTATTGATGTCTAGTGATTTGGATGCAATGTTGCACTGAACCATTGAGGAAAGAACCAAAGCAAACTCTATACCTACACTAGTCCATACTAAAACCCCACTTATCCATTTCAAAAGGACTACCTCATCGCAAGGGTCCCAACTCCATTGATGGCTTTTCAAAGGGACATTTTGTTTGAAAGCAATGACCATTTTTTAAAAAAGGGCCCGGTCGGGATCGGGTTCGACCAGACCCGGTTCGACCGACACGACCCGGTCCGTCTGGGCCAATCCTAATCGACCTATTGGGCCAAATAGACTACAGACTGTTGAGCCACATAGTCCCATCCAATGGACCATTGGAGAAGTATGACCTATCTTCATCGAACATAGCCCATTGGAGATGTCCCTCTTGGGTCCACGTGGTTAACAAACTGTGTGGATCCACATCGCCTTTCTATGGTTAGCTCTCACAGTCCTTTCGGTCAAACGGGTGTGCCGCATGATGTAGCCACTGCCTTTCTCCTATGAGGCTCCAGTGAGCCACGTTCCTCCACTGATGTGTCCATCAATCTCCACCTACCACGGACTATCAAGCTGGTGGCTGTGTTCGATGCCACCCATGGTCTGTCCGTCGTGGTTCATCCTCCCTTGACCATGGGATGCTGCCACCACCTGCTATTGAGATGGCGGCCTTGTCCGACACCGCCCACGGCCTACCCACTATGGGACATCCTGTCACTATAGTCCTGCATGAAAAAAAGGATGACTTGGCAGCCAGTCATGCTTCAGGGTCCTCATAGACCAACCACACCATAAGTCCAGTGCCACCTCTACCGGTGGCTGCCCCGCTGGAGGAGTTTCCTCAACTCGCCCCACCTAAAGAGCCAGATCCTCTTCCTCTATCCTCCAACATGTGTTGAACTAGATTTTGGTTTTTTTCCTCAGATATTTAAACATACGAAAAAAGTAGAATGTGGAAACAGGGGAAAATAATGAACACCTAAAATGGGTAGATCTAGGATTTTTTTATGTCAGCCTCAATCATTCCATGTTAGAATTGAATAACATAGGGTGAAAATAAATCAATTATAAACCTAAATTAATACCAAAACAAACCCTATAACATAATCCTCCCAACCTACATAACGAACGATCCGTGGATTAGAATGTTCGTTTACTAACCCACACAAGTCGTAGGGATAATGAAAATTGGAAGATGACCAAAATTAAACCCACAGCTAGTCTGGAGTTCAGATTAATTAGTGAGGAACATTTTTAGTTATCATAGATCCACCAATGAGTGATTTAAATCCTAGTTCTATTCATTGATCATGAATGAGAGGTTTTTCCAAAACTTTTCTTCTCAAGTGCTTCCCTAGAATTTCTCTAGGATTGTGAATCTTATCCTATATCCCATCCAAGTTGCTAAATGAAGAAAACACATTTCTGCATTACTGCATCGTTGTGTTATACCATCACTACTTAGTTTCATTTATTAAAGACATATGAATTCATCGTTGTGTTGTCACTACATTGATGCGACACTGTAAAATTTGAAAAGAAATAAAATAATATTTTTTTAAGTTTATTCTATTCTCCAAAAAATGACCAAATATTTTATTTGGTAGTCGACATGTGCCGGTCAATTTTAGGCCCCGCCTATGGTATTTTCACTCTTCTTAACACAATAGTGCTCTCAGATTTGAGATCTGGGCACTCGTTTTGATATTATTAAGGGTCAAAGTTAGCCACACAAGTATTTTTAATTAAAATTTTACTTTATTCAATGATTTTTTCAGTGTGTACTAGGCCTCAGAACCTCATTCAATCTCATCACCTTTTCTCAAAATTTTCCCAATTAATTTATAAAAATATATCAGAGAAAAATACGATTTATCATATTCTTATTTAGTTCTATAGTGTTTTCATTGTTATAGTTGTTCTAATTGATCAAGAATATTCTGATTCATATATACTAGTTATTTTATTTTCTATTATTTATCTAGATATAATATTTTTAAATCTAATTTTCATATTTATTTAACAAATTCAATTTTCAAATTAATAATATTTTTTTTCAACTCATCTTGTGTTTAATGTTCCTTATGTTAGATTAATAAATATGATATAATTATAAGAAGAGAAATTAAATAGTTAAAATTTTGGGTTCTTATATTCAACCCACTAAAAAAATCCCTTTCAATATTTATGATATACTAAGGGGAAATCATGTGAGATTACTTCTACTTCAACAATTACTCTGATTCTCATTTTCCTCATCATATTTATGGTTTCCCAATAGTACATATATTATCTGAGCTTTCTTATATCATATAACATTATCTCAATGGTCAAATACGTTCACTGACTTCTCCACATAAGGGATATCGTCTTATAACTGTACACATCTAAATTCATTACATGTGAGGGATCTGGTATGTACTTCCTCAACAGTCATATTTTTAATACTATTTATATATGATTAGGAGAATGTGTGAGTGAAAGATGATATGATACAACTATGATGAGATCAAGAATCTCAAAGGGGTTGATGTACTTGTAAATTAGCTTTCCCTTATTCCAAAATCTCATGAATCTCTTCTATAGTGATATATTAAGGAACAATTTATTTATTTCCTCCAACTCTATGCCTCATCTATGCTCAGCACGAAATGTTTTCTATCGATTCCTTGTATCCCTAGTGTTCTATTGAATGTTATTGTCATTTTATACCATTTCCTTTCCTATTTATAGCTGCAGTACCATGAATTCACAAATATCATTCTATCATGCACGTGTTTTATATCTATTCTCATTAATGGATTCAAATGTATTTTTTCGAATTGTTTATTGAAAAATAATATTATATTTCTATTTTTCCATAGGAAAATTCTAACAATATCTTCATTATATGTCCATGAATCATTCTATGAACATTTCCATAGTTTTTTGGATGGTCTACATAGATTTAAAATATGTTTGGTGGTGGTAATTTGTACTAAAATCCAACTCATAGATTATAGAATGTTGAATTCTTCTCCAAAACATAGAGGTCAATATCAAATTATGAATGTATAGAATCGATAATCGTGTTCTCTATAGCCATACCACTTATCTTATGTATAACCATTCATGTTAATTGGGTGATAATTCACATCAAATAGTGATGAAATGGGATTCCTTTATAATATGGTCCTCTAAAACCCATATATAATTATTCCCTATGGACATCATTGCAAGGCTGGAGAAAAATTCCATTTTGATTTTTCCCATTTCCATATAAGTATGGGTAATTTTTTCCTCAAACCCTTATTCATTTTCCTTTTATTCTTTTTTTATGACATATTAGAAAACATTATGTATATTAATTCATCATAATCTTTAGATTATCCCACTAATAATACTCTTGAAGAGTTCGAAACATATCAATGCTCCCAAGGTGGATAAAGAAGGTTGTGTTCTGTGCATCATTCAATAACTCCTTCTTTATTTAATAATTAAATGGTACACATAGTCATGACGTAAATATTAAAACTCATTCTTTTCTAAATTATAACTTTAATGATTTCCCTTTTGTTATAGCTTCCATATTATTTTGTATTTCCGCACTATCTCTCTGACCATCCTTTATCTTCTCTATAAGGGATGTTTGATCAATCATCTGAGAATGGAATGATAATATTAATACCATTATGATCCTAATTTCTATACATTTCAAGTCTATGAATATTATATAATTACCAATTCTCATGCTTCATAAGAATGTTATATCCTATTTACTTAGAACATCTTACAAATTATTTTCCATCCCATGATGGTTGTGGACTGATAGTTCATAGTAATTTATCAACTCTAACAATATAAACATGTTCATATTAATTTCATTATTTTTTAATATAAACCATTGGTTGTTATGATCTGTATATATTTGAAACTTCTCCCCATAGAGATAATGCCACAAAATTTTCACTAAGAAGATCACATAAAACCACTCTACATCCTAATTTGGATAGTCTTTATAATAAAACTTCAATATCATTGCGGCATAGGTTATCAATTTATCATACTACATCATTAAAAAAACTTAATTCTTTAATTAGAATGTTTTTATACAAAAAAAAATTCCCCACATATTAGTACAGTGAGTAATGATGTTGTGATAATAAAATTTTTAAACCCCTCCATTATTTATCAAAAAAAATTTGTCTAAAAACAATTTTCCCTTATGAGTTTTTTCAATTAATTTATTTTACAATCATTAGATGTTTCTCTACAAAAATACTAGTACGCATATAGTTCAAGGAAACAATGGATGTCTATTACAAATATTGGTCTACGACACCCCATAATTTTTTTCATAAAATAGTCTTAAGATATCCATGGTGATAACATTACCAAATATTGATACATCATCCTTAAAAAACACACATTTACTATATTTTTCATAAATCATCTCTTTTCAAAAATAATTTATCATAGTATTAAAATGATCCTTATAATCCTCTTTATTTTATGATTATATAAAAATAATATCAATAAATTCTACAGTTTTTTTCATTATTATCTATGAAGATTCTATTCATTATGTCTATGAATATTCTTATATAATTAGTGAGTCATAATAGAATCAATATGAACTCATAGTATCCATCCCTTGTTCGAAATTTAGACTTGGAAAGATATTCTTTTCTCATATATAATTGGTGATATCTGTATTGATGGTCCTCCTTATAGAAATACAAAACCCTACATAATTTATAAATTAATAATATTATCCATGAAATGGGATAATGATTCTATAGTTTTATTTTGGTAAAGTCATGAAAATTAATTCATAGGTGTATTAACTCACACTTATTCATGAAAAATAATACAAGATCACCCCAAATTAAAGAATGTGGGAATATAAAATCCTTTACGAGATCATCATTTCACCACATCTTTAGTTATTCTAACTCAATGGTCAACATTATATAGGTATTATTGGATATAGTCAAAGATCCATGTATATGTTCAATTGATAACTCAAATTATAGATTATTATGAAGGCTAGGAAACTCATCGTTGAATTCATCAGTAGAATACCTCACTATTGGCTTGGATTCTTGCATGATTATATTCATTTTCTTAATAATTTGAGTTACATAGTCCCTATCATAAGAAAATAATATCCACAATTGAAAATTAATATTCAAAATTTGATTAATCCTCCTCCTTACACTTATACAGAATTGGAAGATGAATCAGGATGTAATGAGTGATCTCCATCTCCCAACAGATTATGTTTTCTTTGTATAAGGATATCTAATCCATGTCTAATACTACAACAAACACAATAAATGGATGTTGTAAAATATTTTTCAGGAGATTAAATTCCCAATCATTGATTAGAATTGTCTTATATAGTTGTGATGAAAACATTTCTCCATTTATTTTTCCCAATAATATCTTAACCCCATGCTTTGTGGTGGTGTTTGAATAGTTCAACTAAACATAGAAGATATGAAAGAATGTGTGAAATAATAATTAAAACGTATGATTATTATTACTAATAAAATAACATGAGTACCATTGACCACATAATTGTTGGGATCCACTAGATTTATGGGGATATCAAATAAAATTCCTTGCTACCCAGGATATATTAGTTATTGTCATTTAATTCCCCCTTGAACCCTTGGCTTAGGGTATTAGTTTCCATTAAACTGTTATTATTTTTAATTGAAACACTGTACTATAGGATGAGTTTTTTTGGAAATTCTATTCCTCTATATCATTAGAATGATTCCTTATATCCCTTCTGAATTGATTACACTAATTATCGTCTTTTCTAAACATGCATATTTTTCAGTTACATTTAGATAATTTTCGAAATGATTCTTCATATAGTGTTGATATGTTGGATATTTGGATTTCATTCCTCCATAATATTTTTTTCATTTATCCTACTATAAATAACACCATTTTATTCTTTCTTTCTCAAGTCCCATGAGACCATTGGGAGGAACCAATCACTATATTGATCATAAGGAAAAAACTAAAAATCTCTTCATGGTAGTCATATTTTGGAATATGTAAATATTTTCTTAGATTAATCTTTAACTCAAAAAATAAATAGACTATCATACTTTAGGTATTTATGACAATGATTAAGTTGTATAATGAAATCCTTATAAATATTTCATTGTATGGCCTGATTGAATCATCTTAATTATTATTTAGTATGAGAAACTCCTTCTCTATTTTAATATAGATATTTTTTAGGAAAATAATTACTAAATATATATTCTTGAATATTTCTTATTCCATGGAATTAATTTCCATTTTTGAGATTCTTATTGGGATATTTTTCCTCCAATAATTGGCTTCCCCCTAATTATGATAGATATCCAGCTAGAGTTTTAATTCATCTGTGTATTATAGGAAAGTGAATTTATTCTTAATGGTGTTAATCCATTGTTCATTGATGAGAGTATTAGAAGATCAACAAATGGTCAGAGTGCATTATAGTATAAAGGACTCAACCATTACATGTTCATTCATAGATGGATGGTATTCGATAAGATTTATGTAATTATTCATAGCATGAGTCATCTAGGCTAGTACATCCATGACGTTTCCATATCCCACTCCCCCATGGTTTTTCATATCATTAGAATAATCATCACATTTCCTATCAATTTGGTCATTATCATGGTTCTTATATTTCCCACCATTACCTAAAATAAAGGAAAAAGTGAAAAGATTAAGTAAACTAATAATAATATATAATGGAAACTATGAAAATAGATTGAATATCTTATAAATGAATTATATATCCAAACTTATGAGTTTACAGTATTAAATCTTGGTTATCAATAATAATTTTTCTAATTAGTTTTTACTTCCCAACAATCTATTCATGTCCTTCATAATTGTTCATAAATATTTTGGGAATTTTCCAAAGCGTATCCTTGGAGAGTGTAAAACTGGTTGTGTTAAAATGCCTCTTTATTGCGAACCAGGTAATAACTGAGTGAATAAATAATGTTCTTTTTTCAGGGTTATTACCCCATGTTACAACTATAACATACCCTTATACACTCATAATTTAAAAATATGGATGTAGTTCTAAGAAACCACTCACTCTATACATCATAAAAAGTTTGTGATATTTTTTATACATATACATATCACTAGTGTTAAGATAAAAGTATTCTAGTCCAAATATAAAAAAATTATTATACCTTTCATCTAATAATTACTATAATGACACAAGGATTTCAAAAAAAAATACATTATTTTTATCATAAATATACATTAACCAAACCCAAAAAATGAAAAATACTTATGTCTTTTAAGATAAGATTCATAACAAATCATTATGAAACAAAATTAAAATAAATTTATTTTAATATCCCTAATGAGATCATAAATCCCTTTGAGCTTCTGAAATAGCATAGGATAACCCGGGTAAAACATAAAATAAATGAGTGAGCTAAAATTTTCAATAAGGGAATAAAAAATATTTCGAATCATACCATGTGATTAAAATAAGATAAAATTTTTTCATAAAGGAGAAGTATCATGAATAATAACATTAGTGAATTACATCGAAGACCTGGAAATAAATGATAATAGAATCATCAGAATAAGGTATCACAATAAAATATGACATAAGATTAAGTCTAGGATAATATTAAATACAACATCATATGGTTGATAGAGACCCCTAAATTATTTTTCCCACTTCCTAATCCCACTCATAACGTTTCTTGAGACAAAATATTGCCCAATTTATTAGATCTCAATCTGTGTGTGCTGATTATAAAATTTATAATACTATGTGTGCCAAAATTGAAATAAATCATAAGGAAATGACATAATAATTTCACATGGAATGAAATTGGTTATATAATATTGTCACATATCATAATAAAAATAAATTTATTAAAGATGGAATTTTAGAAATGAGCATACGACATGCATTACCCCCATACAATAAATGGTATTTTATTTTGATAATAATAGGGGTTTTACATGATTTATCACCATTTCATTTTCCAATCAGCTTATAGTTTTCCCTTAGGACGTGAAAATTACCCCCTTCTTTTCAATAGAGTATCTTTCTATTCAATGTCCATATTCAATAAATTATTTTACCAATGTCTTTAAGTATTCACCAAAAAATTGATTTAGTTCATTTTATAACATTTTTAATGTTTTTAATTATTTTTAATGAATTTTAAATTCTTTATATAAATTTTATTTTGGATGATGTGTGAAAAGAATATTTATTAAACATTTACACATGAACATATATTTTTACTATTTTTCCATTTTCTTTGAAATTTCATTTATAAACATTCATGGTTTCAGAAATAATTTCATATTATCTTGGTTTTCCAAAAAAAATTATTTAAAATATTTAAAAAGGATAAGGTTATTTTTTAATTATAAATCAATTTTTAAATTGACCTAAATTTTTTTTATTCATTTATTCATATTGTGACATATTTTAGGTTTATCAAGGATATTCCTCTAATAATATTCACCACCATCATTCTTAAGATTTTTGGTAAAATATTATATTTCTATCAGGGGAATTATTCCTCTCTAAATTTTTTCATACATAATCATCCAAAATGTGTAAACATGTTTTTCATCTAATGAATTACTTATATGAAGAACATATATTAAATTTCCCTATTTTAAAGGGTGTTCACATATATACCATAGCATTGAATGATTTGTGAAATAATTGATTGACATAATACCTTTTATCAATATGATGTAAATATTATATTGGAACATCATTATATTTGAATAGTATTTACCTATAAATTTTCTGAATATCATTTAATACCCATTTATTTTCTAGTATTTTATCATTTCATGACTGTACATGGAATTTTGAATGATTTACTTATGAAATTTTATTTGAAAATGATATTAAACCCTACATATTGTTGAGTCAAAAATGTTTCCTTATGACTTTTCCATTCCTTCATGTTTGGGAAAATTGTTGAGTCAATAAGGTATCCTTATAACCTTACAATTCCTTCATATTTTTAAAATTACAAACACCTTAACTTAAGGAAGATTTATTTTTACCCTATGTGTTACATTCATAATGAAAATTTTACATCCCCAAGGAAATTTATCCTTACCATTATTTTTAATGTTAATTCTATTTCTAAATGTATAATTCAGTTTCATTTTTAAAATCCATAAATCTTATAATACTTAGATATAGAGAATTCGGTTTTCATGATCCAGATTCAGGTTCTGAATCCCTTGAATTCAGGTTCGGAACATTGCAAATTCAGAATCAAAATTCTAATGAATTCAGACTCCAAACTCTCATGAGTTCAGACTCCTGGATAATTGAAATTAGACTCCAAACATTGTAAGTTCAGACTCTAAATTCTAATGAATTCAGACTCCAAACTCTCATGAGATCAGACCCTGATTTATCTGAATTCATACTCTGAAAATTGTATGTTCAGACACCAAATTCTAATGAATTCAGACTCCGAACTCTCATGAGTTCAGACTCCGAGTTCACTAAATTTAGACATTGAACTTTCTGAGTTCAGACTCTAATTTCTATTGAATTCAAGATTCCGAATTTCCATGAAATTCAGACTCAATAATTCTATATAATTCAGGTTCTGAATTCATCTAAAGATAGAATCTGAATACATATGTATTATAGACACTGAATATGTTTTTTGTTAGACTCCTAACTTTCATATTTTTCATACACTCTTAAAAATGATTTTAGTTAAGTAACCATAATTTTTTCATACTCATGTTTTGGTTAAAAAATGATGAAGTGCATTCATTTACTAGAAAACCTCTGTTTGACTGACACATGTACAGGTCCCTCCGAAATTCAAGGAAAAATATGACTGTTGGATGAAAGTTCCAACCATTAAGAATGTGCCAATATATTAGAGCTCATTTGGAAGAGTTTATAAAAATTTGATCCATCTAATGATTAAATGATTCTAAAGTGATTTATATAGAGAGACTTTATTGCTTTGTGCGTATTGAACATCTTGTTCAGAATTACTTCGTCTGACTCAATGTGTGGCTGATTACATTCGAGGGCTTCTAGGGATAGTAAGACAGAGGTGCCGACTACCTTAAAGGTTATGGCTTGTGGGGATAGCAATACAGACTCCAATCTTCATATCAAGGGCTTACCCTGGTGTGGGTATGATAGAATTTCTTGAATGTAAAAATCAAGGGACCTTTATCCAAGGTTGTTGGATACCCTTCTCCTTTGGTTAAAAGATTTACAACTTGTTACTTGTATTTTTTCATGGTTTCCACTTCATTTTGATTGTTGGGCAAAGTATACTATCTTATAATTCCTTATAATTGTACTCTAATTTAGTAAGATTCTATATGCTTTAAGGTGGAATCTTTATCTTTGTAAACATTTGCTAAGTTTTATTTCCAGAACTACTTTTCTGGAATAACATTCCCGGAATCATATTTATGGAATCAAGAAATATATTATAACATAGAGGTTTTTGGAATTTACCTGTTTAAACCTTATTAAAAAATAAAAAGGTTTTTATCCACCTTTAAATGTTCCCAATGAAATTTTAAAGTATACAATTCACCCCCCTCTTATATATTGAGAATATACATTATCATTTCGATCCTCAAGTTGTTATCTCTAGAAAATATCACACTCCATACCGTCCTAACAATTGGTATCAGAGCAGGTCTCTGAAATACTTATATTCATATATAAGTTTTCTTGCTCATGTTTTATTTTACTATATTTTCCTTGTACAGGATATGTTTAAACTTGTTTACAAACTTTTATTACTAAAAATATTGTGTGGAATGTTTTTCTTTAAGATGGAAGGAATCAATGTTGGTTCCATAGACAACCTAAATCCAACTAGACCCACTATTTTTTATGGGAATGATTATAAATATCAGAGAGATCGTATGAAGACATTAATTATCAATACTGAAATAGTTAATTTTGTTTGCTTACTGGATGATATAAAATCCCTAACAGGGAAGTTAGTACTTTCACCAACCAAGAAAAGCATGAATGTCAATTGAATTATAAGTTACACAATACATTGCTTAGTTCTATGACTAGAAATATATATATCCAGATTTCATCTTGTGATGTAGCAAATTGTATTTGGAATAAGATTGAATCTATACACTTTGGAACTTCTAATGTTTTTGAAACTAGAAGAGCCATGCTTAGAGATGAGTATCAGGGTTTTTTCGTTCCTTATGGAGAACCTATATGTATTGGGAAATAGATATTTATGACTATTGTCAACATCTTACAATCTATAGGTGAGAAAGGATTAGATTATGAAGCTCTTATGGTCAAAATCATAGACATCATGCACAAAGAGTGGGAATCTAAGAGGACAACTTTCTATGAAAATGGGAAGTTTACACAGTTTACTCATGAACTCTTCTTCAACATGAAACTAGAATAAATAGAGATGTTAATAATGTCATGAAAATTAATGGAAATTGTAATGTTTCTTTAACAAAAAATCAAATCATATGAAAGATAAGACTCCTGAGAGAGTTACTAGATATAAAACTAATAATATAGTTATTCAATCCAAATTTAGTGAAAGTGAATCTTCTAAAAATGAGTTATCCAATCTTGTTTGATGGATGAAAAAGATTTTAGGACAGAAGAACTTTCAATCTAGATACAAGAAGAAAGAATGGAAGACTAGAAAGATTCATAAGTCACGTGTTATGAAAGAAAAAGAGCTGGATAGATAAGAACTAATTTTCCTATTCATAAAAGAAATAAAAGAAAAGAAATGTATTCTGAGAGAAATCGAAAGAAGTACTACAAAGATAAAACTATGAAAGTACTGAAAGCTAATGACACTTGGAGTTCCAGTGGTGGTGACTCATCGGATGAATCATCCGAATATGAATCTTCTAGATAGAATAATATTGGTTTAAAAGATAGAATACCTATTAAAAATCATTGCTTAACGACTAAGGTACACAATGATAAATATATGACCAATGTATCCATGAATGCCAATTATAATGATAGTAAATATTATGAATCCTCGGATGAATAATATTCTTCTAATGAAAATAATACTTCACCTACCTATGAAGAAGTTACTAGGATTGATAAGCCTCTTGAGAATGAGAATTCAAAAGTGAAGAAAAATCTGGATAAGGAAAAGTATAGAAATAATATTATTAGTAAGGAAATTTCAGATCTTTCTAAAGATCATGATAAGAAAACCCTTGATTTTGAAAGTATTCCAAAAAATCTTGAGGAAGTAAATTCTGAGAAGGATAAACCTTCTTAGGATCTGGAAAATCTAATATCTATGAAAAATGGTTTCAAGCCTATATCTAGTTCTCAAACTAATTTTTTGAAAGACAAGAACATTTTTATTAGACTGGTGTTAGAAATATTTTCCTTGGGGAATTGTTTGTCATACTTTACCTTCGGTAAGGAAAAATTTGATAATATGTATTCTCAAATTCGACCTCTAAGAGATAATTTTGGATTTGGTTATACTAGTTCAAAACCAATTTTTATTATCATTTATTTTGTTCCTCAAATTTCACCATTCTACACTAAGTTTTAGTGTGTTGGATAGTAGGAAAAATATTTTTCCTTATACAAAACCCAATCTTTAGGATTTCATAAGCCCTATTTTTCTAAGAAAACATGGGTACCTAAAAGTTTTCTTTATGAAATTTCCGGATCCAAGAAAGTTTGGGTTATGAAAGTCTAACACTCTTATTCTTAGTAAAATAAAGATGGTACTAAGTGAAATACTTGGTACTTGGATAGTGGATGTTCCCAGCATATGACTGGTAACAAAAACATCTTTTAAAATATTATCAAGTCGAAATGAGGAAACGTAACTTTCAGAGATAATGCTAAGAGAGGATTATTTGTATAGGTAACATCGTTCTTCTACAGAAAACATTGATTTAAAATATTTTATATGTTAAAGGTCTTAAGAACAACCTCATTATCATAAGTCAATTATGTGATGATGGTTACCTTGTGAATTTTCAGAATGACAAGTGCTTAGTACACTATTCCAAGGAAGAGTTCAATCATTCTTCCATTAAGTAGGAGAATGTTTACACACTAAACATAGAAGATATTAGAATCCAAGACCTACCTTGCCATATTGCAATGGAAGATCACTATTGGTTGTGGAATAGAAGTTTAGGACAGTGTAACTGTAGGAACCAATGCATACTCTATAAGAAAATATTAGTTAAGGATCTACCAGAGTATATATTTGATTTTTCAAATGTTTGTGATTCTTTTCAATAATGAATGGAATATATATCTAGTTTAAAATCAGTCAGTGAAGTCTCAACCACTGATTAATTATAGTTAGTGCACATGGATCTTTATGATCCAACACAAACTGGAAGCATTTGAAGCAAATATTATGTATTTTTCTTAGTTGATGATTACACTAGATTTATGTGGGTTAATATTTTAGCAACGAAATCTGAATCTTTTTATTATTTCAAAACTTTTAGATCCCGTGTTAAAAATGAGAAAAACCTTCATTTGATAACTATTCATAGTGATCATGTAGGAGAATATCAAAATTATGATTTTTAAACTTTTTGTAGTAGAAAATGCATTACTCATAACATCGCAGCACCCAGAACACCGCAACATAATGGTGTTGTTGAAAGAAGAAATAGAATTTTTCAAGAGATAACAAGAACCATGTTGAGTGAATAATCTATAACCAAACATTTTTGGGATGAAGCTTTATGTACTTCTTGTTATACTATAAATTGTGTTTTGATTAGACCTTTTCTTAATAAAACTCATTATGAGTTATGGAATGGTAGAAAACCTAGACTTTACTACTTCGTGGTTTTGGGTAGAAAGGTATTTATTTTGAATACTAAAGATAATTTACACAAATTATCACAAAAATATGATGATGTAATTTTCATACGCTACTCCACAACTTCTAAGGCTTGTATAGTTTTCAATAAAAACACTTTTTCTGTTGAAGAAATAGTGCATATAAAATTTGATGAAACTAATCCCCTTGTTTTTAAACAACCTCATCTTACTTTTTTTTATGACTTTTCAAAAACTGATTATCAACCATTGTTAGAAGAACCTTCTGATAAGGAAAATGTTCCAGAAAATATTCCTGAAATATTTACCCTAGATGATTTCCTACCTTATATTGATGAACAGGTTTTACAAAACCCAAATCAGTTATTTCTAAAGAATCATCCCAGTGATAGTATAATTAGTAATGTAAATCAACCCGTAAAGGCTAGAAGTTCCATAAAAAATGAAATACAATGTCTAGAATTCCTTTCCCCATTAGAACCAAACAACACTAATGAAGCTTTAGGTGATGATGATTGGATAAAAGCTATGCAAGATGAACTAAATTAATTCTAAATGAATAAAGTCTGGACCTTGGTTGCACGGCCTAAGGAAACTTCTGTTTTTGGGGGAAAATGGGTCTTCAGAAATAAGTGTGGTGAAAATGGAATCATAGTATGAAATAAAGCTAGATTGGTTGCTAAAGACTATAATCAACAAGAAGGAATGGACTATGAAGAAACATATGCTCTTGTATCAAGAATTGAATCTATTCGTATTCTACATGCCTTTGTAACGTTCTTCAATTTCAATATTTTTTAAATTGATGTGAAATGTCATTTCCATAATTTTTTATGTTCAAGAGGATGTTTTTGTTGAACAACCTCATGGTTTTGAAGATACAAAACATCCTGAACATGTTTTTAAACTTACCAAAGAATTGTGTGGACTTAAGAAAGCCCCTCGATCTTGGTATGATAGACATACAATATTTTTTCGTCAAAATTATTATGTTAAGGGAAATGATGATCCAACCATTTTTATAAAATTATATAATAAAAAAAATTATTGTTCAAATTAATGCTGATGAAATTATATTTGGTTCACCTCATAAATCATTAACTGATTCCTTTAAGGATCTAATGAAATCTGAGTTTGAAAGGAGTATGATGGGTGAGTTAACATTTTTTCGTGGTTTTCAAATTTCACAAAAAACAAGAAAGAATCTATATATCACAACATAAGTATATTAAATATCTTATTAAAAAGTATGGATATGACAACACTAAGAGTATAAGTACTCCCATTGGAACCTCAAATTCACATGATCTAGATGAAGCTGGGAAACCAGTAGATCAACCATCATTTAGAGGTATGATACGAAGTCTACATTACTTGACAGCTAGTCGTGCAGACTTAAAGTTTTCAGTATTCTTATATGAAAGATATCAATCCAATCCTAAGGAATCTCATTTAAAGGCAGTGAAAATAATTTTTTGCTACATAATGGGAACCCTGGATCTAGGACTATTTTATACTTCTGGAAATGAATTTATTTTAAAGAGATTTTCAGTTGCATATTTTGGTGGATATAGAATGGATAGAAAGAGTACATCCGGAACATGTCATTTACTATGAGATTCATTAGATTCTTGGTCATGAAAAAGGCAACACTCAGTAACACTTTCCACTGGTGAAGATGAATATGTAGTAGCTGGAAGTTGTTGTGCTCAAGTGTTATGCATGCAACACACAGTCATAAACTATGGTATGAGTTTTACAAAAACACTGATTTTGGGTGATAATAGTATTATCAATGCCATTAGTAAAAAACATGCACATCACTCTCATACAAAACACATAGATATTAGGCCTCAATTTTTTAGGGAACACACACAAAAAGGGGATATCATATTCAATTTATCGTAACACAAGATCAACTTGCAGATATTTTTACAAAACCATTACCCTCTGATATATTTGAATAAATTAAATAGAAGTTAGGAATGATAACCATAAGGTAATCTTCCTTGTTAATTTTTTATTGAATCTAATATCCATATAGTAATAAAATCCTTTTCATAGGGGGAGTAAATTTGCTTTTTAGTTAGATCAAAAACGTTTGTAATGAAAGTTTTCAAAGTTGTATTTTCCAAATCATTCGTAATAGAAATTTTTGTAGTCAGATTTTTAAAATCTTTCATAATGGAAATTTTCATATAGAGATTTTCCAAATATTTCGTAATAAAAATTTTTTTAGTTAGATTTTTCAAATATATTGTAATGGAAATTTTCTTAGTAAGATTTTCTAAATATTTCGAAATGAAAATTTTCATAGTAAGATTTTCAATATTTTACATAATGAAGATTTTTTTATATATGTAGTTTTTCAAAATATCTTTACATAGTTAGGTTTTTTTACAAAATTCCATAATCAAATGTTCGTTTCTGAATCTAAAGTTCTGCAATAAAATTTTTTTTCACAATAAATCATCTTCTATGCAATTCGAAAGGTATCTTTCTTTTCTTGAGTTTTCGTAATCATCCTTTAGGTTCTGGTATTTTCTTTTGTTTTTAAAATTTTCAGATTCACTTTTCCATAAATCTGAATGTTTCTATTAAAACCTCAAAAGATGAGATTCTGTCAAAATTTCCTTACAGCTATCTTGTTAACCTTCAGATCTGATCAGAAATTTTCTCAATCATTATATTGGTCATGGAAGCTGAATTGTTGCTTCAAACACCTATCTAAAGGACCCCCTGATGGCTATCCCACATCGAAATGAAATCCTTCACATGCTGAAGCTCTTCCCTTCCACTTAAGCATGTTTCAAACTTCTCAGAACATTCCCAAGTTGAAATGTATGTCGAAGAATCTTCTCAGAAATACATGACAACTTTCAAGCCAATATCAGAGTTGCAGGTTTATAGGGAAATCTTAGTGCATCCAAACATCATCTCCACATATGATTCCATCATCAAAATGAACATCAAGCTGAATGGATGGGAGAGTGATTGTGTATCGATTCCAAGAGCTCAAGATTTAGTGTATCTAGAATTTCTCTTTGAATTTTATGAAACAGTGAGCTTTTTCAATGAAGAAGTTAAAAATAAGTTCTCTTTCAAAAGCTATGGGAAGAATTATGATCCCTCTTACACTAGGGCTGCAAAATTGATTGGAATTATATATGAAGGAGAAGCTCAATTTTTTTCTCATAAGTTTCCAGGTGTTCAAGGAATCTTTGTTAAGGTGAAAGCTATGGAGTACCTTGGTCATATAGATGTTAAGACTCCGAAGATTTTTCACCTCACTGGAAATTTCAGGTTTCTGAAACTATGGGTTCATGGATTCATTATAACAAGAAAAGATGACAAGGATACATTGAAGAAGAGTAATATTTATATTTTGGATTTTATGGTGAACCTGAGAATAATCAACTTGGTTAAGCATATTATGATTACGATCTAGAATATACATAATGGAAATCTGAAGGCTCAAATCATTATGTATCCAGCCATTATTTCAAAGTTGATTGTTCGGTGCTTGGAGTTTTTCAATATTCCTTGCAGTTCAAAGAAAAGGAATTTCAATGTCATGCTGGTCAGTGATGATACTGTAAGAAGAATTAATGTTGGATTTTATATGGAATTATAAGAATTTTATGACTTACTTAAGGATGAAGTTGAAGATATCCCAAAGAAACAAGAGGCTACAAAGACCTCTAAGAAGGGTGAAAAGAATATAGAAGTGAAGGATATAGAATAGAAAGAAAAAACTCTAGAGGCTAAAGAAACCTAATCCGCACCACCAAATCCTAAAAATCAAATAATATTATCCAGATGAGGTAGTAGATATGTGGATGGAAGACAAGAAAAACAATAATTAGGGGAGCCTAGTTTTGGTTCGGATCTTGCTGAAGTAAAATCTTTAAAGGATAAGGGTGCTGATGAGCTTGAAAAGCAAGCAAAATAAAATAAACAGAAGAAGAAGATGTTTGAAGCTGAAATGGTTTAATCACTTATGAAGGATACTGAGAGAGATTTTGAGAAAATTATGGTACCATAATATTTTTTGATAGAAACCTTAATAGTGACTCTTGGGAATTAGTCAGTGACTCTGAAAAAGAAAATGAAAAAGAAGTAGAAAAGTAGTGGAATAAGAAAAAGAAGAAGAAGGCAGTGGCGATACTGATGATTTCATTAATCAAGTCGAGGAATTTCATGAGAAAGAATGCTCTTCTGAGAAGTTTTCATTCTAAACCTCTCAAGACGAATCTTCAAAGCTTGCTACCCTGGAGAAATATGAGAAAGGTGAAGATGACATGATTGAAGAAGTGAATAATCATTCTGAAGAAGAAAGTTCTAATCATGATTTCATACACCAAGAGGATGCTCAGGAAAGTGCTGAGAAAGAAGACATAAATGAAGATAAAGTTGTTCAGTTGTCTAACAGTGAACATGAATCTCCAGATGAGGAAGCCATTCTGAAACATGATAAGAGAAAACAATTCATTGTTGCTACTTCTAGCATAGTTGTAGTGAATAACAAAGAAGTGGGTGCTTCATCAATGATAAAAGTAGTTGAAATAGATAAATAGCCCTCACAAAGTAAAGTATCATATTCGGCATTATCTTCCCTAGGACATGATTTTGTAGTCCAATCTTTGAAGAAGCTTGTTTGAACTATTCTGATATTTCTATGAATTGATTTGAGATGCCAAATGCTTCAACAAACCCTTAATCAAAAATCAGATTTAGTATCTATGGTAATGGATATGTGTGCCAAGCTGGAAGCATATTTCAAAATATTCTTCATTAACTACTTATCCCACAAGAGGTCTTGCAAGAAAATGAACATTTGGTCTTCGAAAACTATAGAATATATGTGGTTTCATGATGAGTTCCAAGAAAGTTTCAAGGATTTATTTTACACCAATGATAGTAAGATTAAGGATCTCACAAATAGTTTTGAAAAAAAAATCCGACTCTAGTATAGAATTCATGGATTCAAGAGGTGAAATATCTAAATGGAAAGTTGTATTCAGTTCCTCAGAGTAGGAAGAGATAAATGGATCTCTGTATTGAGATTGAAGAAAAGCTTGAAAAGCAGGAAGAAATTTTGAAGGCTTAGGAATAAGGTGATAAGGCTCAAAAAGAATGAATCAAATCATTAGAAAAGAAAATTGAAGATCAGGATCAAATTATCAAATGAGCATAAGAAAAACATAAAGAGCTCATGAAGCTGAAAATAGTAGTGAAGAAGTTGATGCCCAAGGAAAGGAAAGGATTTTTTTTTAAATCTGATATTTTGTTTTATTTTACTTGTTGTATATTTTTTTCCAATATTAATGAAATTTTTACTTTCCTGTCTTTTGGTTGTTTTGTACTAATATTTTAGGTACTATATTTATGTTTCCATTCCCTGTATTCCTTTTGAAAATCCGAAAGGGGGAGAAAGGAAAAATAATTCTAAGTAAAGAAGAAATTTCCCTAAGTAAGGGGGAGATCATCTAAGGGGGAGTTTTCATTATCATTCAGAAAATCAGAATAAGATCCTTAGTGGTTCCAAATCCTAAGGAGGAGTTAGTCATAATCATCATTTCCCATGTGTTATGGGAGATATGTTTTGTATTCAAAGTCTAAAAAAGTATTTTCTAGGTCCTTATATTCTTTTTCGAGAGGATCTTTGTGCTTTCCAAAATGGGGGAGATTGTTGTGTCAATAAGGTTTCTTTATGACATTTCAATTCCTCCATGTTTGGGGATATTGTTGAGTTAATAATTTTTCCTTATAACATTACCATTCCTTCGTATTTTGAAAATCACAAACACCTTATCTTAAGGAAGATTTCTTTTTACCCTATGTTTTACATTCATAAGAAATATTTTCCTTGCCCAAAAAAATTATCCTAACCATGTTTTTTATTTTTCATTCTATTTCTCAGTGTAAAATTTCGTATCGTATCTAAATTATATGAATTTTATAATACTTAGATATAGAAAATTGTGATTTTAGGTTCTGGATTTAGGTTCTGAATCCTCTGAATTTAGGTTCTGAACTTTGTAAGTTAAAACTCTAAATTCTAATGAATTCAGACTCCGAGTTCTCTGAATTTAGCCTCCGAACATTGTATGTTCTGACTCTAAATTATAATGAATTCATAATCCGAACATTGTGAGTTTGACTCTGAATTCAAATGAATTAATACTCCGAACACTCACGGGTTCAGACTCCGTGTTCTCTGAATTCAGACTCCAAACATTGTAATTGGACTTCGACTTTTAATGAGTTCAGTCTCTGAACATTGTAAGTTCAGAATCTGAATTCTAATGAATTCAGACATTGAACTCTCATTAATTCAGTCCCCGTGTTCTCTAAATTCCAACTTTGAACTTTCTATGTTTAGACTCAAATTATACTGAATTCAAGCCTTTTAATTTCCTTGAAATTCTGACTCTTGAATTTTATATAATTCAGGATCTGAATTCTTCAAAAGACATAATCCGGATACATATGTATTATAGACACCGAATATATTTTTTTAGACTCTAAACTTTCTTTTTTTTTCTTACAGTCTAAAAAATGATTTTGGTTAAGTAACCATATTATTTTCTTACTCATGTTTTGGTTTCAAAATGATGTCATGCATATAGTTACTAACCAACCATTGTTTGAGTAACACATGTACAGGTCCCTTCGAAATACAAGCAAAAATATGACCATTGGAGGAGGGTGCCGACCGTTGAGAATGTGCCTATAAATAAGAGCTCATTTTAAAGAGCTCATAAAAAATTGGTCAATCTTGAGATTACATGCTGCTAAAGTGATTTTTAGAGAGAGAGACTTTATTGATTTGTGCGTATTGGAAATCTTTCTTAGAATTACATCGTGCAAATCTGAGTGTTGGTGAGTATATTTGAGGTCTTCCGAGGATATGAAGAATGAGGTGCCAACTACCTTGAAGATGAGGGCTTGCGGGGATAGAAATACAGTCTCTGATGTTCATATCGAGGGCTTACCCTAATATGGGTAAGACAGACTTTATTGAAAGTATAAATCAAGGAATCTTTATCCATAGTTTTTGGATACCCTTCTCTTTGGGTTAAAAGATTTACTAGTTGTTACTTGTATTGTTTCAGGTTTTCCACTGCATTTTGATTTTTGAGGAAAGTATAACTATATTAAAGATTTTTATACTTGTACTCTGGTTTAGAATGATTCTTTATTCTTTAAGGTAGAATCTTTATCTTTGTAATATTTTTTTATGTTTCATTTTTGGAATTAAATTTTCTAGAATTACATTCACAGAATCTTATTTCTTGAATCAAGCATGTTAGTAAAACTTAGTGGTTTTGTGAATTCACCTTGTTTAACCTTTTTAAATAATAAAAAGGCTTCTAACCAACATTAAAAGTTCCCAAATAATCTTTTAAGTATACAATTCACCCCCTCTTGAATATTAAGCACCTACATTATCATTTAGATCCTCAAGTTGGTATCTTTGGATAATATCATACTCCATACCAACTTAACAATTATATCCATGGGTTCTTTATGAGAGGATAAAATATTGATTTACAGTGGACCATATAAGTGTAGATGAATGATTTGTGTGGTCCTATATCACCCAACAATGCATTGGTGAATAGTTTAAATTTCATGAGATATGTGTGTGAAGGAACAATTACGTTTTTTTATAAGAATGGGTGCAACTATGGGATTTTGGAATGTGATATATATATATATAAACAATTATGTTTTATCACATGTCTAGGTGTCAGCGTGTTAATTGAGAAGGTGGATTTTCTTTATGTCAATGTATATTGAACATTTCCTATGAATATAAATATTATTCATTCATGGATCATGTTTATTTTTTTCTATTTCGATTCCCTTTTTATTAATGTATTATGTTCATCCAACACATATGATATTAATCATGATTGTTTATATTTTCATTATTAGTTATGATTCTATTATGTGATAGGATGACTTTGGGATATACTTAACACTGATAAGGGCGAATTAGTGTTAGGATCTTTTTAAAAAATTATAAATATATTCCTTTTACCTCATAGACCTTTTAGGATCTAGATTCTCTTATTCTATTTTGTTTATCATATAAATGTATATGAAACTAGGTAGAGAATTAAAAAGATTCATTAATAAAGTTTGTTACTAAATAATATTTTCTTGTCCTTTTATTTATATGGATAAAAAGTAAACAGATTATCAATTATAACGAGATACCAAATATTGTTTTGTGGATAGAAAAAAATCCTTATCCAATCCTATGTCCCTATACTTTAGGATGGGTAAATAAAAAAATATTATTTCATGGACTATTTATGACTTGGTCTAACTTGAAACTCATTGTCGATTAACAAGACTTCTTTTAAATAGAGTCTTCCCCTTTTATGATACGTTGTAACATCAATAAATTTTTCCACCATTTTAGAATTCTATTAGATTTCATAAAGATACTTTTAACTTCCTTCCCTGTTTTCTACATTCCTTTTAGTAAACAATTAACTATTTTTCATCTTCATAGAAATAAACTGAATTCTTATCAATATTATTATTATTCTTTTTCAACGTAATCATATGATACCAAATGATAATAACAACACCATTAAATATTTATTCAACCATTTTTTCATCCTTACAGTACATTGAATTTATGTTCTCGCTAGAAGCACAGATCTACTTTGTGATTATTGAAACCATGAAATCATAGCTCAGTATCGTCACAAATAGTATCCTCCATAGTGAAAATGATATGAATGTGTAGAATATTATCTATCTTAGAAATCATCTCTGACCCAAATGATAATCAAATAAATTTATATTAGACCCTCTCTACTTATTCTTGTGATCTATGACACACAAAAATATGCAGTACCATAGCTAGTTCATATTCATTTTATTTAATACAAAATATCAATAATTGAGTGTTGTATTGGTTTCATCTTAATGAAATTGATTGTTTTTAAACACTATGTACATTGAACAGAACATATCACATCATCTCATATATATATATATATATCATAATTATGAACTAAATTATAACAAAAACCCCATATAAAATTATTTCCATCCATTTATTATAAAAATATTTTTGTACATGGTTTATTATTGAATTATTAATCTCATTACCATGCATTCAAAATTAATTGTTCACTCCTCCTTCTTCCTTACTCACACATTAATTCACACAATGCAGTGTGTATGTACACAATGTCTTATACAGAGTAATTATAAAACTAATGGCCTTTAAGACAGTGCATTACCATGCTACCTCATTCATCATGCAGCATAACTGTTCATCAAAATTCTCACTATTTATCATGTGTCAATATAGTACATGTATGTTGTTTCCTTTAAATAACATAATGGGATTATAATTCTCAAACACTGGTTCCCAAAATTGTTATTCTAAAAATTTAGTGACTATGTTTTAACTTAGTTCAAGTGTCCACATTTCTTATTCTTCCTGAAGATCAGTGCATGGTTCTTCCTCTTCATGTAAATACATCGGTGGAACTCCCCCATTTGTGTATCCTAGGAGAATCATTGATCTGATTTCCTCATTGAGAAAAATTACTATAGAGATACTTAGTTTTTATAGAACTAGGATATCCTAAAAGAACATGTCAGTGGAAACAACATAATTCATTGATAGATTCACTCCTTTTATAAGTTATTCCTTCACCTTTTATTAATTAATTCATTAACTTAAATACAAAATTTTATTCCATGTTAACCAACATATTTTAATTCTGAAATTTTCATACATTTCTATTTGCAAACTAGGGATTTTTTTAATTTATCTTTGTTGGGCAAAAATCCCTCAAGGTAACATTGATGTATTTTTGGGTTGGTTGTGTTTGTTGACAAAGCAGGTTTCCATGGAGATTTTTTGAGTACCCAAGAAGTTGTTGACAATCCTTGTTGACAAAGAACGATGACAACGGAAAGGACGATCTGGAGGCGGTACAAAAAGAGCAGTACAAGGTGGCGCTGTTTTCCAGTGTTTGCCAAATTTTTGGGGTCCAAAATTTGGAGTTTGGTGAGCATCGCGAAAAGTGGATTTCCATGAAGATCATAATTTAATATGGCAAAGGCTTGAATTTCACAAAGCTAGGATTCATGGTTTGGAAATCACGAAGACCATAAGAATGGAGGCGGTGATGCTTCGCGATTACGTCAAGCTTTGCGAACAGTAGAGGCTGAAGCACATCGCGGCGGAGAAGGGCTTTGCGAGAGAGCTTTGAGGTGAAGGCGCGAAGGAATTGTGGGCTTCGCGAGGGAGCTTCGCGGCGAAGGTGAGATCCGCGAAGGTAAGTTGATGGTGATTCTTCGCGATTACGTCAAACTCCACGAATGGAAAATTTCCGTGGAGCTTCGCGATTTGGACAGAATTCCGGCTGAAACTTTGGAGCTTCGCGATTTGCAACGACGTGGCGTTGACTTCGCGCGGAAAGTTCGAGGGTCGGTGGAATCACCTATAACTAGAGGCTGACCCCCTCGAGAGAAGCAGAGAGAATTTTCAGAGAAGATCATTTTCTCTCGATTTGCGAAGGTGGTTCGCGGAGCCAGTGTGGTTCGCGAAAGAGGTGCTTCGCGGCGGCTATTGTAGCTCCGCGAAACCTGCGTGCTCCGCGTTGGCATACTTAGCTTCGCGAGGGTCGTTTCTTTGCGATGTCTTGAGAATCACGAGAGGGATTTGCGAGTGAGCTTCGCGAGTGAGCTTCGCGAAAAGGCAGGAGCTTCGCGAAGGCTTGTTTGAGCTTCGCGAAATTGGGAGCCTCGCATTGTAGGGTGCTTTACGAAGGTGTTTCCAAAAGGAATTGCCCAGTGGTTAAGGGGCAAAGAGGTATTAATCAGTGGATGAAAAGATGGACTTTAACAGAGCATCTATCTACAGTTGATGATGCATTCCTTCATGCAAATGAAGAGACCTACAGGTCTATAAACTGTGAGTTGATTCCCTTCACAGAGCAGTGAGCTTAGGAAGAGGGAGAAGGTGATCCTCTCCACCGGAAGTGAGCCAGAGAGAGAGAAACAGGGAGTGACCCTTGGGAAAGCAGTGAGCTGAACCTAAATCTTGTATAGGTAGTGAGCCTGGGCATAGAATTGATCTAGCCCGAACATTGTAATCCACAGCTAGTGAAGTCTAGTGGAATTTGGTACGAACCGGCAACTTGTCGGCGTATGCTCCTTGGACATAGCCCTTAGCGGTGAACCAAGTAAAAATCTTTGCGCCTGCCTGCTTACTTCCCTGCATTGCATTCAAAGCATCATCATCAGGTAAAGGAGACAAGTGATCATTGTAACCACAAAATTGCAAACAATGTGACCCTTGTAACAAAGAGGTCATGATCAAGTGGGGCAGGAAGAACTGGGAAAAAGAATATCCATACCCTGAGTCACCCCCCCCCTCTCAGGGTATATAGGCCCCTATTGGTCCTAACAATTGGTATCAGAGCGATAGGTTGATTTTATCAGATTTTTTTGCTCCGACTTGGTGTAGTCGATCTTTGTGTTTAAAGAATCTGTTTTCTCTTATCTTGGTGAGCCATGGAAAAGGGAAAAACATCCAATAAGAAGCAGAAGTCGGGTGGAATTCCTCAGTGTGGAAGTGTGTATGGAATAAGTGTGATTCAATTAAAAGAATAAAACAGTTTGCTGAAGGAAGGTTTGGATGAATCTGATAGGGAAATGATTGATTCACTCAATCATGATGTTGGAATGAGTGAAGTACATGAGAATCAGAGTGATGTTGAAACAGAAGAAGAAATTGAAGGAAGAATAGATATGCGAGCTGAGTTGGAGGCTGCTCTTGAGGAGATAGATGTTTGGAGAGCAAAAACAAAGAAATCCAACAAAGTTGTTCATGATGCCAAACTCTATATGCAGCAGCAGGAAGAAGAGAAGTCTGAGTTGATGGAAGAAATTGAGAAACTCAAGTTATCCACACGAGAGAACTCAGAATCAGTTAGTGAGTATAAGATTAAGATTGAGGAACAGAAAAGGGAGATCGATGGATTGAATAGAAAAGTGAAAGATCAATTCAAAAGCATCGAAGAACTGAATATTCCAAGTGATGTTGGAAACACTGAAGAAGCCAAATCTAAAGATATCCGGATCAAGGGATTAGAGATTGAGGTCAACAAGCTAAAAGGATTAAATCAAAGGCTTATTGATATAGTTACTGACCTAACAGAGAAGAATGATTCACATGTTGAAGAGCTGCATAAGATGGCTAGAATGAAAGGAAAACAAAAGGCTGGTGATTATGAAGAGAGTCAAAAGTCAGATGAAGCACAGAATCTTAAATCCAGAAATAATGATCTAGTAGCACAGTTGTCTGCAGATGTTCAGAAAAATCAAAGGCTACAACAAGAGAATGCATGTTGCTCTAACTCGGTCGCTCAAGAAAAATTAAAGGTAAAGGAGAAAAATGACATGGTTGATAAGCTGAAGCATGAACTGGAAGATGAGGTAAGTAGAGGGAAGCTTCTCAAGGAAAAAATTGTTGTCCAACTTGAATCAAGGGATATGAAGATTCAAAAGTTGGTAGAAGAGCTAGAATCAGTCAAGCAGGAAATAGAGAAGTCTAAATCCAAAGATAAGCCCAAGTTGAAGGATGCACTGCACTTGCTTTTTGATCATCCTTCGACAAGTGATGATAAAATGAAGAACAGATATGCTGTTTCTGAAGAGACAACATAATATTTTCTCAGCTCAAAGACCAGCAATTTTTGGAAAATCTGGTATTGGATTTGATGAATCACCTCCCATGCATGATAAGAAGAGAGCCGTGAATAGTTCCAGGAGTGGAGAAAACCCTATAGGTACTGGAGATAGGCCAAAGAGGTCAGTTACAAAGGGAAGTGATGACATGTGCTATTTCTGCGGGATTCATGGTCACACGTCAAGCTTCTATTCAGAGGCTCTGGAATACATTTCAGGCTGTGAAAACAGAAACCTTACTAAATCTGAGAACAGGAAGAAGCATCATGAGAAATTAGAAAGAAGAGCTTCTCTGAGGAAAGCACATATTAGATGCTATTACTGCGAAAGAATGGGACACACCATGAGCATGTGTCAGAAAGTTCAGGAGAACAATATCAGAGGAAGAACTAAAGGTGCATCAACATCTCAGCAAAGAGATGATAAAATGAGGTATGTCTTTGAGGGAAAATGTTTTATATGTTCTCACTATGGGCACATGGTGAGACATTGCAGTAAGAAGAAAGCAGGAAAGGGAAAGGAACAAGAAAAGAGATCTCCACCACAGGAAGTGTACAAGAAAGAAGCCTGTACTGGGAGACAAAGTGGTAAGGAGAAAAATAGGCTTCGAGCCTCGGGGAAATCACATGGAGCTGAACGAAAGGTGTATTAGTCACCTCCTCTGTTATACTCACAACAGCTCTCAATGAGAGAATGTGAGCAAACCTGGAAGATTAAGGTGAGATCTACTCCAGCGGTGATAAAGAATAATGGATGTTCAATGGAGGACCCACCCCCAATGAAAAATAGGGTGGTGACACATATATGATAAAAGGCAGATAAGCAAAGAATGCATCGAAAAATCCACATGTCGTGTTTCTCAGTGAGAAGTGAAGGAAAGAGGAAGACCCCTAAGACGGGAGAAGAAGAAATGGAAGATGCCAAATAGAGAGGTTCCTACTCAGGGAAATAATCAAGGAAAGTGGAATTTTGGTAGAACCTCAAGGAAGGAAATGTGTACCAGTGGGCTTATACCCCAAGCGGTGAGAAAGGATGAGCCTACAAAATCTACATATCAGAAAAAGACTCAGAATGTAGGCAAAGAATGCCTGGTCATATGGCCAGAACAGTTGAAGTTGGCTAGGCAGTTGGAGGAAGAAAGAAAGGAGTGTGATGCCCTCCAAGAAAGAATCAAAGGGTTGACCCATCAGGATCAACCACAATCCTCATCTTGAGGAGTCTGGAATAATCCCCTCTCCCTATGTATATAAATGCGATTAACTAATGATTCATGTGTTTCAGGTTTTAGGGAGATACGATCCAAGGGGAAGTGGCATCTAAGGATGCAAAGTAGAGAAGTGATATGATCTAGAGTTTCAATTGATTCAAATCAGGTACCAGAGTTCAAGAAGAAGTGGAGCAATAGAGCACAATAGAATGTGATTGTGTTGTTAACTTTTTCTCTTGTTTCCTACACCGAGTTCCAACTCAGTAGGCTTAGAGATTTGGTTAATGGCTCAATGATGAGTGCTAGATTGGCATAAATCATACAGGTGGAAGATAAGAATAAATGATGCAGGAGAAGAATGATGTTTATGGGTATAAACAGTGGGTCTAACCCCAGGAAGTGTTGCATAACATAGGGGTAGCATTCAACAACAAAATTAGATGCCATATCCATCAAGGAAATAATTGGATGACCCAGCTCAAGCGTTGTCTATTGAGAGAAGACATACTATGGGAGAAGCAGCTGTGATCAAGCATTTCATGCTTATTTATTTTGATCTAACATTGTGGTATCAGTTGACTATTTTCAGGATACCAAGAAGCTGCGAGAAGAAGTTGAAAGGAATGATTTCATTGAACAATGAAATATAGAAAAGTAGTTGAAGGAAATGAAGCCACTGAAAAATGAGTCAGTGAACAATTTCCTGACGAAAGTGTTGAGGAAGAAAGCAACACAGGGGGAGAAGAAGTGGATGAGGGTGACTCAGAAGAAGATACTGATGATGAGTACAAGGAAGTAAAATCCTTATCTACACAAAAGACAAAGAATCGAGCTGAAATTGACAGGCAGAATATCTTCAGTGATCAGTGAGCTCCAGTTCAGACAAGAAGAATGAAATCACTACAGCATACATCACTACTATTATAGGTTGAGTCGAAATGCTTTGCTGATGCAGCTAAAGATGAAAATAGAGACATGCCATGAATGAAGAGATAGGTCAGAATTGAGAAGAATCAGACCTGGGAGATTGTTTCGAGGCGAGATGAAAAAAACGACATCATGAGAAAATGGGTCTATTTAGACAAGATGAACGAATATGGAATGATTATTCGGAACAAAGCATGACTGATGTGCAAAGGAGACTCCCAGATAGAGGGAACAGATGGTGATGAGACATTTGCACCAAATGCCAAGCAGCGAGATATCAAAGTAATCCCAAGGAGAGCCACATGCTCACAGTGAAAAGAATACTTCGGTATATCAAGGGCATGGTGGAATTTGGCCTGACATACAACGACAAATCTCAGACAGAGTTATTGGGATATACTGATGCAGACTGGGTCGGTTCAGCAGATGATAGAAAATCAACGTCAGGTGGTGCATTCTATCTTGGTGGATTGTGTATTTCTTGGCTTAGCAAGAAGCAAGATTGCATTTCATTGAGCACTGCAGGATCTGAGTATATTGCGGCCACCCAAGCATGCGCACAATTATTGTGGATGAAGCAGCAGCTTGAAGATATGGGAGTTGAAGTGAAGTCTCCGATCGGAATCTAGTGCGACAACTCAAGTGCTATAAATCATAGAAAAAATCCCGTCCATCATTAAAGGACAAAGCACATTGAGATTAAGTATCATTTTATCAAGGAGAAGGTTGAGCAGGGAATCGTGAAGTTGGAGTACGTGCCTACAGATCTACAGGTTGCAGACATTCTGACAAAGGCCTTACCCAAGGATGCATTTGAAAGGCATCGACTGGCTCTGGGAGTTCAGTCGATTAACCGCACTTGAAATAGTGTGGATGTGGGACCCCCCCTCTCCCCGAGGTATGATGTGTTTTCCCTAATGTGCTGATATGTGTTCTCTACCATGTTACAGACTTCAACGGAGTGACCTTTGGGTTCGTTGACAAAGGGGGAGAAAAGTGTTTGTTAATGGGGGAGAAAATAGTGGTTGTTCAAGGGGGATACAGTGCGTAGATTTGATAAATCATAATTGATACGGGAAGAAGCTGACAGGTGGAGCAGCCAGAAAGGGGGAACAATGAGAAAGGGGGAGAGAGATTTTTAAATCTGACGATGCTAGAAGTGATCGATCAAAGCATAGAAATCACGACAGCTGAGGATCGTGATAAAAGCAGAACAGTGGTGTTGGCATGGTGTGATATGGTGTCCAGTTATTCACCAATTGGTATCAGTGTGGTTCAACAATTGGTATCAACTTAAGAATTGGTATCAGGGTGGAATCGACAATTGGGGTCTGACATGAAGTGATTCATTGATGAACTTTTTATACTACTCTTGTTTCTCACGCCGAGCATTGCTCATGTGGGCTTAGAGTACGTGTTAAGTGAATCCTTGAACGCTATCAGAATCGCAAGAGGCGAATGGTGGTAGCGACTGGAAAAAGACTCAGTGAGGTATCAAAGTGCAGAAAATCATCCTGAGCAGAGTTGTGAATAGTTTTCAACAAACCCAAAGGGGGAGATTGTTGGGAAAAAATCCCTCAAGGTAACATTGATGTATTTTTGGGTTGGTTGTTTTTGTTGACAAAGCAGGTTTCCATGGAGATTTGTCGAGTTCCCAAGAAGTGGTTGACAATCCTTGTTGACAAAGAACGATGACAAAGGAAAGGATGATCTGGAGGCGGTACAAAAAGAGCAGTACAAGGTGGCTCTATTTTCCAGTGCTTGCCAAATTTTTGGGGTCCAAAATTTGGAGTTTGGTGATCATCGCGAAAAGTGGATTTCCATGAAGATCATAATTTAATATGGCAAAGGAATGAATTTCGCGAATCTAGGATGCATGGTTTGGAAATCGCGAAGACCATAAGAATGGGGGCAGTGATGCTTCGCGATTATGTCAAGCTTCGCGAACGGCAGAGGCTGAAGCGCATCGCGGCGGAGAAGGGCTTTGCGAGAGAGATTTGCGGCGAAGGCGCGAAGGAATTGTGGGCTTTGCGAGGGAGCTTCGCGGCAAAGGCGCGAGCCGCGAAGGTAAGTTGACGGTGATTCTTCGTGATTACGTCAAACTCCGCGAATGGAAAATTGCCGTAGAGCTTCGCGATTTGGACAGAATTCCGGCTGAAACTTTGGGGCTTCGCGATTTGCAATGACATGGTGTTGACTTCGCGCGGAAAGTTTGAGGGTCGGTGGAATCACCTATAAATAGAGGCTGACCCCCTCGAGAGAAGCAGAGAGAATTTTCAGATAAGATCATTTGCTCTCGATTTGCGAAGGTGGTTCGCGGAGCCAGTGTGGTTCGCGAAAGAGGTGCTTCGCGGGAGCTATTGTAGCTCCGCGAAACCTGCGCGCTCCACGTTGGCTTACTTAGCTTCACGAGGGTCGTTGCTTTGTGACGGCTTGAGCATCTCGAGAGAGCTTTGTGAGTGAGCTTCACGAGTGAGCTTCGCGAAAAGGAAGGAGCTTCGCGACGGCTTGTTTGAGCTTCGCGAAATTGGGAGCCTCGCATTGTAGGGTGCTTTGCGAAGGTGTTTCTAAAAGGAATTGCCCAGTGGTTAAGAGGCAAAGAGGTATTCATCAGTGGATGAAAGTTGGACTTTAACAGAGCATCTATCTACAGTTGAAGATGCATTCCTTCATGAAAATGAAGAGACCTACAGGTCTATAAACTGTGAGTTGATTCCCTTCACAGAGCAGTGAGCTTAGGAAGAGGGAGAAGGTGATCCTCTCCACCGGCAGTGAGCCAGAGAGAGAGAAACAGGGAGTGACCCCTAGAAAGCAGTGAGCTGACCCTAAATCTTGTATAGCCAGTGAGCTTGGTCATAGAATTGATCTAGCCCGAACATTGTAATCCACAGCTAGTGAAGTCTAGTGGAATTTGGTACGAACCGGCAACTTGTCGGCGTATGCTCCTTGGACATAGCCCTTAGCAGTGAACCAAGTAAAAATCTATGTGTCTGCCTGCTTACATCCCTGCGTTGCATTCAAAGCATCATCATCAGGTAAAGGAGACAGGTGATCATTGTAACCACACAAGTTCAAACAAAGTGACCCTTATAACAAAGAGGTCAAGATCCAGTGGGGCAGGAAGAACTATGAAAAATAATATCCATACCCTGATTCACCCCCCCCCCCCCCCTCTCAGGGTATATAGGCCCCTATTGGCCATAACAATCTTTCCCTCCACTTAACACTAATAATCATGAATTTTATTAAAAAGAATATATTCCTCACATTAATTTCATGATTATCAAATAATCCAACTTACATTTTAAAATCATCATTTTATTTAGGATATATGAACTTGTAACATTGTTTTCATTCATATAGAAGATACATATTTATGAAAATACATGCATGGATATAACAGAAGTTTGTATTAATATTTAGTGTATGATTTTCCCAATATCTCATCCATTTTAGTTCATATCAATAATAAAAATTGAAACATGTGGAATCTCAGGTTTATAAGTATCCCCAAAAAATCACGAGGTTTAAATGATCACTCATTTCAATCAGACAACTAAGATCTATTCAATTGGATATATATGCATATATATACATCTGTTTAATTGAAGAATACTAACTAAATGTTTTTTTCATCCCACATTGATCTTATTCTCAGTAGTCATATCCTTAATAATAGTTTCCATGTGAAGAACTTTCTTGGTCTAGTACAAAGTTCAACACACCATCACACCTATGAACTCACATCCACATGATCTGAGCTACACAATTTCACAGTCCATGATCACCCAGACATTTGAAATGAAGAAACCATGGGTGCTATTAGTGGGTTCTTAGAAATAAAACTGTCATCATACATTGTAGTTTTTCTTTCATGGAATGGCTCCCATGTGGTTGACAGTAGCTCCCATATATTGTGTAATCAGACCATCCTTTGGTGGCTATTTTTATCCAATTTTTTTTTAAATAAATAGTCGAAACAATTGTGAATTAGAATATTATAATTATAAAAATTAATAAAAATTCATTTATTCAATTACTCAAAAAAATCCCATGTAATAATAAGATATTCTATGTAATTCTAGAAAATTTCCTCTTCTTCTTCACCAAGAAAAAAATATATTTTTCAAGGACCTCATATTCTTCTTATTCTCCTTTTTGATGATCAATTCTGATGAACTTCTCATTAATTAAAATTTTTTTCTCCATTGAAAATGTATTTTACATAAATATCTATTAAACATTCATCATACATAAAAACACAAATTCTTCATTATAAATTATCTTAGATAATAAGACTTGAGTACTATATTCATCATCTATTCATCCAAACTACATTCATGTCAATCATGGATATCTTGGATAATTATAGTTACATATTTACCTTTTACTTATTTAGAATACTCCAATAAATAAAATATTTCAATTTCATTAAGCACAATGCATAACTAACAAAAACTAGTGAAAAAATACAACACATATAAAAAGTGTTCTCTTCAATCTCTCCCTTTGTATTAATTAGAAATATCTTTAATGTTTATTTTTAAATGAGTATATTAAAATTTTCATCTCTCCCCTTTAATTTATAAAAAATTCATTTTGATTTATCTTACCCTTATTCAAAATAAAAATAATTTTCATGGTAAAAAAGTATCATTACATAATTTAGAAATAATAAATCCATCATTTCACTCTCAGTTTAAATTAGTCTTTCCCAAGGTAAAAAAGAAAGAGGATTTGATTTTGGAAAAAATATATCCTTTATCAAATGATCATTATACATCATGGAACGATAACTCATAAAATTATCATAAAGGGTTATCTAATTTTATTACTTGATGAATATAGACAATTATGATATGATTTTTTAAGAAAATATCATCATAAAACCCCTAAAGGCACTTCAACAGATATATAATAAACATTCATAAGAAAAAAACCCTGATTAATGTCCACGGAAAACAATAATATTTCCACATTTTTTGTGACACTAATTATTTAAATTAATCCAAATTCATGTTAAGATTATTTTTTGTTAACTAAGGATGAGAGATATTTACAAATATAAAACATCCAATGTCATGATCTTCAAGAACATTACATAATAATTAGAGTTAAATCCAATTGAGAGAATAGTTCTTGGAGGACCATCAACATTCATCATCCCCCCTGTCAATAAAAACTCTACTCCTCATATTCATAATGGTGATTTACTTCATGAATGGATTTCATGTTGTTCTAATATAGAGAAAACACCCAAAATTGATATTCAACTTTTTACATCCCATATTTCTAAACAACTACTTCTTCACAGTTGTTGATATTCTTCAACACTTGTTTTCATGATATAAAATATAATATAAAAATAATGTATTATATTAATTATCCTTTTTTCAATTATATGACATTAAAATCCTGATATTCATCAAGTATGATACAATATCATGTTTTTATTTCAATGTTAATTGAGTAATAATTCTAGGATGATGGATTATTCACATTTTCAATCAAGAATTGATAGTACTCACTTCTTCTCATGTTCTTTTTATGAAAACCTTCATTATCATAAATTACCTACATTATAAGAACAAAATAAGTATATAATTATTAATATAAAAGGTAGATCTTCCTTTATTTTTCATGTCTATATCATGGTTGAGAAGTTTCCCTCATCCTGGTTTCTCTATTTCCTCCCATAGTCATGATTTCACATTTGAATGTCTATTATAATTTATATTGTTGAAGTGTGGATCTCTTCACATTCAAATCTAATATCTGTGGTGAATTATTTTTCTTAACAACCATCATTGATGATACATTCTTATATCTATTAAGGATAGTTTATTTTTTTGAAGAATATTTAAACAACGTTTTTCAAAATATCCATATTTTTCACATAAATCAAACTAAACAACTTTGACATAATAAATTTCATTTTATAAAAACCTATCATGTATTTTTTTATCATATGGGATGTTTTATTTTTTTCCACTTTCCTTATCCAATGAATTTGAAATTTTCAATATTCTCTTAAAATATTCTGGCTATATTACTAATATATAATCTAGAATATTGTATGTCTAGATTTCCCACATTAATTATTCTAAGATAAATTAACATTTTTATTTTTTATGCAACATTATTTGACATATTAAATTAAGAATCCAATTAATTATAAATACTATTCTATGATACATTATTGGGAAAAATTCGGTTATTTTTCATATTTTTTCACAATGATGCTTCTTCATCCAGAGAGAATGTGTATGGTATTATTTTCACATAATACATGGATACATGTAGAGTTTATTGAGAAGCATTCTTCTGAACACTAATATTATATAAATTATTAATAATATAATGTCTTTTAAATATTTTTGTTGCATAAATATTCTTCCATAGCTGTGTATGATTCGTTTTTTATTCTATATTTATATCCTTAACATGGTATTTCATTGTGATTTTTCATTTAAAGGGTTATTCCATTAATCTAATGGCCAATGCATAAAACTATTACAACCCCAACATTGACCGATGAAACTTCATCTTCTTATATATTCGTTTTGATTTTTTTTATTCTTATTCAAAAATAATTTTTGTTCTTTTTGATAGAATGACTTCTATAGTATTTTCCCTATCCATCCTAGTTATGTTGGTTGGTTTATTTTCTATTTTTATCATCTTTACTTTTTATTATTTAGATTTCTATCATGAATTATTAATGATAATAGATTTATAAACGTTATTATCTGATTGTTTGGATAGTAACACTTTCTTAAAATCTTCTTAAGATGGATCATTGATTTAATTCCGGATCTTATTTTCAAATATTGAAGGTCTTTTATACTCATAAACCACTAGTGAGAATTTTATAACTTTAGTAACTTTTTACCTATTTTATAATGTCTCAATATGTGTATAATCAATATTGGATAACTAGTCTTCCAATTTGAGACATTTTATATTTATGGTTTTTCTATGCTTAAATCATAATAACCTTATCATTACATATCTTTTTTAAACATTAAACTTCCTCTTCATGAAAATTTTCATTGAACTGCAAAAAATATTCATGTTCATTGATTTTTAGTGATTTTTCTTCCAACTAAAAATAATTGAAAGAAGTGATTCTGGTAAATTTTTCATTGAGATAAGGGATTTTATAATTTAAATCTTGGGTGGATATATCGTTACCTCAAATTATGATAATCCATTATCCTTTAAAATTAGATCATTTTTATTCAAGTTTCACATTTTGGCTTCCTTTGATCCATCATTCTTAGAGAGAATTATATATTCTATAAATTTTTCTATGAAATCCTTTTATAAAACGTATGTATTATCCTCAAACTAATTAATCCATTCCTGTATGTTTTCAAATATACTATATGTAAGAGTGGAAAGTAATTTAGGATACCCAAGAATAATATACATTAATGAATCAATTTAGAAATCCTCTAACATGTTATCAATCCCAATACAACATAGATAAACATTAGAACAATTTTAAATGGAACTAACTCAAACATCTTGATCACTTGAGGTAGAGAGACTTCATATATTCTTTGTGGAAACAAGATCCAGATTATCTTGACATTCCAAGATATATATGCATTCATTATTATCAAGGATTAGAGGTACTAAAACATACTCTTATTTAGATGATAGGGATCCATTCTTCATAATTATTTTCTTTTTAATTTTTCAATTCATTATTTTCTTGTTAGATATGGAATACTTCTTATAGATTATTAAATCTTAACAAAAAAAATAAAAATCATTGTTAATACAAGAGGTACACACAAAACCTGAAAATAGAATAACAGAAATTAATAGAATTCAAAAGAGGTGAACCTTTCTCTAATACCAATTGAGATGGCCACTTATTGATAATCTCAACACTGATATGGGGTGAGTCAATGAAAGAAAATTTTTCACTAATTTTAATTTTTTTGAATTTGACCTGTTAAGGGTATTAGGATCTTCAATCTCTTGTTTTATTTTATTTTTCATATTCAAGTATATGAATTAATTTGGAGATGGACCATGATTTTTTAACAAGGTTCACAACTATATAAGATAATCTATTCCATACCATGTATGGTGATGACCAATAAACTAATTCTCAATGATAATGAGGTAGACAATATAGTGGTGTGGTTATAAAATAATCCTTATACAAAGTGTTAGTACCTATGATTTAAGAGGGGAATGTAAAATAATTTTCTTCTATGTACTTTGGATGATCTTGTCTGACATTATACTCCTCTCTAGTTCATTATACTATCTCAGAAGGTAGTTTTCACATTTTATGGTGCTTTTTAACAACAATAATTTAATCTACTAGATGAGAATTCAATTGGAGTTCACAGTTCTGATTTTTAATTCTCTTTCCTATATTCATACCTTCAAAATATAAAATTTGTGAATTTTATTATTTTTCATAGTAGTAAATTGAATATTTCATATTTTTATTCTTTTATTTCACTCTATTCTTCTTATTCAACATGATAATAATATCTCTGTTTGGCATATAGTTGAACCTTTCATATTCCTTACAGTACACCAAATTTTGATTCTCTCTATAATCACTATTCGAATTTGTTTTTATTAAAAAAATTAAATGTTATATAAACATCATAATAATTAATTTATGATTTATTCAATATGATATAAATTTTTAGAATATAGGTTACCTCAAAATTATTTTTCATCCTAATTGATAATATGTTTAATGTATATTTTCCACTCCCTCCTTCTTCTAGCATTATATGACACTCAAATAATATTAATTAGAGTAATAGTTTCATATTATATTCGTTTGATATAAAATATCAAAAATTGAGTGTTGTATCGATTTACTCTTAATGATATTGATTATTTTTAAACACAACATACACTACACTAAAAATCTCTCATCATCTTAAGAATTTATTTGAGTTATTAATGGAATTATAACCAATACCCTATCTGAACCTAATTCCTTTCATTTATTACAAATATATTTTTATTTAGAGATCATTAAAGAATTAGTATTCTCATTACCATACCTGAACACTTAACTATTCACTTCTCATTCATCCTTCTTCTCACTTTGCTTTATGAAAATTAGTATATATGTATACACTATAGAGACCCGAATCTTGACGTACATGGAAATTACATTACTTTTTCGGAATATTTAATAAATAATAAGAACCAACACTCAAGGACCGTAATAGTTGAGTGTCTTTGGAAACTCGGAATATAATCTTCTAATCATTGTGAAAGATCTTCAAAATCTCCCATAAAGATCTTCCCCTTTTGATTTCGTACCTAAAACCATTCTTTAAATCCTGGGGAAAAGAAAACATATAAAGGGTGAGCTCAAATGCTCAGTAAGTGTAAATATAGATAACATAAAACAATCCATAAATATTTAAATGCAAAAACATGAACATAAAATCTAAACATCAAAATGATGAGAAATGAAATAATTCTTGGAAGTACATCAGGCATAGATCATAAAGGATCATTAACCATGATAAAAAAGAATGGGAATAAAAAATTTAATTGTGGCATACATTAATCACATGTAATGATTTCCAAAGTATCCAAGGCATTGCTGCTATGACAATCATAGTGGACAAAGTCCCTTTCTGAATCGAGTTCACTCCTCGTTTCAGTCCTGTAACACTGAACCAGATTAACTTACCGTTCCAACCATGTCTATCTCATGAGATATAAATCTTCAACCAATGAATTTGAGGGAGATATAGGTACCACCCATCTCATAATGAAATCATTCTTACTTGTGCCACAAAATAAACATACATCATTCATAATAACCCAACGAATAAAATGCGTTTCATAAACATCATCACATCATCACATAATCCTTATAAAATAAATGTATATCATTTAATAATAAGAAAAGTGAAACCATGTAAATCAAAGAGACTTTATACTTGAAACATACAAATATGAAATAATGTCATCTTATATGGAAAATGGTTTTGATAAAACACTTGAAATTAATTCTTGAGGAAAAAATCCTTTCTTCTTCAAAATAAATTTCCTTTCACAAAAACATCGTGAAATTTTAAAAGAAAAAGATTTTTTTGAAAAATGTAATGAAATCTTTTTGATGAAGATTCCTGAAAATAAGGCTTTATAAAACCGTAAAAACTTGTTCGTGCCGTATAAGTTAAAAAAACATTCTTCTCGTACATTTTCTGTAAAAGTCAAAAAGTACCTCATAAAAGAAAGATTCCACACATACCATGTAGTAAAAGTCAAAAATTGGTAAAAAGGACATTAAAAATACATAAAAACCCTTTTATAAAACATGTACATGGATGATAACAATAACCCCAGTAAATAGTTACGTATAAGCAATCTCAGATAAAAAAGAAATTGTGAGATTTTCCCTTACCTTATGTCCGATATGCTTCGTATGGATCCAAACCTCCTGTATAATGATTTAAATAATGTAATTGACTTATTAAATAATCATATTAATTTTTATGATATCATATATGTTTCAATTATGACTTTATATTACCCGTTATTTTGTAAATTCCATGTTAAAGAAACGTTTTGGGTAAAATTATTTCATTTATCGGATGTGTTTCGACTTGTCATTCTTGATATTATTACATATATCCTGATTTAAATAATTACAAAATGTAAAAAATTATTTGTATATAATATATATTCATCATATACATATATATTATAGATCGATAAAATGAATGAAATACAATGTTCATGGAGACAGTAGGACGTACGTATGCATAAACGTTGTTTTCGTTTCCTTATTGAATTGAATGAAACTAAATAGATGAAATACATACATATATATATATATATATATACATAAATCAATTATCATTATTATATTATATATTTCATTATTATTCATTATATAAACTTTATGATCATTCATGTATGGTTAACATGGAGAATGAATCTCACCGCGTCGTGGAGACGGTAGTCCGTACATACGCACGAGCAATGATATCATTCCCATAATTATTGAATAGAATTGGAGTGGATGGTATAATATATCAGAATTAGTATTATGTTATAATAACCACATATAGTTATTATTTATACCATTATACCCATCCATGTATGGTGTTGGTGGAAAAACAGATTACACCACGGCGTGGAGGTGATATTCTGTACGTACGCACTCGCGGTGATTTTGTTTACCATAGGATGGATAGATGGTGAAATAGGGTTGTTTCATATTTATAATAACATATAAGTATATGAGTGATACTGATGTTTTTACTTCATAATGAAACAACTAAAGAAGAGGGAGTATAAGAAGAATGGAACTTGAAGAAAACGGTAGAAGGTATTACCTCTTTCTCGAAGTGCCTCCTTTAAGCTTTCTATTATGGCACTAGAATTAGTATTTTGAGAAGACCAGTGCCTCCAGTAGGATTATAAGTAAGTGGGGAAGTGAAATGGGAAGGGTTTGGCCGATATTGAAGGCTCAAATTGCTGTGATGAGGAGAGGGAGGAGGTGCCCTTTTATAAAGGAGGAGAGGGGCACCATTGGAAATATAAAAAATATTAGTTTATATTAAATCCCAACCCCACATAAAAACTTCCAAAATGACTCATATCCGAATATTAAATGAGATAGGTTTGTAATCTCATAAACCAATAAAATTAAGACATGTTAAGAATTTATTTTAAACATTATTAACTTGATTTATCCTTATTTTTCAATTAAATTTTAATTGTGGTAATAATATTCTAAATTTAAAATTATTATAAATAATTACATATGTGTTGTGAATTTTCTATAATTTGACACTATATTACATTTTCGACCATATAAATTTTAATTTAGAATTTTTAAATATTTTTTTGATTTTTAAAGAGTTTTAAAATATTGTTATTTTTATAAAATAACAATAGTGTCAATTTTGACACTATTCATTTATTTGAATTTAAATAAAATATATACATAATATATGTTCTAACTAAAATATTTAATAGATTCATAAAATTTCATATGTATCTAAAAAATTAGTGGAGCACATTAAATAGTTCATATAATATTTATTTCAATATTTCTAAGATAATTTATTTAATATTTCAATCAATAAAATAATTTCAACATCACTATTGTGTCATAATTAATGATAATTATTTAATCCCTAAAAATTTTAAATAAATTAATATGATGTATATAATTGTATTATATTTCTGGAGACAATTCATGTTCTAAGATTCATTAAGTTTATCACTAAATTAAACTTATTATACTTTTAAGATTTAAGAAAGTTACATGTTGTCACTTTCATTGGTTTTAATAATAATTAAATTATTTTCATGGAAAAAAGTACATTAAATGAATCTAATACGACCCTTAGGTGATATGGGTCGACTTTTAGTCATCCAATAGGATTTTGGAAGGTGTTAGGGTAATTTTATAGTCTTATATTTACCCTTAATTACCTGATTTACATTTAATTATGGTAAATAAAATTTACCATAGTTACTATTCATAATGCCCAAAAATAAAAAGTAGCGTATTAACATAATTTGGAACCACTAATTCCAAATATGAAATCCATTTTTCCAAATTCAATACACAAAAGTTACAGAAATTAAATTAAAATTAATCTCGTCGTCAAAAGAAAACGGGTGTTTGTTTAAAACATTGCAAAAGATTGAATTGATTTAACCTACGAATTCAGGGTAAAATCAATGCTAATGACATAAATTATATTAAATGGTAAAAATATATTCTATTTATACTTTAAAACCATTCAATAATATAATTTAACCATATAAATTATTATGATGAAAAAAATTTGTATTTAATTAAAATATAACGTGTTTTTACTATTCATTAAAATATGAAAGTTATTAGAAAAATATAAAAACGTTATCCAATAAATTTTTTTATATCCTGATTCAAAATAAGATGTTTATTTCTTAAAATTTAACTTATAAACATGTCAAATACTAGATTTAATGTGGGTACACCATCAAAATGCGGCAAAACTGCATTTTTTGAAAAATATTTATTTTACACAAAAAAATTATTTTTTTCACATAAAATGTTTTAGAAAAATTATAAGATGAATAATAATGTTATAAAATTCAAAATGTAGTTAATACTATTCATAACAGCTAGTTTGGGATAATATTATAACCATCTATTGTTGTTTAGTGAAACCCGGTATTGCGTACAACACACGCTATTGAGAAAGGTCGTGATTGCTTGTAATGAAAGCCAAGTCAGGGTTGCGTGTAGTGAAATACTTATTTGTTGTTGTGTATAATAGAATCCAACCATATTTTATTTATACATCCAATATATATATATATATACACTCAATGTTTCGTAGAATAACATCTATCAAACGAACTTGAAATTATGTGTAACACGAGCGAACAATAGTGTTGTGTATACTACAAGCTAATACGGTGTTGTGTATAGTACAAGCTAAACTTGGTGTGGTGTATAATAGAAGACATCAATGAAATTAAAATAATATTTTTCATAAAATCTCGGGGTGTTACATTCTACCCCCCTTAAAATGAATTTCACCCTCGAAATTCGTCGGGGTTATAAATTGTTTACTACTTGAAAGTTTCATTAATAGAAACTCACATCGTAAAAAGGAATAAAAAAACTTGACTTTACAAAATAATGTATGAAATGTAATGGTTAACCAAATTAACTAATCACTGGGTTTCCACATAGGATAACATAGGAGAAAATATGGATATGGAAAAAAAAATCTAACCATCAAGTTATGATGGAGAGTGGTTGAGAACATGGCCATGAAAAAGCCATTAATCACAAAGCCATAAATTTGTGATGATCTAAGGTACCATCTGATTCATTTGATATAAGAGAACTAGGACAACATTTTTGGATTTCAATATCATTTCATTAATGTTGAAAATTTTGAATTAGAAGAAATACTTGCTTGATTTTGGTACAATCTCACTGTTGATCTGCTTTGAACAATTTCCACTTCATCTCTTAAAGAAATTAAGTTGAATTTGTTATTCTTGAAGTGTTAACAGATCATGACATAGAATGATAGGACATTCCATCTGTTTCAAACAAATGGTTAGCAAAAGTTATCAAATATACATAAGTACTTCTATGGTGAGGATAATCATATACAATTTCAAAAACGAACTTATACTTTATATATCATACCTCTTAATAAAATAAAACAAGTTTCAACTAACTAGGTACTACCTGTAGGCCAGTGGTAGGCGATAAAGGTCAGTCGCACTTCGGTTGTGGGTTCGATTCCCACAGCCTTGTCTGACACAATTGGTTTTCGCCCGTCCTTCAGGTTGTCCTTTTTCTAAAACTACACTATTATATAATTCCAGAAATAATATCAAAAAAAATATTCTATCCTTAAACAATACTATATTATGTCCAACATAATCCATTTCAATCTTTAGGCTTATACATATGTCAGATCTCATAGTATAAAGATAAATACAACTTGAAATGTCACATAACAAGCATGTGAATACCATCATTTATCCCCCATATATCATAAGATATATATTGTTAGTCATAGTACAAACATGTGAATATCTCAATCATGTATTCCTTTAAAACATGAATTACCATAAAACCTTAGTGAAAACATGAGTGCTGTCAAAAGATAACTCTTTCCACATACCAAAAATCCCAAAAATTTTATATACCCAAACCATGATATCACTTCGTCCTTATATCAATCATGAGCTCATGAATACTACCAAAAATATTATTTTCTCCTTATCCCTTAATTATGTGCATATTATCTGCTTCCCAAAAACATTTCAAACACTTTTCATGGTTACCTGTACCATATAATTATTGAAAACCAGAATTAACCAATACATAGATATTCCAATATTTCATGAAAGTATCCCAAAAACATTATTCTTGAATACCAAGACATAAACACTTCAATCCATCCTCTTCAATGATTGTAATAGAATACATCCTTCCTTGATTTAGAAGTAACCTCTTAGGTCTGGGCATTGAGTTGGGTAATGATCGTGTTCTCCACAAATAAGACATTAAACTCCATGACAGTCTGTCACTCTGTGACCCTTTTCTCCAGACAGATAATATCTTTCCCTCCATTTGAGGTATTCCTCAAGTTTCTTCTTCCCTTCATTAGAAATCTCAATCTTCCGTTATTTTTTCTCCTCAACATGCGAACATGTATAAAAGTCTATCTTCCTCTTATTTGATAAATTATGAATACCAATAAATTTCACCTTGTTAATCATATATCGCGATGAATTATTCGTAATAATCAAAATATCTTTATCTCTAGGCATTACGCAATTTCGTTGCTCATAGTCACCAATTTTTCCATTGGATTCAATGTTAACTGAATACCTTATGGTTCCCTCCATTGACTAAAACACAAAAAGAATTCTGTGAGAGGAAAAAATCATACAAGGAAAATAACATAATCAGGGGGAGTACCTTTGACATCTAACATCATAGGTTTAATTATAATATACTTACCATAATTCTAGGACTATAACCTATACTTATACATATTCATAGGGACATCCCTATAAGTACCTTAAAAATATCTCTAAGTATTTCACTAAAGTTTTTGCATCCTAGTTTTAAAAGGTGGATTAAACCTCGCTCTGATACCAACTATAGAGACACGAAGCTTGACTTACATGGACATTACATTACTTTTTCAAAATACTTAATACATAATAAGAACCAACACTCAAGGATTGTAATAGTTTAGTGTCTTTGGAAACTCGAAATATAATCTTCTAATCGTGGTGAAAGATCTTCAAAATCTCCCATAAATATCTTCCCATTTTATTTTCTTACCAAAAACCTTTCTTTAAATCCTGGGGGAAATAAAACATATAAATGGTGAGATAAAATTCTCAGTAAGGGTAATCATAGATAACATAAAACAATCCATAAACATTTAAATGAAAAAACATGAACATAAAATCTAAACATCAAAATCATAAGCAATGACATAATTATTTGAAGTACATCAGGAAGAGATCATAAAGAAACATTAACCATGATAAACTAGAATGGGAATGAAACATTTAATTGTGGCATCCATTAAAAACATGTAATTATTTCCATAGTAGCCAAGGCATTGCTGCCAAGACCATCTTAGTGGACAAATTCCCTTTCTGAATCGAGTTCACTCATTGTTTCAGTCCTGTAACACTGAACCAGATTAACTTACCATTCCAACCATGTCTATCTCATGAGAAATATATATTTACCCAATGCATTGGAGGGAGATATAGTTCCCGTCCATCTCATAATGAAATAATTTTTACTTATTCCACAAAATAAACATACATCATTCATAATAACCCAACGAATAAAATGGGTTTTATAAACATCATCCCATCATCACATAATCCATATAAAAGAAATGGATATCATTTCATAATAAGAAAAGTGAAACCAAGTAAATCATAGAGACTTTATACTTTAAACATACACATATGAAATAATTTCAACATAGATGTAAAATTATTTTGATAAAACACTTGAACTGAATTCGTGAGGAAAAAAATCCTTTCTTCTTTAAAGTCAATTTATTTTCACAAAACATCATGAAATTTTAAAAGAAAAAGATTTTGTTGAAAATAGTCATTAAATATTTTGGGGGAAGCTTCATGAAAATAAGGCTTCATAAAATTGTAAAAATCCATTCGTGCCGTATAAGTTAAAAAAAATTCTTCTCGTACTTTTTCCAGAAAAGTGAAAAAGTACCTTATAAAATAAAGATTTCATACATACCATGTAATAAAAGTCAAAAATGGGTAAAAAGGACATTAAAAATTCATAACAAAACTTTTATGAAATATGGAAATGGATGATAATAATAACCCCAGTAAATAGTTATGTATATGAAATCTCAGATAAAAATGAGATTGTGACATTTTTCCTTACCATAGGTCCGATATGCATCGTATGGATCCGAACCTCATGTATAATGATTTAAATAATTTCATTGACTTATTAAATAATCAATTCACTGGTATTATATCATATATGTTTCACTTATGACTTTATATTACCCGTTCTTTTGTAAATTCCATGTTAAAGCAGCGTTTTGGGTAAAATCATTTCATTTATCGTATGTGTTTCGACTTGTCATTCTTGATATTATTACTTATATCCTGATTTAAATAATTCCATAATGTAAAACATGATTAATATATAATATATATTCATCATATACATATATATTATAGATCGATAAAAGGAATGAAATACACCGTTCATGGAGACGGTAGGCCGTACGTAAGCATGAACGTTGTTTTCGTTTCCTTGTGGAATTGAATGAAACTAAATAGATGACATACATATATATATACATAAATCTAGTAGAATTATTATTTCATATATTTCATTATAATTCATTATATAAACTTTATGATCATTCATGTATGGTTAACATGGAGAATGAATCTCATCGCGTCGTGGAGACGGTAGTCTGTACATACACACGAGCGATGATATCATTCCCAAAATTATTGAATAGTATTGGAGTGGATGGTATAATATATCAGAATTTGTATGATGTTATGATAACCATATAAAGTTATTCTTTACACCATTAATCCCATCCATGTAAGGTGTTGGTGGAAAAACAGATTACACCACAGCGTTGAGACGGTATTCCGTATGTATCCACACGCGGTGATTTTGTTTTTTGTAGGATGGATAGAAGGTGAAATATGGTTGTTTCATATTTATAATAATATATCAGTATATTATGGATAATGATTTTATTACTTCATAATGAAACAACTAAAGAAGAGTGAGTAGAAGAAGAATGGAACTTGAAGAAAACTGTAGAAGGTATTACCTCTTTCTCCAAGTGCCTCCTTTATACTTTCTCTTAGGACACTAGAGTTGGTCTTTTGAGAATACCAGTACCTCTAGTAGGTTTCTAAGGAAGTGGGTAAGTAAAATGGTCAGGTTTTGTCCGTGCTTGAAGGCTAAAATTGGTGTGATGAGGAGAGGGATGAGGTTCCCTTTTATAAGGGAGGAGAGGGGCACCTTTGGAAATATAAAACATATTAGTTTATATCAAATCTCAACTCCACTTAAAAACTTCCAAAATGACTCATATATGAATATTAGATGAGATAGGGTTGTAATCTCATCATCCAATAAAATTTATAAATGTTAGGAATTTATTTTAAACATTATAAACTTGATTTATCTTTATTTTTCAATTTAATTTTAATTGTGGTAATAATATTATAAATTTTAAATTATTATAAATAATTACATATGTGTTCTGAATTTTCCATAATTTGACACTTTATGACATTTTAGAGCATATAAATTTAAATTATAATTTTTAAATATTTTTTTGATTTTTAAACAATTTTATAATATGTTATTTTAATAAAATAACAATAGTGTCAATTTTGACACTATTCGTTTATTTGAATTTAAATAAAATATATAAAAAATATATGTTCGAACTAAAAGCTTTAGTAGATTCATAAAATGTCATATATATCTAGAAAATTAGTGGAACACATTAAATAGTTCATATAATATTAATTTTAATATTTTTAACATCATTTATTTGATATTTCAATCAATAAAATAATTTCAACATCACTATTGTGTCATAATTAATGATAATTATTTAATCCCTAAAAATTATAAATAAATTTATATGATGTATATAATTGTATTATATTTCTATATACTATTGATGTTCTAAGTTTCATTATATTTATCACTAAATTAAAATTATTGTTCTTAAAATATTTAAGAAAGTGACATGTTGTCACTTTCATTGGTTTTAATAATAATTAAATTATTTTCAAGGAAAAAAGTCCATTAAATAAATCTAATCTGACCCTTAGTTGATATGGGTCTACTTTTAGTCATCCAATAGGATTTTGGAAGGTGTTAGGGTAATTTTATAATCTTATATTTACCCTTAATTACCCGATTTAACTTTAATTATGGTAAATAAAATTTACCGTAGTTACTATTCATAATGCCCAAAAATAAAAAGTAAATTATTAACATAATTTGGAACCACTGATTACAAATATGGAATCCATTTTTCCAAATTCAATACCCAAAAGTTTCAGAAATTAAATTAAAATTAATCCCATTGTCGAAAGAAAATAGGTTTTTGTTTAAAAAATTGCAAAAGATTGAATTGATTTAACCTACGAATTCAAGGTAAAATCAATGCTAATGACATACAGTATATTAAATGGAAAAAATATATTTTATTTATACTTTAAAACCATTCAATAATATAAATTAACCATTTAAATTATTACGATGAAAAAAAGTTGTTTTTAATTAAAATATAGCGTGTTTTTACTATTTATTAAAATATGAAAGTTATCAGAAAAAAATCAAAACATTATCCAATGAAAATTTTTATATCCTTATTCAAAATAAGAAGTTTATTTTATAAAATTTAACTTATAAACAAGTAAAAATCTAGATTTAATGTTGTTGCACCATCAAAAGGCACCAAAACGGCATTTTTTTAAAAATATTTATTTTACCCGAAAAATTTATTTTTTTCACATAAAATGTTTTAAAAAATTTATAAGACGAATAATAATGTTATAAAATTAAAAATGTTGTTAATAATATTTATAACGGCTAGTTCAGGATAATATTATAACCATATATCGTTGTTTAGTGAAACCCGGTATTGCGTACAACACACGATATCGAGGAAGTTCGCGATTGCGTGTAATGAAATCCAAGTCAGGGTTGCGTGTAGTTTAAGACTCTTTTGTTGTTGTGTATAACAGAATCCAACCATATTTTATTTATACATTGAATATATATATATATATACACTCAATGTTTCTTATAATAACTTTCATCAAATGAACTTGAAATTGTGTGTAACACGAGCCAAGAATAGTATTGAGTATACTGCAAGCTAATACGGTGTTGCGTAGAGTACAAGATAAACTTGGTGTGGTGTATAATAGAATACATCAATGAAATTAAATGGATATTTTTCATAAAATCTCGGGGTGTTACATACACTTCCCTATAAATTTTAGTTATTAAACATAAGACCTTATTTCAATTATATTAAGAGGCTTCATACTTCATTTCACAACACAAATATTTAGGAAAATTCTCCCTAACCTTTATATATAAAAAGATTATATATACAATGTTCTCATTATGTAGCACAAGGTTACTATAATACTAAAGCAGTTGTTAATGAAAACATTCTTCCCAATCCCATGTCATCTTGTGTTTATGTAGTTCAAGTTTCCATAGTTCTTCTTCTCTATGAAAGATACTATTTGGTTCATCCTATTCATGAAAATAAATTCATTGAACTCCCATATTCATGTATCCAAGAAAGATCATGGAACATATTTCCTCTAAAGATAAAATAACTACATAAATATTATTTTTTGAGGAAACTGGATCTCTTAATGAATTGCATGAGCTTAAGTACCTTAAAAAAATTATGGATTCTCTCCTTTTTATAGGACAGGTCCACTACATTATCTTTTTATTTCACCAAAATAAATCTCAAAAATATGTTTTTTTAACCAACATATTTTAATTCCAAAGAATATAAAAAATAAAATTTTTTAATGTGAGTTTTTCATATTTTTCATTGGTTCCTCTTGACATTCATAATCATGAAATATATTCTTATATTAGATACCTCAATTTCATGGTATGATGATCAAATCATCGTCATAAAATATCAAATTCATCCACATATAATGGATATATTAACCTGAAACGTCATTTATATTCATCTAGTAGATATTCCTCCAAGAAAACACCAACATTCAAATTATAAAAGCATGAAAGAAGATATAGTGTATAATAACATCAATATCTAATCAATTCATGCATGGATCAATAATTAATGTTTCAGAATACAGAAACTCTTACTTATTGGTATCCCTCTGATGCCAGGAGGTTGAAGAATATCACATGTCCCAATAAAATGGCTGAGATATATTGAATAATATGGATATGCTTATATGATTTTGATTTTAAATGAGGAAAACTTACTTCTCGATTCACCCATCCACATCAATATTCTACTCAGTAATAAATATGAAATTATAGTCCCTATGTGCCCCTCATTCATGATCTAGTGCTAGGGATAGAACCTGGATAAACTAGTGCACAATTTCCCACACAAACCATGTCACACCATCATGTGGTCCATGAACACACTCGATCAAGCTATGCGTACAACATGTGTTCTCCCTATGGGCTCCCAGTAATCCCACTCACCTCTACAACCATAGATAACCTTTCATGGTCTACTTCCCACGTGGTTCAGCCTAGCTCTCATATATTGTATAAGCTCACACTACATGGGAGAAAATATTGGACAATATTTTTAATAAAAGGCCCATAAAATATATATTAAAATAATTCTAATTTTAATAATTAATACAAATCCTTTTATCCACTTCCATAACATCAAAATAAAATACATGCAATAATAATATATTCCAGTTCTGTTTAAATAATTACCTTTTTTGTTCAACATGAAAATTATTATTTTTTATTGTCTTCATATTCCCAATATTTTACTTTTAGAATATTATTTTCAAATAACAATTCATTATTGTAAACAATGTCTGACTATTGACACATAAATAACATTTTAATAATCTTCAGACACATATAAAATCAATGACTTAAAAATAAATTCCTTAAGATATTAATAAATGATTAAATTATTATTTACCCATTCAGCCAAACTTAATTCATGTCAATCTTGGATATCTTGGATGCTTTACATATCTTATTTATCTATTACATATTTATCATATAGATATTAATGAAATATTTTTATTTGATTCACTAATATTGAAATACACTAAGAAACATCAAAAAAAATATAACTCATACTAAAAGTGTGATTTTATTATTTTATGTTAATATACCTCTATTATACCCATATGATAATATATTTCTCATTTGTGATCGTTACTTTTTATCACTTATGTTTACCCTTATTGTGAATATAATAAGCTCCCCACTTATTTGTATTTCTATCAACCATGTTACGAACATGAGTGTAACCTTTTAGAATTCAATAAAAGAGTTTAGTTTGGATTTATTATATAAAAAATTTTACAGCTATCATAAATAAGTTAATTATATTACCGATCTATAAAGACAATAAACATTTTATTCATTATATTGTGTTATTATAGTTAGATGTATTTGTTAACTTATGGAAATTATTAAAAATAATGATATATTTATCTTGTTTCATCTCACATGATATAAAATATTATATGTAAATAAATTTTCTTCTAACTAAACCTAGGATTTTGGTTCTAGGGGACCCAAAATATCATATACCCACTCCATCTTACATCTATAATATCACATACTCAGTCCAAATATTCATCAAGGAATTCCCTAGGGGAATTCACTTAGCTCTTAAATATAGTCAACAATTGTATGAATTAATCCTAGGTTCAATTTTTCATTTTTTTTATTACATTTCTCATGAATAATTTTAATTAGTTTTCATTAGTGTCAAAACACACCACAAATGAGACAGTCTTGTCCTCTAAGGATCTGATTATACCATAGTAAATAAAAAATGTATTTATTTTAGTTTTAGCTAATATTCACAAATTTATATTTTCATAATTTTATACAACACATGAAAATTAATTAAATATCATTGATAATGGAAGGGAGAACCTACCAAGGTATAGTTGGATTCTAATAGTTTATTTTACTAGGATTATTCAACCTAAAATTGATGAAATTGGGAAATGTGGAAAAAATTTCAAATTAGGCAATATCTGAAAATTAATAGAGAAATAGAGATAAAATAAGGTTAGAGAAGCTAAATGAGAGTTATCCAAACTCATAATGACCGAACATGATGATCGCCTAAGTGATCAAAGCTCTAACGATAATGAATCCCTTGTTCAAGAGTAAAAATGAGAGGGATAGTTGAGAGGATCTACCATTATTATAATAAAAAATGTAAAATATTCTTATATAAATAAGTTATTTAAATTAATAAAATAATTAAATTATTTTATGAAAAAATCAAAAAAGAACCCATGTAGTACCTATTGTCTGACCACTAGTCATAGAATGGGTACCAAGTAACCCCTCCAGGGTCCCTAGCCACCAGATGTGCTACCTAGAACCACTACCTACCAAAACCGATACCTGATACCAGTTTTCCAACTACTTTGTTGCAACATTCATGTAATAATAGTCTCATAACATCGTTTTCTGTCCCAAAAAATCTCTTAAGACCCCACTAACAAGTCAGTTACTCAATAAAATCTAATATAGAGGTTTTAAAAAAATATGATTCATACCTAAAAAATTCATGGGATATTATTGCTATTGTTGGAGGATCACAAAACATTAACCTAGGAAGTATATGTCTTGTACTTAACAACATAAGGTGATTATCATATCCTCTAACCCTAGTATCAGAAATGAACATTTATTATAGTATATTCTAAATATTTAAATATATTTTATGTGGGTAAATTTATCTCTAGAATAAATTTTTTATTTTCAAATTGTTTATTTGGAAATATTATCATTACTTAAAAGAGATGATAAAGTGTGGGGGGAAATTAGAGAAGGCCTAATGTCGTTAACCCTCATATAGAATATATTTCTAGATTGTGTGGATCCTATTATTGAATATAATATCTAGGTTTTTCTTATCTTTTTCCTAGTTATAAACTAATTATTGAGAGTTTATCTCACATATTTTTTTTCATTTTATAGATATTGTTTCAATAAATATTACTTTTCATATTTTTAGTCACATTTTTATAATCCTCATGAATATATGTGTTGTGTCAATGTAAAATAATAATAATTAAAATATGGATTTAATGATTATGAAGATGGAGGAGGCTAACATTGTTCATTCTCTATGTCCTTATGTAGAGGAGGTTCCCACCATTACGTGAATCCTAGATTAACTATAATTTCATCTCTTTTTTGTTTTTCCTTGATGTTATCCCCAGTGGACTTACATAAATTATCCATTATTTTACATAAGAATTTGTTATGAAGCTGTGTTTTCATTTATATTATCCTAGATTATTAGTGATATTCTTCATCACATGTTTTATATCTACATCATATTGTTTTATTCTACATAATTCCTTGTATATTATGAATTTTTTTGGGAGTCTATCTTTGTTCATATTTATGGTGGGCTTGGGGTGGAACACTCAACATACCACTATACTTATAGGGGTTTATTTGGATTGATTAGGTCAAAATAGTAATATATATGTTTTAGACATATGTATAGAGTTTTTATTTATTAATATTATAATGTGAGTTTTAGATATTTATTAAATTAGGTTAAGGGGTTTTTATTTTGAATAAAATTATTAATAAACAAATGTGGGTGTGATAAACAAACAATTCATTCACTAAGACATAGATAGTCTTTTTATCACCTCAGAACCGAGAGGTATTGGATGTATGTAATGGTCAAGATGATGAATACAATATGTAGTGGCTAGTTGGAATCCATCATGTGATTCCTATGTCAACATTCGTAAGATTGATTTAATACTTATGAGTTCATCATGTGGGATGAAGTATGCCGCCCATAAATACCCCGATCAAATTTAGAGGTATGTTCATGGTAAACCTATACGAGAACACACCATTAACCAGTAGAGTGGAGAATAAAAATTCAAAGACTCGGTTGAGAGATACAATTACCCGTGATTGTTGGAATATTTTCCTCACTTTTCTTATGAATTCATTTTTATAAAATAATTAAATTCACAAGTAGTTAGTTAATATAACCCATATATTGTATATTAAATGGTATTTACTTTATAATAGGTTTTCTAGATGCCAAGACAACCTTAATCCTCCTCTAAAATAGATTTTTTTTATAGTTAGTGACTAAAACATTATGTCTCGTTCACACCAGTGGATATAATCTTACTCCTTTCATTATTCCCTAACATGGTTCGGTGGGGATTTGGTGGATGATAAGTTTTTGAAACATGAAATAATACTACCGTATTTTTATTGGTATTTCATACCTTGTTCAGTATATGGTTCAATTAGATAATATTTATGAATATTCAAGATAAGGGTTTTTACACCCCTATAGGGAAACCTGTCCAAGTCCAAGTATGTGTGGAGTATTAAAAAATTAATGAGTTACCCTTTAGTCAATATTCATAATAAATTTTATTGAACATGGTAGTCTGAGTAGAGATTTCGAAGGGAGGATTTGGATAATGGACTTTTCTCAAACTAATCAATCCCTTTCAAGTCATTAAGTGAGTGGTACTATTTAAATGGTTCCTACCAGAGATGCACTCGGGTCTTAGAAATTAAAATTCTTTTCTGTGAAAATAGTTATAGTATTCACTGAGACTAATATAGTAAGGTTTCAGTAATTATGTTTTATAAATTACTTGATTCCATTATTATTGATCCCTCATACTCCTCAACACCAACCCAAGATAACTTTTAAATTTTATACTGTTTGGGGTGTTACATATTTCAGTGGTGGACCCACACCCTTTCATTCTGGGAGTAAACCATATTAGTGGTATCTAATGAGTTTTTCTACATAAATATATATTCCTAGGTGATGGATCTATAATTCCCTCCCAAATTTTGGGATCATGACATCTAATTCTTCAATCGAATTGTGGTTTTCCCTTGGTTTTTGTTGACTTTAATGATGTGAAAATTTGATAAAGGATGTTTCCTTGTAGAATATGTTCCTTGACAGAGAATGTACAACAAACTCCATAGTTATTCCCAATAAATATTGATTATATATATTTTATGAAATAGGTTTCATGGTGTATTTTGATATAGTCACTCAAAATTCGATGGAATTATCCTAGGTTTTGGAGCTGAAAGAGTAGAGATATCAGAACAATTAGGATTGTTTACTTCTGATTGTGGAAAAATGGGTCACCAATTAGAAGTGGCTCAATGTAAGGAATATTGGTGAGTTTGGTGTTGTTTTTTGTATTTATCATCAATTTAATTCATAAAATTTACAAAATAACATAATTTGGATATTTTTTAATTGACATGTTATTATATGGGTTTGGATGTATGGAGATGAGTTTTTTCTTGAAGCCAGATGGTCAAGTTATCCTTGAAAATTTTACACGTGACTTTGGTGTGTATGCCATGTAAATTAGAGATGGTATATAGTCAAATAAAACCTTCTATTGAATGATCCCTTGTATATCTTCTTGGATTAGTGTAAGATAATTATGTTAAAAATATATTAATCTAACAAAAATCATATTTTCCCACGTAATGGGACTATAGATCACTCCTAAAAGTAGGTTGGATAACACTCCCAAATATGTTTTCCATAGTAAGAAACCATTTCATGGATTGTTTTGACTAATTCTATGATGACGGGTGGATTTCGGTTTAGAAAAAAATAATGGGTTTCAAGGTTTGATAGTAACCATGTTGAGTAATCTTAGGCTTCTACTAAGCTGATGCATTTAATATATATTATGCTGATAAATCTATAAATCATTGGATTCTCATGGAAGAATAATTCAGGTTTATATAATAAAATAGGATATTTTTTCCTATATGGGTGTCTCATATGTTCATTTACAACCATGATTACTATAGGTGGATTAATTATTTTAGAATATGGGTCCATTTTCTATAAAAATATATTTTCATAAGCTACATTATTATCAATGTGAGTTCTTTTATTTTCAAGGAAGAAAAGATTTAATTATCGGGATTATGTAGTGTAAAAAATTTATCATGATCGAGACTCATCCCATTTATTAGTATTAATTCTTGATACCCGTAAAATTATAAATTAATAACTTTTACATGTTAATTGACATCATAATTATTTTTTTATTTTTTTATTATTCTAATATTATGTTGATTACCATTTGGTTAATTTTTTGTAATATTTTAATAGAAATTTATTTTTTATAATAATTAATATCTATTACTACATAAATATGTATTCCGTAAATGTTGACATCAGTATCTCCCAAAAAATAACTCAAAAGATAATTATGAAACCAAAATTATATTTGGAATGGAGTTTGTTTCCTCTAAAGGATATAAAATATTGTCATACTGATGATCCATAAATCTATATTTTGTTATGTCTTAGTTCAAATAAATATGTTACCTAGAAAAATAATATTATTATTTTTAATTACAGATCATGAACATGGAATAATGGTGGCTAGTTGGGGATTATATGGAATTTAAGAGAAATTACAGGGTGTATAATTTATAACAATTTAATTCCCTTTTTTATTAGAAATAAAATAGTGGATTAAAATGGAAATTCAACTTCATATTAAAGGGAGATGGCACATATGTTTAATAATAAAAATTAGTGCGATACAAAATTAATTGGGAGGGAAATTATTTTTTCCAAAGGGAATATTTTTTAGTGACCCTCTACAATTTAATCTCAATGTATCTCTCTAGTTTCATGTGGTAGGAGAAATATGAAAGACAAAATTTTCTCTTAGAGGCAATGAAATTGGAAATAATGATTATCAAAACACTCATTCTAAAAAAATATTAAATATTGATGAGATGGTGTATTTTCCATGAGTTTGTATATTTGATAATTTGTTTATCCTCATTTAATCATGCATTAGAACACCCCACTATGATCAAATTATTCAGTGTGATGAATTCTTATTTAATATCATTTACTGTAAAGTTCTAAAAAAATTTAATATTAATGAACATATCAAATAATAAAATATTTATTAAATTATAGTAAAAAAGATATTCTAACATACTGAATTCACAAAAACAAATATTTTATTTTATCATAGGGATTTTTTATGTCAATTTAATTACAATTTTACAATTTTTAATATAATACTTTCAATGTATATTTACAAACGGTAATTCTGTGATTATTTTTTTGTTATTCACATGGAATAATATGATGGAGAATAATTAAAACATTATAGTTATTATTATTATTTTAGATAAAATTATATTTATTTTATGTTTTTTGAATTTTACTTGGAATACATAATAATAAATGTGGAATGTGACTTCACTAAATATCTAAATGATGGAATGAGTATTTCAATTATAAAGATAATTATTTTCTTAATTTTATTAAACGAATTATTGTCAACATTTTTATTATTATTCCATTTATTATTTGAAATTAATGCACATGATGGATGTAACATTATTATCTATTTTCATTCCATAAATAATTATTTTATCACTTTAATATTGTTATTATTTTTACTAACTAATATTTTTTTGTGATTAATGATGCTATGATGATTTTTGTTCATTTTTTGGAATGTTCTTTGACATCTCAAATTCCAAAAAATTACTTTATTAGAATATATTCCCAAGAAAAAGCTTCTATGTACTTTATGATAATACCTATTTATAGTTTTCAATATTAATAAACTACTTATCACATTCTGATTGTTCTTTTGTGTAACATTGAATGTGAAAATTTCATAAGAGTAGTTGTCATACTGAAAGGTATTGGAACAAAGTATGTTGCTGAAAAAAGAGCATGGTTTGGGTTTGTTATCAATTATCTCATATATTATAAGGGATACTGCAAGGATATTGATCATATTGTTCAAGATATAAGTAGTGTTGAAGGTGATGCCATTTCCCAGTTTTTCCAAAATATTAGAGTCCAAACATTGGGGAATGTAAAGCATTGCAAAAACTGGTTTTTCTTGAAGGTCTCAAAAAATATGGTAAAGGCATGAGTTTTGAAGATATGTGCTTCATGATGTTTTTTTCAAGAAGACACGAATGATTGTGACAGTGTGCTCTGTGATTGTGAGACTTGATTTGCTATGGTGCTTTGCAGTGGTGCTTTGCGGTGGTATTATGGGTTTTGACAGAGAGCTATGCTATAGCGATGAGCATTGAGATGAGAGAGATACATCGTGAAGACATTTTTTGAAAATTCCAATTATGTGCCTGAAGAAGTGGATATCCACATTCCACTATGCATATAAATAAGAGGCCACCACTCTTCATTCCGCACGATTTTAAGTGAGAAAATATGGGATCGCTTTGGCCCCATTATGAAATGGGGGGTCCACGAATCATATTGTTCTATGTGAGATTGAACATTACAAAGAGACATTTAATGTAATTAATGATGCTAACAATTAGAAGTAATAAAAGATTCACATATATGGGGTGTTCCTCATTGGATTAGGTAGCTTCGTGAATTTAGTTTCTATGCGAGGTAGTGAGATCTATGATGGGTTGTGCTCTAGGAGACAGAGAGCTGTATGAAGGTTTGAGATTTGTGAAGTGGTGTTCTCAGTGAAGGGCTGATATTTATAAATGGGATTTTTGAAGGGTTTTTTTGAGTATTAGGGTTGAGTGGTCAGGGATTTCGGTGATCATCTACTTAGATCATTGATTAAAGAAGTATCTCTTGCTGGATAGTGACAAAGACTCTATTGCCTATATATTTAAGTGACCTTCAATTCGACAACCTAAAATAGTCTTCTCTCATAACAGTGTGATAGGGGGAGCTTATTGATGTGTTCTGAGGGAAGTGGTGATCCATCCCTAAACATTAGTAAGGGGAGTGTTCCTGGAACAGAGTGTTTGTGACCAAACTCATATACTCCACAACTAGTAGAGATTAGTGGATTTATGTAAGTCTAGAACACTGTTGGTGTATAATCCTTAGACATAGCCCTTATCGGTGAATCGTCTAAAGGTGATGGTTCATCCCTTTTCTATGTTTTTACTGATAGATTTAACATGTTCCTACCAATGTTCGAACAAGATCTACACTATAAAAGGAAAATGATGACACCCTGATCCACCTCTCCCCCCTTAAAGAGTTATGGGTCTTTTCAAGTGGTACTAGAGCCAGGTTAGTGGTGTTTGATCTATCTTATACCATTATTGAGAATCCAGCCAATGTTATGGGAGTCCTACTCTTTGATGGAAGTAATTTTCATATTTATAAAAACATAATGAGAACTCATCTATGATTTATTGGAATGAAATTCATGTTTTCTACTGTTCAACGAATACATTTTACTAATCCAAAAGGGTTGGCTATGACTGAGGTAGAAAAGAAAATTCATGATGCAGATGCTAAAGCACAGAATGCTCTCACCGTAGGCCTTTTAGGTCAGATATATCTAAATGTGATGACTTATACCTTAGATAATTCATTGTGAGATAAACAAGAAAAAAATTATAAAGGATATAGAAAATTAAAGGAGGAGAATCTACAAGTTCTAAATAATAGGGTTGATGATCTAAAGATGCATCCTAATGAGAATTAAGACGCCTTCTTCAATCAAATTCATGAATTCGTTGGAGCAATTCAATGTCTAGGTGAAGAAATAAAGATATTGATATTGTAAAGAAAATATTGAGAACACTTACACCCTTGTACAATGCAGAAGTGTCATCCCTTCGGGAAAGAGATCTTTCCAAACATTCTCTAGATGATCTGTTGAACATCCTAGTGGAAAATGAAATTTGAGTCAAGACATAAGATTCTATGGCTCGAGTGAGCTAGAAAAATGCATTCAAATCCATGAAAAAAATTTTAAAACATATTTCTGGTGAAGATGATGAAGAAAAAGAAATTCTTTATCTGATTTCCAAGAAGTTAAATAAGGGAAAAGTGAAATTTAAAGGGAAGTTACATTTGGCTTACTTTTGTTGTGGAAAAGTAGGGAACATTTTCTCTTTGTAGTGAAGAAAGTTCGAAGACGAAGAAAGTGAAGTTGAGAACATTGAAAAGCATCAAAAAAGTTTTTTTTAAATATTGAGATTTCAAATTTATAACGAAATTACAAATGAATAGTTTTTTTGTGAAGAGGAATATGATGATAATGAATTCTGTGAAGAAAAAGAACCAGAATTTAAAATTGGAAACCATGATTCCATGATGGCTACCATTGAAAAGATAGAACCATCAACAGATAAAGTTATAGATAACATGTTGACAACCAATTTTGATGCCATGTTACAAATTATGGATTATATTTGTTAACTTGATAATAAGTGTAAGAGATTCCATAGGTGGAAACAAATTTTGGATGAATCATCCGAATATGTTGATCAGCTTGATGCATAAATTGAATGACTAGAAGAACTGGTGAAAGTGCAGTCATCAATATTTGAAATGGTTGAGGATATGGGGTAACTGAAGATCATAATAGAAGAACTGGAAAAGGTTATAAATATCCTTACATCAATATTGGAGGAGAATTCTGAAAAAATTGGGGGTTCTAATAGGAATTTTTTACACTTACGTGTGTGCTTAAAAGTGAATTAATTTCAAAATATGAAACGAAGAAAATACAATTTGGTAGGTTCCGCGATTCTGAGCTACTAGAGAGAAGAAATCAAGGGTTTGAGGGAGTTTATAAGATTTTGTGTAATCAAATACATGCATGAATGGGAAATTGTTGAATCATTTTTGATCATGAAACATTAAATGCTACAAATTAAGTGGGATAAAATAAAGGAAAGATTAAAATTGATCATGTCGAAAAATCCCCATAATCTCTGAAAAATAGACTCCTAAATCAAACTGAAATTAGAACATAAGACTATCCTTGAGTTTCTAGGAATTATGGGTAGTCAAACATGATTCCCAAGGAAGAAGTAATTAGGACAAATAGATGTTAGAAGAAATTTCCTCTCATAAAGTGCCAGCTATGTGGATATCTATGTCATACTATGTCATATTATGTAGAGGCAAGAATATATCTGAATGGGAGTGATCTAGGAGTTCAATAGAGGATAAGAAACTCATATATTAATACTTATAGAGGAATAAATTTTAATTGATATTGTTTTCATTGTTCTAACATTGTCCATAAAGAAATTTATTGGAGGCAGAAGAGTGGAATGGACACCTCATACCAAAGTCCATTACAAGTCACAGTTAATCAACAAGACAGTGTTTCTATTTCCAATAGGTTTTCTCCACTGGGAGAAGATTTTGACTATGAAGAACCAATGTATGTGGAAGAGAGAATTTAAATTCCATTTAGGTAATATACTTAATAAAATGTTTCATGAAATGAGAAGAAGAAAATTTAGAAATCCAACCATCTAGAGGTATCCCTCAAAGCAACAAAAAGCAACAACACCGAGATTCTTGAATGTAGTTGCTCTTCTCATATGATAGGTAATGAAGAATTATTAACTAATATCACGAGGAGTGTTAATGGGAAAGTAGGGTTTGTTAATAATGGAACTCTAAAAATCAAAGGAAGTGGTAGTACTGAACTAGCTAATGGAGAGGTAAGGAAAACTAAAGTTTTTTATGCGGATGTCCTAATTCATAATCTCCTCAGTGTGAGTCATCTTTGTTACTCTAGACTCATAGTTACTTTTACCCAGAAAGGATGCAATTTCAAGGAAATTATAGGAAATTCACTTAAGAAAATATGCCAAACAGAAGGCAACCTGCATCAGGTTGAGAGTAAATAAAATATATTCTACATTACTACTAAAAAAGAAAATAACATATGCTATCGTAGATTGGGGAACATAAATCAAAAAGAAATGGAGAAGATATCAAAACTAAAGATTTTACAGATATTCCCATCATGAATAATGAATGTGAAAAGTCTTGTGATGCTTGCATTCGAGGGAAGCTGGTCTGCAGTTCATATCATCCAAAGAAGAAAAGGGCATATCAACTTCTTGATCTCATTCGTACTGACATGTGTGGCTCGATAGATTTTTCTGGAACTCATGAAGATAGGTACATAGTTCTTTTTATATATTATTACAGTTGAATTGCATGAGTAATGGATATACACAGCAAACTACAATTGCTTGGATGCATTAAAACATATCATCAAATAGCTGATAATGATACTGGACGAACCATCAAAGTGCAGCAATCTGAAAATGGAGGGGAATACACATCCATTGAATTTCAAAATTACCTAGAAAAGCATGTGACAAAACAAGAATTAGTTTCTATGAGAAATCTATAGAAAAATTGAGTTGTTGAGCACATGAAACGATATATGAACAATATGGAAAGAACTATAATGATTGAGAGTCATATTCCTTGACATTATTGGAAGGATGTCATGCAAGATGATGTGTATATTCAAAATCTAATAGGGATTTATATAAGTGAGACCAAGACACCATATAAACTGTGGGATTGAAGGAATGAAACATTGAAAAACTTTCATGCTTTTGGAAGTTACTTTTTCATCATAAAAATCGAAGGAAATCAAGGGATGTATGGTTATAATGAAAATGAAGGATTTTTCCATGGATTATAAATGAATAGAAAATCCTACTCACATTTTAACAAGCACTTGGGAAGGATTATTGAAATCATCTATGTTAAGATCATTGAATTTAAAACTATAAATTCTTCAAGGAATTCACATGATGATGTGATAGAAGATGAAGAAGAAAGTAAACATGGAGCGAATGAAAACAAAAAAATTGAGGAAGGTGTAAAAAATTATTAGGATACACATCATGATTAAACATTGAAGATGAATCTAAAGATGAAACCATGGTTGGAGGGAATTAGGTAGAATCTCACAGAGGGAATTGGATAGACTAAATTGATCAATCAAACCTTATTGGGGATTTTATTGCACCCCCACAGACAAAGAGAATTAAGAATGAAAAACAATATACATTTGTCCTATTTGTGGAACCATCCCCATTTGCAAAATCTACAAAGGATGAATCATGGGACAAATCCATTAAGTAATTGTTAGATCAGATTGATAAGAATCAATCATGGGACCCAGTCAAGATACCTGAAGGACACAATCTGATAGGTACGAAGTGGGTCTTCAAGAACAAGTTTGAAGAGCATGGAAATATGGTTAGAAAAAAGGTGTCCTTAGTTTGTAAAGGTTACTCACAAACTGAAGGTGTTCATATTAAGGAGTCATTTTCTCCAGTAGAAAGACTGGAGTCAATCTGGTTATTTCGTTCCATGTAAATCCAATGTGGTTATAATGTTTATCAAATGGATGTCAGCACAACATTAGTAAATGTTGTTTTGGAAAAGGAAGTCTACATCCTACAGCCCATGGGGTTATTTCTTATAAATAATAAACTAAAGGATTTAAAATAAAACAATGCTCTCTATGTCCTTAAACGGGAACCATCATAGTGCTACTCCCAATTGGACACGTATCCGAGAAATCTTGCATTCAAAAGAAGAGGAGTGGATCAAAATCTCTACGTGAAGAATTATAAAAAGGATCAGTTCATGGTATTAATATACCAGGATGATATTATTTTCAGTGGAAAGTGGAAAAGATCAACGTATTATTTTTCCAATCACATGAAACTAGAATTTTAAATGTCCATGATTGGTGAACTCACAAACTTTTTATGGTTTCAGGTGATTTAATAGAACAATTACACCTTACATTCTTTGTAAAAGTACACAATAGATATATTGAATAAATTAAATATTCCTGATTCCAAACCAATGTTGACTCCTATTTTAGTTGTAAAAAAATTAGGGGAAGCATGTGGTAGGGAATTATGTCAATCCCACCTTGCACATAAGAATCATTGGAGGCCTCATGTACCTGATGGAAACACGTCTAGATATTGTCTTTGCAACCTTCCTTGTGGAACACTTTCGGAGTAATATAAAGGAAGAATGTATGGGTTTAGTGAAAATAATGATGAGGTTCATTCAATGTACACATAATTATGGATTATACTTTGCTGCAGGAAGAGAGGGTGAACTATAAGCATTTTATGATGTTGACTGGGCTGCAAATGTTGTGAACATAATGTATACCATTGGTGGATTATTCTATATTTGGAAGAAATGTGTAGGTTGGTTATGTAAGAAATAAGAAAATACTTCTCTTACTACTACTAAAGATGAATATATATATATTCTACCAAGGGATGCATGTAGTTACTTTGGATGAAGAAATAACTGTCTGATATACGTGATGATGTAAAACAAACAATTGTTATTTTTTAAGATGAAAAGACAAAATTTATCTTATAAAGAATCTGGATCAACATTATCATAAGAAACCTATTGAAATCATAAACCACTTCACTGTGGAAAAATTTTAACAAGGCGTGGTCAAAATGGACCATGTGGGAACTGACGATCATGTGGGTAACATTATAACCATGCCACTATTAGCAGCTCTGTTTGAGAGACATCAGTTGAACCATGGTGTTGAGTCACCTCCCAGGGAATATAGTGGTTACATGATTCCCCTATCCCCAATTCTTTTAACTATAATAATCTATTTGTGTGGGTGACATAAGTTTATGGGAGGGATAGGATCTAAGAGGAGCATGATTTTAATATCTTCTTGTCTAGATATATTACATTGGGTTTAATTCCAATGGGTGAGAATGGATAAATTCATTAGAGAGTGTTATTTTTATTTCAGATACAATAAAAATGGAGAATAAACAAATTCAGAAATGCATCGATAGGGGAGAATATAAAAATAATGAGAATGATAATCCAAAAAGGCATAGATAGGGGAGAAAATATAATGAATGAGAAGTCCAAGCCGGAAATTCATTGATAGGGGAAAATAAAAATAATGATAACTCAATTCATATATTCTCTCTTGTTTTCTACACTGAAGACTGCTCACATAGACTTAGAGTGATGGATGAGTTATATTATGAAGGTTCAGGCTTTGATCGGGGATGTAACATCAGTGAATTTATGTAAATATTTCCAACAAACCCAAAAGGGGATATTATTGAAACCAAGGATGTTTCCAAAAAAGGAACATGGTTTGTGTTTTTTGTCAATCCTCTCATGGATGAAAAGGGAGATTACAATGAAACAGTTTGTACAGTTCAATCTGTAAGTAGTGTTGAAGGTGAAGCCATTTCCCATTGTTTTCCAATTTTTTAGGGTCCAAACATAGGGGAATGGAAAGAATTAAAAAAAGTGGTTTTTCTTGAAGGTCTCAAGAAAATATGGAAAATGCATGATTTTCACAGCTATGGGCTTTATAAAGTGTGTTTCCCAAAGACATAAAATATTGTGACAGTGTGCTCTGTGATTATGATACATTCTTTGCAGTGGTTATTTTCAGTGGTACGGAGGGTTTTAATAGAGAGATATGTGGTTACGATAAGCATTGCAAAGATAGAGATGCAATGTAAAGATGTTTTTGGTCGATCTCAATTTTGGGCCTGAAGAAGAAAATCTCCACATTCAACTGTGCCTATAAATACGAGGCAACCCATCTTCATTATGAACGATTTGAAGAGAGAAAATCTGTGATCACATTGACTTAGAGAAGCAAGGGGTGCTCTGCGAAGCATATTTCTCTATGTGAGCTTGATCTTTTTGAAGATAATTTTATAGTCTAGAAGAATTCTAACATTTTTAATTCATGAGGGTTTCTTGAAGATGGGTGTGTTCCGAGTTGGCTCAGTGAGCTAGATGAAGTAGGTTGATCTGTGAGGCAGTGAGCTCCGTGAACAGTTGTGCTCTGTGAGGTAGAGAGCTCGAAGAAGGGATGTGCTTTTTCAAAGTGGAGTTCTCTATGAAGGGTTGATCTTTGAGAAGGGAATTTGTGAAGGGTTGATTGATTATTAGTGTGGAGTGGTCAGGGATTTTAGTGGGCATCTGCTAAGGTCATTGATGCAAGCTGTGTCTCGTGCTGGACAGAGACAAAGAATTCAATTCCAATATATTGAAGCAACATTCAAGTCAATAAATTGAGTTAGACATCATTCATTGTAGAGATCAAGGGGGGGTTTACCGAAGTGTTCTGAGGGAAGTGGTGAGCCATCCCTGAACATTTTTAAGGGTAGTTTTCCTGGCACAAAGTGTCTGTGACAAAACTCTTGTACTCTAAAACTAGTAAAGATTAGTGGATTTAGGTATAACTGACACACTGTCGGAATATGCTCCTTAGACATAGCCATGTTTAGTGAACCAAGTAAAACTGTTGTGTCATCTCCTTAATTTATTATTATTGATAGATAAAACAAGTTCCTTCCAATGTGGGAAGAATACCTAAAACTTTAAAACGAAATATTTGACACCTTGATTCACCTCTCCCCTCTCAGGGTGTTCTGGCATCCTTCAAAATTCCATAGTAGTTCTTCTCTAAAATGGGAACCTACAAGTTACATGATTATATTATCAAATTATGGGTTTATATCCATAATTTATCATTTTAGGAACAAAAATGATATAGGCTATGAGGTGTGGGGACTCATAAGACATTTAGGATCTTTCTCGTGCTGTATTCCCTTAGTAATATCCAATGTAGGATATTAAGATAATGTTACCTGAATATATAAAATCCGCATTCACGTGAATCATTGAATCTTCCAATATATGAAACTCTGTATTTATCCTTTAAATTTCATATTTTTAGTAATTAGTAATATAATTTTTCAACGTTTATGTATTGTTGAAATCCATGACAACATATTTTGGTGGCAAGACAACATAAGTTGGGTGTGTTATGAGTAATAGTGCATTAATGAATAATGAAATAACGTATTTTTAACTTAAATTCAATAATGAATGTTGGTATTATAGTCCCTTTCATTGAAATGATATGTCCTAAATCAATCCATGGCCATGGTGTTTTATAGTGATATTCGAATTTTTCAAAGTCAAACATAGAGACATCGAGAACTTAGGTTGATGGAATCGATATGCAATCTTCCTGATTAACGATATCATGATGAAGTGATTATTTTACATAGTAAGAATCCATGTGAGGTATTATTTCATTACGACGTTAAATTATTTATTTATGGGTTCTTTTTAGTTTTGAAATACTCTAACCTTGAACATTAGGGTCAGACTCCTAATTCCACGATGAAGCAGGCCAATAGGGTCACAAACTAAGTTTATATAGAATCATTATTAAAAAATTATTATTATTATTTATTGTTTCAAATGTTGTATAAGTATTATGACCAAACATGTTTTAATAGTTATTCATGTTTTACTGATAGTATGTATTCGATCACCATTTATTTGAGAGGATATTATGTGATCAGAATATTTAATAAATATTTATTTTCAATTTAGTGAATATAATATTTATTTATTTATTAGAGATTAATGGAAAGATATTTATTTAAAAATAAAATAGACATAATATATGAACTAAAAACAATTTTGGAGGAATGGATGACTAAATCATTAGGTCCTCTGAGAAATAATATACATTGAACGTTATTAGAATAAATAATATTTAATTTTAATTCGTAATTTATGAGCATGTTGTTAAATATTATTATTATTATTATATAAATGGGGTTCTGTAATGTAATAAATAAAAACTAAATGGCACTTTTAAAATTATTTATTTAAAAGCCTAGTGATATTTAAACCCGATTATATTTATTTTTAATGAGAGGCAATTCAATTGTTTGGTTGTGCACAATGAATTAGGTGGATCCTCTTGAAACCCTTGAGTGATCCCTTATCCAAGAACACAACTAAATAGGGAGGCCAATATTCCACCATCTCCCACAATTGAATCAAATAAGATCATGGATAACTATTTAGAAAATATTATCATAGTTATAAAAGGATAAAAAACACTAGAGATGAGATTTATCATGCCATCACCCAATGATTCCTATGGCGACATTTGGAGATTTGTTGAAAAAATTTGGATCACAAATAGAGGGAATGTTCTCTTCATTCCTATAATGAAATGATGTAAAAACATAAATATTTTATTAGATAAATCATCAAAGAACGAATTCTCTCAAATAAATATTTTAATTGAATAAATTATTTATAAATAACATGTTATGATACTCTCTCTAGTTCTAATATTTTACATAATGTCTTTTCTATTTAGTTAAATTTTCTTGGTCAGGGAAATTATCATCATGTAGATCGTGGAATTATCATAAATCATAATTAATATAGGTCACACATGAACCATCAAATGCTTCTGATGTGTGTGGAACCTACATGCGGAATCTAATTAGTCACATATTTATTCATAATTATTTAAATATCATTACTTAATTTATTCATTTTTCATTTAGTTTTTTCAATGTATGTTTAATCATTACTTAATATTTATTATGAAATTTTATTCTTTATCATTATTTTCTCATAGCTATAATAAAATATATTAGTTTTATAAATGAAATGGAATTGAAGAACACATCTAGAGGTGTCGAGGAATCTAGTTGGATATAAAAAGAGTACACATCATGTCACCTAAAAGTACACACCTTGTACTATTGTTGAATGGACCAAGAATTTTTTTTAATTAATTTAAACCATGTTCATTAAAGAAATGTGGTGCATTTAATTTTACATTATGTGTTGACCGGGCCTTCTTAGAATTTTTTTAGCTGGAGTACACACCGTGCAGCCCAAGTGCATGGGGTATTTTCCTTTAGTCAAAAACAAGTCATGGTTATTCTTTCATGGTTAGCCTGACTAGCTAACATGTAACTCATAGATCACATGTTGTGTAGCCCATGTACAAGTTTTGTACTCCAATATTTTTCTTATAATGTATTACACACTGATTCCCTATGTGTGTTCCATAGATAGATGGCGACAAACATACATGTCGTGTATCTTTATTGCACACACCGTGTACATATATCAAAATTCATAGAATTAAAATTAATTTATTATAATGAGTAATCCTTATCAAAATATGATTTTGTGTTTTCATTAAATTTATTTTATATTCTCTGTTTTGGGTATTAATATATATATATATATATATCATTCTGTGAATGTCTGTTTAATTAATTTGTGTGTAATGTTCGAATATGTATATCATGTATGTTTCATAATATAGTAATTATTCTTTGTATGTTTAAGCATTTCATGTGAATGAAAAATTATGTAATACATATAATCCTTAAGTTGATAGAACACCTCATGAAAGTATATGATAAGTAGTGTATTACATATGTCATAAGAGTAAATTGTATATGAGTATAACACATGTTAGGTAGATTTAAAAGGGTATTCACAGAGTTTCTTCAAACGTAAATTTATTTTCACACTTAATTTTGAATTTATTTGTTTAATTTTTTGAAAATTGTTATGAATGAAAATCTCAAGAAAAGACATATGAAAATTAATATAAAATAATTCAACAATTAAATATGATAATTAATTTATTTTAGAATTATTTATCATAAATTAGAACAATTTTAATTAAATGTTACATTTGTTAAAATGTGTAACTCATTCCATGCATAGGGATGATCATGAGCATAGATCAAACCGTTTTATGTGATTGGTTTCATTTAATTAATTTATAAATGAAATATTTTGCTTTTGTTCCATCTCTCCTCTTATTATGTAAGGGTCTACACATTCATGGTTTCTTTTATATAAACTACTTCCCCACATATTCATGTTTGTAAAATCAAAGGAAGTCGATGGATCTAGAAGTATAGTTGTGGTGGTTCAATACTGTAGGTGAGGTGAAACCAATCCGAGAGATATACATATGTAGATAGGTGGAATGATGTAATATGAACCTGAACTAGTTCAGGGTGTTTTACCTTAGATAAATAGTTAGTTTATGGTCCCCTAGATAAAAACCCCATTTATAAATCTCATGAACACATTAATTTTTTTTAATTTTTTTTCTTGTATCATGGTTTTTTCATTATGGATTTTTCTTCATGATCAAATGAATTATTGAATTAATAAGTTTTTAGGATACAACTAAAATCATTGTCTTATTGGAAAACCTTATCTAAGACACGGTTAATCACATAATTAAATCCACTTAGTATTTAAAACATGTATGGATAATTATAATTTGAAATTTATGTTTAAAAGATAAAATCCATCAATTATATATATTTAGTTTTTATAGCCTTCCACTTCATTAAACCAAAACATACTTCAATTTTCTTGACCAGCAAAAGTTTTGATGCTTCCAATTATTAGTGAATTCTAGCATGATGTTTTTTGTTGAATTATCATTGTTCATAATAATTGTTTACATCCAAATTCAGAAATTTTTTAATTGAGAGTGATGGTTTGAGGAAATACAATTTCTAGATTTCTGGATTGGGGATTCTACTCAATATTACAATGAACCGTGAGTTAATGTTGTTGTAATTTTTAATGCCTGTGTAAAACCATTCATCTTGAATGACCATACAAATATGTGGTAATGATAAGGGTAATAAGTATCCATTCCACAAGATTATTCATGAAACATGATATTCTGAAGCCAATGGTTAGGGCCATTAGGTTTCAATAAAATAGTAAGAGATTATTAATATAATATTTATTTATTTTTATAAATTTTATATGATAAACTGGTAAAATTAAACTAAAATTATATTTAGAAAAATAAATAAAATTACTATAAAGATATCATTGTGATCCATTCATGAGAAGTAAAACCTTATCACATGAACAAATTTACAAGAGTGAAAATGTCACTTACACATTATCATTTTCCAAGAAAAGAAAATTATATGTGTTGGAAGAACATATTCATGATGTTCCTTGTAATAAGGAGTGTGATAGTGAATTAAAGCTCTATGAGAAACATTTGAAAGATTACATATATGATTGATGTTAATTCTATCATGTATGACCAATGATATTCTAAAGCAACATGAGGTCTGTGATACACATTGAATGAGGTATCACCATCGGGATATCTATTAAGATAATGAAACACAAGAGATATATGAGATCTCTGATTATTGTTTTACAACTATTATGGGAGTGTAGGTTCCAAATGGGCTCCAATTATTAAATATTATTCGATTCATTAATTTCATTGACATCTTAGAGATCATATTCCCAAATGAGTTGGGCAATGCTCTCACACTTTCCTTAATACCGAAGACCTTCTCTAATGTTATTTCTTATTATAATATGAACAATAATTAAAATATTATTGTGAGGATTCTACCACTAATTAACCAAGTGGACAAGGACATGGGATGTGAAAAATCTACAGTCATTATGGTGAATAATAAAAGGAATAATAAGGTGATGGGAACCAAGACTCAAAATAGGCCTAGTGAATTAGAAAACCATCCTTCCAAGAATAGGACGATCCAGTGGAGGGGAATGCAATAGAAGGTAGTGTGTTTTTAATTTGGGAAGAAATACCATTGGAATAATAACTACACCTATATGTATTATAAATTTAATGGTGGATTTTTTTCTAGTGTATTTTTTTAATATCTACACATTGGTTATTATATACAGTTTTTGGTGATCATATATGTATCCAAATGAAGGAACCAAGTATATTATAAAGGATTGCTGGTGGATAGGAGGATCTGTGAGATGCCAATGGTGCAAGGACGGATTCTCTAGCCATTGGTGACTAAAACCTTTCATTTACAATAAGAATGATATTGTTTTTAAAATATTTTTTTTATGTAGAAACTATCCTCAAGAACATAATTTCTATATCAGCCTTAGACATATATTGGTTTATTTTAATGTTTAGACAAAATATTTTTTCTTTTATAAAGAAAACATACATTATGTTATGAAGAATTTAAATAGTGGTGTTTATTTATTAAATTATTAAAACAAGGTATTTAAATAGATTAATAATCATGTTCACATGACACGTATAACACCCCGCTGTGGAAACACCATCTTGGTCATGTAAATGATAAGATTTAACAAATCTCTATCAAGATGGTTATTAAGACTCTTCTTATCAAAAAACACTTGAATGATAGAATTCTTATTTATCGGAAAAATGACTGAACCACCATTTTTTGGATAGGGTGAAGGGGCCATAGATCATTTAGTATTGGTGCACACTGATGTATGTTGAGAATTTCTAGTTGAAACTATAGGTGGGTATTATTTCATAATTACAATAATAGATTACATGAGTAGATATAGATATGTCTAATTGATGAGTTATAAGTATGATTCCATTTAAAAATTCAATTAATACAAGAATAAAGTAGACAATAAACTTGTAACGAAGATAAATAATCTCTAATTGGGTCGAGTTTTTGAATATATTATCAAAGAGTTTATCGATATTCTATTGGTGGTTGGAATTTTATATCAACTCACTACACCTTATAAAACATAGTGGAATATTGTTAGTGAAATGTGGAAATGTACATTTTCAAAAATGGTACGTTCGATGATGAGTCTTGTATATCTTCCATTATTCTTTTTGTGTATTTTCATTACAAATTCCTATATACACATTAAACCAAGTAAAAACTAAAGTTGAAATCATAATTCCCTTTGAGTTATAGTGTGGAAAGAAACTTTCTTAATCACATACACATGTGTGGGGTTGTGAAAAACTTGATATGGCCATGTTAGGTAACAAAATACCACCCTAGGGCACAAAGTGTATATTTATAGGGCTTCCAAAGGAAGTAACGAGACACTACCTACAAAACTCCTCCGACAATAATTTGATTGCTTCCCAAAAATATTTCTTTCCGGAGAGGAATAAAATACTCAAAATGAATATTGGGATTAAGAATTACTTTGATGAAGTTGATGCTAAATATACACAATAGTTTGTAGAGGACACTAATATATAGGTCCTAATGGAAGAAGTAGTTAATAAGTACTATGTTGGAGCATAAGAGATGTAAGATAACTAGAGAGATATAATAATCTTTTCACCAAATATGGTGACTCAATATTAGTTGAAAATGATGAAAGAATATCCCAGAGAGAGGTATTTGATATCCAAGAAGAAGCAATATGGATAGAAGATATGAATTATTAAATGTATTATAAGTATGAAAACAAATTTTTGGTTCTAGTTGATTAGCCAATGGTTGTAAATCCCATAGGGTGAAAATGGTTATTCAAGATGTAACATGACATGTAATGTAAGGTAAATACAAATAAAGAAAGGCTAGTGGTTAAATGGTTTAAATTGAATAATGGATTTGACTATGATGAAACCATTTCACTTATCTCCTTGTTTAAATCCATTATAATTCTTCTATTTATAGTATCTTACCATGAATAAGAAATTATTCAGACGGATTTAAAAAAAAATACTTAATAGGAACGTTCAGGAAGATGGCTACATGACATAAACAGATGAGTTTGTGACTCCAAGGGATTCCAAAAAAATAAACTTACAGATATCCATTTATGGATTAACTAAAGTATCTTGGTCATGAAGCATTCGATTAAATGATACTATAAAATAATTAATACTTATCAATAATAAGTTTCATCCATGTGTTTACAAGTGGTTTATTAAGAATGTGTTCATTATCCTTGTAGTATATGTTGATGAAATGTTACATGTTGGAAGCGATATATCGATCTTATTTGTTATTAAGGATTTGTTAATCATGTTTTTCTCTATGGAAGACTTAGGTTAAAGAGCCTATATGTTATGGGTTAGTACCATTCATTATCTATCCAAGAGGATTACGGGACTAAGTCAATGTATGAAAATTTACTTTATACTAAAGAGATTTATTTTGGAACCGTCCAAGATGGAATGGGTTCTAGTGTCACATTGTATACATATTTATAAGAAGATATTTCCATGGAAACAATAAGAGAAAGATAGAATGAGTATGATCCCATATGGTTCAAAGATAGAATCATTCATGTATTTCATATTATTTACAAGACATGATGTATCCTATTAATTGAACATGGTAAGAATATATCACGAAGATCTACTATAGCATCATCTTATATTATTATGGATATCCTCAAGTATCTGAGAAGTACTGACGATATGTTCTTTTTGTATGAATAAGATGAGTAATTGGTCATCATTGTTTATATTGATATTAGTTTTCAAAAAGATCATAATGACCTTAAGTCATAGTAACGATATGTTTTCAGACTCAATAGAGGAGCTACGAACTAGAAAAAATACAATGAATCCAGTTTTCACTTATTACAGTGGAGTTAGAGTAGATAGTGACTTATGATGCATCTAAGGAAGCATTTTGGATATGAAAATTTCTCTTGGAGCTTTATTTGGTACCTATAAGTAATGACCCTACCACATTGTATAGTGATGGTACTATAGTTGTGGATATTGAAAAAGGGATGAGGTCACACCAACATACAATGAATATAATATGAGAGTGTCACCTCTTAATGGATTTTTATCATAGGGATGAAGTTGAAGTAAGAAGAGGTATAATAGATTATAATTTGGTGGACCCCATGACTAATGTCCAATCTCTATTAAAGAATGATTATCATGTGAGAGTTATAGGACTGAATGTTGTTATGAGTTGGATCAAGTGGAAGTTGAATTCTATTGGAATTGGTTCCCATGAACCAACTTAAGTTTACTTAATGATTATATTTATTCATATATTTGAATATTAATAAATTATTTATCTTATCTTGATTGGTCTTCTGCATAACATCATATCTAATAATGTCTTAAGAGTAGTTTTAACATTGAAAGGTCATAATAGTTCTTCGCTATGATGAAACCAAAAACCGCGATGAAATTATTATTAAATATATGCTCTATAGTTGGATGAGATCATTTTTGGAAAAAAAAAATTACAATGTATCAGGGGTTTAGACACATAAGACATTGAAGAAACATCACATGGTGTACACCCATGATAATATATAACGTAGGATATTATAAGAACGCCACCCTCCAGTAGAAAATTATCATTTATATGTGTCATTGGATGTTCCAGTATAGGTACGTATATATTGATCCTTATACATTAAGATAATTATTAATTAACATTATAATTCTTGTACTACTATGTATTGAAGAAAACAATGATGACATATGTTTACAGTGAGCTGGGATTTTCTAGGTGTGTCATGAGTAATATTAATGTAATGAATAATACAGAAAGGATTTTTTCCATTTAATTATTAAATAGAAGTTAATATCTAAGGAACTTTGATAAAAATGATATAGCCTAAATAAATCCAGGGACATTGTGTTCTATCGACATGTTTTATTTCAAGAGACAAAAAAAAGACATTAAGAACATAGGTTGATTGCACCAATATTCAACCTACATGATTATAGATATCATGATTAAAGGATTATATTACACATCAAGAATTACTATGATATATTATTTCATTGGGGAAATAAATAATTTATATATCGATAACATGGTGTGTTTCTATATGTTAAACATAGAAATTAGGTTTCTCCTCCCAATCCTATTGAGAAAGAGGCCTGGTGTGTGACACACTATGTGTATCCATAATCTTAATTAAATAATAGGTATTATATTTTATTATTTTATAGTATGAATAAATATTAATCATTCACAAGGTTAAATTATTATTCTAGTTTTCTTGATCAGATATATTCTGTCACTAGTTATTAGAGTGAATGTTATGTGTGAAGTGTAATAACTTGGATCTTCATATCAGGTATGAATCATTATTTAATAATGTTTTTTTGGAAAAAGGAAGAAATGGGAAATTTCAGTACATGTTGTGTACTTTTTAGTACAAGTCATTTACATAGTTGTCATGTGTAGCTATGTACTAGGTGTGTAATGGCCGAGTACATGGATGTGTAGGTGACCTGGAAGCCAGCCTAAAGCGGGTTCCAGTTGAGGATAGTACATGCCATGTACAATAAATGAACATTCCATTAACATTTCCTTTTAATTGATAAGTCAGACCAGGATCACATCTTATCTCCAAAAAACACATATTCTCCCCTCTGTTCACAGAGGAGAGTAACGAATTACTGAATAACTTCAATTCCTCCATGTTCTCATTCCTACCACTGATTGGGACGCCGCCAGGTGTAATGGATTCCCATCGGTGAGTTCTCTCTTTCCTCAGATCCTCTCTTGTTGATTCCACCTCTCTCGTGAGTTATCGAGTGTTGACAATTTTTACCATTTTTGTAGATCTACATCATTATAAGATGATTCAAGGGCCTATATTCAAGAGTGTTCATTGTACAATAATAAGTCAGGTGGTTTGTTCCATTCAACAATTTTCTATAGATTATATATGCTTAAAGTGTCGAATACTCATGTTAGGGGTATTACGTATTATGGAATTTTACACAGATTAATACCTTCTATGGTTATATTGTTTTAGAAACGGTGATTACTTGTGCATAAGGTTTTATACCTTCTGATAGGACACCCTAAGGGTTCATTCCTCTATTTTATTGTTTAGGGATATTTGTTATAGGTTTTATATTAGGCATACACTGTTTTCCTACCATGAAATATTTAGGATATGTTGATTTATTATATTAATTTCATTTTTTATGCTTCATAATGTTATCCATGTATTAGTTATAGATTACATGTGCATCCTTGTTTTGATATTTGAATTTTTTTTCAATGGATCGTGAGAGCCTTGGACTAGGAAAACTGTTGGGTTTTCTATGTTTATTTACATAATACCGTGAGAGCCTTGGACTAGGAAAACTGTTGGGTTTTCTATTTTTATTTACATAATACCGTGAGAGCCTTAGTATAGACTTTGACTAAGGGGAATTGACAGTGGAGCTACCCGAAGGTCCTCTATAATTTGATTATGCTATATGGACCCCGGGCATATTGACTATGATAACTGTCTGAAGGTCATTTATAACATATTGATGAAATGATGACCCATGGTTATTGACCATGAAATCTTTCCATGTGGTTATTTTAATTTGATTAGTTCTTTGTTAAACCAAATGATTTCGACCGTGAGGGCTTTCCTAGAGTGTTTTTGAGAAAAAATGAATGAATGTGATGAGTATGCAAAGCCAAAGCATAATCATGGACATAGTCTTACATGGTTGTTAGATAGTCTCATGAGATTTCTATTGTTACCATCATACATGATGATACAGAGATGAGGCTAGATCTCGAGGATACATTATTCAATAGATCAAATAATTAATAAATGTAATCGAATGTAATTGGAACTATAAGATCATTTATTTTTTAGCACTTCCTAGTTTATTTATTCATTTGATCCTTTTCATTGCTATATATATATATATTCACTGAAAATTTTTCACATATCGTTGGGTGGTTTCTTACTAGGATACGTATAACACCCTCTTTGGGTGATACTTTTGGACCCAAACAGATTTTATGGTTGTAGGAATAGATAAGGTCAAATTACCTTATTAATCAAGTGCTCAATTGTTGTTGGAGATAGAGATCGTGGGACTAAGATGAAGCTTATGATGTTGTTGGTGTTTACAGATTTTCTATACATTATTTAGTATTGCATTTCCATCATTGAGACTTTTTAACTGCTTTCCTAGAAACATGCAACATCCATCATTTATATATGCTCTAGTTGTCATATTACAATCATTATTCTATTTTTTACATTTGTTGTATGGTATTAATGCTTCCTCTATTGGTTAAAATTTTTTATTTCACTATGTATACTTTACCAATGAAGGCATAAGTTCCCCATTGTCAATCATTGGCCCTAACTTCTAGTCAGATGCCTCATGCGTTTAGGGAAATGTGCTTGGGGTAATGTGACCAACCGGGTACATGGAGCCTTTGGACAGAACCCAGATCTAGGATGCTACAAAGTGGTATCAAAGTATGGTCTTTTATGAATTGTCTTATTGTTTAGAGCCTATAGACATAGATAGGAAGTAATTGGTAGTTGGTAATAATTTGTGTCTAGGTGTAGCTAACCCATGTATAGGGAAAAAGCAAGTTACCTTGAATATTGGAATTTTGCTGGTTTTGAAATGGTTACAGTTGATAATATTTCACCATTGGCTGACACACTTGTTTTGTGTTGTTATGATTTATATCATTATGGATAAATTTTTACTATAACCTAGTGATTTGTGGTTATGTAATCTCATGCATCATAAAGGCACTTACTAGGAATCACATTCCATGCATTCTTTCCATTCCATTTAGGTTGAATTACTAATTTCATGTTTTTATTATAGATGTTGTGCTAGATATGCTTGTTTTTGTGATATATGTTGTGATATAATACCTAATATTTTTATATGGTATTGGTATATGTAAAGTTTTATTTGGTGGGATGCCAAACTAGGGTCCCTGAGGTGTTATGGGGTCTCTTGGATCAGAATTTCATAGATCAATTTTTAACATTAATTGGATTTTGTCAAGTTATAATATGAATAAGGATGAGAAACATTGATTCAGGGAGAATGGGATCTCATGGGTCATAATTTTTCATGCTTGGGAAAAATATATATGTTTTTATGGGTTCCGGAGAAGTTTCATATGGTTACATTCTATAAACCCAGACAACACGGTGTGTGGTGTCATGATCACATGCCATGGGTTCTTCTATTCTAGAAGAACTGAACTTTCTTAAGTACAGGTCGTGTACTAGGAGTACACACTATTTAGTGCATAAACATGTGACTGACTATATGAGAAGAGACACATGGATTGGAAAACGTTTGATAGAACAGGTTGTGTCTATATTGTGCATGTTCTGTAGAGTCGACCATGTATCTAGTCATGTGACTAACGACACAGGTGGGTGAGAATTAATTGGTACATGCCTTGTATAGGGTGAAAATGTGTTTTAGTGTTACTCTAGAATAGAATCATGTAGTTCTAGTCATGTATAAGTACTTGGGATGGAGGGAGGATTCAAGTACACTCCATGTCTCTGGAGGAACACGCCATCTTTTAGGGGTGTTACATGACCAGGATTTCTAGAGAAACATGCCATGTTAAAAATCTAAGGGAACATGTCGTGTAGAGTTTATACATTCTATGTAACCCTATATTGTAAAACATTAATGTTTTCTATATCTTATTATGCTATTTCACTCCTATGTTGTTTTCATTGATAGTATTGTACTGAGGTGTGCACTAGACCTTACAGTGTCATGCCACCAAGATGTCCTCCAATTGTACTTCAAGTGTAGGGCGATGGTTAGACACCAGAAATGTTTGATCAGGGTCTATCAGAAGATCATCTCATTGCTTCATTCTTTGAAAAAGTTGTTATACTAGACATAGGTTTTGATGCACAGTTCTGTAAAGGCTTAATGAGGATGAAGAAGACTTTTAATGGAGCACTGCATCTTGCACCAACTATGGCAGTGTTGACAAGGTTGGTCAAGTTGCACCATCCTCCCACTTTCTCTGTGGATAGTGGACCACATGCTAATAATTCGTGGTTTTAGGACATGCTTTCTATCTTTGAGCATCTTGACATGCCCTTGGATAGGAGGGTGAAGCTCACGGCGTATATTCTATGTGATTCCACCAAGAGATGGTGGGATGTTGTCTCATAGGCCGGACTCCATCAGGATCTGGCTTGGGAAGAGTTCCATATGACCATATATGACTACATATACCATGATACATTGAGGTATGATTGATCCTGAGATTTCATTCATTTGGATTAGGGTGCTCTTTCATTGATAGATTACTCTTCTTATTTTACAGAGCTTCATCACTTCACACCTGTTCTGGGAGGTGATGAGTTATCTATTGCTAAGTGATTTGTGGATGGTCTCAGGTATGAAATCCAATCACAGTTGAGGGTTTTCAAGCTTACTTCAATGATGGATATAGTGAACCATTCATATATTATTGATCACAATATGGGGGAGTTTGGAGCTGCGAACTAGGGGATTTTAGCATCCAGGGCTGGTACTCCTTCATTTGATAGTAGGAAGCGCCATACAGAGCCTTTTCTCAGGGATTCTACTTGCAGGGATGTATCTACAGGTAGCCAGGTGAGGTGATAACAATGAGAAGATATTGGGAACATGAGATAGTAGTTCTAGAGATGCCCATTTGAGTGACGATCTTGTGATGAGATGGGTAATCAGTAGTATTTTCTGATTCTCTTAACTAGTAGCTAGTGAATAGGGATCTTCTATGACTCCAGGTTCAAGAATAGGACCACTAGTTTCTCCTCATTTAGGGAACTAGAGTTCTCCAAGACATTCACGTCAAGGATGTGGTTATGGATGTGGTCTACAGATAGAATAGTTTCAGTGACAACTTGGTGGAACAGCTTAGCGTAGTCAGGTAGGGTCGTAGTTCCACTGTACATGTTATCCTTTTATAGTGGAGTAGACTCAGTGGGAGAAGGATCCCAGACCCTCTACAGTTAGAGCTTAGATTCTAGTTCCCTCCATTTTGGCTTCTTCTCTTTTTGATATAGGGGCTTCTCATAGTTTTATATTTGTTGTTATTGTGGAGATCCATGGGATCTATATCTTTACTTATAATGATGTTATGATGCTAGACACTCCATTGGGGATTACATCGGATACTGTACGTCTATGTAAGGAGTGACCTCTTGGGGTTTGTGGGGGTCACTTCATATGGGACCCCTATGTTGCAGAGATGACAAGATTCGATGTTTTTCTTTGAATGGACTGGTTAGATTCATTTAATATGTGTCTTTATAGATGACCATTTAATCTTACCAATAGAGAGAGAGGTATTTTTTTCTATTGAGCTTGTTCCAAGAGAGGCACTGATGTCTATTCCTTCATATAGGATTGCTACACCAGAGTTATAGAAGCTCAAGAGATAGTTACAGGAGTTGTAGGAAAAGAGTTTCATTTGAACTAGTACTTCTCCATGTGGTTATCATCTTCTTTTTTCAAAGAATTCAGACAGTACCCTCAGAGATTTTGTGGATAATCAGAATCTGAACTAGTTTAATATATAGAATAGATATCCCTTATCAAGGATTGATGATATCTTTGATCATCTCCAAAAAGATTCGATGTTCTCAATGATTTAATTGAGATTTATTTACCATCAATTGCACATTAAACCATCATATATACCTCTTAAAGACCTTTAGAGTTGGTATGGTCTTTAAAGGTATTTGGTTATGCAGTTGAGTCTAATTAACGTGCCAACATTTTCTATGGAACTGATGAACAGAGTATTCCATTCATACTTGGATTATTTTGTGGTTATTTTTTGGATGATATCTGGGTGTACTCTCACAATAAACATGACTATTCATTCCATCTTGAAATCATATTGAGTAAATTGAGAGAGATTCATGTATACACTAAGATCCCAAAATACCACTTTTTGATGGACCAGATTAACTCTTTGGTCATGTTACCTCAGAGATGGTAGTATCAGTAGACCTAGAGAATGTGGGAGTAGTAGTTTCCTAGGAGCATCGAAATAATGTCTTTGAGGTATAGAGTTTTTTGGGTCTGGTTGGTTACTACATGTTCTTTATTTGGGACTATTCACTCATAGCAGTTCCATTGACGGGTCTGACTAAGAACGGTGAAAAGTACTTGTGGACAGATTCATACTATTTAGCCATTCAGGATCCGAATGGGAGATTGACTTCAGCACCGATACTAATTTTTCTAGAGTCGAGAAGGAGCTCCACATTTTTCTATGATGCATTAAGTATCAGTCTGGTATCAGTGCTTATCTAGGAGGGAGGATTCTTTACATATGGGTCTGGGATGTTCAGGCCACATGAGAGGATTTACCTGACAGACGATCTCGAGTTAGCTGTAGTTGTGCAATATTTACACTATTGGAGATATTATCTTTTGGGATAGCATTTTTTGGTATACACTTACAACAAAATTCTCAAGTATATCTTTACTCAATATGATCTAAATGTGACATATTGATGGTGGGTTGAGTACCTTCTATATATTGACATTGAGATTTCCTATTCACCTGGGAAAGGCAACATAGTGGCTAATGCATTGAGTAGGAGGACTCAGATAAAGGTAATTCAGGAGGCTAGCATTGAGATACAACTTATGGATCTATTATCTGATATGTGTTTGGAGGTGCACAATAGGCACAAGAATACGTTTATTTCATCTATATTTGTTACCTCTACTTTACTAGATTGATTGTGAATGAATCAACAATCATATTTTGAAGGCCTAGTCCTACGGGAGAGTTTGTCAGGTGAGGAACCTTCTCCTGGGTAGAACATAGGAGATGATGAGGTATTTTGTTTTTATGTAATCACATGGGTGTCCCCTGATATATGTGAGGAGATGATGCGATATTTGCATTCTTCAATTTGGGATGTTCATTCTGGTTTCACCATGATGTAGTGAGATCTACACTGTCAGTATTGGTGGCCTTGTATGAAGAAAAATGTATCAACTTTTGTTATGAGATGTTCCACCGGTTTGTAAGTGTAGGCGGAGCATCAGTGACCCGTATGGATTTTATAGTAGTTACCCATTTTCAAGTGGAAATTGAATGATATATGGATTGATTTTATGATGGTTTTCTTGAGGTTTTCTTGAGGAATGAGGCGGTATGGGTTGTTGTTGACAGACACATGAAGGTTTCACACATCTTACCTATTAATGAAACCTTCAGTTTTTACGATCATGGAAGGTTGTACATCTGATCGACTGTACGTTTTCATGGGGTTCTTCACAATATCATTTCAGAAAGGGATTCCTGTTTTACGTATCATGTCTAGAAAAAACTAAACAGGGATTTGGGAACATATATAATTCTGAGTAAAACTAAAATCTCCAAAGAAATTGACAGTTTTAGGGTATGATTAAGGTTTTGTAGGACATTCTACAAGAAAGCGTCTAAAATTTCAGGGGCTCTTGGGATAGACACATTCCCCTAGTGGAGTTTCTGGTAATAACTTTTTACAAGAATCAATTTAGATGGAACCTTATAAGGAATTTTATGGTAGGCCATGCCATTAACCCTATGTTGGCTGGAGGTAGGAGAGGCAGCTATGATGAGACCTCGTTTTGTCAAGGATACCACATAGTAGGTGGAGTTGATTAGAAAGAGAATAGATACTACAAAATCTCACTAGAAATCTTATGATGATCGATGGAGATGACCTCTAGAGTTAGAGGTCAGAGATCAGATTTTCATACACGTCACATCGAGGTTGGTACAAAATAGGATTAGAAGATTGGGTAAGCTTCCACAGAGATATGTTAGGTTTTTTGAGGTTTTTGAGAGTTTTAGACCAGTTACATATCAGTTGAAGTAACCTTAGAGGTACCGGACTATGCATTATATCTTTCACGTTTCTCACCTTTGGATTTAGTTTTTAGACTTGTCACATGTCTTCCAACCAGTGGAGGTTGATTTGGTGGTGGATGCATCCTTCAGGGAACACCCTATTTTGATTGTGGATCAAAACATAAATATTCTCTGTGGCTGGTCTATTCCTCTGATATGAGTTATTTGGTAGCAATAGTGAGTATATTACGAGACTTTTGAGACGAAGGCCAATGTATGATCATAGTAGCCAGAGTTGTTTGATGTTTCTTCTTTTCCACCCTTAGAAAGGAAAACCGGGGTTGAATTTATTTAAGGGGGATATTTGAAAGTACATGGATCTCCATTTTAGGTATGGATCCTTATTACTGGTTGTTTTGTGGAAAAAGGGAGAAATTGGAAATTATCTATGTACATGCCAAGTTCCCAATTTCCGTGTGTAGCCGGGCATTGGTCATGTAATGGATGAGTTCATGGTCATCTAGGAAAGCTGGAAGACCACCTATAAAGGGGGTTGGTTGAGGATTGTACATGATATGTACATTAAATCAACATGCTATGTACATTTTTTTAATTTATAAGTCAGAGCGGGGTTTCATCACATCTCCAGAAAACACTTATTCTCCGATCATTTCATAGAGTACAGTAATAAATGGCCAAAGAACTTCAACCTCCTTCAGGTTCTCCGTATGATCTCCAATTTAGACACCACAAGGTATATTGTATTCCCACTTGTGAGTTCTATCTTTCCATGTATATTTTCTTTCTAATTCCACTTATTATGTGAGTTATCAAGGGTTGACCATTTTTATCCTTTACACAGATCTATGCTGTTATTTTCCAATTCTATTGCCGAAGTTCAAGAGTTCTCATCGTACAACATCAATGTATGTGGATTGTGCCTTTCAACTATTTTATTTGGATTATATATGCTCAATGTTCTGAATATCCTTGTTTGGGATGTTTTCCATTTTGTAATTTGACCCTGCTTAATATCTACTATCATTTTTTGTTTGAGAAAGTGTGATTGTTTATATATAAGGTTTTATACTTTATAATGGGACACCCCATTGGTGTGTTCCCTTGTTTGCCTGTTTTTGGCAGTTTGGCCCTCCTTTCCTCCGAGGAATACCTTTTTCCAAGCATTAAATTATTTAGGATGGGTTGACTTATTATATGAATTTCATGTATTATACTTGAGAATGTTATCCATGTAGTAGTTACTGATTAACTTTTCTTCCTTTTTATGATATGTGCGATGTTTTTCTAGTTGACCATGGGATACCTAGAGAAGGAAAACTATGGGGGTTTCCATTTTTATTCACTCAGGACCATGGGAGCCTTGGTTTAGACTTTGACCTAGGGGTAATGACTGTGAGAGCTACCCAGAGATTGTTTATTATTTATTTCTACTATATGTACTGAGGGGGTGTTGACCGTGAGAGCTACTCACAGATCGTTTATAATTTATTCATGACATGTTGAATCAGGGGTATTAGCCATGAGAGCTGCCTAGATTGTCATTTGTATTTGATTAGTGATCTGTTAAAACAAATGGGTTAGATAGTGAGAGCTTTCCTAGTGGGTTTTTGTGAATAATTGAATGACTGTGATGAGTCTGCCAAAGAAAAACACAATCTTTGACCTAGTATTACATTGTTGTGAGATGGTCTTCTAGACATTTGTTTTTACTATCATACATGGGGATACAGATCTTAGACGAGATCCTGAGGATACATTATTCAATCGATTGAATAATTAATAAATGCTAATGATTTTACTTGGAAACTGTAGGATTGTTTACTTTTGAGTACTTCCAAGTTTATATCTTGATTTCTGCATTTTCCCTTCAACATATATATTAATGGATAGTTAGGCACATATATTTTTGCTGTTTCCTACTAGGATTCGTCTCACACCTTGTTTGGGTCATTTTTTAGACACAAATAGATTATATGGTTGCAGGTATAGATAATGGAAAAATCCTTTCTTCCTCAGGTACTTGATTGTTGTTGGAGCTTGAGAGTAGGGGACTAAGATAGGGCTTGCAATGCTGTTAGAGTTTTAATATTTTCTATACATTGGTTTTAGTTTTTTATTTCCACCACTATGACTTGTTTGGTTTCTTTCCAAGAAAAATGTGACATGCATCATTTATATGGGCTCTAGTTTTCATATTACAATCACTATTCTGTTTTTTACTTCTATTGTATGGTATTAATGCTTCCACAATGGGTTAATATTTTTTATTCATTTGTGTATACTCCGCCAATGATAAAAAAAATCCCCATTTGTATACCTTGTCCCTCGCTGCTAGCCAGCAGCGTCGGGCATTTGGGGAAATGTGCTTGAGGTCATGTAACCAACATGGTTTGGGGCACCCTTGGGTGGCACCCGGATCCAAGATGCTACAAGGAGAATATTTAATAAAGATTTATTTTCTATTTAATGAATATAATATTCATTTATTTATTGGAATATAATGGATTTATATTTATTTCACAAATGCATAGACATTGTTCAGATCCAGATAAATATTATGGAGGAATGAAAGGAAATTTTTTTAGGTATGGAGAGAAATAAGATATATTTAATATTATTTAAATCAACAATATTTAATTTTAATTCTTAATTTAAGAACAAATTGAGATATAAAATTATTATTACTATTTTGTACATGGGGATTTATAAGGGATTATGTAAATAATAAAATGAATCATTTTTTAATTGTTTATTCCTAACCCTAGCATTATATAAAACAATTTGTATCATTCTTTATAAGATCTAATTAATTTGTTGGGATTGTGCACAATGAATCTGTTGAATCCTCTGGATCTTAGAGATCTCCCATATACAAGAGCACTATCAATAACGGATAGTAACCATCCTACACCTCCCACCCTTGAGTCAATAGATACCATATTGAATTCACTGGAAGCGATTCTCATGGTTATAAATGGTTAATGACGCAAGCAATAGGATCTATCATGCTAGAACATAGAGATCCCTATGGTGAACTTCATAGATTTTTGGAAGATGTTTGAATCACTACTAGAGGGAATAATATATTGATTCCTAAAATGTAATTACGGTAAAACAAAGATCTACAATCATGTTCATCTGTGGAGAAAATCATTTATCAATTTAATTTTTTGATTGATTAAATTACATACAAATAGTATGTGATGACCCTCTCTATGGTTCTGATGTTTTTTCCAATGCATGTTTTATTTTATTTAATTCCATAGATCATTACATTTTTCCTCATGTAGATATCAGATTGATCCTCTATTATTAAAAAAATGATGGGTATGACCCATCGTACACTTCTTCAACTCTCAGAGCCTATAGATTCATCCTCTTTATTGTTCATTTTTAATTTAGGTATCATTTAAAATTAATATATACATTTTATAATTATATTCTAGATAATTTGAATCCAATGATGTGTCAATTATGTTCATCGAATAGATGGTCTACTATAAAATATCAACTAAAATTCATAGATGTTATAATTTTCAATAATTGATTCGAATAATAGGCACACCATATAGATCTAAATCCACTTTTGTGGGTCATAATCATTTACCACCCTACTAGTTCTCAACCTGGGGTTTTTATAGAGGTATATCTCTATAATTATAAGTGTGGGACTCTTAATACATTCCTATAAAAGGTATAATTCTATAGTTTATTATAATAAATAATAGAAAACTCATTTCTACAATAAATAAACACACTATGATACAAGGGTCTCGTACATATAAGCTTGAGTCTAGCCTAAATTTACCACTCTAGGGAAAGGTGAATATTTTATTCATGACAACATAATGATTATAGTATATCATATTAAAATTATGTAATAAGGGATTATTCGAATAAATTTATACTAGGAAGTTATATAGAAAAACACTATAATTTTTTTTACATTAAATGACCAGACACTTTATAGTAATAAAAATTTCAATCATAGAGTTGAAAAAAATGTTATTTGATCCCAATTTGATAAAAATGATGCATAAACACATGAATATTACTACACAAGGACAAGAGTAAAAAATAAAAAATTAAAATTAAGAATCATCATATTTATCAAATTAACTAATCATTAAAATTAAAAACAAGAATAAAATTACAATCATAGGTAACATAGAATTCCACAAAATGTGGAATACCTAATCCTAGGTAAAAAAACCACACTCTAAAAAATCATAATAATTATCTATAATATCCTAAATTGTAATATAAAATTTCATGATAACACATTGTAATGTTCTTAGTCATGTTCACCTTCATCATGACTAAATAGGTGTACCACATACCTCAAGTTCACTCCTCATACACCAGAGGCTTACAAATAGAAGTGATAAAATATATAAACATGTGGGGGTATTACACCCATAGTTATAGATAAATATATTTAATTTTGAGGAAATATCAGGGATATATTTATTGTAGTAATATAGTTTCATAAAAATATATAACAAAGAAAAACTCTACTATATAATAAATAACCACATTATGCTAAATCAAAAATAAATTTTTTTCATGTCATACATTTCGTAAAAAATGAGATAGATCTTATCATAAAATAATAATCCTAAAATTAATAAGATTATGGGATAAATCTTCAAAAAATCATGAGACATATCCTGGACTTATTTCCCTTCACCAACTAATCTCTACCATCTCAACCATCCAATTTTATGAGGAACATTCCCAAACTAGAGTCATGGAACATAATATCTTCTTGGGTATTGTACTGCTGAGGATATGTATGAGTAGAACAAAGTGGGTCAACACTAATAGAAATCTAAATAATTCTACTAAATAAATCTACATGCCTCATATGGAATAATGATAAAGTAAAAAATAATAATAAATAACCCATCAAAAAATAGAGAGATCATTACAAACCATGTGACCATACCATCTTCAAACAATTCATGACTAAATAAATATTCCCATGGTGTAGAAAAACCTATAATATGAATATTTAAATCAGTCAACATATACTAATAAAAGATAATGATTTACCCCCATTTACAATCACTTGTTGAATTGTTTATTACCATCATTTACCATTGAGTCAAATTATGAAAAAAAATATTTTTTATATCCATTATTTCATGATTAATTATATAATTTAACAACTAATACAATCTTAAAATATCATGAATCCATGTTGATTTGGGTAATTAGATAAATAAAATGACAACATGAAACAAGTGTTCAATTTCACTATTTAAAATATTCAAAACATACCCTTATATTCCACCAATCATTTAATATTGAATGGAATAACCTTGGAATGTATATAAGAGAGAGGTGAGCTATAAAATACATAATGGGAATAATAAAAGTATAACATGATGAAATTAATATAGGTGAGTCCAAATGAGTATCCAGGTGACATAGAAGGTGTGATAATAAAAAAAATTAACATTAATGTTGGAAAAAAATTCTCAAAGGATTCCTCTCAGTATATTTTGGGTGTGGTTATGTTTTTTGACAAAGCCAGATGACATAAAATAAGTACGGTTGATGTTTACTGAAGACAAGTTTTTAATCTGGCATAGTTTCCCATTGTTAGCCAAATTTATGGGCCTCAAAATCAAGAGTTTGAGATTGGAAAAGGAGGTATTTCCTCATAAGATTGAATGGTAAGAAGTAAATTGAAGAAAATTGGAAAAGGGGAATAACCAGTTACCATAATTCATGGGTCCTGTACCTTGTCCTGGGAACAGTATGTCGAGCCGTAGAAACAGTACGCAACAGCGGTTTGTGAAACCGAAAAACAATTCGTGGCCGAGGAGGGCACATTTCGTGGTTTTTGTGTCATAGATGGATGAGAATTACAATGTAAGATTAGGGGATTTACGCAGAGCGCGTATAAAAAATGGTTTGCATGTCGGCCTAAGGTTTCCGGCAGTAGACGAATCAGTATTCGGTGGAGGCTTGGATTGAATGTTTAGTAAATCTCATGTCAGTGGATTTTATGGATATCTTTGGCTATATAAGAATCACTATTACAATTATTACTATGGATATGGAACGTCATTATAAAGAATATTTTTCTTCTATATTTGGTAATATCCGAAGGTGGTTTGTAGGGGATAATCCCGTGAAGACTATAGTGGTTCGCACCGAAGGATTTATGCCAAAGTATTTAAGTGGAAAGTTGTATCCTCTTAATACTCGGTATGCGGAGGACGAATATTTGGTATGTGAGAGAGTGAATTCCACAAGTGGTACGTGGAGGTATAGTTTTGGTACACGAAAGAGAAGATCGTCCGCAAACAGGGAATAGTTCATGGACAGTAGGGGTTTTAGAGAAGGAGGCTTGTAGAATCAGTATGTGGTAGCGGTATGCGATCACGAAGGTGGAGGAGGTCCATGGAGGAATGGTAGTTCCCAGTGGCGGCAGTAGTATGCGTAGGAGGTGACCACTTACCAAACCATGTACACAGTATCTGAGAGGAACAGGTGGTTCACGATTTTCACAAGGAATCCTGTGAAAACTTTAAATCATTTTACAAAAGTACTTTCTGGTACATAGAAGTATCTGGGAAGGTAGACTTCATATACGGGTGAAAAAATAACATCAACAGATCATCTTCCAATAGTTGAGGATGTAGGAATTCATGAAAATGAAGGGACATACATGTCCATAGATTGTGTTTGATCTACAAGTCAATAAACTGTGAGTGGATTCTTTTCCATGAACATTGAGAAAAAGAAGAGGAAGACGGTGACCCTTTCCACCAGTAGTGAGCCAGAGAAAGAGGCATAAGGAGTGACCCTTGGGAATATAGTGAGAAGAACCTAAACCTTGTAAAGACAATGAGCAAGGGCAGATAAGATCTATCCCAAACATTGTACTCATTATTGGCATTGAGCCTTAGTGAATTAGGTACATCGACACATTGTTATTGTATGCTCCTAGGACGCAGCCCAGTGAGGGTGAACCAAGTAAAAATCAATGTGTATTATGCATCATATCATATATGTTTTTATATTTTTATGGATGAAAGAGATAATTGTGTTTTTTCAAATAGTAAAACAAGATATGAATAGGTGAATGTTTTAATCTGTCAAACCCTGATTCACCCCTCCTATCATGGTATTCGACCAAGTCGACTTAACAATTAAAAATGATATAAGTCGATAATAATAGGGGTATGTAATATGGAAAAAACATTAAACATGACATCATAAAAATAAGTCTAGGTTAACCACTGAGCCATAATAACATAGTGTTCTTATGATAACGTATTTCACAACATACATGGTATCTCATGGGATAAAAAAAATCCCAATAAATTGTAAGGATATATAATTATGGTCAAACCTGTCACATTCATATCATGTACATGAATTTTTGATCCACCTAGATCACACAACATAAGTACATCGTTCCTAAATTGTTATAATTTGATTGTGGAGTGTGGGTAAAATTAATTTAATTCCTCAATCAATGAAGGATAGTTACATCTAGGTTATTACACTTAAGTGTAAACGATGATGGGAATTGACTACAAAATTGGTTATCCTAAAAAATTCATAGGATAATTTGGGAAGAATAACAGGTTCACATGGAGGTTCAAGGTAAGGTTTAATGAGTGTTACACTAGTAGAAAAATTATTTTTAACATCGCTAGTTTGACGTCGGTTTCTTATAAATTGACGTAAATATTTTTTGTAGTAAATTTTTTGCGTCGGTTTTTTTAAAAACAGACACCAAAAAGAGAAAAAAAATTATTTTGGTGTCGGTTCTTAAAAAAACAACGCATAAAAAAACAATATATATTTTGGTGTTGGTTTTTATGAAAACCGATGCCATAAAATTTAAAAAAAAATTCTTGGCATCGATTTTTTAACAAACCGACGATAAAAATTTTAAAAAAAACTTTTCACGTTGGTTTTTAAAAAAACCGACGTGAAAATCTAAAATATATTTTTTGCGTCGGTTTTTATGAAAAACAACTCCAAAAAATAAAAAACAAATTATAGTGTTTTAGATATTTCTCTAATCTTTTATTTGACTGGTTGTGGAGCAAAAATGGAGTTACGGATTAAAATTTATGGATGTCGGAATTGACCTTCCCTAAAAGAAGCCTTAAATAAGTTCAACTGTCAAAAGCCATAACTTTTAATCCGTAACTCCGTTTTAGCTCCACGACTAGTCAAATCAAAGATTAGGAAATTATCTAAAACACTGTAATTTTATTTTTAATTTTTGCGTCGATTTTTTTAAAAAACAACACCAAAAATATAATTTATCTTTTCGCATCACTTTTTTTAAAAACCGACACCAAAAAAATTATTTTTTGTTTTTGGTGTCGGTTTTTAAAAAAACCGATGCGAAAAGTTTTTTTTTTAAATTTTTAACATCGGTTTGTTAAAAAACCAACACCAAAGATGTTTTTTTAACTTTTCTACGTCGGTTTTTAATAAAACCGACGTGAAAAATGTATTTTTTTTTTAACTTTTTAGCGTCATTTTATTTAAAAACCGACGCCAAAAAGGATATCGATTGACATTTTTTGCATCGGTTTTCTAAAAACCCAACACCAAAGAGTAATACGAGATCATTATTTCAATTTTTTTCACAACGTGTGTTTAACTTTTTCAAATCCCGCCTACATTTTCTTACAACGCAATTGAAAATATTTCCATTTACTATATATATCCAGTTTCTCCTTCGTTCATCATTTTCAACGTGTAACACCCGAGACTTGTATGTTATATAAATCATCAAAGGAATCTTTTTCTACACAACACTTGCTTGGCTTGCTTTACACGCAATCGCGACCTTCCTCGATAGCTTGCGTCGTACGCAATACCGAGTTTCACTAAACAACAATATGCTATTAAAACTAGCCGTTATGAATAGTAATAACCACTTTTTGAAATTTTATAAATTTTATTTTTCAAAATGGACTTCATTTTTGGACTCAGAATATCGAAATTAGCCTAGGGTGAAATTTTGGTATTTTTCTGAAAACTTTCAATTTTTGATGAATAGTGAAACCACTAAGTGGTAGGTTAAAAACTGAATTTTGCATAAAACTTAATTTTACCGCTTCTGTGAATGGAATTTAGAAAATCCGACAGACACGGTTAATATCAAGGACTAAAATGTGGTTCAATGAGATGAAAATAAATTTTTGGTGAATAGTAACTTTTTACTTTTTTTACCGCGGTTAATAGTAAATAGGGTAACTAAGGGTAAATATGATATTACTATTACCCTAACACATGTCCTAATTCTATTGGATAAGTGTAATTCGACCAAAAACAAACTTAGGAATAAAATATGACCATTTAGGCCCACTTGGATTAGATTAGGACATTTATTATTAATTTATTTAAAGAAGGGTTAAAATAGTTAAAATCAAAGTTTAATAAGTAAATCATTTTTAATATGGGGTTATACATAAGATAAATTCGACTATAAATATTCATTAGAAAGATCAAAAGATTTCCTACATCATGGTATTTTATTTATAATTTTTGGACATTACATAATTTAATTTATTTATGACACAATGATGATGCAGTAATTATCTTATTAATGAAATATTGACATAATTGATGTTATAAACACCGAAATAAATGTAATTTGAGACTTTTTATGAATTCCACTAATTTTCTAGGTTACTATGATATATTAGTATTGATTTAATAAACTTGGTTCGAACATATAATTCTGTTATGACTTTCACAAAAATCATATATCAAATATTGTCAAAATTGACACAAAATAGTTTTTAAATCAAATATTATATTATTAATTGTTATTTTATTCCCAAAAATCTAAGGTTCGGCAAAATGACTTAGATAAGGATATATATATTATTGATAAACAATTTGGGGTTCTTTTGGCATGTTATAGTAAGTGTATTAACCATATAGTGAAAGAAAACAAAAAGACACGGTAAAAGTTAAATTATTTAACTTAGAGTTAAATCTAATTGATAAGGTTAAAATAATTCCCTAAACTTGTCTAAATCCTATTGGTTGATAGGATTTCGACCCATCCCCACCTTATCTTCGAAATAAGACCCTTTGGAACCATTATAGACCGATTTTGACTTTAATATAAAATAATATTTTGAGATATTCCTAAGGTGCCCCTCTCCTCCCTTATAAAAGGGCACCTCCTCCCCCTCCTCCTCACACCAAATTGAGCACTCAAGCTCGGCCAACCCCTGCCATTTTCTCCTCTCCACTTCCCTAGAATAATCCTAGAGGTCCTGGTCTTCTTCAAAGACCAATCTTAGTTCCCTAAGTGGAGGATTCAAAGAGGCGTTCCAAAGAAGAGGTAATATCCATTACCGATCTTTTCAATTTCTTTCGTCTTCAACTTCTTCTTATTTAGTTGTTTCATGACAAAGTAATAACATCAGTATTACTTACATACTGATATGTTATTATAAATATGAAACAACCCTAATTCACCTTCTATCCATCCTACGGAAAAATGAAATCACCGCGCGTGCGTACGTACGGAATACCGTCTCCACGCCGTGGTGTAATCTATTTTCCACCATCACCTTACAAGGATGGGTATAATGGTGTAATGAGTAACTATATATGATTATTATTAAGTAATATTGATACTGAAATAATATATATATGTACTCCAATACAATTCCACGATCATAGGAACGATATCATCACTCGTGCGTACGTACGGAATACCGTCTCCACGATGTGATGCGACTCGTTCTACATGATCATCATTACATAGTAATTATATAAATGAATTGAATGAATAAATATGATATATGTTACACTAATACCATTCTGGATATAAGTTATCTATAACCTTAAAAGAATAATAAGAATGTATTCGGCAAAACACGCATAAGAACAAAAGGCAATAAAGACCCGAGTAACAAGTAACAATGAAATATTACTAACAAGAAGCTAAGAATATGACCATATATGATATCATATCAATATGTATGATTCTGGAATAAGTCAATAACATTATTTAAACCATTATACAGGAGCTTCGGACACGTACAAAGCAAATCGGACCTAAGGTAAGGGAAAATATCACAATCTCATTTTTATCCGAGATTGTTTATACTTTGGTATTTAATGGGGTGTATTTTATCATCCACATCCATGTTTCATCAATATGTAATATTATTTACATCCACCTAAAATTGTTTAAATCCATTTTTACCCTTCGGTGAGTTTTTAGTAATATGTATGAAAGGAATCTTTTGTCGTTTTTCGTACGAGGTACTTTTTGACTTTTCCGACAAAAGTACGAAAATGTTTTTTTTAACTTATACGGCATGAATGGATTTTTAAAACATTATTTCAAAGAAGCTTCCTTTACAAGTTTTCAAGTTTATTTTTAACCAACTTCTTTTAGTTTAAAGATTTATAACATGTTAGGAAAGGAATAATGTTTTTGAAGAAGAAAGGATATTTTCCTCAAGAATGGAGTTCAAGTGCTTTATCAAAATTATTTTCCATCTAAGATAATAAAGGATTCTGTTTTTATCCCTATTATTGCATTGATTTGATTATGTTGTGATGGAATTATTTTTATGAATTCCTTTATCTTATATGAATTGTTTTATGATGTCATGTTGTTTTAAAAATCCCATTTTTATTACATGGGTTACGCTATGATGTATGGTTTATGATTATGTGGCACACATAAGAAAGGATTCATTATAAGATGGGTGGGACCTATATCTCCCTCCAATGCATTGGGTAAAGATTTTATATCTCATGAGATAGACATGGCTGGAACGGAAGGTTATTTCGGTTCAGTGATACAGGACTGAAATGAGGAGTGAACTCGGTTCAGAAAGGGACTTTGCCCACTAAGATAGTCTTGTCAATGAGTCATGACTAACAAGAAATTATTTTCCATGATTATGTGTGCATGCCACAAAGTTTCAAGTTTTATGTTATGATTATGGGGATCTCATTTACACTTCTATGATTTATTCCATGTTAAGATATTATGATCTCTTTTGCAGGTTTTGATTTTCAAAAAGATATGATATGATTTTTATTTCCTTTATTTGACCTTGCTGAGCATTTGAGATCACCCTTTTATGTTTTCTTTTCCCCAGGTCAGGAAGATGGATATTAAGTAGAATATGCAAAAAGGGACCCTAGATATGATGAAATAAATGGGAGACATTGTAGAAGATTTATGAACCAATTGTTTATGTTTCCCAGTTTCTAAAGACACTATACCTATATGGTCCTTTGCGGTTTTGTTATATGTTGTAATAAGTGTGCTTCAATTTTGAAGTATTAACAATGTATGTAAAGTATGGGTCGTTATAGTTGGTATCAGAGGAAAGGTATAGTCAACCTTTGGAAACTAGGATGTGAAAGCCTTAGTAAGAACCCTAAGGATAAGTCTAAGCATAGAACACAATCTTAGTGTTTTAGAAATGGCCTTGAATAACCTAGGATAAGACCTTAAGCATGAAAAATTTATTCTTGAATTATGTGGTTTTCCTATTATAATTAGTGTTGCTCACACTATTCTTCTTGGTTTTAGTCAATGGCTGGAACCCGAAGGAACCGTGTTAATGCGGAATGCGATGGGCAATGCAATGATTGTCCCCCTGAGCAACCAAACGATATGGGAGCTGGAATGCAAAATCTTGTAGCCATGCTCACACAACTTTCTCAAGCTATGAATCATGCAGGATTTCCAAACGAGCAAAGGAGGGAGCAACATTCTGTTGAATCCTTCATGAGGCAGCGTCCACCTTCTTTCAGCGGGTCTACTGATCCATTAGTTGTTGAACAATGGATTAGTACTACTGAAAAGATATTTTCAGTTCTTCAATGTTCTGAGCATGATAAAGTCATCCTAGCAGTGTATCGTTTGGAAGGAGATGTTGATCAATGGTGGAATCTTATTAAGAATACGAGGCAAAGGGATGAAATTGAGTCTATGGAATGGGACGAGTTCAAGAACTTATTTTTCAATAAGTACTTCCCTTGTATTCTCCGAACAAAGATGGAGAAAGAGTTTCTTGGACTGAAGCAAAGGGATGATGAATCTGTTGGTACCTATGAAGAAAATTTTACAAGACTTGCAAGGTATGCTTCTGGTATTATTATCCAACCTGAGAGTAAGATCGATCGATTCTTTAGTGGCTTAAAACCAAGTCTTCGAAGGGCGTTAGCCATAAGGGACTTCAATAGCTACGAGGAAATCGTTCGATGTGCTCTCAAAGTTGAGATGGAGATTGGAGTAACCCATCAGTCACATGGGTTTGATAAGAAGAGGAAGATGGAATTCAAAGAAAAATCTAAAGAGCACACGGAAAAGAAGATGAGCTTTTCCTTATGCTCAAAGTGCGGAACGAAACATGGAGGGAGTTGTCTTAAAGGGACAAGTAAATGTTTTAAATGTGGAAAGGAAGGTCATCGGGCATTTGAATGCCGTGATAATGGGAAGAAGATGTCTAATGACGCAAACAAAGGAAGGGATACACAGAATGAACCTACTACACTTCAATGTTTCAAGTGCAAGGAGATGGGGCATTATGCCAATCAATGCCCAAATCCAAGGGTTGATGATGATGGTCGACGTCAACAAAATCTTAAGTCTAAAGACAAAGGAAAGTCACATGTAATTTCTATCAGCGATGTGGAGTACGATAACGAAGTGGTGAAAGGTACACTTACCGTCCACTCTAAAGTAGCAAATGTTTTATTTGATTCTGGATCCACCCACTCTTTTATTTCTAAAGAATTTTCTAAGGGTATCACCGTATTACCTCAACAATTAGATGTTGAGTTAGCTGTGACAACACCTAATGGCACAACAGTCGCATCAAAAGTTTATAATTCTTCTCCGATCGAAGTTTGTGGGAAAGTGCTTCCTGCAAATCTTGTGATACTTCCTTTAGTGGAATTTGATGTGATTCTTGGCATGGATTGGCTTTCTCTACATGGAGCTCATATCAATTTCCAAAGAAGGGAAGTCACATTTCATATTCCAGATCAATCTACGATCGTATACCAATGCAAGGATGAACATAACCTTCCAGTGGAAATTTCTTCCATCTTATGGGTATTGATTCCACTAAATGAAGGTTATTTATCTCAAATGGTTGGTGAGAAACTCACGATTAAGAATATGCCCATTGTACGGGAGTTTGATGATGTCTTTCCGGAGGAATTACCGGGTCTTCCACCAAATCGTGAAGTTGAGTTTTCAATAGAACTTGTACCGGGTGCTTTGCCTATTTCAAAGACACCTTATAGAATGGCCCCAATTGAGTTGCAGGAATTGAAGAAGCAACTCCAAGAGAATCTTGATAATGGATTCATACGCCCTAGTGCGTCACCTTGGGGAGCACCTGTTCTATTTGTTAAGAAGAAAGATGGATCAATGAGACTCTGCATTGATTATCGAGAACTTAACAATATCACTATCAAGAACAAATATCCTCTCCCACGCATTGATGACTTATTTGACCAACTACGCGGAGCTCAATACTTTTCCAAGATTGATCTTCATTCAGGGTATCATCAATTAAGGGTCAAAAGGGAGGATATACCAAAGACGGCTTTCCGTACAAGGTATGGACACTATGAATTTATAGTGATGCCGTTTGGTCTTACTAATGCCCCTGCTATCTTCATGGATCTAATGAATAGAGTCTTTAGAGACTATCTTGATCAATTTGTGGTAGTCTTTATAGACGATATTCTTGTCTATTCAAAGAGCAAGGAAGAGCATGAAGATCACTTGAGAATTATATTGAAGACCCTGAGAAAGGAGAAGCTTTATGCCAAATTTACCAAGTGTGAATTTTGGCTTTAAAAAGTTGCATTTTTGGGTCACATAATCTCAAAAGAGGGGATATCTGTGGATCCAGCAAAAACAGAGGTTATCGAAAGATGGTTGAGACCAACAACAGTAACTGAGATCCGAAGTTTTCTTGGTTTGGCTGGATATTATCGACGTTTTGTAAAAGATTTTTCACGATTATCTAATCCACTAACCAAGTTGACTCGGAAAGGAGTTAAGTTTGTCTGGACAGAGGAATGTGAAGAGAATTTCAAGGAGTTGAAAAGAAGGTTATCCAGTGCACCTGTGCTCACACTGCCTTGTAGTGGAGAAAGGTTTGTGATCTACAGTGATGCATCCAAGAAGGGATTGGGGTGTGTTCTTATGCAAAATGATATGGTGATAGCCTATGCCTCACGACAGTTGAAAATCCATGAGAAAAATTACCCAACACATGATTTGGAGTTGGCTGCGGTAATCTTTGCATTAAAGATTTGGAGGCATTACCTTTATGGTGAAAGGTGTGATATTTATACTGATCATAAAAGTTTAAAGTATATTTTCACACAAAAGGAGTTGAATATGCGTCAAAGAAATGGTTGGAGATGATTAAGGATTATGACTGCTCAATCCATTACCACCCTGGGAAAGCAAACAAGGTGGCAGATGCATTAAGTCGACAAGACCATGCTAGTTTATCCATGATGAGGGTCACAAAAGATCCAATATTTATGGATTTACAAAGGATGGATCTTGGAATTATAATGGAAGGGGAAAAATCTTATCTTTCTCAAATTAATGTTCAACCATCTATACATGCGAAGATTAAGGAGGCACAGAAAGAAGATGTCGAGTTACAAAAGAAGGTGAGAAATGTTCCTGAATTCAACCTTGATTGTGATGGGATAATAAAGTTCAGGAATCGGGTTTGTGTTCCTCCCATCCCCGAATTAAAGAAGGAGCTGCTGGATGAGGCTCATAGTTCTTCATTCTCTATTCATCCTGGAAGCACGAAGATGTATAGGGACCTGAAAGAGTACTTCTGGTGGGATGGCATGAAAAGAGATGTTGCTGAATATGTCTCTCGATGCTTGGTTTGTCAACAAGTTAAAGCTGAGAGACAGAAGTCTAAGGGGATGTTACAACCATTACCCATACCCGAATGGAAATGGGAAAACATCACTATGGACTTTGTCACAGGACTTCCTAAAACATCCAAAGGCAATAATGCTATCTGGGTCATAGTTGATCGTCTTACAAAGTCTGCACACTTCATTGCAATTAGAGAGGATTTCTCTCTAGATCATCTTTCCAGGATATATGTAAAGGAAGTGGTAAGATTTCATGGAGTACCACTTTCTATTATATCTGATCGGGATCCGAGATTTACCTCGAAGTTCTGGCGAAGTCTTCAGCATACTCTGGATACAGAGTTGAGTTTCAGCACTGCTTATCATCCCCAGACAGACGGTCAGTCTGAGAGAACAATTCAAACCCTAGAAGATATGTTGAGAGCTTGCTCTATGGATTTCAAAGGAGGTTGGGATCAACACCTACCTTTGGTAGAATTTTCTTATAATAATAGCTTTCACTCCAGTATTCAGATGGCTCCTTATGAAGCTCTCTACGGAAAGAAATGCAGGACTCCAACTTGCTGGGATGAAGTTGGCGAAAGAAAGCTATTAGGACCTGATCTCGTTGATGAAATGGCAGAAAAGGTTAGATCTATTCAACAACACATAAGAGCAGCTCAGAGTCGACAGAAAAGTTATGCCGACAACCGAAGAAAAGACCTAGAGTTTGAAGTGGGTGATAAAGTGTTCTTACGAATATCTCCCTGGAAGAGGGTTATGAGATTTGGAAAGAAGGGGAGGTTGAGCCCTAGATATATCGGTCCTTTCGAAATACTGGATCGTGTTGGGAAAGTAGCTTACCGATTGGCGCTTCCACCGAATCTCTCTCAATTTCACGATGTGTTCCATGTATCTCTCCTGAGAAAGTACATACCAGATCCTTCACATGTACTCAGCTCAGAAGTTGTACCGCTAGAGCAAGATCTTTCTTATGAAGAACAACCGATAGAGATTCTGGATCGTAGCGAAAAAGTCCTACGAAACAAGACCACTCGCTTGGTGAAAGTTTTATGGAGGAACCACCAACTTGAAGAAGCTACATGGGAGCTTGAGGAGATGATGAGGGAGAAGTATCCTCATCTGTTTGTTACAAAGTGACGAATTTCGAGGGAGAAATTCTTATTAAGGGGGGTAGAATGTAACACCCGAGACTTTTATGTTATATAAATCATCAAAGGAATCTTTTTCTACACAACACTTGCTTGGCTTGCTTTACACGCAATCGCGACCTTCCTCGATAGCTTGCGTCGTACGCAATACCGAGTTTCACTAAACAACAATATGCTATTAAAACTAGCCGTTATTAATAGTAATAACCACTTTTTGAAATTTTATAAATTTTATTTTTCAAAATGGACTTCATTTTTGGACTCAGAATATCGAAATTAGCCTAGGGTGAAATTTTGGTATTTTTCGGAAAACTTTCAATTTTTGATGAATAGTGAAACCACTAAGTGGTAGGTTAAAAACTGAATTTTGCATAAAACATAATTTTACCGCTTCTGTGAATGGAATTTCGAAAATCCGACAGACACGGTTAATATCAAGGACTAAAATGTGGTTCAATGAGATGAAAATAAATTTTTGGTGAATAGTAACTTTTTACTTTTTTTACCGCGGTTAATAGTAAATAGGGTAACTAAGGGTAAATATGATATTACTATTACCCTAACACATGTCCTAATTCTATTGGATAAGTGTAATTCGACCAAAAACAAACTTAGGAATAAAATATGACCATTTAGGCCCACTTGGATTAGATTAGGACATTTATTATTAATTTATTTAAAGAAGGGTTAAAATAGTTAAAATCAAAGTTTAATAAGTAAATAATTTTTAATATGGGGTTATACATAAGATAAATTCAACTATAAATATTCATTAGAAAGCTAAAAATATTTCCTACATCATGGTATTTTATTTATAATTTTTAGACATTAAATAGTTTAATTTATTTATGACACAATGATGATGCAGTAATTATCTTATTAATGAAATATTGACATAGTTGATGTTATAAACACCGAAATAAATGTAATTTGAGACTTTTTATGAATTACACTAATTTTCTAGGTTACTATGATATATTATTATTGATTTAATCAACTTGTTTCGAACATATAATTCTGTTATGACTTTCACAAAAATCATATATCAAATAGTGTCAAAATTGACACAAAATAGTTTTTAACTCAAATATTATATTATTAATTGTTATTTTATTCCTAAAAATCTAAGGTTCGGCCAAATGACTTATATAAGGATATATATATTAATAATAAACAATTTGGGGTTCGTTTGGCATGTTATAGTAAGTGTATTAACCATATAGTGAAAGAAAACAAAAAGACACGGTAACAGTTAAATTATTTAACTTAGAGTTAAATCTAATTGATAAGGTTAAAATAATTCCCTAAACTTGTCTAAATCCTATTGGTTGATAGGATTTCGACCCATCCCCACCTTATATTCGAAATAAGACCCTTTTGAACCATTATAGACCGATTTTGACTTTAATATAAAATAATATTTTGAGATATTCCTAAGGTGCCCCTCTCCTCCCTTATAAAAGGGCACCTCCTCCCCCTCCTCCTCACACCAAATTGAGCACTCAAGCTCGGCCAACCCCTGCCATTTTCTCCTCTCCACTTCCCTAGAATAATCCTAGAGGTCCTGGTATTCTTCAAATACCAATCTTAGTTCCCTATGTGGGGGATTCAAAGAGGTGTTCCAAAGAAGAGGTAATATCCATTACCGATCTTTTCAATTTCTTTCGTCTTCAACTTCTTCTTCTTTAGTTGTTTCATGACAAAGTAATAACATCAGTATTACTTACATACTGATATGTTATTATAAATATGAAACAACCCTAATTCACCTTATATCCATCCTACGGAAAAATGAAATCACCGCGCGTGCGTACGTACGGAATACCGTCTCCACGCCGTGGTGTAATCTATTTTCCACCATCACCTTACAAGGATGGGTATAATGGTGTAATGAGTAACTATATATGATTATTATGAAGTAATATTGATACTGAAATAATATATATATATACTCCAATACAATTCCACGATCATAGGAACGATATCATCACTCGTGCGTACGTACGGAATACCGTCTCCACGATGTGATGCGACTCGTTCTACATGATCATCATTACATAGTAATTATATAAATGAATTGAATGAATAAATATGATATATGTTACACTAATACCATTCTGGATATAAGGTATCTATAACCTTAAAAGAAGAATAAGAATGTATTCGGCAAAACACGCATAAGAACAAAAGGCAATAAAGACCCGAGTAACAAGTAACAATGAAATATTACTAACAAGAAGCTAAGAATATGACCATATATGATATCATATCAATATGTATGATTCTGGAATAAGTCAATAACATTATTTAAACCATTATACAGGAGCTTCGGACATGTACAAAGCAAATCGGACCTAAGGTAAGGGAAAATATCACAATCTCATTTTTATCCGAGATTGTTTATACTTTGGTATTTACTGGGGTGTATTTTATCATCCACATCCATGTTTCATCAATATGTAATATTATTTACATCCACCTACAATTGTTTAAATCCATTTTTACCCTTCGGTGAGTTTTTAGTAATATGTATAAAAGGAATATTTTGTCGTTTTTCGTACGAGGTACTTTTTGACTTTTCCGACAAAAGTACGAAGAATGTTTTTTTTAACTTATACGGCATGAATGGATTTTTAAAACATTATTTCAAAGAAGCTTCCTTTAAAAGTTTTCAAGTTTATTTTTAACCAACTTCTTTTAGATTAAAGATTTATAACATGTTAAGAAAGGAAAAATGTTTTTGAAGAAGAAAGGATATTTTCCTCAAGAATGGAGTTCAAGTGTTTTATCAAAATTATTTTCCATCTAAGATAATAAAGGATTCTATTTTTATCCCTATTATTGCATTGATTTGATTATGTTGTGATGGAATTATTTTTATGAATTCCTTTATCTTATATGAATTGTTTTATGATGTCATGTTGTTTTAAGAATCCCATTTTTATTACATGGGTTACGCTATGATGTATGGTTTATGATTATGTGGAACACATAAGAAAGGATTCATTATAAGATGGGTGGGACCTATATCTCCCTCCAATGCATTGGGTAATGATTTTATATCTCATGAGATAGACATGGCTGGAACGGAAGGTTATTTCGGTTCAGTGACACAGGACTGAAACGAGGAGTGAACTCGGTTCAGAAAGGGACTTTGTCCACTAAGATAGTCTTGGCAATGAGTCATGACTAACAAGAAATGATTTTCCATGATTATGTGTGCATGCCACAAAGTTTCAAGTTTTATGTTATGATTATGGGGATCTCATTTACACTTCTATGATTTATTCCATGTTAAGATATTATGATCTCTTTTGCAGGTTTTGATTTTCAAAAAGATATGATATGATTTTTATTTCCTTTATTTGACCTTGCTGAGCATTTGAGCTCACCCTTTTATGTTTTCTTTTCCCCAGGTCAGGAAGATGGATATTAAGTATAATATGCAAAAAGGGACCCTAGATATGATGAAATAAATGGGAGACACTGTAGAAGATTTATGAACCAATTGTTTATGTTTCCCAGTTTCTAAAGACACTATACCTATACGGTCCTTTGCGGTTTTGTTATATGTTGTAATAAGTGTGCTTCAATTTTGAAGTATTAACAATGTATGTAAAGTATGGGTCGTTATACAACGTCTTCGATTCAATCAAGATTTCAATGCGACTTCAATCGTTAATTTGAACACGGTACATATTCTATTCATTTGTTTTCTTTATTATTATTATCCTTCATTTATAAACAACTCGATTAGCTTTCTTATAATGATGATTCATTCTCATTTCTAAATACAAGTTATATGATCCTAAAAAACATATCGTTTCGATTTAAGCCCCTAAAACCACTAAAATATGTTTGAATTATTATGATTATTTTATTTCATTTGGTGTATATGATTTTAATTTATTTTTATCATGTTTTCTTTGAAACGAGTTGTATCAATCAAAACATTGATAGGTTCAACTTCTGGTGGTGATAACTTTTGATCCATAACTCCGTATTAGTTCCAGAACCTGTCAAATCAATGCTTAGGAAATGATCTAAAACATAGAAAAAAAATTTCTTTTTGCCGTCTGTTTTTTTAAAAATCGACGCCAAAATAATTTTTATTCATTTATGGCGTCGGTTTTTTAAATAACCGATGTCAAAACTATTTTTTTTAATTTTTTGTGTCGTTTTTATGAAAACCGACACCAAAAATGATATGACCTAGTTTTTTGGCATCAGGTTTTTACAAAACCAATGACAAAAAACAAATGTAATTCATTTTTCGTGTCGGTTTACATTAACCGACGTATAAATTCATATTTTTTACGTAGGTGACTTCGACGTCGGTTAAAAACCGACATCGAAAATAAAAAAAACCGATGTTAAAAACCATTTTGCAACTACTGTTAGAGCTAGTATATCATTAATTCGGAAGAATAATTTCAATTAACTGATTGGTAAAAATATATTAAAACATTAAAAATTAGAAATAAAATTGCATTTAAATAGAATGTACATGAAATATAATAGAATACGAGAGGATACCTTACCATGATATTTCATTTATTAAATCGTGCAAGGAGCTTCATAAGATATTAGGAACACCTTGGGAGGCATTTATAGAGGGATGGGACAATAACTTCATTCCCAATGGGTTCTTTCCTAAATAGAAGTGTGAGTATGGGATGGTATTATTAACAAAATAGAGGGGAGATAATTATTAATTTCTAAACATTGGTTTTGGAGTCTATATAATAAAATAATAAAAAACACAAAAATAATGATGGTTTTTAACATATATTATTCCAAATAATAGTGTTTTAAATATATTTTTTTAATATATGAACCTAACTCCAAAAAATAATACCATTGGTGATGTGGAAGCAATTCATGTTCATACAAAATTGATTTTAAAACATTAAACATAATAATGGTTTTGTAATATTAATTAATGGTTTGTAAAATTAATAAAACAATTGAAAACGTATATTATTTTGAAGAAAAAATATATTTTTTTCATTGATAACTTTTATGTAGTTTATTACAACATTTTTGGGACATTAGGACTTCCTAAGATAGACCATATTGTTATACAATATTTAATTATTATCCAAAAAATTGACTCTCTCTTAAAATTTTTGGAAAATTCACCATTTGATAATTTCAATGAGCTGATCTCGATGAGAATGTTTATTTTATTGAAATAATTTTCTATATATGATAGTTTTCACATTTAAATAAAAATACCAATTTAATAAATATATACTACTTTTAATGATGTTACCAGCTCTCTGACACTTGTTACGATTACATTAGTATTCATCAAATTATATTATAATTTATATTTAAATAATAACTATCTTAAAATAACATTTTATTAATTTATTATTTATTTCTGAAACTTGTTATGGTAATGGTTGTCACAAGCATGAACTTCTCCCATTAATGGTTTCACTAATTTTTTTGGTTCTTTAATCTCTATTTGGGATTGACCATTTCTAAATACAAGTAATTCCATCTTCTTGAGAAGCTCCAATAGATGGGAGCCATAGGGTACAATATTACTGGCCGAGATCATCACTTCTTCCATCTATATCAATTAAACATTTTCATAACCCTAAACTTTTAAAAATTAAATATTACACTATAAATTATTATAATGTATGTGTTTATATTGATTAAAAATTTTTTAAATCTAAAAATCTATATCAGACCAAAATTTCCAAAGTAGTGCGTATATTTTCATGATCTATAATAAATTTACTCAATCAAAAGGAAATTACATTTATAATATTTTGTTTTATTACATTCATCGAACCTTCTAAAATTTTATCCCTTCAAATTTCATTTTATACATTGGAATAGATGAGGGTAATTTTATTTCATCACCTACACTAGTTCCAATGTTGCTTCCCAAAACATGGGTTCCACCACAACACTTTTACCATGTGAGATGTCTTATTTCATAGATAATTGTCTCTATAATCTATGATATTCAATGTATACTCTTCAAATTAATGTTCATTCCCCATGGGTACCATAAATATATTATTTAAATGTGAGGGGTAAAGTGTGAACTTACTTAAGAGGGATTCATGGAATACATAATGTACTTTGGAATGGTTAGGTGGTATTACAAGTCAATTTCTCAGAGCTCCAAAATGATAAATGACATCAAAGGGGATGATGTATTTTGGACTGATCTTTACCATATTCTGAAACCTCAGGATACTATTTAATAGATATATAATAACGAACACCTTATCTACAATGTCAAATTCTAGGTCTCATCGATGATTTTCTATATATATTATTATCATTATTGTGTGGATTTCATATGACATTGAATGGTTTTAACGTTATGTATCTATATTGGAAAAGATCATGCCCTATAAGCATCCTCTATCAAACTTTATCCCATAATATTATATTCTAACACCTCTTTACATACAAATCCTCATAATGATCCAGTTGAATTCTAGGATTGAAATTTTTGTTATATGACTCATCTGCAAGTGGAAAGTGATTATCTAAACATTCAAGTAAATACATTAAAAAGGATCTCAGTATATCTTGTAGAGTTTGTATGGTTCTCATAAATAGATCATCCATCCAAGGGTGATAAGAACTATTGAAATTCATCTCTATATCCATTGCTTGTTGGAGGCATCTCAACAACCTCAAGGCATTCTTTATCTCTCAACCTTATGTAATGGATAGTGGAACTGAATTAGGCATTACCACATTACTTATATAAATAATGGTGAGTTGGATAAAATATAAATCATCATAGATGATAATGAGATGTTATAACTTCAAAAATGGATCAAACCCAACCAAGATATATTTATTTTTTTTATATTTACTGGGGAGTCCTATAATGAAATCTAGGGTTATATTTTATAATATACATATAGGTATGGGAAATTGTGGTATAATACCCTTATATTGATTTATTTTATCCTTGACTTATGGGAATACCAAGAATAGAGATAATAATTCTTCAATTTACCACCTCATGTTATCCCACTATTAGTTTTTATTCAGATCTATGAACATCTGAATGCTTCTTGGATGAATAGAGAAATATGAGACATGAACATCATCCATAAGTTGCCTCTTCTATTATGGTTTTTATGGGACATATATCCCGGTTCTAAAGCTTATAACTCCATCTTTAGAAAATATGGACTCCATAATATTTTCTTCCTTTTTCTATTGAACCTCATTTATTATTTGGGCCTCCATAAAATTTTCATGAATATATGGTTGATCAGTTATTTGTGAACTGTATGATGAATATCCTTATAATATTCATACTTACATCCATTGAATTTCTAATATGATTATATCCCATTAAATCATCATCATGTATAGGGTTGATTGATCTATTATACTTAGAGAATCATCAATATGCTTACCTTCTTTGGATGATAATCGATTACGTATTCAAAATCCATGACCAGATATAAACACCTTCAATGTCACATATTGAGAATCTTTTTTGTTAATATTTACTTGTGGATTTTTTATCTATATATGTCACACTTTTCCCTATATAGATAATTTCACCAATTCATTAATATAGGACCACTACAACCAATTCTAGATCATGTTTTGTGTAGTTATTCTCATGGGAATTTAATTGGGGTAGGTATAGTATATTACTTTACCATCATTCATGAGTACACATCCTAAGACCATGTTTAAAAAATTGATGTTGATGATAAATCCTTCCCCACTAGTGGGTAATGTGAACACATGTTTACTGATTATCCTATTATTCAAATATTTAAATATCTCTTCACATTTAACATTCTAGACAAACATTACACCCTTCATATTTATCATGGATAGTGTATTTAACAATAATGGGTTGTTTTTCACAAATCATTGATATAACCCATAAAATATAAATAAATTACTTATCTTTTTCATATATTTTGATATAATCCATCCTTTAATTTCCTTTATTTTTTATGGATCCAATGATATCCATTTTTTAGTGACTAAGTGTATAAGGAATGTTAAATTATCCATTTGAAACTCACATTTACATTACTTCACATATAACATTTCCATTTACAAGGACTTGAGTGACATTCAAATGATACATATGTTCATCCTAGTTTTTGAGTAGATAATAATATAATATACGAATAAAACAAAAATTTATAATGGTTATCACTATATAAATTATTCATTATGTACATAAAAATTGTATGAGCATTTATAATTCAAAATGGAATCACAATGAACTCTTACTGACCTCAACCTATAAAAATAGTGGTCTTAGGGATATCTTCCTTCGAAATATTTAATTGATAATATCAGTACTGAATATCCACCATAGATATATAATATTCTTCTCAAAGATAATAAAATATTTCATCAATCCATGGAAGCGGATAATTGTTCTTTATCGTGATCTTTTTCACCTCATGATAATCAATGCAGAGGTCTGTTGACCCATCCTTCTTCATGATTCAGAGGACTAGTTATCATTATGAAAAATTCCTTTGGTATATATACCCTTTGTCCAAAACCTCCTACGGTTTCTTTGTCATCTCTTAATGTTCGACATTTTCTATTGTATATTAAGTATTGTATGTTTTCAAATTTTTGGGTATAATATAGATTGGAAACTCAACCCCACAACTTTGAGGAAGACTAGTAAATTATTAGAGAATCACAATAATATATTCCCTTAAAATAGTAATTTTATTAAGGATAATATTTTATTTAGTCTCAATAATTTTATTTGGACATTATTTATCCTTACGTAATAGTATCCATTCATGAGTTGATGATACCCAAAATGATTCATCCTCCTCCGTGAAATTGTTTAGAATCAGAGGGTGATTCCTAATACAAAGAGTGATATCCTTCTATCAGCAATTTATGTTGTATTTATATAATTAATTCCAATCCAAACCTAAAATTACATCAATATAAACTCAAGAGAGTACCACATGATTAGTTGAGAAGTTCAACAAAAAAATATGAAAATTGAAGATGTTTTATACATGGGATGTAATAATTTCTGTATTTTCCATTTTCATAGATTACCCCACTTCCATATTTTGATTTGGTATTTGAATAGTTAAAATAAATTTGTGTGATATTAAATAATTCATAGGACTAGAATCATAAAGTATATTCCCTATCCTTGAATTAATAATCAGTGTTTCTATCACCAAATCATTTCCAGGATCCACCTTAGAAGTAGTGGTGTCATATGGTTTCCATTTATTTCTAATTCATCGAGATTTTGGGTGTCTGTTATAATTGAAATAACTTTGAATAGTGCATTTATTCTCATTTTCTTTTTATTACTGATTTTAAAACATTGTGAAGTAGGATGAGGGTATAGTGAAGAATTTCTATCATCCATATCATTTATTAGGATTTTCTATAATCATTTGAGATCTAGGATCCCCTCTTTACCATAGCTAAATCATTCCATTTTCCCCATCATGTAATTTTATATATGATACTTCCCACACTTTTAATAAGTGGAATTATGGACTATATTTCATCCATGTGATTTATTAAGAAAACTTCTAGCATTAGAATCTATTCTCCACCTCATATATCAATACCAATGAGACCCTTGAAATTCATATATCTCCATTTTGACTTTTAGGGTACATTGTACAATTTTCTCATAGATTTAAATGTCTTGAATAACCAATTATTTTAGTAAAAATTAATTTAACCTACAAAATAAGTTGTAAACATTACATTTAGGTTCAATGAAAAATTTATAGGTGTACCCTAAAAGTCTTGTAAAATTACCTCACACACCCAGATATAATTTCATTACTTTTTCTAAAGGATATGGATATCCATATCTACTAAACTTTATAGATAGTTCTGAAACTATTTAGTAAAAAAAATTATGGAATTATTTCCAATTAATCACATTGATATCGTCATCAGGATTGGAATTTTTCAATTAAAATACACCATTAATATTATATGAATCTTGTACGACATTATCTTGATTGGGGAATTAATGAATGGATAATATCCTTAGATGGAGTTAATAAATTGTTCTATGATTAATGGATTTAAAAATACATTGAAGTTTAATGAAACTTTTCAGATAACGATCTCAATTGAAACATTACCACCCTTTTTTGGATGTAGTATTCCACCATATTTATGATTCTTATGTGTAACATGAGTTAATTGATTAATTATTAATAGGAATTCCATCACTAATCATATTGGGAATGACACATCATTTAGGTAGCACCCATCAAATTGGGTTTTTACATAGTTCATCCTTTGTCAAGCCATTGACTAAAAGAAAGAGATAATTAGGAATGAGAATCATAATACTATTAAACACATGAAAGGGAAACTATATGAAATAAATAGATAACTCAATAATGATATTAATTCCTTAACTTCTGAATTTATAGGTTTCAATCTATGTAATCCATTGTATATTTCCTAATAATAAATTTTATTGGTATTTTTTTCCCCCCATAATGGTTCATAGAGGGATTATGAATTTACCAATGATTATCCCAATGGGTGTAAAAATATGTGTATTGTAAGTACTCTTTTACATGAACCTATTAAGGATTGGGTCAATTCACATTCTCCCTTTTTAGGGTTATTACCATAAGGAATAAGCATTCCAAATCCACATCCGATTTTAGTATCTATATAAGTATTTTGTTACTTGCATACCAAATTATCTATATTTGACAATAATTTTGGGATATTTTTAAATTATTAGTATTATATCTATAGATTTCATTAATGTTTTATAATCCCAATCCTCAACAATAACTAGGCCATTCTCTAATGCCAAAAATGCCAACCTATATCTTTTATACACAATATTGCACAATTTATTAAATAAATTCACACATGATAGAATAAAAATTGATTGTAAGGCCTAGTGTATTTGGGTAGTTTTATATAAAACATAATAAGTTTAATTATGGGCATAATGGAAGTATTTATGAACTTTTAAACATGTCCTTATATTCCGCTAATCTTCTAATACTGGATGAGATAATTTGGGGAAATACATTGTAAATGGGTGTGCTATATATCCAGATTAGGGAATAATCAATGAAAAACATGATGATTGTAATACATGTAAGTTGATAGGCACATCAAGGTGACATAAAAAGAATGAGAATCATAAACATGACAATAAAATCGTGATATAAGATGATAACATCAATTCATCATTGGAATGTGGAGATAACAGAAATCATGACATCATAAGTGTAAGTCAAGCCTAAACACAGATACAACATAACATAGTGTGAAACGAATACCACCCATGAACCATAAATGGTATCTCATGAGATAAAAATATTTCTCAATATATTGGGGTATATATAATTTTTGTCCCACCCATCACATTCGTATCATGTACATGCATTTTGTGTTCCACCTATATCATATAACATAAAGAATTAATTCATCAAATTTAATATAATGTTTGACGAGTGTGGGTTATATAAATAAAATTCATAAATAAATGATATATATTTAAATCTAGGTGAATAAACTTATGTTGAAATGGAGAGGGTTATTTATTAAAAAAAAATTGATATGGAAAATCATAGGATAACATTGGCAGCATAACATTTGCATACAAAGTATCAAGGGAGGGTTTAACGAGAGTGAATGGTGGACTATAATTACTTGGTAATAATGTATACCTGAAATGGATCTATATAAACATATTAAAACATTAAAAATAATAAATAATGTCTTTGTATATATAAATTACTTAAAATGAAATGGATGAGAAGGGGATAACTTACATTTAGAGGATTAATCTAAAAGAATTAGAGGATCTTCTTAAGGGATTATGAACTCCTTGGGATGGAATTAAAGAGGGATATATAGAGTAACATAATGATAAATTTGTTTTTAGTGATGAGGAGTTGGATTATGGGTGGTTGTTTATAAGGAAAAATAGGGGAATTGTTTATTTATGTATAATCTTATGGTTTGGACACTATATGATAAAATAATCCAAACAAAAAAAATCTCACGGTTTCTACCAAATAGGGTAGTTTGGCAATATATTAGTAGTATAAGAACCATAATTCATAAAACAATACAACTTTCGATTTTGAAGTGAGTCAGTTTTATATTTAATTTCATTTTAAAAATTTAGATATAATATAAATTTTAAATGACTTGTTAAGGGTTTATAAATTGATAAAATAAGTTAAAAAACTAATTTTTGGAAATAAGGAACATATATTTGTGCTTAGATTCCTTTAATGTAAATTTTAACATCGAATTTTGGCCATTATGTGGTCATAATACAAATAGTATATTTATGTCTTACTTTACTTCTACAAAAAAATTAGACTATCGAATAATTTATAAAAAAATGAACCATTGGATAATTTTGACATAATAATTTGAAAAATAAAATTTACTTTATCAAAATAATTTTTAAATATTATCATTTTTAGTTTTCAATAAAAACCATATTTCTTTATAAGTACTTATTTTATGATATTAACCAACTTTTAACCCTAATAAAAATTACATTGGGATCCATTAAATATTATTATATTTTTTATTTAGAAATTTATTATCTTATAAATAAATTTTATTAAAATGAAATTTATTTCAAAAAAATCATGAAATTACCAAAAATCTCTACCAATTGAAAATATATACATCCCAAAAATAAACTATCAATTTCTTAATGTCAAAATATATTTTTTATCAATAACATTATATAATCAAGGATAATATAATAATATATAGGGATAAATATAATATTATTTCAGTAAGAAATAAATAATATAATAGTAGTGTACACCCAATGGGCATGGTGTGAGATGCTAGTTCTTTCTTAGGGTGTTTTGGAATACATGGCTTGTGTCCTGATATCTGTAATATTGATATTATTATATAAAACATTTGTCCTGAGAATTAGTTCTTGAATATCAGATTTGTTTTTTCAAGCTAAAATACATGTATTTTAATATCCCTATTAATCTATAATATATGGGCTTCATAGGGTGCAATCCTACTAGTCAAGGCTATCACATCTTCTGTATTTGTCAATTAGACATTATCATAACACTTAATATATATATTAACATTCAATATTAAATGGATATATTGTAAATGGTTAACATGAATAATGATATTTTAAATCTAGTAGGTTGTATCAGTTCAAAGTTAGCCAATTAGTGTATGTGTTTTCTTAACTATATAACAATTACATAATCAAAAGAGATTTTCATTTATAAAATTTTGGGTCATTAGATGAATATTATATTGAAAATAAAATTTCAATTTATAATGAGACCCAAACTAGTGAAGGATGAATCCCAAATATCATGTGGATGATTAACTACCTCCACCCCTTCATAGGTGGAACATATACCAAAATTATATATCTTGGATCAATGAAACAACACAATGGCATTTAAACTAGGTGGATAGTTTACCACTAGTATCTCTATCAAGGTGGATGATGTACCACAATATTAATTCTACTGTATATGATTTACCACCATGATTACTCCCCTAGGTGGATGATGCACAACTAATACCATCCTCTTGTAGAAATATATATCACTATTATCACATCATGAGTAGTTGAAACACTTTCAGTATACAGTCATAAGCGCATATTATTCCACTATTATAAATCCATTTGTGGAAAACACACCTGGATGACTCGCATTAGTGGATAGTGCACCAAAAATATAAAATCACATGTGGATGATATTCCACTAAAATAACATCTCAATGTGGAAGATTTTTCACCATTTTATTGTCCACAAGGTGAATAACATGTCATTGGTATAATTTAGGCATAATGGATAACACTAATGGAAAAAAGATAGATGATGCACTTGTAGGAGTCAGCACTTTGTGCATAGGGTACCACCATGCATCAAAAACATGTAATATCAACAATAAATCATTAAATATAAACTTAGAAAATTCATAATTAATTAAAATGTTAGAGTTTATTCTCTTAGGTCATCAATTAATTGCAAATTCCAATCACACCATGATTTTGGAGTACATTTTTTCACTAAATTAATACAATGTTAAATTGATAATTTCACACAGAACTCCTTTATAAATTATTTTAGTTTGAAAATAAATTAGAATATTTGATTAAAAATAAATTTTAAAATTTTACAATAAACAAGGAAGAATAAATATTTTTTAAAAATAAATTTAAAACTTTTAAAAATGTTGGGAATGAAAATATTATTTTTGTAAAAAAATTTAAAAACCAATAACTTATATATAAATGTTTTTTATAATATTATTAAAGGAAACGTATATATTATAATTATTATTGTGCATAAATTAATATATATATATAGTAAGAAATATTTCTCAGAAAATAAGAAAAATTGTCGGGCTCAAGAATTTATGGTAACTAAATTTATTACGAATTAATGATATTATTAAGGAAAATTACAATTATTTGATTAATAATAATTTCATTGTGACATAGTGATGTTTGATAATTTCAGTATCCCTTTAAAAAATTTGATGTTAAAATATTGATAATGGAGTAATAAATTTTCTATAAATAGTAATGTAATATAATGACATATATTTTTTAATAATTAGGTATATTATTATATTTAAAAAATGATATTTCTTTTCTATATAGAGTTAATAATAGTAATAATATTTAGATATAATTTTTTTCATTATAAAAATATATAAATTTCTGTGTATTAAATATTAAAATAATGTTCTGACTTAAAGGATATGGAACCAAGCTTTGTCAATACATGTTAACTAACTCATTGATCATTACACACAACACGTATTGTTTGATAACATGGAATGACTTTCATGATGATATTTTTTTACTAAAATTTTAATTTTATTTTTAAGATGAAAAGGAGAGGAAATAAGAAATAGGGTCCCGAGGTGGCATAATTTATTGAATGATTAGTGAGTATTCATCAAAAATAGTTTTGAATACCTGGGGGGAATCCAATATAATTGAAAATAATGTTAGGGAATGAAAATTATACTACATCGTATATAATATATTCCCCCTTGTTTCTTTCACACTAAGTGTGTTGTAGAATTACATTATGGATTAGACTTTTTAATTTATAACTAGCATAAAAAACTATCCAATGGTCAGAAAGGACATTTTCTATGAAGTTAACAATAAATAAAGAATCCAATTCTCCCAATTTGTGGGAAATAACTCTATCCTGGAAGATGTTGATCCCCAAAAAGTACTTTGGCCTCTTCAATATAGGATTTTCTTTCACCATATAAGGAATTTAACACTAACACCAATGAGTCAATTTTATGTTTAATAATACCTCCCTCTATCATTAAAGTATTGAAACATGGTTAGTCAATATTAAACATCAAATCATGGATAAGTGGTAACCAGGAATCCCATCATCCAACATGGGGGGAATTTGACAGAATTTTTAAGCCAATGTAGTTTGTCTATAGTCTGGTACATCTCTTTTACATAGATATATCTACAAAATTCAGTATAAATATAAATTTTATACTTTTCAGATTGCATAAACTATTGCTAAATCTACTTTTATTTTGAGCTTCCAAGATGGAGAAAAACCTAGATGCTAGTTTCACCTTATTCTCTTCATTGAGATCAATACTTAATGTCACATCATGAAACCAAAATGATAGGAAAATTTAAAAAAAATCAACAGAACCCATGATACCTAGGTATCCACCTAGGATACCCCAAAAACGTGTTTCCTACTCAATTCTATAAAATAGGTGGATAACCTTTTCTTAATGGTGAATAACACACCAATGGTTTTTTTGTGACATATATCACTTTCCATTGATTATCATTATCATTAATGATTGAATAATGAAAATCTAACTATATCAAAAATTCTATCATATCTAATATATATGAGTCTCATCATCAAAAAAGGAGTTGAACATCCTCAATTAGAATATGATTTAAATTGTTAAAATCATTTGAATTAAAAATGGCTGATCTGATAACAATGAGGAAACACATATCATCTTAATTAACTAGATAAATATTATCAATAATGTTATGTTGATTAGGAGAGACAAAAATATTTTTTAAAATGAGAAATCATATGTATTTTTTATGATAATTTTAGTTGTGGGATAATGGGAGGAATGAGGTTATTCCTAGCTTGGTGGTATTTATAAAATAAAATATATCTCTACCTGATCTCATATTGGGTGAGAATAATTCATTATAAATAAGTACTTATTAAAATATCTATTTTGGGTTATTTAACTCCTTCATTTTTCATGTTTGTTTTAGTTTGATATTTTTGGTTCATTTACATTTAATATGGATACAACGTATCTAGGATATTAAAAATGATATATATATATATATATCATATTTTTTTAGTATATATGTCATTATAATATTCATTAAAGGATACATATTGAATGATTAGTTTCAACATTCATTGAGATGGTAGGATTTACAAACACATGAAGGCTATTTTCAACTTTTAAAAGATGGAATAAGAAAATTTAAAATAATAATTAACCATTAAATAATTATTATTATATCATATACATCATATATTTTTTAGAAAACATCTTTATTATCATCTATTTCAAAATAAATCAAAAAATGAAATCTTATCTCTTCGAAGAGGTGGTAGCCCACACTTACGAACGAGCGATGTTATCATTTTCCAACACATTGGAATATAAGAAGGTAGATGTGATAATATAAATATATAAGGGTATTTATGTTATAAATATCTTATAAATACAATAAATCCAAAATTATATACATAATATAGAGTCAATTATGTAAAACGATTTACATCGATTCACTAGGTTGTAGTGCGTCTCACACACGACAATCAATTTTGTTCCAAATTTTATGGAAGAGGGATGGATTCAGGTTATGAAAAAAATATAACATATCATTATAATTAATATTTTTTAATAATTTTCACATATTAATAGATTGTTTTAAGGGGGTAGAGTAAGAAATAAAATAAAGATACATAGTTAACAACTATACATTCTCTTCGGAGAACCTCTTTAGGTTTGTACCGAAAACCTTCCAAGAATGGTTTTTATGATAGAAACAAGGAATATATGTTATATTTAGGGATGTATGTAAGGTATCTTGATATTAAATTTCATAAATAAAGAGATCTTAAATTATTTATAAGAGAAGAGAGGGGTTTTTATAAGTGGAGGATAGGAAACATATAATATCATTGAGATGAACAAATTGCAACTACATTTTTTAAAACATTAAATGCCAATTCCAAAGCCTTAGATTATAGAAGGCTTAAATATTGTATTTTAATTAAAATTATACAAGTTTATATGTCATTTTAACCCTTATATGTTTAATTTAACTCATAGTAAACCTATTTTAACCTTAACCATGGAAATTAATTTTTATAGATTATACTATTCATTATGATGAATTTTTGTTTAAAATTATAACTTAATATTAAGTATTTTTATTGTAAATATGGAATAAAAATTCTTAAATTAAAATAACAAATGAGAACTAATTTATTTAAAAAATGATCCCACATAGGCATTGAAAAACGTTTTCAGAAAGGATTGTTATCATATGTTTAAAATTATTTTATCTACAAACTCATCATAAAATATATTCAAATGACCTAATATTTATCAAATAAAATATATTTTAAGTGATTTTACTTGTAAATAAAAAAATAAAAATGTCACATTTTAAATTCATTAAAAGAAATGAGGTTTTTAACAAAAAATAGATATTATTTCAATATTAACCAAAAAAACTAGTCTTTTCGTAACATTATCCAGAATTTCCTCTAAGATAATTTTTACATAATAATTTCAAAAATGAAGATCAATATTAAAAAAATATAAAATTTGACAAATTTAATTTTATAATAAGATCCCGAAACAGCACAAAACGTATTTTAAGGAAAATGGAGTTTTTCATAAAAAATTTCCATTCCATTTAATTTTTATTAATATTTATAATAAATTGTTAACCAATTAATTTATTTTATAAATTTTTAAAACATATAATATTAATAATTTAGTTACTACTAATCATACTCAAAATTTTATCAACTACATTAAAATGGTATACTAATTTAATGTTCTATTAGACTCAGGGTTTCATGATTGAAATTTTATCAATGATTTCAAATTAGTTTAAAATGAATTATATATAAAGTATATGGTTGTTAAAATATTCCTTCCTTTAAAAAATTTAATCATCTATACTTATAAAATGTTACCTTTTGAATATATTTGGGTAGTTAATCATCATCATTTCATTAGGTTACCATGGCACATCTTCTATCATATGAATTCTCCAAAGTAACATTACCATCCATGTTTTTTGGTTCCTCAATATTTTTCTAGGAAATCTCTTCATAGTATCATAGATCATGTTCCAATTATATTTCATCATAAGAGAAAAAATTAATTGTGTCTTGTATATACTTAAAATTATATATGGAACACATCATGTACATTTGAGAGACTTGGTGGTATTTACAAATAGTAATCAACATATACAATTATGTAAATGATTTTAAGAGGTATGATGTACCTAGAGATTAGTTTCCCTTACTATCCTAACCTTATGACACCCTTTAATGGAGATACTTCTGATAAAATGTGATCTCCCTTCGATGGCTTAATAATCAGAAACACGTGCATTATAATTATAGTGAGAACACTATTTTCTAACATTATTATTCCACAAAAGGAAAGAAACTTTTTATTCCAATTGAAAATATGTGTCATTATCTAGTTAGTATATTCTTCATATAAAATGTTCATGATCTTCCAGTATGAGATGGGATCACTTAAATATTCCATTTGAAGGAATCTTATATGCATGAACAGTTTTTTCTGTATAATATTTTCATGATGATCCAAATAGTTTTTTGAATGTTGACACTGCTCTTGGACATGTTGATACGTTGTTCACTCTGACCACTATTAGATTTCATCATTTTATTGAAACCATTAATTTATTTGGCCATACCATTGAAGAAAAAACATCTAATCAGAATAAATTAAATGTGACACTTGATCCACCAATATTCTATGTCTACAAGGTTGAATGAACAATATTGAAACCTTGATGTCGATGTTTCTTGTGAGAGCCTCTTTCCCAAGGATGAAGAGACTGGGTGATAATGGATTCACATGTCTCAGTCCTCACACTGTTTTGAAAAAACCAATCCTCCTACCCAAAAGAGGTAGTGATATCCAGGGGGATTTGAAGTATCTAAAAATTAAATCATGAGGCCACTTATTGAAGATGATCCTTTCTATAACATTAAGAATATATCTCTATTCTATCTGAACATATGCCTTGTCCAAGTCAATCATAATCAGCACATTGGAGCCATGGATTTTCCTATTGATGTTAATGGCCATCTGTGTCACAATACCAATCACCCCATTTATATTTCTCCCACTAAAGTAGCCATGCTTTTCTTCAGATAAAATCTGTGATAGAATTCTACTATGTCCTTTGTTGATGATACATTTGAGGATCTTATAAGAAAATTTACAGAGACAGTTCGGTCAAGATTTTTTTAGTGTAGTTGGTTCCCTCAATTTCAGAATTAATACCTGGTTGGATGTGTTGATGGATCTGGTAATGTATCATCCTTTAAAGTGTTACTAAATGGAATAAGTCACCAGATTTTTAATAACACCCCATGTAAAAACATAAAATGTTCCCTGAAATCCATCCTGTCCAAGTGCGATTTCAACCTTCAAAGAAAACACTACATATTTGATCACATTTTCATCAGGGATGACACCCATTTCGACATTGTCTTGGACTTTCACCTATCTAGGGATATTGTTCAAGAATGAGTAATCTCTTCCTTCACTCAGGAATATTTCATTTCTAGGATCACCCTCCTCCTGATCATGTTCATAATGTAATTTTCAGCAGGCTTTTTGACCACCTCCAAGTCACCTATGAAAGATACATTCTCAATAATTAGGTTAATATTTCTTGTATATTTTTTACATTCAGTAAATCATAAAAAGAATGACGTTTATGCAACCCTCCTTTAACCAGAGCACCGTAGATTTCTCCTTTGCAACCCTTTCAATCATTTTCAATTTCTCTACCAGAATTTATTGTTTTATAATATTCTTTACAAACACCTCCTAGCACAATATTACATGAAATTATTTTATCCATCATGGTTATATATTTATTGAGTTATTATAATTCAGAATCAACGTTTATGTTTATGTTCCAATATTTTAGGTTTTTTATCATTCATTTTAGTCGATCAGTGGGACTATATCAAGCATTTCTTCAAACCTTTGTTCCCACGACTCATTCAAAATATGTATAAACCCTTTTTTCCATGCCCGCCTTTCCGAGAAACAAAATTTAGGAGACCTTATATATTCACTTATAGGTAGAACTAGGATGGGGGGATGATCAAAGAGAACATGAGGAATATGTGTAATCGTAGACTAGGGATAATATCCCACTCCTTGAAGATTCGTTATGAAATGGTCTAGCCAACTCCAAATTCCACTATTTCATTTTTCTGTTATTATACCAAGTGAATAGTTCTCCATCATATCTCGTGTCTATGAATACATTTGTTTACCAAAACTCCTTGAATTTCATTATGGATCTAGAAGAAGGAGGTGTTTCACCGTTATTGTCTAACATGTCTGTTATGGAGTTAAAATCTAATACCACAAACCTTATATGATTTCCATGTTGAAATACTGAAAGTTTATCCCACATAGTTTTCATCTCCTTAAACTCTCATTTGGTGTACAGAAAAGTAAAAATAAAAAGTGGAACTTTCCATAGATATCTTAGCAAATATATGCTGGGATGATATGTCTAGATTCTCAACCATAATATCACTTCACCAAAAAATCCATATATGATTGTTGGTAGGGCTCTCATTAATGGAGTTGGAAAATCTGATTTTGAAGGAAAATGAACTCATGGTACTCTCCTTTTTATATATTTAAAAAAATATCTTCCATGATATCCTATGATTCCTATCATTAAAAAATATATAATATTTACAAGTAATTCCTTCGAAAATAATTTGATGTCTTCAGGTAAAATAGGTAAATACTCAATTTTAAGATTAAATTTTCCATTTTTAGAATATATCTACTCATCTACCCCAATGACATAATATAGAAGAGATACTTGTGGAGGAACTAAACATTACTCAAATGATGATGTACCCCAATAAAGAGATGGAATACAATACCTTTATCACAAATCATAATTTCTTTCTCTTAGCAATAATATTTTTCATCATATTTTTGAATCCATTATATACTATGGATTATATCCAAATCAACCATAGCTACAATAATTAAATAATAAATATGGTAGGTTTATGTGTCATAATGGGAACTAACTAACATATCCTTGTTATGATGAGACTTCCACTAAGATTTTTGACTGATAACTCCCTTATTATGTTTCTTGGAAAATGTTTAGTTTTATTGGAAAAATTGGATAACATAAAATAGTATGATTATCCAAAATAGAATAAATAAATATAAAAAACATAGGATTGGATTAAAGTACCATCTACTATATCATTAGGAACATCAACCTCATTTTCTATGATAGGGTAATATTAGCCTTGATCTATTATCTTTTTCTAAGGGAAATTATCTTGATGCACATGACAATAATTTTCATAGTTTACCTTATCTTCGGATTTTAAGAATTATACATTGAAAGATTCTTTATTTCCGTAGAAATAGTAATCATGGTAGTCATTAATTCCACACTTTTAGAAAACTCACATTCCTATTAGGAAAATTACATGATTTTTCTTTCAACATATATTGCATGATGAAAATTCCACTTTTTGCATCTTCGATTTTGTTATATTACCTTTTATAGAGTAGTTATTCACACTTTTGATACCTTAATTTCCTTAAAATACATAATAAGTGGAAAATTTATTCATTATATTGATAAAACATAATATTTTGTACTCATATGATGAGAATATTTAGAAGACATGTGTGCTTCAAAGGATTTGATTATGCCCATAAAAATAATGTTAAATATTTCTCTTTCGATTATGTATATAGTTCACAGCATGAATTGATAGACTTTTAAATTTGAATTCATATTTTGAACTATTTTATTATAAATTTTTAAATAATGTGAGAAATTTTCACTTTATATTGTCTCATTTCCCTTGAAGAAAATATTTATCCAAGAATAATACCTTAAAATCCATCCTCCATTTGTTTCTTATTTATTATTCTACCCTATTTTTATATATCAATGAACACCATTGATCTGCATACCTTGAGAGATGAGAAAAATCCATGGAAAAATTGTCATTGTCATTATTTCATCAAGCAATAAGTATCTTATCTGAAGTACTTATCCATTACTCAACTACAAAAGGATTTATAGTCTCATTAAATGAATGATTTTATTGAAAAATGTATTCATATTACATTATTACCTTGTATTGTGGATTAGTACGATAAACTATATGGGAAAGGTTGTTGGTCATAACCGAATTCATCTTCCCCAACATAGTTATAATTTTTAAAACTCCATTTCATGATTCGTAATATTTTCCAAAAGAAAAATCCTTACATTGATATGTTTGTTGATATAGTATAAATTCATTCCATAATGAACCATTTCAAAATAATTGAAAACACATGATTAGATCATATAACTTTTAATCAAAATGTATTATTCAATGAGTAATGAAACACTAAACCCAAATTGAAAATTTATATTTATCAAATCTTGTAGTCCTAAACTATGGGTAACTTGGAATATTTTTAAGTAATAAAAACAATTTCAAATCCTTAATAATCATTTGTAAAGAAAATATGAATTAACCCAATAATATCCATGAGGACTGTTAAATAATGTGTTTAGGAAGAACCATTTTCATACACCAAGTGATGATCTAGTAAAATCTCAATACACATTTTATGTAGTTATTACCCCTAGGTAAAACTATTGTAGGTACATATCCACTTATAGTATCTGGACAATTATTAATTTTTTTAAAAGCGTATAATCCCTACAGTTACAAAACATTGGGATGTTTTCATAAATATAGATTTATCCTCAAAGTGATTCATGGGGATATATTCAATTTTATATTTTTTCATATATCTAGTAAAAACATTTTCTATTAAACATGATGTGATACCAACTATAATGACTTTACCCCTAGTATCCCAGAGTTTTTGGTTACATTTTTACATTAGTTATAGATACAAGTGATTATGTACCAAAATGGTGAGTAGTTTATTATTACTGGAAAACTAGATAAAAATGTTAAATTCACATTATGTATAAAAACCTAATAAATTAAATTTTAGTTGAGAACACCATAATTACATATAGTATGTCTATACATATCAATCATAATAGATATCCTAGAATCTTGGGGAGATGAAACATAAAAATAGGAGGTCTCAGTTTCTCAGTAAGGTTATGTGTATAGTTTAATATATCAAGAATACTTAAGAAACTATTATAATGTAAAGGTAAATATCTAGAAACACATTCCATTTAAGAAATAACTTGATCATGAATAATAATATGAAAATAATAATTTATGATCAAATAATTATATATAAATAATAAAATGAGTCTAAAAATTATCCACAGATATCATATCTAATAATATAATCACATGGACATCAATAAATAATCTCATAAAGATGGAATTCTCCATTTCATACATCATAATCATGTCTTCATGGTCTCATTTCCAAACATATTACATAAATGGGAAAGGCATTGGACAAATAAAAAATCCAATTTGTCTTATGATATCAAATGATCTGTCGAGGGGCTATAGTGTTCCACACAAATAACATACAAAGTAAATTAACATATTCATATGAAAGTGGAGAAACATAATCTATATAAAAATTCTTATTGAAAAAATAAGATACGAAATTTTAATAATTTGACCATTCAATAATCATTATCATAAATCATACAGAGTAATATGTAGAATAATAAAAAAATAATACATATTTAATCAAAATGAACGTAAAACATCTAGAGAAATAATAAGTATTGTATCATTAAAACATATCCCCAATAAGGAAGAATTAAAATTATGTTCATTTTCATTAATTAATAGAAATAAAATAAAAATTTCATTAATAAATTCTTGATGAAAATACACATTTAACATGGAAATTAAATTTAAAAAACTATAGAATATTAGGAAAATAGTTTATTGGAATATAATCCTAGAAATATGAAATATATGTTTCAAATGAAATATCATTTCTCATGGTGGTTAATTATATACATGAAATATAAGTTAAAAAATCACTTATGCTCTTGTTAAATGTCAAAAAGTACCTCATTACGAATAAATCAAGAAAAAATCATTTTAAACCATTTTTAAAAACATAAAACATTGGTAAATATATATATATATATAATAAATTATATTTAAAATTTTGAAAACATTATTGAAAATATTTTTATAAAACATAGATATGGATGAAAAAGGATTTCGGACCAAAGAGTGGAATATAGTCTCGTTTTCTTGAAAATAATTTCTCAATCATTTCAAGTAAAAATGAGATTAAATATAAACTATTACATGAAAAGTTAATAAATAATAATATTAGTAAAAAATATATTTGTTTTTTTATATAAATACTAAATTATTCAACCATGGGATAACACAATCAATTTCAAATAATGATGAGATTGTAAAATAAACCCTTACCGTGCATCTAATTTCCTTCAAACATTGTCAAACATCCTGTATAATAAAAATATACTTATTATAAATATAATACAAAAAAATAATCATATATACACTCATGTATATTATTTACTTATATCTTATTATTATTATTTTTGTTAACAATTCCTTGTTAGATTCACTATTCTGGGAGATAACTACTTCTTCATACATATATGTTTTTGTTTAATAGATTCGGTACATGTACATTGGTCATGGTTCCATCATATCCAGAATATTAACCATGAGAAAAATTCCATATATATTCATTATATTATTATTTATAACAGTTTATAAAAGTTAGTGAATGGAAATGAGTTACACCATTTATAGAGACATTATGTCATACATACACATGAATATTTTTTTCATTTTTATGATGAATAAAAAAATAGTAATTAATAATTCACTATTAAAGAATAAATATTATATATTTTAAATAATATATATATTCATTAAATAAATCCTTATTACCATCTATGGTCAAAATAATCAAAAAATGAATAATGTCAGTTCATGGAGGTAGTAGTCCATAGTTACACATGAGTTAGGTTGTCGTTTTCCAATAGATTTGAAGGTAACACGAAAGATTTTATATAAAATTAAATAATTACTATTATTTCATAAATAATATATATAGATTTATATATATTAAATTCATCATTATATTCTTCTTTCAAAAGAGGTGATGGAAGAAAATTACATCGGTTCATTATATGGTTGTTCACAATACACACAATCTAGAGTTTCATTCCCCGTTCAATGAAATTGGTGAAGGATTTTGGTTATTCCACAAAAATAAAAAAATAAAATTATAATTACTATATTTTTTTGTTTTATCATATTTATATAATATCATGGGGGTTTATAGAATAAATAAAACAATTAGTTACTATTAAGAACTATACCTCTTATTTAGGGAACCACTTTAACTTTATACATAATACATGGGAGAATGATTTTACAATAAAACTCAGGACTCTTGGTCCAGAAGAGGGATGTATGTGACGTATTTTTATATGGATTTTCAAAACCCAATTTCACTTTCTGTTTTTAGAGTGTAGGGGATGGGTGTCCTTTAATAAGTGGGGTAGATGACACAATTGGAATTTTTAGATAGAATAAATTATAACCATTTTTTGACACAAAATTGGATTAGAAATGGACCTTTCCTTGAAAATATATTATATCAGGTTGAAAAATGTCATTAAAATAAAAATTATTCATGTTTATAGGTCATTATAACAGTTATGTATTTAGTAGAACCACTAGTAAAATTGTTCAAACCTTAACTATGGTAATTTATATTAACTATTTTTAATATTAATTATGAAATAAAATGAAATATAAATTATAACTTGATATAAATTATTTTTTTTCAAAATATTGAATCCATATTTTGAAATTAATGTCATTGAATTGGTATATTTTCTATTTAAATTAACCCCTCAAGTGCGTTCGAGAAACAGTTTTCCAAATAAAAATTTTCTTATCAATTGAATGTCTTTATATCAAAAATAAAAATAAAATGGATTAAAATGACCTAAATTAAATTTATTATAATATATTTTTATTAATTTTACTTTTAAAATATTTTAAAAACAAATGGGAACATTGTAAATGATTAAAAAAGGCAGTTTTTAGCAAAATTACGCATTCTATCACTATTCATTGAAATATAATCTCCACAAGAAATTATAAAAAATTAAATATAAGATTAATTTATATTATTATTTAAAAAATTTGGATATTTTTTTAATAAAATTTTAAAAATGGCAAAAAAATAATTTTAAAATAAGTATGAAAATCAAGATGAAACCTCTCTTTAAAAAAATAAACGTTTCAAAAAAATTATTCTATTAAAATGATTTTTATATCTAATTATAATTAATTGATAAAAAACTGTTTTATTATATACATGTTTAAACAATATTATTTTTATAATTTGGTTTGTCTTATTTTTACTCTAAAATCATATAGTCTAGTTATAATGACATATTATTTTATGCTTCTTTTAGATTCATGGTTGTATGTACCAAAAGTTATAAAAAATTATTACATTTAAAAAATAATAATTAAATCTTAATTTCTCTGGTGTTATATAATTATTTATTGTCAAGGATTCATCATTATCACAAATAAAACACCCAACAAAATCACTTATACCTCTAAGGGCTGAAGGGTTTTTAAATTATAGAGGATGACATGGGAGAAAATCCCAAAACCATAACAAAATTATAGTCTCGACCTTCATACACCTCTTTGGAATAAATAAAATATAGGAAATTATGTGTCCCAACAGATCTAAATTTCGTTATGCGGGTAAAAAATAAATACGCCTAGGAAAATAAGCACATAGAGAAGAAGTGGTGATTCTATATAGAAACTTTTATCGAGGATGGGAGGACCCATGAGTCAACAATTCTCTAGAAATATGAATGTATGGTATGGATGAGTAAAAACATAGATATTATAATCATAGATTGTTAATTTATGAGGATTAGAACATGTCATTGAAAATTGATAATGATAGGCCATCATCTGTGATATTTGAGTACTGGAGTGAGAGAAGGATATTTGGGATCTGAGGGATGTTGGATGAAGGGGAAAACTAGGTAGGGAATGAAGCATGAGATAGGAAATATATTAAAGAAAACTACATATAAGGGATTCCAATAACCATAAAGGAAAGGGTATTGGTGGAATAATAGGCCTGAAAATGAACTATAAGATGGTGTGTGATGGAAATGGGGGAAGGATGCATGTATATATGGAACACGGTGGAACAAACATGTCACATACCGGAACATAAGGGAGGAACCATAATTGAAGGGGACGCCTAAGAGCTAGGCACAAACAAAATGTAAACGAAATTAGAAAAATAAAATTTGGTTAGTGGATTCATGCAAGGCACATAATATTGATAAATAATTTCCATTTTATTAGAGTTATGTATTCAATTAACTAAATCATATTCCATATCATAATGATATGGATTGGTATATATGGGAACATTCTTTGAATATCCCCGAGTCCCACAAATTGTGTACCCCACTAGGATACATCATGTATGTTGGATTTACACCAGATAGGCTGTTGGATTACTCCATCATCTTTCATTTAAGGACTATATGCCATGTACCTAGTAAATACATGTTGTGTACTTGGTAGCTTATGGTAAATTTCATCTCTTCTCACACTAAAGGTAGAATTATGCATTTGAGATGTTCATCCTAAATGTTTCATAATATATGATTTTATGATACATTTATCTCCATCATCTATGGTTTATATTTGATTAAATTATTTGGTTTTATTTTCATGTATTCATTGATATGATGATGTTTATGATAATAATATTTTTGTATCCATTAGGTTTATAACCCTCCTAGTGCATATCTATCACTTGGTATAAATTTCACTCTATATTTAGTAGGTTATTTTACTCTATCATAGTTTACGGGCACTGTTTCTCCACTGATTGAGTCATTAAGCCTCTTACATAGTTCATACTATACACATTGAAGAAAAATTTACTCATAGGGGTTAGTAACCCTCTCTATTGATATACTCTTTTGTTGGTAATGAGACCCCTATTACTTCCATTATCAATAGATAATATAGAAGTGATTGAAGTTATATTTTTTAGGTACCTTGGGTTTTATAAAACTCTAATTAACTAATATTCTATCAGTATGTGAAATTTTAGGATATAGATTATGGTGAATCAAGCATTAAACTTACACCATTGATTTTCATCGACATGTGACAAATATATGGTTTTAAAATGTAGTGTAATTCCGTTATTATTGTATCCTAATTCACCTAGATTATTGTAAATATATCTAATATATACTGATAGGATGAATTCCATTGTTATATTATTCCCTTAATGTAAATAATATCATGGTTTTCCTATTTTTCATCTTGATTACACTTATATTTTAGAGATTCAATCTTACTTATTATTTCATTTTTTTGTTTTTTCAAGAAAAAATTTAATTATTGAATTTACACTCACCTCTACATGGTTTTCATTACAAAATTTTCTCTTTAAATATATTAGAATTGAATTTTATATTTATATTTGATGGTACTAGAGCTAGTGAAGGTAAAATAGTTTCGTCATGATAGCATAATGTGTTACATTACAGAGATAGTGGATAATGGAGTTCATTATAGGAGTTCTAGTAGAGAGGAAATGTACCCCCTTAACCGGATTCAATTATACCCATGATTTTATCTCATGTATATTTTTTCCTTTCTTTTACCCCTTATGGAATTATATTAGTTATCCATTGTGAAACACATGAATTTGTTATTCAGTTCAGTTGTTTGGATTTATATCCATACTAGTTGTTGGTTTAATTGTTCATATTGTATATCATATCTATTAAAGGCCATAATTGTCTTAGGAATCCCTTGTATAATATTCATTCACAATTATAGAATCCAACCTTAGACTTTATAGGTTGGTTCTTTGTGGTGAACTCATCTTACCCAAGACCCAGGAGGGATCCTGATGGGTTAGGTCTTGTAACTAAGTTCTTCATAATTAAATTGATAATTTCCTATAATGTATGGAGATCCCTTTTATACATCTCATACATTTTAATATTATATATATTATTGAGGTTTTCTTAATGTTCAAACACATTTTATGACTTCTCTAAAACTATGTTCCATATATTGGATCTCATTTCGATATTGTTGATAATGGTACACTAAGAAGTTATATCACCTCATTATTATAAATTCATGGAAGTCACCGAGGGAAATACCTTCTCATGAATCTATTAAATGAGATGAATTTCTAAGGAGTTCTATGATAACCCAACTCATATCATTCCTCATATAGGTATTGTTATATCCCCAAAAATTTTCAATTGTGATATTTTTCCAGTTCTAGATATGTATAGGGATAGGTTTTAGAACACTTTCCATAATTTTCCTTATATACTTAACTATACTACTAACAAAAAAAATTGTCTTAAAAAATATCATTATTTATGTTTTACCGCCAAAATTGTTTGTGTAGATCCATATACATCTTGGTATTACAATGCTGTATATATAAATTCATGTTATAAGATCCATATAAAAACTATTTATTTACCTCTCATGTTAATAGTATACATTTTTTATTACTAATCCTTAAAAATACTTCTTTATTGTTAAAATATATCATCACCCCATCTTCTAAAACATTTTTTTTTATTTTTAGACTATTTTCCAATTTTTGTAAATTTTTCATCTTCTCATGTAAATTCTGTTAGTAAATTATTTAGGAATAATATTATGTTTGGTCTTCACTCATATACCTGAGGTTAATCCTTAATAGATAATTGAGTGTAACATCATTTTGATTCAAATCATTGATAAGAATAAATTACCCTTCCTAATTAATACATCAACTTTCTTATTAACTTTTATTGAATGGTAGTGTGTATCATATTCATAGTCTTAAAGTAATTATAAGATCTTATTTTCTAGATGATAAGTTTTTCACTTTGAATAAAATGTTAAAAATAAATTAATCCTTATATATTTTATCCAATTCTTCATAATTTTTTACTCAACATATCACAAATGAGATTATTTTTTCTTCCTATTTTATATATTGTGTTGGAAATTTTAGTTCATTGGGATTTATTTTTCATGAAAAATTTTCCAAAACCAATTAGTTTTTTTAATCTATAAACCAATTCCTCTCTTTGATATTTCATTTTAGATGAAAAAATATTTATTATTAGTTGGTAAAGTTTTTATTTGTATATTTATCAAAATTTCCATAAAATCTTCAAATTTTTATTCAAACTACTTTCACCATCTATATTTATCCTCTTTACATATTGACATGGTAAATCTATTATCAAGTAAAGTAAAGATTCAATACATAACAATTAATAACCCATAAAAACATTGAATTTATGATTCTTTATTTAATAGTTTTAGTGATTCTTTAACCACTATGGTCACTGAATGGTTAACAATATACCATAATTGGGGAAATTTTTGTTGTCTAAAGCAACCTATTGAATTTAAATTTTTTATTTTTTATCTTCTGGTATAAAACTCTTTTTGTCAATTCTTGTAGTACCATATATAAAATATTCTATTTCTTCTGATTAAAATTTATTGATTTCAGGATAAAAATGATAAATACCACTACTAGATTATCAAACAATTCCTTCAAAACACTATTTATTATGATTTTGAATACAAACAAGTCATTGTTTAACCCAAAAGTCAAGATAATTAATTAATAATAGTCATACATTGTATAGAATATTTCATTTTGTAGGTTATCTTTTTTCATCATTAGTTGATTATAGAATAAAAAAAATCATTTTTAGAAAAATTTATCCCCTTAATGTTAATGAGATAATTTATTAATATATGGAAATTTTTACATTTTTTATGTTTTGATACAATCAATATCTCTATTATAAATATACAACCTCATTGACCCATCCTTCTTCTTCATAAATAAGATAGGTTCTCCCCTAACTAAAATAATTGATCAGATTATTCCAATATCTAATGAATATTGTTTCAGATTCCTCTATACTTCAATTTAATTTGGATTTATATGGAATTGTCGTTTAAATGTTTGTTTCATATCAAGGGTGATAACAATAGAAAATTCTATATCTTTATACAGATTAAATTTATGAAATTCAATGGAAATTAAATTCTATAACTCTATCCACACATCCTTTTCCTTCTACATGGTTTATTGATCATCTACATATTTATCAAAGACCTTGGTAATATAATCCACATGTCATTTTTCTAATCACATGTTAGGTGAAAAAATCTCCCCACTAAAATTATGTGATTTAATGCTCTCTTAATAAATAGACACATATTTATATCTGAATTAAAGTTGATATTAATAATATGATATCCAATCCATCCCTAGTATTACATAAAATTAATTTTTACATATGAAATATAGATTCTAAACTGAGGAACAACCTATAAGTTTAATATAAATAGACCAATATAATTCTGCTAAAATTAATATCTCATGTAATGTGTTATTTCCCTAAAATTATTTTTTTATTTGTTGGATAAACACTATTTTTTAACTCAGTTGATTGGGAACCCTTACATGACCGCAAACCTCATGAACACATAGCCCAAAGGAATAAAGATCTATAGGGCTAAATTCATTGAGTTGTTCCCCAAAAAACCCAAATTATAACCCCTTCCACTTTCTTTTCATCCACATAACTAATAATACAATTCATAATTTATCAAAATGATCTTCGATATAACTTGAACACATTAAATAGAAAAAATAGTTTATTGAAATAAAATAAAATTACTTATAATGTAAAATAATATTTATAACCATATTAAATATGATGAAAATACATAAATCTTATACCTCCATATTTTCATAAGAAATATCACCCTTGATCCCTTGGCATATTCTGGGGTAGATTTTTTTTATACGTGGTGATTTGATTTGAATATTTTCCCATATCATTATAGTTAAAACATTATAAAATTATTGGATCATTATTTTCCTTTCACATAAGATAATATTTTTCATGTTATCAATATATAAATAATAATCTTACGTATTATATAAATTCACTAGGATATGATATAAAATAGATTTTTAAAGTATCAAACTTGGCTTTGCAATTCATTTATCTCCAAAAGGCATTTCCACATGGAGTTTGATCATTTTATATTTCTCCATATTTTTTTTGGAATACATGACTTGGAAGATACTTCTCTATTTTGATATAGCATTTCAAAGTCTCTTCATATATGGAATATTTTTGGGATACTACATCCCTTTAGTGACTTGTCTTAAACAATAAAATAATTAGAATATCCTACTTTCTATGTTATTCATAGATTCCAAAACATTCCTTTATATAGTTTCCAACATAGATAGATACTTTTTAATTTTATCACCATCCATTTTCCTATAAGATATTAATTTCTTTTCTATATTTGATCATTTCTACTAAGATAAATTATTCTATAAGAATATGAATTTGAAACGCCTACACTCAATTCTTGGTACTACCTCATCTTGTAGTATTCTGTATTGACAACCCCCATTATTAAATAACTCCCCTTTTTCAATACACATCAATTACAACTTTATTCCTTTCCGTGAATTCCAAATCAATAAAAATATTTTTCATGGACATACCCCACTATATATCTGCTAGTGGAATAGTGGTCTTACTAAAGGATAGATTTTGTTTCCTTATTAAGTGATCAAAGATTGTTACACCTTATTAAGGATAATTTGGTTTCTCCTTATAAAAAATGTGATTTTCCATAAAATGATATACATTACATAATATTGTAATAATATTATCATATCAAATGGAATATTCATTAACGTGGATATTTGAGCAGTCTCTATGGTAAACTCGATTATTTCCATGGTTTTTAATTCATCGACAAGATGCCATTTTCTAAAATAGACAAATAATTATTAGCTATTAAGTAACACTTTAAATAATAAATTATTGTTTATAGCTCTTGTATTCCAATATTAAATACCATTATAACAAATTTATATGACATAAAATATTCTATTTTTTATTGAATTTTATAAGGGTGTATGATAATTATATTCTTGTCTATCTATGTTCATTTAAGACTAGTTATTTAGGTTTCTACTAAATATACTATGAATCCAATTGACACTCCCATGAATTTAGACACATCGATCCAATGGATTGTTATTACATTTTAAAAATACATAAGATCACACTCTCAAGATCCAATGTTTAGTAGTCCATAATGAACTATATATATACATAAACAGTTAATTTTTTCTATAATAACATTGGATTAATGGTACTTCAAAAATTTCTCAACAAATAATTACATCTTATTTAAATACATCATTAGGATATCTTACATATAATCACTCTTAATTAAATTTGTAAATAGTGAAACATAAGAAAATGGTGTTGTCAGATGTTCAGTAAAAGATAGCATATCAAATAAGTAACATACATCATGATCCTGGTATAAAAAATACGTCATGAGTAAATAATCAACATAAATACATAAAAAAGAATACAAGAATATAAAATATTGAATACATAATTATGGAAAACATAATTAATGTATATTATATCGATGAGAATATATTTCTCTAGATATAATCAATATATCTGCATTTATGCCCTAAAATCATACATAAATGTTAATTATTCTCCCATTACCCAATTGTAGTGGTCTTATAAGTCCAAAAAGTAAACTAAGGGGATATATACTATTTTCCCCACATTTTATATATTTCATAAAATTAATTCTATAATATTATAAATATTGATATTTAATGCATACTATTGTTTTTAATGGTGAACAATATATCAATACATTTTTTAATAATCAATAATATGTTTCATGAGGTTTATCCTTTAGAATTAATAGGTATACGATCATATCAATAATTTTACCCTATCAATAGAATATCATTGATGTATAGGTGAATACACTTGAATTAGAATAATTAATTATAAGTTTTCTAAAATATAGGGCATAAGGTAATTAATATTGTTATAGAAGGGTCATACGGAAGGATTACCAATGTAACAATCCAGTGTATTGAGTACCCAGTATAGAATTTAAATTATTTTTTATCTTATTAAAAAAATAAAAACATCCCAAATAAAACCCCCGCCCAAACCACCACCACCACTACATAACCATAATTACCTTTTTTATCTTCATGTCATAAACATTCTTTCATGGGGAGACACAAAGATTGTGTTCAATAATAATATTTCATTTAAATGGAGTTGATGGGAAGATAATGGGTATTAAAATAGAATAATAACTCCAATGGATAATAAAAAATTTGATATAAAAAATAATTACTAGAAAACTCATTTTAATTAGGTTATTAAAAATTATTTTTTAACAGTAAAGAGAGTGGGATAAACGAATAATTACATTACTTATATATTTCCAATCATTGAAATCATCACTTCAGAACATCTAAATTTCTCTAAGTTGGGGAGGTAAATCTATGAGGAATTATTTTAGACATAACATAAGGGGAAATATAAATTTTAAGTAAAGATATCGGTATTTATATGTCAACTTTTAGAATAGTTCAATATGTTGAAAATATATGCAGAATAATAAACGTTGAAAAATTAATTTATAATTATCCAACATGGTTTTGAATTATATTATTTTGACATTACACAAAAATTTCTATGTTCTAAAACCCGAATGGGTTAAATACAATATTTTATATCATTTTTACCAGGAAAAAAATATTAATATATAAAGAAATGATGAAGTGTAAAACACATTATAGAAATTACTTAATAGATTATTTAATTAAATGTATTATTTTTCAATATATTATTTAAATATATAAATATATATTGGGTAATTCAAAACAATGTATAAATTAGTGTTTATTAATTATATAAAAATTAGTCAATAAAACATACCTTATGCAGAAAACTATATTTTTCTAATTCAACTAAAATTTCAACCTTTTATAAAAATACCAAAAACTCAGTCTTAAAAAATTTTAACATGGAGATTCCAAATTTATAATCTACTTTATTTATAAAGGAGCCAACTATTACATTTATATTAAATAAAAATAATTTCATTCAATATATAAAAAGTAAAACATATTATCAAAAATATATAATTAATTAAAGTTAAAATAATTTATTCATTTAATTTCATTCATTAAATATACATTTATTATAATTTGAAATCAATATATAGGTATTTATTTAAGTATTTATTTATTTCTTCATTTTAACAAAATAGTCACATTACTATTCCTTGGGTCAAATTTCCATTGTAATGAGCATATTTTGAATGACTATTATACCCATTATAAAGCTCTTTTTTCATTTTCCTAACCTATATATACCCCTTATATCCCATATATTTCATGAAATTATTTTTATAACAATGTCCTCTATATTTATTCATTAAAATTTCTACCTTTATTGTGATATGTTTCTTTTTTTATTATATTGATATCCATAGATGTGGTATTTCTAAGAGATGATTACCCATCAAATTTGACATTTTAGTTATAAAATTAACATATATTTAATATCTCATTATACATGTGTTAATATTATGGAATGTATTTATCTTACATTTATAATTTTTTATAATTAAGAATTAAAATAATATTTATTTATTTCATATTATAGGTCTTATGTATTAAAAATGAACTTATTGGAAGGATAATCCAAATTATGTTTTTTATAAGTATGTAATTATGGATAACGTGAACGATCAACACCATATATATACATTAAATTTATTAGTTATTAAAGAAACCTAAAAGGAAGAATAAATGTTCTGAATTTCAATGGTTAATATGTTATTCAAATTCATTGGTATCGTAAAACCCAAATCGGAGTATTTGAGTGGAAAATATTTGTGAGATAATAAATTAAAACAAAATTTTGAAAATTTTATAGTGCTTATGTTCATCCAAAGCATTGTGTAATGTTGTGTAGGGATAACTCATTTGATTAACAATACCATGATCCTAAAAAAAGTTAAATAAGAATATTCTCCCCAAATATCTAATTTAATGTGTTTAATTTTAGATTGAATATATAACTCAACCATTTATATTAATTATATAATAGTGTATGTGGAATTATAATAACATCATAACAAAAAAACCATGAATATGGTGTAAAAATATTAGTGAAGTGAATATAGTTTAGAAAAAATAATAATAATGGGGAATTCCCCAAACATCTTATATTTTCCTCAACCTTCATGACTATTAATTTATATCAATTATTGTGGTAAAGGTTCATGGGGGAGTCCATAAAGGGTTTATGGATGTTAAGGATGAAAAAGGGGGTGTTTTATAGTTTGAGAATAGTTATTTGTGGTATCTATTAATGGTTATAGACTTTGACTAGAAGTTGATTCTAATGGTTACTCATTATGGTAGCTCTATATGGTATCTCTTGGAGGTGTCATACATAGTATTGTGGTAGCTCCTGATGGTAGCACCTAATGGTAACAATCTTACTCTGGGGTAGCTTCTAATGGTATTTTATGGTGATAGCTCCAAATGGCATCTCATGAAGATTTATCATGATGGTATCAGCTAGTATCATTAGACTAGGTCTGGTAGTAGATCCTAACGGTGGTAGACATAGTCTATAAGTATCTTCTAACCATTTCCTCTGATGTTAGCTTCTTACAATAGCTCCCTAAGGGTAACTTTTGGAGGTAGCAGACTCAATCTGGTGGTATCTTCTAATGGTTGCTTCTATTAGTTGTCTATGATGATTTCTTATGGTGGTATCTTATAGTGTTAACCCTTAATAGTATCATTTAATGGTATCTCCTGATGGTGTCTCATCATAGTAGCTCCTGGCAATACCTCCTTGTTGTAGAATAACTCATTTTTAAAAAAAAAATCCAATTTTTTTTATTACATTTATTTTGACATAAAATGGGTTTAAATCCTTAATTAAGGGAATTCAGGGTCACTTTAATGTATAATATTTATATCCATCATTTTTTAAAAGATAAGATACTTTCAATTTTCCTTTTGTGTGGAATTTATTGAGACACACATTAATGGTCATTTAAAATTTATCTATGATATATGCTCCAAAATCATTTCATATTAGTTAATTCTAAAATGAAGATCCTTCCTTAATTCCTTACTTTTTTCATTCTCTTGATACTAGATGTTTTAAAGCCTTTCCCTCATGGTCATGGACCTCTTTTTTAATTGGTTAATGTTGTTCCTATAATAAGATCCACCCTATGTGTGCAACACTTATATTTGGTGTATTGGATCATGTAAAACTTCTTCCTTTTATGTTGGTGGATCTGTCAATTCCCATCAGTTTTTTCATGCAGGGGGGTTTCATGCTTTTGTTATATTTTTGGAATCTTGATGCATTAAAAATAAATATTTAAATAAAATGGTTTAATTTAATTTAAGGTAGAGAGAGAAAGATTTTCATGTTTTTCACACATTTTTTATATTATGATATTAAGACTAACTATTATTATTATAACACTAAAAAACATGGTTGTTGGGAGAATTTGTTTCACTATAGTTTTTATGATAGATAGCTTATGTTTTTCGGATTGTTATATATCACCCTAAATAGAATTGGTTAATAACTTATATTAGATTAATTAAATGGTATACACATAAAAATTCATCATGTGTGAGATTTCCCTTAAAAATGAAATGGAATCAGTGAAAATCCCCTCCAACAATTTGGAAAAAATGATAGTGACTTTCTGGGGAAAGTGTTGTGACGTGTGAATGGGTGTCGTGTTGGGTGGTCACTCTAAGGGATGGTTATGATGGGAATTGGTGGTGATGTGGTAGCTTTGATGAGGAGGTGGTTGTGTGGGATTGTCTTCACAAGGATGTAAACATGTGTATTTATGTGATGTGTTGTGTTATGCTAATTCTCAAACTAGTAAATTAATTAAACAAATGAAAATGTTGAATCCAAAATGGTAAGGTCTTGTTGGGATTATGTATTGAAAAGAATAATGAAAACATGAATTAATGTGTCTTATGTAGTTTAAATGGTTAATATTTACACATGAATTAATGTAAAATAAAATATGAAATAAGGAGCTCATAAATCTGAAATATATTAGTTGTTTAAATATAAATAGAATGTTAATTTAAAATCTATGAAAATTTCATTAATTTTTAAATAATATAAAATGTAGATTATTTTATAGGGTGGTGTTATGAATTTAGTAATGGTAGAAAAAGTGGCAGAGGTTGATAGATTATGTGGGGATTTTGTGTGTTAGAATTGTGTTCATGTTTTGTACCCGTAGGATGGGATTGTTCACTATTATATATATATATATATATATATATATATATTTTGTATTTATTTTGTATTTTCTATATGTTCCACATCCATGTTGAGTACCTAGTTCAATAAAAAAATTGGGGTTTCTTTTTTAACATCCTTATGGTGGGGATGGATGGATAACCACCTGCTCTTCCATATTCCCTCCTCTATGTGACGATGAAATGCATAGTCTATGATGGATATAATAGAATTATCAATATGCGATGTTATGTGGTGGCCCATGTTTCTTTTGGATATGTGTTATTTGAAGACATAAGTCTTTTCTGGTGAGATGATAAATGGATTATAGTGGGGGTTACACATTGAAGGATGATGGATTTAGGTTGATGTAATTCATGTTCATGAAACCTTATTATTTTGGTTATGGTGTTGTTATATTTCTATGGACCATGTTTTTTAGGGTAGGATGGAATGTTATGTGAAGTTATGTGTTGCTAGGAAAAAGATGTAGGAGTTCTTGGAGATGCGTTTTTTTGTGTGTGAAGTCAGATAATTATTTGGAAAGTGGTGCCAAGTACCCATTATAGAAATGACTAATTTATGTTATTATAATATTATAAATAATTTGGTGAGGATTCCATGAAGATGATGGGTTTGTTTAGTTGAACTATTTAGGTTTTTTTATTCATCTATTTTTTACGGGTTCATTTTTATGGTTCTTTCACATGTGAATGAGAGTTATTAGTTCTCATACTATCTATACATGTTTTATCATCCTATTTAAATAAAAAAATATCAAGATTCATGGATAATTATGTGGACTATGATGGAAATTACTAGCATGAACATCAGGATTGTTGGTGTGTCACTTATTTAGCTTTTACATTTAGATATTAACTTTATATACTTTTATTCATACCTATTTTATTTATATATACATTGTGGAATTTTTTTGATTCCATTTTACATTATTTCATGGATTTTATTTATTTTTAATATCATATCTCTTGATCCTACATATATTATATAGTGTAATTATCCCTATTTGTGATCTTTTTAAATCTTGATGCTAGTCACCAACATGGGGCCTACTGGAGGCAGGAATTGGTTTTCATTATCTCACTCTCCTCATGGTGTTATCTCTTAAGGGAGGGGGTCATACCATATGCAGATTAAAGGATTATGGTTAAGAGATAGGATGGGATTTAAAGTTTGGAATGATGAGGATTTCATGGGCTGTTATAAAAATAATCCTAGTTTACCTTTTTACATAAAATAAGTTATGGGGACTAGATAGGAAATTGTATTTTAGGACCCTCGTGATACATTTCGTAGACTCTATACTAATTTAATGACCAAATGATGTGGATTTTTTTATAAGATAGTGACCTAGGATAGGTATATTTATCAGGATTACTAGCATTCTTCATTGAATTTGGTGATTTTTTACTAGGAACATTAAGAAATCATAAAATAAATTGAATAAATATTAATATTATTATATATTATTGCTCATATGATCTATTTTTATCCCTTTCAACTATAGATCATGGTAATAATACTTGTGTGGATCTGGAAATGGGGTTTCAGTAGGCTGATTTAGTTAATCATTAAAGGGTTGGCCCAATTTAGAATGATGATCAATGGTAGGGGCATTGGGATCTATTCAGTGTTTGGCATTTGGGAAGTATTAGGGAATCATTTTTTGACATAGTCATAGAGAGCTAGTTGGAGGAGCTCAAGTTCGCATTCAGTTTGATCCAATACCCATTGGAGTACTAGGCCCTGCTACCAGTTAGTTGAAGTGAGGTGGTGTGCATCAGTGGTGGAAATTGTACCTTAGAGATAAGAATTAGTTAGAAGTTTTTTTGGGTTAACATCCATCAGCAGTTCCTGGGATAATGTTTTTTTCAACTATGACGGCAGTTAAGAGGTAGGATATTCTTTTCCTTTAGAATGGGAATATGTCTATATGGGAGATGAGGATCATGTTCTGGAATATGTTTCACTTTTCCACAAACCTATTTCGGAATGTGGTGTCTCATGCATGGAATCTTGAGGGCGGTCATCTTCCTTCAATTAATTATGTGGCTACTCCAATTACATTATTGAAATATCTAGTGGTTTAGAAAAATATAGAGGTGATAGAGCACATGTACTAGTGGTATTTTTAATGATGAGAGGGGAACTAGTAGGGTTCCTTAAGAAGAATAATTTCTAGTATCTAGTTCAATTCATCAGGCCCTTTGAGAATCTGACTAGTAGGGAATCAACCTCAGCAGATCCCCTTCTATAATTCTAAGGCTAGTGGTTTTTGTGATTAACCTCTGGGCTTGTGGATAGTGTACCTCATCAATGTGTTTCTTGTCCACTAACAGAATCAGTGCCCAGTGGATTCTCAAACTCATATTGGTAGAGATATATATGTTCATAATCTGACCCAAGAGAAAGTTCCAGTGAGGTCATTTTAGTAGTAAGGGTAGAAGGATTATGCTATTCCAAGAGGGGATGGTTCATGTAGAATCCGACCTCAGGATGTTCCTCCAATTTAAGGATTAGGACCCAAGCATTGATTTTTCTTTTTGACTCTAGAGGTTTTAACTCCTTTATTGTAACCACTCTAGTATATATTCTTGGACTATATATATATATTATTTCCATTTCCCTAGTGTTCAATACACCGTTTAGTGGAAACCCCATCTTTTATGATGTCATTTGGGGGAGTAGAATGATGATGGGGACACAAAAATCTTATGGGGACATGTTCTTACTTCATATGTAGTCATAAAATGTCATATACATCATCTTCTAGCTATATTATATGCATGTTGTCATAATTAAATCCAAAGGAGATTTATGTTCTCAGATGTGTATAGCCAACGTGGTGTTTTTGTTAGCATGTAGAGTTTCAAGGTGGTCAGAATATGCCTTGATCACCTTATTTCCTTGATGGTTGAGTTGTCTATGGAATAAATGGGTGCTATGGTGGATGATGATTATAGGGATTTCAATAATTTTTTGTATTTCTTTTCGAGGAGTTTTTGACACTACCCCATCAATGTTTTGTTGAGTTTCAGTTAAATCTATAGCCCATTTATTCCCTATTTTCAATGGATCCTTATTATATTTTAGCAAATAAATTGTAGGAGATGAGGATTACGATAGATGATCTGATGTATAAGGGTTTCATCTGACCTAGTGTGTAGTGGTGTGGTGCTCTAGTGTTATTTTAAAAAGAACATGAATGGTAGTTTTGGGTTGATTATTTAATACCAAAGGTCAAATCATGCGAGGATCAAGAATCATTACCTTCTTGTTTCAATAAACAATATTTTTGACAACTTGAATGGGGAAAGTTGGTTTTATATTATTTATTTGTGGTATGGATATCACATGTTGAGGGTGAAGGTTGAATATATCACAATTATTTCCTTCTGATAAAGTATTTAGAACTTTGATTTCATTGTCTCGCTATTCATTGTTACGAAAGAACATGTTGTGCTCATGTGTCTCATGAAAATTATGTTCCATGTATTCCTAAAACATTTTGTATTCGTGTTCCCTGATGACATATTGATATACATGAAATCAAAGGAGAATCATATTGATCATCATAAAACAATTTTGTAGCTTCTTCAATGCTACCATCTCATAGGAAGTCTATCCAAGGGTATGTTATTGAAACTAGATGTTCAAATCCTTAGGAATGTGGTGTCTTAGTAGGGTGAAGAATTCTAATCATCGATGTTCGAGGAATTTGTCTCTTTGGTATCCCCCATGAGTGTTGTAGTTTATTGTAGCTTCCATATTCATATGTGATATTACCGAAGGTTATTATATCAATTCTCATGGATTTTGGAACTTCTAAAATCACAGAATTGGAAGGGCCTTGATTTTATCTATACTAATCAATCTCAGGTAGCATTGGACTATCTGAAGGGGAGAATTTCTAGTGATATAGTGCTTCAGTTTCCAGAGGTTGGTGTGTTGCTTGAGGTCTTTTGTAACACTTCCCATCTGGTATTTTGATGAATATTGATGAAACTGAAGGAATTGATCTCTTAAGGGTCAAGGAATATATTCCTCCATGTTTTTAATTATTCCACCCAAGATCTAGAGTTGGAGTCAGTTGTATGTGAACTAAATATTTGGTCACATTTCCTCATTGGGGTGTTATTTTTTATCTTCAAAGATAAAAAGAGATTCAGGTATAACATTTATTAGTGTAATTTGAATCTATTGAAAAAAGTTTGGATGTAATTTATTTAGGATTATGATTTCGATATCTCTTCCACCTCAGGAATGGAGAATGTTTTGATAGATTCTTTGAGAAGGACATTATCGACGGATTTTCTCCAAGAGTCTGGAGATTGAAAAATGAAAATTGATCAGATTCAATCGCTAAACATAGATATGAGGGTGTTTGATGTTGTATATTACTGGTTTTAGAGGAAAGTTCAATCTTATTTGAAGATTCACGTGGAGGAGTGTCAATAGGGATACTCAACAGAAAAGGTGATGTGTGATTGTTTTAGAAATGGTGATGCTTCAGAGGGATGTTCAGAGGATGGTAAGAATGAGATGTTGTTTTATGAGAGGATATTTTTTGGTAGAGAAGTGTGAGGGATTCCATGGTGAATTTCATAGATTAAGTTTTGGGGAACAGTGGGGGGTTTCCATGATATACCATGTTTTGAGGACAATGTTTTGATGTCCCTATATGAAATATTAAGTGATAGAGTTTCTAGCTTGGTGATTAGCTATCCGTAGGTAGACAGATAAAATCATGTTCCTGATAGTTTATGGTATCCCATGGATGTTCCTAGGTGGAAATGGGGCAACATATCCATGGACTTTTTCAATGTTTTACCCAAATCTTAGAGAGGATTCCATGCTATCAGGGATTTCATTGACTGGATGATAAAATTATCTATCTTCATTGCGATTAAGGAGTTAGGTGTCATGGTTGATTCGTTGGGGAGGTAGGTAGATGTGTTGACTCAATTGAATGGATTTATAAGGACCATTTTCTATGCCTATAGAGGATTGGGGAATTATTTTTGAAGAAATTTATACCACAACACTTAGTTTCACACTCAGATTGATGGAAATATGAAGAAGAATATCTATACATTAGAGGACATATTGTGAGCATGCACCATGGAATTTTTTGGATATTTGGAATATATAATTCACATGGATGTGTTTTTCTATAATAATATTTAGAAATCATCTGTCATTATGGCCTCATTAGAGGATTTGTGAGGGAATACATTTCAATCTTTTTTGTTTTGGGATAAGATTTGGGAGTCAATAGTTCTGGGTCCCAATGTGGTTCGGAGCATGATAGAGAAGGTTAACCTCATTCATGGGGTGATGAATGTGCATTAGGATTAATATAATTCATATAAAGATCCCTGAGGTAGGACATTGGAGTTTGAGGTTGGAGAATAAATGTTCTAGACAGTCCCCCTGGGCGTGGGAAGTGGAGGTTTGAAAGATAGAGTAAGCTCTTACACATGTTGTTTGGGCATTTTAAGGTATTGGGGAATGTTGGTGAAGTGTATTATCAGTTGTAACTTCCACCATGTCTAAACTAGATCATTATGTCATCCACATATACTATATCTATCATTATCTTCCTAATGACTCCCATATCAGTGACTATGGGAGAGTTTGATATTTTGCATGATGTGATGTTCATGGAGTGTCCAGATGAGATCTAGAGTCAAATAGAGAAGGTGTTTCGAGGAAAAAAAATTCACTACATCATGTATTTTTAATTCCATGTGCCCTATAAGATATTACATTGCATCATGAGACATATATGAATGACCATTACCCTAAGTTGTTTTCAGATATTATGGTTTTTTCCTCAATTTTTTTGTGATGTGATTTCTGGACCTTATATTTTATATGAGTCATTATTATTCTATGTTGATATAATGGGTGATTATTGATTAAATTAATAAAAAAGGTGGTACAAATCGATCCATAAATTTTTTTATACATTTCCTCGATTGAAACCATGCAGGTATGTCGATGTTCCCCAAAGAAGATAATATCTTGACATGGGATATGGAATTCCTTGGTCAGTGTACATGGGACTCTGACGTGTGTTGTTTGTGGAAGTTTTTGTTATAGGGTTATGTGGGTATGAAATGTTTTTGTAAGCGGTTATGTAGAAAATATGAGTATTTTTGTTATTAGTTATGTTTTGGATATATTTTTTGGTTGGTGTGATTTGTTATAGGTGATGTTTCTAATGTTAAAAGACCCTTCATAAGTATCTCAAGGGATGGTTGTTTGGACCTTTTCCATATTTCCTTATGTGTTTTATTTTATCCCAATGGAAGTAATAGTTTTATATGTATCATATGTTATAGTAATAACCTTCTAGCTAGTAACATTGTTGGAAATCTACTGGTACATGTGTTTGTTGAATGATACCTGGGTTTTTGAGATGTTTATGAGTAAAACAGGGGTATTCAAATGACGATGGTAGCTCCTAATGGTAGGTCATGATTGTAATGTTAAAATTATTAGTCTAGTTTTATCTTTTGAAGGAATCTCCAAATATTTTCTCATCATGGTATATTTGGGTAGTAGTTTTTTATGGTATATACAGATAGAAGCTCCTGATGGTATATCTAGATTTTATCCCTTGATGGAAGCTCTTGTTAGAAAATAAAATGTTTTGGAAAAATCTCTTAATTATATCCCCTAATGGTAGCTCCTGATAATATCTCCTTATAGAAGTAGATTTAGTGTGGTAGTAACTTATGATGCTATCTCCTGAGGGTAGATCCTTGTTGATGAAACAGATAGTTTCTCCTGATGTTATCTCTATAAAGTAGTCTAAATAGTATAGTGGTTTCTACTAATAGAAGAAGACATAGTTTGGTAGTATCTTCTGAAGTCATCCCTTGATGGTTTCACATAACGGTATCTCCTGATGATTGTTCTTGATAGTAACTCTTGGCGGTAGAATAATTAATCTAGTTGTATTTTCTGACTATTCCTTCTTACATAGGCTTGTGATGGTAGATTCTCTTACTATCATCTAGAGATAGCTTCTCATGGTAGAATCTCATTATACCTCATGGTGGTAGCTCTTGACGGTAGAACTTGATGGAAGCTTGTGGTAGTAGCATGTTACAATTTTTCAAAATATTATAGTTTTCCCCATTTTATCTTTTTATTTAAATTATTTTTTAATGCCTTAATTAAGGTAATTATGGTTCATTTGAAAGTTGAATATTTATAAAATCCACTTCAAAAAAATGGATCTTTTAAATGGATCATTCGTGAGGAATTTAATAAGTTCATAATTAATGGTTAATTAGAATCATATATGTGATCTAAAATTTTAATCATTGCATATCTATTGATTTTAAACAAATTATCCTTCTTTTATTCCTTGATTCCTATATTCTATAAATTATATAGGTTCTATGTCCTATCCTTTGGAGTCATGGAACCCTGCCATTATTGGTTTGAGTTCTTCTCGTAAGGGGTTACACCATTGGTGTGCACCCCTTGTTTTTGTTGAGTGGATCGCATGAATATTCTTCCATCAAGGTAGGGTATCCTTCTTTTCTCATTAGTTTTATCAAGTTCTATGGGTTCATTCTAATTTATATTTTGGGATTATGGTTTGATTAATCATAGTAAAGATAAATTAACCAGTTTAATTATAATTAAAGGGGATAGAATTATTGTTATGTTTTTACATATTTTTGATATTGTGGTATTGAGATTATCTATGATGGTTGTACCACCATATATTATTGTTTTTTGGGAGCATTTAGTTTTATTATTGGGGAGCCCTAATTTTATGATCATTTGATATCATCAAAAAAATAATTAGTTAATTAATTATATCTACCTCATGAAATGGTTTCCCATACAAAATTTTAATTTTCTCAGAATACCCTGAATAGTGAAGTGGAATTGAATAAAATACAATCAAAAAATAACTAAAAAAATTATATTTGAATTTATGAAGAATGAATTGTGATTTTTGAGTGGGTGTATAATTTTTTAGTCATGCTAAGGGGTAGTTGTGAGGGGATTTGGTAGTGATGTAGTGGTTGGGATGATGAGGTGATTATGTGGGCCAGAAGGAATGCTGATGATGGGTTTTATTTTTTTGTGATGTTATGGGTTACTCTAGTTTTCCAACTAGTAATGGAATTAAAAAAATAATAATTTCCAAATATAAACCGTATGGGATGGATTATAATAAGGGTTGAAAGACTGACATACACTTAAATTGAAGTGTTTTTCAAGTTTAAAAATAAAATTTTAAGTCATCAATTAATGGGATAGAAATGTGTAATAATTTGAATAGAAATATGGAATAAATGGGTTTTTTAAATAAAAATTCATTATAAATTTGAAATCTATAAAATTTGTTTATTTTAGAAAGAAGACAAAATAAAACTTTTGTTTAATGAGACTATGTTATGCATTTAGTGTTGGCAGCTAAATTAAAGGATATTATGGGGAGATTTGGTGATGTTGTAAGTTTTGATGATATTATTGTGGTGAACCCATATACTTGGCTTGTGTGCTATAGTATTATATATTTATATATATTATATATTTCTGATTTTTTATACACTCACCACCCATGTCGAGGACTCAGTGCGAAAACCCAACAGTTTTGGGGGTCTCACTCCGAACATCATAGTGGTGTGGATTGATGGACTACCATACACTCTTACCTACTCCCTCTTCTATTTTACGATGATATGAATTGGCTATGAAAGCCATAATTGAAAATTACAATGTTGAGATGTGACGTGGTGTGGTGGACTAGGTTTCTTTGAGTGATGTGTGATTTGATTACCTAGGTGTTTTCATGTACAATGATGAGATGACTTATAGTGGGGGTCATGCATAATAAGAGGTTGGAACAACGTAGATTTCCTTCCTCTTCATGATATCCTACTGTTCTATTTTTGGATGTGATGTGTTGTAATTTACCAAGTGTATTTAAGCATGATGGGATACGATGCGAAGAAATGGGATGTTATACATAAGTGGTGGGAGTTCCAGGACATATGTCATTAGTGTGTGAGAGTGGTTAATCATTAGGAATGTGGGGTGGGGTTCCATTTATCAATATACATCATATTATGTTATAACACATGTATGTGTAATTTAGTGAGTGTTCCATGTTTAGTACAGGTTTGTTTAGTTTTCCTATTTATTGGTTTTTTTATTCTGTAGTTTTCTCAGAGGTGAATTAATATTATTCTTTCACATGTGCATAAGATACATTGGTTTTCTTACTGAGTATACTTCTATGAAGCCTCTTTATTATAGAAACAAAGTATATTTCCGCTTATCTGTGTAGAGGAGACCCATTACATGGTGTGATGGCCTAGGGGGTATTAAAGTCTATTATATGGACCTAAAAGCCCATATTTATTCCCCAATGGCTCTCTATTGAATAGTATTGTTACATTACCGGGGATAATATAGTACTTTCTACTATACTATCACAACTACATTTCCTTATATAGTGTCAACTAGAGCTATAATGTCACCTATTTATAGTCTAATTCTATTATATTGCTTCTACAGTAACCCCTACCCAATGGGTTTTGAACCCCCATCCTTTTTATAGTATTATAGGTTGTTTTCCATTAATTAAATCCCCAACTACATATACTGAGTATAATTGTATTCTCGCACTTGGGATATAAAACCATTTTCTATTTTTCATGAGTATTACAAGAACTATGATGGATATTAAAATCTTTGACATCTATACAGTTAATGTGTCACTACATTAGATTTTACTTTTGGGTATTTACTTAGGTGACGTTTACCAATAGCTATATTTTTTAGACATGAATTGTGGGATGTTTTTTGTTACATATTTATTTTATATCTGGAATTTTATTGATCATTTATATCCTATCTATCAATCCTACATAGATTATAGATAAAAATTACTTCAAATTATGAGGTTTGTATACCGTGGATGCCAGTTTCGAACCTAGGGCCTATGGGAGGAATGTAATAGGGGTCATTATATATCTCCCCTCATTGATGTATTTCTGGAGGGAGGGGGTCCTGACACATCCATATAAACAAATTCCAAATAATCGGAGGAATAATTAATTGAATTAAAAAAACATATGTGGTATATTTTTTTAAAAATCTTTATGCAATAAAGGATTAAAATATGATATTTTCGGTAAATGTAATTATTGTAATAAATATTTTATATTTTTTATGTATGGATTCCCATGTTTTTAATGATAAATAACTTAATATTGGGCTATATCTATTATTTATAAAGTATATAAATAAGATTAAGTGAGGTATTACAAGTGTCAATCCTGAAAATAATTTTATATTTAAGATAACTATTGAGTAAAATATGATTTCTTTACTATGATTTAAAATAACACATAGTAGGAATTGAAAGAAACTGATTATTTTCTTAGAAAAAATGTGAAGCATATGTTATATTTTTTTCTAAACACTATAGCTTGTAAAACCTCCATCAATTTTATTTTATATGCGTAAAAAACATAATGAAATTTGAGAAAAATAATCAATGATGAGACTTTAACCATTACAATTTAAAATGATTATAGAGAATCAATTTTCATTTAAAATTGATTCTATTATGGGAAAAATAATGTAAAATAAAAAGAAACACATTAATAAGTATATTAGTTAGGATTATAAATATATTTATAAGTTGTTACATAATGATATCACTATCAATGATGAATTTTTTAAGAGTACTAATAAAATAAAATGATGAATTTTTAATCTATATTATGATAACATTTAAAAGAAAATGACCCAATATTCAATTAACAAAACATCGAGGTTAATCATAAGTAATATTTTTCTCAATACTTCTCAAACACATACTCTAAAGCATTGAGAAAAATTATTAAATGATTATACAAGGGTATAGAAAAAAAGTAATATATGATTTTTTGAAACTATATAACCTTTTATACTCAAATAAAATTATATTATCGATTAGATAAAATTCAATACATGAAAACAATTGATGAAAATAAAAAATGGATCTTTATATTCTAAATGAAGAACTTAAATATTTATAGATAAATAAGTATTTTATTGAGAGGTTATGTAGATAATACAGATTTATATTTTATTTTAACAATGAATTTTGATTAACCTAAAAATAATCATCATATAAGACAAGTGATCTAATTGATACTAAATCATTGATAATTATATTTATTTCCATAATATTTTTTTGGATAAGAAAAAAACCAATAATAAATTAATTAATTTCATTTTGAACTACATTTTCATAACATGATTGTGTTATGTAATGAAAATATCATGATTTTCTCAATTCAATTTTCCAATATTTAAACCTACCATATGATTTAATATAATATCAATCAATAAAGATAATGAAAAATAAATAATATTGTCTTATAAGATACAAATAACATATGATTCATTAGAAAATCATTTTTTCTAATCTACAATTAAATCAATTTATTTAAGAATATTACTATGTTCTAATTTTTTAATAGATTGAAACCAAAATATTATTATTATTTTTTATCTATAAGTAAGATAATTTAATATTTTTAGTTCCTAAAAAATGGATCATACATTGAAATAATTTTATATAAAAAAAATTATCATAGAATAGGCATCCACATTTTCACCTAGACCAGTCATTATTTCAATATTTACATTCTCAATACTAAACTATGAAAATATTTCATACCATGTGAATATTGAACATAATGAGAAAAAAAATATTATATATAGAAATAGTGAGTTGAATTATAAAAAATATATATAGTTAAATGTTTATAAATTCAACTAAAAGCATTACATTAACAAAAAACATAGATAAAATGAAAGAATATGAACATTCTGGAATGTTAGTGCAAATAATGGTCCTTTTAGTTATAAAAACATCCTAAATAATTATAGATCCTTAATCAGGATAAAAATTTTGCATTGGTCCACCCTTATAATTTTCTCACATATTTATATTCACACACATAATGTTCAAAAACTCAGACCCATATAGGTCACTAGTTTCTACAACATAAACTAGAATTGATTAAATTTCATTGATAATGGAAGTTAAAATATTAAAATTTTGACACACTCATAACATGAAAATGGAAGGCGAACTAAAAAATAAAAATAACTATATTGATTTTGGACTCATTAAATGAACAGAAAAGATTTTTAGGTATTTTCACATCACATTATTGTACATTTTCATTAAATCGTTAATTATACTTTTTTGTTTAGAGATGGATTTATAAAAAAATTGAAAATAAAAATATTTTTATTCTTCTAGTTTTAATAACATAAAATAAATATATATAAATAATGTTTTTAAAAAATTCTGAATAAAAAAATTAAAAATTGTTTACAGTGAACACGAAATTTATTGATATATATAGTTGTATTACTATTTTCATTGTAACAACAACATTTTAAAATAAATCATTTGACGATATATTTAAACATTATTCATATGTAAAAGAATTGTAAAGTAATAATACTAACAATACTCTATACAAAATTCTTATTTGTAGTATCGTATTTACATATTCATGAAATTGTTGATTCCAACCCTCAATACCATTCAAAAAACGTTTAAAAAGGAATCATAAACTAGTAATAAAGAATCCGTGTAATAGCCTAGAATCTCATAGCAGGTATAAATATTATATTATGTGGATTAATTAATAGTTAAAAGAAACTAAAATGTATTTATTATAATTTTCTTTGAAAATAGTAACTGAAATTAAGTATTTTGGTTAATTTAGTCAAAAATGTTTTATCCATTTTAATGTGAATGATGATATTTTCTATCAAAAAGATATTTAGTAAAATATTTCAAATGAATTGAATATTATAATTATTTAATTGTGTTATGAAATTATTTTCACTATTAATGTTCATATTTTAATATTTTCTAATAATTATGCAATCTGACATTTAAATAATAATAAGTCCTTTTGTTTAGTAAATTAAATAAATAAAAAATAAATTGAGAATTAAATGTAAGGATTAAATATGTCAAGTGATAATAATTAGAAATATTAATTCATTATCAAAAAAATAATAATTTAATGAAAAATGTGAATAAATAAAAAAGATACATCTCTTAAATTTGAGTATAAAATAATATTTTGATTAGTTAATTTTATTGATAAATTTGATAAAAAAAAGAATGTTATGCATATTGTGTGTGTTTTATTATAGTTCTAGTATTATACTAATTGTTACATAAATAAATGATTATTTTTGTAAAATGGAATTTATACAGATTAATACCAAAGATTAACATAAAAATCCTTATAAATAATTATACTTAATTAACAGATATGTTAAATAATAACATTATAAATTAATGTTTTCAAATAAGAATTGATAATATATATATATATAATTCATTTTATCTATGAATGTATATATATATATTAATTTAAAATTTAATGGTATATATGAAATATGAAAGATCATATTTCATAATCTTATATATAAAATTCCTATAAATAAAATTTTATAATATTAAATGAAATATAGAATAAATAATATAAATTGATGAAATTTTATGAAATAAGAATTAAAAATATTATGGTTATTAAGATAATATGATAATAAAATATTATTGTATTTATTAAAAACAAAAAATAAAATAATTGTATAAAACTGGATAGAAAATAAAAATAATGAGAAATCGATATAAATAAAAATTGGGAAATGAAAATAATTGGCAGGGTTTCCACGAGATTTTTGAGGGAGAACGAGACTAACAGGGTAGAAGTTCATCTTCATCATTAAGAGCAGGAGGTCTTGATCCGGAATAGGCTAATCGGAAGACAAGCTATAAGGTTTGATAAAGATTTGATAGATATGCGAGGTCAGATGCGAGGTCAAGGCTGAGCATGACTGTGAGTGCTTACGACAGCTAGGCAATGTTCGAGCGTTTATCTATGTTGAATATGAGGGTTATGAGTGGTAGTAAGGTTGAAGTTCAAACTAAGTCAGAAGTCCAATATGAGTTTGATGAGTTGCGTAATGTTTTTCATTGAAATATGGCTCTTATTTTATAATATCTTTATTGTGTTGTATAGAATTTAAATTAAGTAATTTTTTTCTTAAAATTAGATATACCAATATGATTTCTAGATTCAGATTATAATGTATTAATTTCTCTACATGTCTTTTTCATGCATATTCCATCATCCACTACATGTTAGAGTGTCTTTAGTTGATTTTAAGTGTTCTAAAAATCCTATCAGTATCATATAGATTTTATTTTTTCTATCATTTTCATAAATATGTTTTCATTTTAGTGTTTTTTATTGTGGTCCATTCAATTAACCAAACCTTTGGTCATAAATTCCATTTAATATAGATATTTTTTTAATTTATTCATACTCAATTAGTTCTCCAATTTTGTTTCAACTCGTTTTCTAAAAACTGTTTGATGATTGTGATTATTTTAGTTCATAGAATCTTTTTTCTCATTTTTGAATCTTTTGAGGTCATGTTTTTAATCTTATTATCATGCGATTCAATCAAATATATAAAATTAAGATCTGTATATCAAGTTTCTCAATAATTTTTTTGAGAATTATAAATCCATAAGAAACTTTCAATACAATATATATATGTGTGTGTGTGTGTGTGTGGGTCTACAATGAGTTTTCACCTATAAAAAGTTTCTTAGTATTGACTTCTTGAAGCACTGCCTATCGAGATGATGGTGTTCTTTAGTTCTTTTGAGTTTGGAGATGCATACATCGTAAGGGAAACCAATGGGAATTTATTTTATTTGTTTTCCAAATCATGGGAAGTGCGAGATATAATGTCTGTAAAAGTTAGTGTTATAGTGTTATGTCAAGAATAAAATGAAGAACAAGGCCCTGTAAAATTTGTAAGGGGATTTATTTTACTTTGAAAATTATATTTCATTATTATTGTAGACATATTATTAATTAATGTTTTTGTTATCTATTTCAAAGATAGGGTTTTTATTCTCTGAAAGGGGTTTATTATTTACATTTGTGATCAAACTTATTTTTAATGTAACACCTTTGTTAATTAATTATTTCTAAGGGACTTTATGAATTTTTCAGAACTATTATTTTTACTAAAGCATCATTTCATTATTGTCAAGAGTATTTTTTTTATGGTGAATCTATTAAATTATAGGTTTTTCATGTTCTATGTTTTTTAATAAATATTAATCACCAATTAAATTTTTAATTTGTGATTTATATATACATGTAATGCTCAACATATACTAGCTATTAAGCAATACTTTTTAATGGTTTCATTTAATTTATGTATTTATTATATATATATATATGAAATATTATTTCCATGTTCCAATGTATTTTGAGCTTATGAATAAGTATTATTTTTAGTATTCATAACTATCTTTAAATTAATTAATAACCAGATATTATAATAAATTCATCATGTCATATGCATGTTATACGAAAATCGGAATTATGGCCATACATCAATGATTTTATTTTTATGACACATATACGTTAATATATGCATGAGTATATAAATAAATGTATATTAACATATGAAAATGATATGAATAAATTTTACAAAATTATATTTTTATGGAATTAGAAAATAAATCTTATGAATGTAATTAATAATTAATGTTTATGCATAATTAGATTTATTCTTACCAAGTAAAATATATAATTTCTAATGAAGAATATTATTTATATAATTATATAAAATTAAAATAGAACACGATTATTTATTTTATGATTATATTTTAAAATGAAAACCCAGTGAAAATGTATATGTATGTAAAGAGATATTAAAATGTTTTTATAAAAATCAATGCTTGAATGTTGTAAATATCGTAGGGAATTGGGGAGTGAACCCAATTACTCAACATGTGAGTAGGTCCAAGATATAATTCAATTTTGTAAGTCACTAAAATGTTTTTTTTCTTTAAACTTGCACAATGTTTTCTACAATCACTAGATTATATTTAAAACGATTTTTATTCAAAAGTAATTTCAAATGTGTTGTATTATTTTAAACGTATTTAATTTCATTTATGATTTAAAAGGGTATATTGAGAAGTATTTTTATGTTATTATTTTAAGAGTTCTCAAAATAATATGACAATGTTATTTTAAAATAATGATTTTCTGAAATGTGTTCCAGCAATTCAAAATCCCTAACTGGGAAATTGAATGCTCACCCAATTTTTTAAAAAATTATTATTCCCATGTATTATAGCTTCCCGAACTTTTCCTACTTTACTATTACATCATTTAAAAAATAATCAACATAATAGTATTACACATAGAGGATCTAAAGGTTTAGTGTGTTGGTAAAACTAGGACCATACATAACAAATACAACATCAAGCATAAACATTTATTTAATTTCTTCTTCTCTAGCTTCTTATTGGCACTCGTCCTCTCCTTAGTATATGTAGCCAGCTACGGATATACATAAAATGTGGTGAGATAGAAGCCCAGTAAGAGGATAGATAAGAACAATATAGCATGAGGTGATCATAGTCATAACATAGGCAAAACATCATGAACATGATAGGAATATAAATATAAGACTTGAAATGTGGAAATACATAAAACTCCAACATCATGTCTTAGTGGTTAACTACCACACATAATTGTGAACCAAGATAGCATCTTTTTTAAACATCATTTCACATTTACTCATTATATTCATCACTTTACTTAATGCATTGGAGCACTATATAATTCTAGGCGCACCCATCACATTTAAAAATTCATATTGCGCTATATAATTCTGGGTGCACCCGTCACATCATAACATTATCATTTATCATGCGTGAAAAAATGAACATATAACATAAATCAACATAACGAACCCATGAAAATTAATGGGTTTCATCTCATAATAACACTTTCATAATCTTTGGGTTCCCAAAAGAAAGAGGTAATAACACACATGTTACAAGAACTGTCCACTTTGAGTGAGAAGTAAAAGGGGCGTTCTTAAAAGAATAGTTCTTTTAGAAAACATTTTTTTGGTCATAAAACCCTGTGAAAAAAATTTATATCCCATAAAAGTAAAGTCAATTATGAAAAAATGATCTTTAAATAGTAACAATATCAAAAATGGAGTGAAAGGGGGAGAACCCAAAGGAAGAAAATTGGGTTCGAGATTTCCCCTTACCTTGTACCCGAATGATTTCTTCTCTTTAATGTCTTGTATAATGACATTATATTAATTAATTAGAAATTCAGAACAATGTTTACATTAATAGTTTTAATTATGGTTTCATTATTTCATATTATGTTCCTTTGGACGACTTATATAGTTTAAAAACATTGTTCGGGGATGTTCGTTTTTATGGTTTTTCTTGGGTGGTTCACTTGTATTCTTAAATTGAAGTTCAGGTAGAACATGGGTAAACATACAGAAATGATATTACATTTTATTAGTGATATTACATGATCTTGAATGATTTTATAATGAATTATATTATATCCATGTGTGTTAATCATTAGATAAGAATTAAATGATGATTATTTTGGTTAATTTGAGCGGTTTTTGGATCACAATGAACTTGTTTTAATTTATCCCTTAGTAATATGTTCATAAGTCAGTTATAGAACTTTAAATAGGACATAATACATAAAAACTATTCTAGTTCAACCATAAAAATGGTTTCATGACCAGATATTAAGGTTGAAATGGAAGAAGAGAGCATGTCGTTTTTGAAGGTGATAAATTTAACACCTCATGAACAACATTCTCTTTAATAAAATAAAAGGAAGAGGGAAAGGGGGTTGGGTGATATAATAGCCCATTAGCATCATATAATTATATTATATTTATAATACTAGAGTTACAATACATTTCAGATGAAAATATGTGGGCAGAGATCAAGAAAATAACTTGAACATGAAAGGTAATTAAAGGAGAAGAAGGAGGGAAATTACCTCTTAAATCATTCTCTTGAGAATCTCCTTAAGGGCCTAATCTTGGTTTTTTGATGAAACCAGAAGATCTTGGACGTGGGGGAGGGGATAGGGGATATTATTGGGTAGATATTAGACAATTATTGAAGCTTGAGAGGTGTTTTTTGGCAAGAGGAGGGGGAGGGATTATTTATACATGAGGAGGGAGGTGTTTTTAGTATAAAATATTAAGTAAAATAATATATCAAATGTTAGACTTCTAATAATAGTTTTTTTACATCCTAAATTATATATTAATATAATATAATTATTTTTAGGCTTTAATTCCTCTTTATAATTCTAATTCATTAATTTATTAAAAGGAATGTGAAAGAAAGAGAAAAAGACACTTTCAAGAATCACCTTTTGACTTTAGGCTTTGGAAAGTTCATTTTAGGTTTGAGAATTGGATATATTGTATTTTAAGGAACCATTTATGAAATTTAATACAATTTTTCATAATCTAATGTTCTATAATTTTTATTTCTTCATTACATCATTAATGATGCAATTTAGTATACACTGATTATGAGAAAAACTGTATTTTTTACTATTCACCTGAAAATTGAAGTATTTCAAAAAAATCCAAAAACATTACCCCTACCATTTTTTGATGTGTAGAATAAAAAAATTAATTCAATTTTTTAAAAATAATATTCTAAATATTATTAATTTAATATTTAATTAAAATCATAAATTACTTAAAAACAGTTTTAAAGATTAAAACTGATTTATAGTGCTTTCAAAAATTACGTAGGGTGTTATAAAATTATCTAAAAATAGAAAAAATTGATTCAATAATTTTGAATACATTTTAGGGAAATAAATATTATTTTAAATTAATTAATTAATTATAATTAATTATTTATGACTTACAAAATACTGAAACGTTCAATAAAGTCAAATTGTCACTTTCTAAGATGTCTAAATTTTATTTAATTAATCATAGGTAATGTTAATATTATATTTGATGATTTACTATTCATAAAGTTCATATTACTATTCATAATGGTATGTTACTATTCATAAGGGTAGGTCACTATTCACAAAAAATTATTTTTGTTTCATTAGACTTCAAAAATCATCTTGAACACAATCGTGAATGTCGGATTTTCGAAATTCCTAACACAGAAATGACAAACTTATGTTTAAAGGTCACTTATCACTTAGTGGTTCATTATTTTGTGACTTAATGTTATTTTATGACATAAATATAAGAAGGGAAGTTCCATTGAAAAACTTTGGGTCGTTACATTCTTCCCCCCTTAAGAAATTTCACCCCTGAAATTTCACTTTACAAAAACAGGTGAGGGTACTTCTCCTTCATTGCCTCTTCTGGTTCCCAAGTTGCTTCTTAAAACTTACGGTTCATCCAAAACACTTTGACATGATGGGTTGTATTGTTGCGTAGAACCTTATCTCTCTGATCTAGAATATTTACTTGCTCCTCCTCATAGGAGAGATCATCTTCCAATTGCACCACCTCTGAGTTTAGTACATGTGAGGGGTCTGGTATGTACTTCTTCAGTAGTGATACATTAAACAAATCATGAACATGAGCCATATTTGGTGGAAGTGCAAGCCGATAGGCCATAGCTCCTATGCGGTCAAGGATTTCAAAGGGACAATATACCTTGGGCTTATCTTCCCTTTCTTCCTGAATTGCATGACTCTCTTCCATGGGGATATTCAAAGTAAGACTTTATCTCCAACGTCAAACTCCAAGTCCCTTCGATGGTTGTCAGCACAGCTCTTTTGCTGACGTTGAGTAGTTTTGATGTGTTTCTGGATGACTTGAACCTTCTCTATCATCTCTTGAACAAGATCCGGCCCAAGTATCTTTCTTTCTCCAACTTCATCCCAACAGGTTGGAGTTCTACATCGCTTCCCATAAAGAGCTTCATACGGAGCCATCTGAATACTCAAGTGGAAGCTATTATTTTATGATAACTCAACCAATGGGAGATTCTGATCCCATCCACCTTTGAATTCTAGAGAGTAGGCTCTTAGCATATCTTCAAGCGTCTGAATAGTCCTTTCAGACTGGCCATCAGTTTGGGGATGATAGGTCGTGCTGAAATTTAATTCATTACTGAAAGCATGTTGAAGGATCCTCCAAAACATAGATGTGAACCATGGATCACAATCAGAGACAATTGAGAGTGGAAAACCATGAAGTCTCACCACTTCATTCACTTATATCCTTGCAAGTAGTTCAAACGATAGGTCTTCCCAAATAGCGATAAAATGGGCAGTCTTGGTGAGCCGATCAACTACAACCCATATCTTATTATTTCCCTTTGACGTCTTCATGAGACCCGTCACAAAGTCCATAAAAACATTTTCCCATTTCCACATGGGTATAGAAAATGGTTGCATCATACCCTTGGACTTTTGTCACTCAAATTTAACTTGCTGACATACCAAGCACCTTGATATATATTCTGCAATCTCTTTCTTCATGTTATCCCACCAGAAGTGTTCTCAGAGATCACAGTACATCTTGGTACTCCCAAGATGGATAGAAAAAGTTGAGCTATGTTCATTATCCAATATCTCCTTCTTTATCATGGGTGATGAAGACACACAAATCCATGTTCCAAACCGAATCACACCATCATCGTCAATATAGAACTCTTGCAGCTTCCCTTTCTTTACTGCATTCACCCTCTTTTGTATCTCCACATCATCCCTTTGTGTTTACTTAATCTTCTCTTAGACATATGGTTGCACAATCATTTGGTCAGGGTTGGATGTATCACATGCCCTTACGATTCCAAAATCCATCCTTTGAATATCCAAGAAGATAGGGTCTTTCTCTATCCGCAACATGTATAAAGCAGTAGGTACATTCCTGATTAGAGCATCAGCTACCTTGTTCGCCTTTCCAGGATGATATTGAATAGAGAAATCGTAATCCTTGATTATCTCTAACCATCTCCTTTGACACATGTTGATCTCCTTTTTTGTGAATTTATACTTTAGGCTCTTGTGGTCAGTGTATATGTCACAATTCTCACAATAAAGGTAGTGCCACCAGATTTTCAAGGCAAAAATCACCGCTGCCAGCTCTAGATCATGCGTCAGGTAGTTCTGATCATGGATCTTCAACTTTCGTGAGGCATAGGCTATCACGTTTTCATATTTCATGAGTACACAACCCAAGCCTTTATTTGAAGCATCATTGTATATCACAAAACTTTTTCCACTTTTCAGTAGTGTGAGTACAGGTGTAGTGATCAGCCTTCTCTTCAGCTCTTTGAATCTACCCTCACATTCTACCGTCCAGACATACTTTACCCCTTTCCTTGTTAACTTAGTTAAAGGTCCTGACAATCGTGAGAAGTTTCTCACAAAACGTCGGTAGTACCCAACTAATCCAAGAAAACTACAAATTTCTGTGACACTAGAGGGTCTGGTCCATTCCTCAATCACCTTTTTCTTTGAAGGATCCACATAAATTCCCTCACTTGTGATCACATGTCCCAAGAAAGAAACTTGATTAATCCAAAAGTCACACTTTTTGAATATGGCGTACAGCTTCTCCTTCCTCAATGTCACCAACACATGTTTTAGATGTTCTTCATGTTCCTCCTTTCTCTTGGAGTAGATGAGAATATCATTGATAAACACTACCAAAAATTTGTCAAGGTAATGTATAAAGACTCTATTCATCAAATCCATGAAGATTGTAGGGGCATTAGTAAGTCTGAAGGGCATCACAGAAAACTCATAGTGCCCATACCTTGTACGGAAGGTATTCTTCGGAATATCATCCTTCTTCACATTTACCTGATGATATCCAGAACGAAGATCCACCTTTGAGAATTATTGAGCTCCTCTTAACTAGTAGAACAAGTCATCAATCCATAGGAGAGGATACTTGTTCTTTTTGGTGATCTTGTTGAGTTCCCGATAATTGATACACAACGACATTGTTCTATCCTTCTTCTTCACAAAGAGCACTGGCGCACCCCAAGGCGATGCAATAGTGCGTATGCACCCTTTGTCCATATGCTCTTGCAGCTGCTTCTTTAACTCCTCTAGTTCGATAGGAGCCATCCTATAGGGGAACTTTGAGATAGGATTAGCTCTAGGTAAGAGTTCAATTGAGAACTCTACCTCACGATCCGGGGGAATTCTGGGTAACTCTTCGGGAAATACATCATCGTATTCCCTTACAATGGTCATTTCCTCAAGGTTGTGACTTTCCTTTGACTCAACCATTTGGGTGAGGTATGATTATTCACAGGGAATCAACACCCACACCATTGAAGGATTTTTCAAAGGAGATTCATGATCTTCCTTACATTTGTAGAGGAGCATGGGATGGTTCGGAATATGAAAAGATATTTCCTTTTCCCGACAGTTGATATGTGCTCTATATAATGAGAGCCAGTCCATTCCCATTATAGCGTCGAATTCCCCCAAGGGAAGTATTATGAAATTTTCCGGAAGAATCTTACCCCATACATCAATAGGAGAAGAGTTAAACACTTGGGTTGTAATGATTTCACCACTTGGTGTTTTTACAGATATCTCTACTTCAAGGTTACGTGACTTTGATTCTATAGTTCTAGCAAACTTTCAAGATCTAAAGGAATGCGTAGAACCAGAATCAAATAAGACTTTTTCCATTATTGAGTGAATAGGTAGTGTACCTTTTATGACTTCATTATCATGATCCACCTCCACAGTATTGATGGCATAATCCTTCCATTGTTCCTTTGGCTTTGGTGGCTGCTAACACTGATTACCCTCAAGAGATCAAGGTTTAGTGCACCGACTTGCATCATGCCCTAGCTTCTTATAGTTGTAGCATTGAACCATGAGTGGTTATCTCCTTTCATAGGCTACATTCTCATTCCTTTCTGTGTCTTTTTTAGACTCTTGAGAATGGTGTCCTTCTTTCCCACACTTGAAGAATTTCCCCGTCCCTTTTAGGCAGTTCCCATGGTGAAACTTCCCACTTTTTTGGCATGTGGGTCGTTGAGTTTTCTTCCCACCTATATCATTAGATCCACCAGATTGAAACTTCATCTTTCTTTTCTTATCACCATATCCATGGGACCATTCTCCAAACTCCATCTCCACTTTGAGAGCACACCAAAAAACTTCTTCATAACTCCCAAAGTCTCGAATTTCAAGAGCCTTTCTAAGGTGTGTTTTTAATACACTAAAGAATCTATCAATTTTGCTATCATTGTTGATAAAAAAACTGAAGCATACCTTATGAGCCTTATGAAGTTCGCTTCATAGGTTGTGAGAGATTCTCTATCTTTTCGCTTGAGCTCTATAAATTCTCTCTCCATCTTCTTGCACAGAGTTCATGGGAAGTTCTTATTAAGAAACATTATCTTAAAGTCTTCACATTCCATCTCTTCAATTTCCTCCCTTGGCAAGGTCTTCTTAATCAAAGCCCACAATTGACCAGCTTCTTCATCTAGATGACAAACATCTAGAGTCACCTCTTCCATATCAGAATAGTGAAGCAGAGAAAAGATCTTCTCCATGGATTTGACCCACTTTTCCACAACTAGTGGATCAGAAGATCCACAAAACGTCAGTGGTCATTGCCGCATAAAACATTCGATAGCTAGTTGCTCCCTCTTTGGTGAAGGAGGGCATTTTCCATTATTATGTTTATTATTAATAACCTAAGATAATTGGGTAGGGATCTCCATGAAATTATGAACTCCACCTCCCAAATCATTGGGGATGTCATTCGGGCAATCGTTGCATTGGCCCTCACATGAGTTGTTGGCCTGATTTCTCCTAGTTCCCACCATTTTCTAAAATAAAAAAGGTTAGAACAAAACATTAGAAAATAATTCATGAATAACTTATTCATTAAAACAATTTATACCAAAAACATAACATATTGGATCCCTAGGTAAATATTCTTGTGTACATATTTGTACCTAGTCTCATGCTTGAGGTTTTCTCTAGGGTTCACTAATCCTAATTCCCAAATTAACTAAACCTCTCTCTGATACCAACTATAGCATCCTAGTCTTTTCTTACATTACTATTACATCATTTCAAAGATAATCAACAAAATAGTATTACACAAAGTGGATCCAAAGGTTTAGTTTCTTGGGAAAACTACGACCATACATAACAAATACAACATCAAGCATTAACATTTATTTAATTTCTTCATCTTTAGCTTCTTCTTGGTAGTTGACCTCTCCTTAGTATATGTAGCCACCTAAGGATATACAACAAAAGGGGTGAGCTTGAATCCCAGTAAGAGGATAGATAAGAACAATATAGCATGAGGTGAGCATAGTCATAACATAGGCAAAAGATCATGAACATGATAGGAGCATAAATACAAGACTTGAAATGTAGCAATACATAAAAATGCAACATCATGACTTAGTGGTAAACTACCACACATACTTGTGAACCAAGATAGTATCTTTTTCACACATCATTTCACATTTATTCATGATATTCATCACTTTAACCAATGAATTGGAGTGCTATATAATTCCGGGCACACCTGTAACATTTAAATATTCATATTGCACTATATAATTCTGGGCGCACCCGTCACATCATAACATTATCATTTATCTTTCATGACACAGTGAACATATAACATAAATCAACAAAATGAAACCATAAAAATTAATGGCTTTAATATCATAATAACACATTCATAAGCTTTGGGTTCTCAAAAGAAATATGGAATAACACACATGTTACAAGAACCGTCCACTTTGAGTGAGAAGTAAAAGGGGCGTTCTTAAAAGAAGAGTTCTTTTTGAAAAGATTTTGTAGGAAATAAAAACTAGTAAAAAACATGTATATCCCAGAAAACTAAAGAAAATTATGAACATATTATCTTTAAGTAGTAAACATGTCAATATGGAGTGAAAGAGGGAGAACCCAAAGGAAGAAAATTGGGTTTGAGATTTCCCCTTACCTTGTACCCGAATGCTTTCTTCTCTTTAATGTCCTGTATAATGACATTATTTTAAATAATTAGAAATGAAGAACCATGTGTACATTAATAGGATTCATTCTTTTTTCATTATGTCATATTATGTTCCTTTGGATGACTTATAGAGTCTAAAAACATTGTTTGGGGATGTTGGTTTTTATGGTTTTTCTTGGGTGGTTCACTTGTATACTTAAATTGAAGTTCAGGTAGAATATGGGTAAACATCCAGAAAAGATATTACATGTTTTTAGTGATATTATAGGAGATCTAATGATTTTATAATGAATTATATTAGATCCATGTGGGTGAATCATTAGATAAGAATTAAATGATGATTATTTGGGTTAATTTGAGCGGTTTTTGGATCACAACGTACTTGATTTAATTTATCCCTTTGTAATATGTTCATAAGTCAGTTACAGAACTTTAAATAGGACATAATATATATAAAATATTCTGTTTCAACCATAAAAATGGTTTCATGACCAGATCTGATGGAAGAAATGGAAGAACATAGCATGTCATTTTTGAAGGTGATAAATTTAACACCTCATGAATAACGTTCTCTTTAATAAAATAAAAGGAAGAGGGAAAGTGGTTGGGTGATATAATATCCCATTATAATCATAAAATTCTAGTATATTTTTAATAATGGAGTTTCAAGACATTTTAGATTAAAATATGTGGGGAGAGATCAAGAAATGAACTTGAACTTTAAAGGGAATTAAAGGAGAAGAGGGAGGGAAATTACCTCTTAAATCCTTCTCTTGAGAATATCCTTTAAGGCCTAAGCTTGGTATTTTTATGGGACCAGAATCTCTTGGACGTTGGGGAGGGGCTAGGGGAGATTATTGGGTAGAGCTTAGAAAATGCTTGAAGCTTGAGAGGTGTTGTTTGGAAAGAGGAGGGGGAGGGCTTATTTATACATGAGGAGGGAGGTGTTTTTATTATAAAATATTAAGTAAAATAATATATCAAAAGTTAGACTTGTAATAGTAGTTTTTTGACATAATAAATCCTAAATTAATATAATATAATTCAGTTTAGGCTATAATTTTTCTTTATAATTCGAATTCATTAATTTATTAAAAGGAAAGTGAAAGAAAGAGAAAAAGACACTTTATGAAATCACCTTTGACTTTAGGCATTGGAAAGTTATTTTTAGGTTTGAGAATTGGATTTATTGTATTTTAAAGAAAATTTATGAAATTTAATATAATTTGGACGAAACTAATGTTCTAGAATGTTTATTTCATCATTACATCATTAATGATGAAATTTAGTATACACCGATTATGCGAAAAACTTTATTTTTTACTATTCACTCGAAAATTGAAGTATTTCCGAAAAAACCCAAAACATTACCCCTACCGTTTTTGACGTGTAGAATCCAAAAATTAAGTCCATTTTTCCAATATAACTTTCTAAATATTATTAATTTAATATTTAATTATAATCATAATTCACTTAAAAACAGTTTTTAAGATTAAAACTGATTTATAGTGCTTTCGAAAATTACGTAGGGTTTTATAAAATTATTTAAAAACTATAAGAAATTGATTTAATATTTTATGTGTACATTTTAGGGAAATATATATTCATTTAAATTAATTAATTAATTATAATTAATTATTTATGACTTACAAAATACTGAAACATTCAATAAGGACAAATTGTCACTTTCTAAGATGTCTAAATTTTATTTAATTAATCATAGGTAATGTTACTCTTATGTTGGATGATTTACTATTCATAAAGGTCATATTACTATTCATAAGGGTATGTTACTATTACTAAGGGTAGGTCACTATTCACCAAGAATTATTTTTGTTTCCTTAGACTTCAAAAATCTTATTGAACACAATCGTATATGTCGGATTTTTGAAATTCCTAACACAGAAGTGACAAACTTATGTTTAAAGGTCACTTATCACTTATTAGTTCATTATGTTGTGACTTCATGTTATTTTATGACATAAATATAAGAATGGAATTTCCATTGAAAAACTTTGGGTCGTTACACGTATCATAGAAGTATAATTCCAAATGTCATCTCTTTTAGAGTTTGGATATGTAAAAGTATAGTGAACAGTTATTTTCTTCTTGTTTAAAATTTTATAAATGTAAGGTGTTGTTTAATCCTCAAGAACCTAGATCGGCAAAAGGCCCTCATTTATGTAATATGATGTGTAATATTTTGGTTTATTTTATAAGAAAAACATGACACAAAATTTTTAAGCACTACGTCTAGAAGCTTGGGCATGGGGCATTATAAATGGAATCAGAGGAATGGTCTAGAAAACATTGGAGATTTGATGTTTTTAAGTCTAAAAGTTTTACCATGCTAGTATTTTTCTTAATTCGAATGACTTAAATTTAGAATAGTTTTTAGTCCGACAAAACGAATTGCGATGACGTAATTCTTTTGAGGTGCGGAGTGTGTAACAACCCATAAACTCATACATAGTATAAATATTATATTAAATGGATCAATTTATTATTAAAATAATTTATAATTTTATTTATTATAATTTTATTTCTGAATAGTAACATTAATTATGTATTTTTGTTAATATTATCAAAACTTTTATATCTATTTGAATGTGAAAGAGGATATTTTTTATCAAGAAGATATTTAAGAAAATATTTTAAATGAATTGACTATTATAATTATTGAATTATGTTATGAATATATTTTCACCATTAATGTTCACATATTTATATAATCTAATTATTATGTAATCTGACATTTAAACAATAATAAGTCCCTTTTGTAAATTAAATAATTTAAAAATATTTTTTTATTAAATTTTAATATTAAATATGTTAAATAGTAATTCTTAGATATAGTATTTAAGTAACAAAAAATAATAATTTAAAGAAAACAGGTAAATAAATAAATAAGGCGAATGTCTTAAAATGAAATTTTACATAATATTTTTATTTTTTATTTTTATCGATACATTTGATACAAAAAAATAATATGATTAAAATCGTGTGTTATTGTTAATGTTTATTTTATTATAATAATTACTACATTAATAAATGATTATTTTTTTAAATTCGATTTTTGATAGAAAAATACCAAAGATTTACATTAAAATCATTACAAATAATTATATTGAATTAACTGACATGTTAATTATGAAGATTATAAATTAAATTTTTTTAAATATGAAATGATAATATATATATATAATTGATTTTAATTATGAATGTATATATATATATATATATATTAAATTAAAATTTAATAGTATAAACGAAATATGAATGATTATATTTCATAATTTTACATATAATATTTCTATAAAAAAATTATAATAGTAAAAGAATCGTACATTAACTAATATAAATTTCTAAAATTTTATGAAATAAGTATTGATAATGTCACTAATATTAGGATAAAAATATAATAACAAATTATGATATTTATTAATAATGGAAAATAATATAATTGTATAAAGCTAAATAAAAAATAAAAATAATGATAAATTGATACTAATAAAAAATGAAATGAATATAAGTGGTAGGGTTTACATGGGATTTTTTGAGGAAGAACGGGACCAAGATGGTAGATGTTCATCTCAATCATTGAGAGATGGCATTTTGATTCGAATTAGGCTGATCAGAGGACAAGCTATGAGCTTTGATGAAGCTTGGATGGAATGTGAGGTCGGATGTGAGGTCGAGCCCGAGCGCGACGATGAGTGGTCTCAATAGCTGGTCGAAATCTGAGCATAGATATATGTTGATACAGAGGGATTCAAGTATCGACATGAATGAAGTTCATACCATGTCCAAGGTCTGATCTAACTCCGATGAGTTGTCCGATGTTTTGATTAAAATATGGATCCAATTTTCTGAGATCTACCTTGTGTTTTTCGGAATTGCAAGTAGGTATTGTTTATCTGGTTTTTAGGTATTGAAATCAGATTGGTAGATTGAAATTATGAGGTATTAATTTCCCTTCTTGCTTATTTCATGCATCTATCGACATCCTTTATAGGTTGGAGTGTTTTTAATTGATTTTAAGTGCTCAGGATAAAATATCAGTATCATATTGATTACCTTTCATCTATCCTTTCCATCAATCAGTTTTCATTTCAGAATTTTTCATTGTGTTCCATTCAATTACCCAAACCTTTTGTCATAAATTTCATTTAATTTGGATATTTTTTTAATCTGTGCATACTCAATTTTTTTTCTAATACAGTTTCAAGTAATTTTTTAGAAACTATTCGATGATAGAGATAATTTTAATTCATTGAATCTGTTGTCTCATTTCTAAATCTTTTGAGGTCATGTTATGTGTCTTATTATCATGTGATTCAATCGAATATATAAAATTCATATTTTTATCTCCACTTGAACAACATAGTTTTCAGGAATTAAAAAACCATATGAAACATGAAATACAATATATAAATATAAATGTACAGTGAGTTTAGACCTATAAAAAGTGTCTTAGTATTTCCTTCTTACAGCATCATCTATCGAGGTAGTGATTCTATTTAATTATTTTGATATTGGACAGTCATACTGCTTAATAAAAAACAATGGGCCTTTATTTTATTTGTTTTTTATGTTCTATGAAGTGCGAGATATAGTCAGTGTAAGAGTTGGTTTTAGAGTGTTATACCTAGAAGATAATGAAGAATAAGGCCCTACAAGATCTGTAAAGGGATTTATTTAAGTTCAAAAATTATATTTCATTATTTTTTTATTATACATACTATTTAATAGTCTAGCTATATATTTTAATATTATTTTTTTTCTTTGAAAGTGATTTATTATTTATTTTATGAATAATCCTATTTTTCATGGTATCAACTTGGTTAATTAATTATTTTGAAGGGATTTTATGTGTTTTTTCAAACTATTATTTTTTACTTAAGCATGATTTAGTTATATTCAGGTCTATATTTTTATAGTGAATCTATTACTTTATAGGTAGTTGAAGTTATATGTTTTATTAAAATATGAATCAAAAATTTTATTTTTAATTTATGATTTATATATACATGTAATGCTCAACATAAATTCACTCATATGCAGTACTTTTTTTGTGGTTTCATTTTATTTATGTATTATATATATTTATATGAAATATTAATTCCATGTTCTAAGGTATTTAGAGCAAATGAATATGTATTATTTTCAATGTTTATAACTATCCTTAAATTAATTACTAACTGAATATTATCAAAAATTTATCATGTAATTTTCGTTTCATACACAAATCATGATTATGTCCATACATCGATGATTCAGTTTTCATGACACTTATAAATTATTATATACATAAATATAAATATATGTATATATGTATGGAAACATATTCACATGAAATGAATAAATTTTACAAAAAAAAATTTAATGGAATTAAGAAATAAATTTTAAGAACATGCATAATAATTAATGTTTGTGTATAATTATATTTTTTCATACCAAGTCGAATATGTAATTTCCAATGAATAATAGTATTTAAAAAATTTAACATTTTTATTTCATGTGTGATTATATTTTAAAGTGAAAACCTAGTGAAAAATATATATGTATGTGAAGAAGTCATAAAATGTTTTTATAAAAATATGTACTTGAAAATTATAAATATGGTTTGGAATTGGGGAGTTAACCCAATCCCTAAACATGTGGGTAGGGCCAAGATAGACTTGAATGTTATAATTTTCCAAAAAAAAATTTAATTATTTTTGTAATTTTTTCTAAAAATCACTGGATTGTATTTAATACAATTTATGTACCTATGTAATTTCAAATGTGTTGTCTTATTTTAAACATAGGTAATTTCAATTATGTTTCAAAAAGGGTATTTTGGGAATTATTTTTACATTATTATTTTAAGAGTTATTGAAAGTTTTTATCAAGGTTATTTTCAACTAAGGATTTTCTAAAAAGTATTTCAATGACTAAAAATCCCTTACTGGGCAATGAAATGATCACCCATTGTTTTAAAAAATGATTTTTCACATGTATCATATATGATTAATTATAGATCTCAGCTCTTTGGAGTGAGGGTGAATAAAAGCATAGTAGATAGTTGTTTTATTATTGTTTTAACTCTGATAATGGTATGATTTTGTCTAAACCTCTAGATCACAGACCAGTAAAAGGTCCTCATTTTTGTAATCTGTTTTGTAATTTTTCAGTTTATTTTATAGTTAAAACAATTATACTTCCTTTTTAATCACTTAGTTCGAAATCATGGGCTTGGGGTGTTATAAAAACAAAAACAACATATATTGATTAAGATGTTAATTAGAAGAAATAAAAATCAATTTTATTCATTACACCAAACATACCAAAAAATAAATTTTAGAAACATTCATAATCAAATTGAAATGATAATTCAATATTCATGATTAGTTGAAGTAGAAAATAAAAAAAATAGATGCAGCAGTTTAAATGCATTGGTTAATTATACATACATGCACAGGGAAGGTATATCATGGTATCATTATATATAATAAGACTGTATTACAAGAGATGTTGACTGGTGAATATAAGAAATACTAGTAAATTTATATAAGGACAAATTTCTTAATGAACATAGAACTTATAGTCAATAGAATCTTGATGGATCAATATATTCTTTCACAATATAAAGACATACATACACATAAAAAGAAATTACATTTATAGAACTTATAAGGAATAAAAAATTGAAAAATATAAGGAAATTTAAACATAAACCCCCTTAATTTGGCTCAATCATACCTTATATATCGATGGAACTCCATGCCTAGGTGCCAACCATCTACATCCCTGATCCAACATCCACCATCATCTAGGATTATAATAAACCAATATAGTTAATCAATTTGAGTGTGTTAGAAGGCCTCTTCATATAACTTGATTGATGGAAGAAACTCCATTCACTCCTGAGGATTACCAAGAACCAGTGATGAGGATAGCTTGAACTTTTAATTCTCACTCCCATCATTTATGTATTCTCCAACGAATAATAAATAGTTCATCGATTTACTTATCCCTCTATAATATCGTTGTTATCTATAGAACCAAAAAATGTATCCATATTAATTTAATCTCAGAATTAAACTGAACATGTCAATATAGGGAATTAATCAAAGATCTTAATAGGTAATTCAAGTAAGATGGCTATGAATACTGGGGTATAAATTAGGGAATTTAAAGGATGGGACACAATCTCATTGAATTATTCTAAATAAATAAAAATAATTTCAATTCTATGACACGTCTTGCATCTTGATTTGAATGTAGATCACAATCATAGATCACTTTCAAAATTGGAAATGACCAAATAAACCTAGAGCCACACCATCAAGGATGGACAAAACTAGTATTATAATGATTAATGTATCACTTAGAATTTAGGGAAACAAGTTTCGTGAAAATTATAGAGTTCTAATGGAATGAGATAAGTAATTTTCAAGAAAATTATCAAATTCACTACATGATGAGAGATAGTCTATAAAAAGAAGGAATACCAACTCAAATCCAAATTGAAAGCCCAACCAACCATCCGAGTATCATTTAATATACAAAATAAAATAAAAATTAAACATGTATTTTAAATTAAGAGATTTAATTTTATGTCAACAAAACACATGATACCTCAATATAATCCCCAAGTCGACCAGCCACAAGTGTCAGTTTGAATTACTGATCATTCTAGGATTGAACAAAAGTGTCATGGGTGTCACATATATGTGTAGGGAGTTATTTAACCCTTAAAAAATAAAACAAATAACTGATTCTATATAATTAAATAAAATTAATATTGAATAATCAATATCTAATATAAAACAAGAATCCTATAATATGAAAAACAAAATCATTCATAACTATTATATTATGATTGTGGTTAATTGAAATAATAAAGAGAAAAGTGTGACTAAATATTCAAGGAACATGTGTATCATTGTATGAAAACAACTCCATTGATCCTAAACTAACATAATATAAGAGTCTGATAAATGATAGAAAAAACCCATTCTTAGTAAACCAATAAAGAGAAAATAAACTACAAACACATAACGGTGAATATGGAGTGAAATAATAAAATTATAGTAGGATGCCACAATATACCTGATTAAAAACCTTTAAAAAATAATACATGACATTATATTTTGAAATAAATATATAAAATTATCCCATTTAAAATTTTTATTGAAAATAAATAGTAAGGTTATGATATACAAGCATCATTATCATGAATAAAAAATATAGTAAAATCATTTTTAATGAATGGATATGTTAATGAAAAATAACTACCCCGAAGTAAATAATAATTTGATGGTATTAATGGATTATGTGTACTTTCATTATATATATCAATATTATATTTATGAATTAGGTTCTTAATGAATCTCCACATCAACATAGACAAATAATTAAGGGAGTACCTATCTCAAGCACAGATATTCATGATAGCAATATTTACCTATAATTGACAAATATTTTCATATCAAAACAATTCCTATGTTCCTTCCCATAAAATACCTCACCTCTTCATTGGATTTAGTAATGGTGGAATTCCTACTCGGACTTAGGTGAAATCCCTAATATTTCAATGGCTGGAAATAAATTCCAAGTTCACAATGGCCCAATGGCCTTCTTTTTATTTGATTTTTAATAATCCCCCTTTTAAGGGTTAAAGGGGAAACTGGTTCCAAGTGCTTCATTACAATTAAATGATGATTTTCCCTTTGAATGTAAAATAACCAAACGAAGATAACCACAACCAATAACCACTACAAGAAACATGATAAAAATTTAATACAAATCGATGTTTAACAAACCAAACTAGAATATATCATAGTACCAAGAAAAAATAATAAACAATATATCAATACAATTCAGAATACAAACTAAAAAAACTAAAATAATCTAAAGAATCCAATCACAATGACTCACATATACTCTATGATCCAACAACACAATCGAATCCCATGTATCATGAAGAATCACTTAATAAAAGAAACACTTTTCTATTATCTATGTCTCCATAAAAAATTCATAAAAACAACTAATGTAAAAAAAGTATGGGCTGAGTAATGAAACTCAGTATATTTTACCCCTAATTACATCGCTACCCATGCCACTGGGATAGAACATTTTATCACATTTATATAAAAAATTTATATTTTTTTATAAAAAACAATTCAAAATAGTTCATATCAAACCCAAACCATTTTCCACACTAACCCATTTTCCCAAAAAAGGTAACCAATCGATCATTTAAAACCATTCTACAATTTCAATTTTTCACAACACATTTATTTCCACATATCCACACAACCACTCTTCCATGCCTATGTAAATATTCAATACTCATTATTAGACTCCTTTTTATCTACCATGTCACCACAAGGTACCCATAAATCAGTGCCCTAATGGAACGCACCCTTTTCACATGTCACATCAATGAAAATAAAAAAATTCTGACCAATTATCTAAAATCCATGAAAATAATTATGCCAACCCAATTCAATAGAATAAAATTTTTACTGAAAACCTTTCCAAAAAAACTTTTCCCTGAATCCAACCAAATAAATTAAGAATTTTAAAACCATGTGACAAAGCTCATTTCCAATGACAAGATTCAACACAAAAAATCACTAATTTGGGTTTTTACATGGATTTTCACAATAATTTTGGAATCAATTTAGTAAAATTCCATCAATATGAAACCAATACATCATGTTCTAGAAATATAAGTCGAGAGTGAAACCACCTACCTTGGAAACTATGGAAGGAATAAAGAATGAAAAAAATTCATTAACAAAATGGGTAAAATCTCAAAAAAACTGCAATAAATCTCATTACCTAAAATAAAAATAGAAAAATATCACTGTGATTGGAATAAACTATCATAGATATATCCTTAAAGGATGAGATAAATGTATCTAATAGGGGTAATAAGAAGAGATATTTGAAAGACCATCAATAATGGACACTTAACAATGAATCTGGTATTCAATACACCAAGAAACACCAATGGATCACACCATGATTAAAGGGGAGAGGCTCCATAGCCATTGGGAGGAGAGAAAACTGAGGTAGGGTTGTTAAAGTGGGAAAAATTTGTTTAAATGTAATTCAGAGTGATATACACATTTTAAGTATCTAATATTTAATTGTGCATTGTTTATGTGAATAGTTAGAAAAAGTTTGCACCAAACAGTGCCTCCAAAGACCCTTCACATGGTAAGATCATACTATTGGACAAATAGTGTTTAACCGTGTTTTTTACACTATTCTATTTTACAGAGTTACTCTTAGGTGGCCACAAGGCTTTTCCAAACCATGTTCCTAATTGTGAATATACCTAGTAGCCTTTGTCTCAATTTCCAAGGACCCCTAAAGGGGTTTCATGGTTTCTAATAATTATTCACAAACTGTATTCCTAATTGTTCACTTAATCATTAGCCTATGTCTCCCAAACTACCCCTAAACACATTAGAAACATAGAAAACATAAATAAATGTTTACACACTAGAAACCATGGTTCCTAAATTCTCCATACCACTAGACATTCTATTCCAAGAATGTAGCAAACCATGATTGACCTAAAAGAGTTTAGGTAATTAATTGACTTCTGAAATTTTTCCATGTTTTTAAATAGTATTCACTCTATAGATGCTTTTCCAATGAAATATTTTCTATTTTATATCTAAAATTCTCACTATAATATGTATCAATGAAGCATCCAACTCTAGGTTAATGTGATCCCATCGAATCACGTAGTCAGGATCAAGATGATACTTCATTAATTGAGATACATGAAATACATCATGCACTACACTTAATTATGGTGGAAATTAAAAATGATACACCACCTCACCAACCCATTCAAGTATCTCAAAATGTAATGTGTATCAAGGAGATAACATTACCTGTTTTCCAAAATAATGATGGAAAATCCTTGTAGAGATTATCAAGAATGCATGATCACTAATCTCGAATTACAACCATCATCAATCATGATCCGAATATGATTTCAAGTGACATTATATCTTCCCCATTTGTTTCCTAATTGTAACGCCCTAACCCCAGTTACCTAGATTCAGTGCTTTATTAAATAACATTTGCATGATCACAAAAGATCACGTCACAAAACACAGATTAGTTTAGTATCCTTGGAAACACTAGATGCATTCATAAGTCTTACATTACATCATAAAGTGAAAAACTACAAAGGAATATTATCCATAGTCCACACTCATATCCCCTCATAATATCCATGATTATCAATCATAAAACACTTCTTGGAATCCTGAGAAAATTAAACAATAAAAAGGGGTGAGCTCAGATGCTTAGTAATGATATCAATATAGAAGAAACTTTCATAAATAAGCATAAACATTTAAGGCATTGTATAACTAAAACAAATGTCTTTTAAAATTTAAATTCAGTATAACATGGAAAAAATAAAATAAAATAATGCCATTTACATATTCCCATTGATATTCTACTAGTCGAATAATCACATGTAATATCAATAACCACTTACATAATGATGTAATGCATAATGCCAGACGATCGTAACCACATAGTCCAGGCCTTGTGCCATGACTAAAAATAGGATTTTGTCAATGCCTTGTGACAAGACACTAGTTTGTCTCATTTGACCTATTGATGCATCGAAAAGCTATAGCGGGCTCCACCCGTCACTTACTATGTCCAATTTATTCCTCATATGAACAGGTTTAAACATAACATAAACATTCGTATTAAAACTATCATACGAAATGTCAATAATTTTTCTATAAACCATGAATGGTATAAAAATAACACATCCATAGTCAAACAAATCAAAATACTGTCAATATAATAAGGAATTTTTGTATCATAATAAATAAACTTCAAATAAACTTAAAATCCATCAGAGGATGTTGACATAGATGAAATAAAAACTATTTGAGAGAAATATATTTTTTTAATCATTGAAAAGTAACACATTTATAAAGGGAGTAGTTTAAAAAATATTTTTGAAACAAAGTGTCCCATACCACTTTGAAACTATTGAAAATATTTATCATTTCAAAACATTCATGTCCATATAAATAAATCCTTAAAAACATTTTGAAAACAAGGACATTAATTAAAATGAATTAGAAAGATAAAACTTTAAAACATTTAAAATTGTGATCTTGGTAAAGAGTACCTTCCACAAATCCCTAAAATATTCATTTTGAAATCATTTTTATGAAAAATGGACGTGGATGATAAAAATTTCCCAATAAATACTTACACATAAACAATCTCGGGTAGTAATGAGATTGATGAATTAACCCTTACCTTGCACTTTCCTTTGGTCGAGGGTACATTTGACCTCATGTATGATGATCGTAGTAAGTTATTAAATTATACCAGAACCATATTAATATTTATGATATCATTCATGATTCATTTATGACTTTATACTACCCATTTAATAATGATTTCAATGTTAAATTAACATTTCGGTTAATAATCGCTTTCTTTATCGTACGTGTTTTAACTTGTTACTCTCGATTATATCACTTAGACCAAGATTTACATAAATCCAGAATATAAAACATGATTTGTATATAATATATATTTAGAATATAAATATGTATTATAGATATATATATGAAATTAAAAACACCATTTATGGAGACGGTAGTCCGTACGTACACATAAACCCGTTTTTTCCGTTTTCATATCGTGTTGAACGGAACTAAGTGAATAAGATATATATAAGTGAAAAAAAACACACACACACACATATATATATATATATATTAGCATTATTATTTCATATATTACAAAATTCTTAGTGCTATATATATTTTTATAATTGTCGATGAATGGTGAACGTGGAGATGAATCTCATCGCGTCGTTGAGACGGTAATCTGTACGTACGCACGAGCGACACTATCATTTCCTTTAAGGTGTGGAATTGGATGGTATATTAATTTTAAAGAGACATCAGAATGTCTTTTTCAATATTTATATATATATTACTCATCATTATATCCATCCAAATAACATAGTGTTGAATAAGAAATTACACCATGACGTGGAGAAGGTAAGTCATACGTACACACATATGGTGACATTATCATTCATAAGATGGGTAGAATAATGAATAATGTTGTTCATATTTATAATAACATAATAGTATATATAATATTCTGGTGTTATTATTTTATAATAAAAATAACAATGAAAGAAGAAGTGGAAGTAGAAAAGAACTTGAAAGAGGGTGGTGAAATTGTTAAATCTTTATTGGGTTCTTCCTTTTGATTTGATCCAAAGGGCTCCTTAAGAAGGATTTATGACTAAATGAGGGCTTCTAGGATGAAGGTATTATATTTGAGAGAGTATTTTGGAAGATTTTGGCTGATCCAAAAGACTTTTAAGTTTTGAATTAGAGAGAAGGGGGAGTTCCCAATTATAAGAGGGGTGAGGGGCACCTTAAAAAAAACATAAAATATTATTTTATAATAAATTAATATTCGGTTTATAACGGCTTAAAAGTGACTTATTTCTATGATAAGTTGGTGATAGGTCGAAATAGTCTCAACCAATTGGTTTTAGACAAGTTTAGGTTACCATTTTAACCTTATCATTTAGATTTAACTCTAAGTTAAATAATTTAACTTTTACCGTGTCTTCTTGTATTCTTAAACTATATGGTTAATAAACATTATATAAACAGCCAGTAGAACCCAAATTGGTTCATTAATGTCATATATACTATTATATAAGTATTTGGGCCCATCCATAGATTTTTAGGACCATCATATCAATTAATAATATTATATTTGTTTTAAAAACTATTTATGTCAATTTTGAAACTATTTGGTATTTGTTTTTTTGTTAAAATCATAACAGAATTATAACTTCGAAAAAATTTCATCTAAAAAAACCTAAAATGTAATATTAACCTCTAAAATTAGTGTAATTTATAAAAAGTCTAAAATTATATTTATTTGAATATTTATAATATCAATTATTTTAATAATCCATTAATTAGGCAATTACTACATCACCATTGTGTCATAAATAAATTAAATTATATAATATCTAAAAATTATAATTAAAATACCATTATGTAGGAAATTAATTTATATTTATAATGAATATTTATAATCAAATTTATCTTCTATATAACCTTATATAAACAATGTTTTAGTTATTAAACTTTGATTTTAACTATTTTTACTCTTCTTTGAATTAAATAATAATAAATGTCCTAATCTAATCCATGTGAACCATATATGTTCATATTTTATTCCTAAGGTTGTTTTTGGTTGAATTATACTTATCCAATAGAATTTAGATATGTGTTAGGGTAATAATAATATCATTTTTACACTTAATTACCCTATATACTTTTAACCATGGTAAATAAAACTAAAAAGTTACAATTCACCAATAATTATTTTTATTTTATTGAACTGAATTTTACTCCTTGATATTAACTGTGTCTCTTAGATTTTCGAAATTCAACTCACCAAAGCGTTAATATTACATTTTATATGAATTTGCAAATTCTCTTAGAAGATTAGTAAAAACCCGTGAAAAGTTCAATAAGATTTTTATATATAATTATAAACTGAATCCAATGAATTACACTGGACTTATATAGGTATTATGTATCTATTTTGAAATAAAATAAATTTAAATAAAATAAACTATTATTTAAATAAAAAATCAGTTATAAACTATAACTCAGTGTTTTTCACTATTAATCAAAAATTGAATGTTTTCAGAAAAATACAAAAAATTCACCCTAATCTAATTCTATTATTCCGAATTCAAAACATAGAAGTTGCATTTATTAATTTTAAATTTATTCCCGTTGTCAAAACCAAAAGGTGTATTTTTATGAAATAATATTTATCAAAAGATTAACACCTGTTTATATCCAATCTCAATGTGAAATTACTTACAATGACCATAAATTGATTAGATAGTAAAAATATAATCTATTTGTACTTCCAAGCCATTAAATTGTACAATTTAACATTATAAATTATTTTGATTAAAAAAGTTTTTTTTCAGTTAAAATGTAGTATTTTTCACTATTCACCCAAATATAAAAGTTATTAGAAAAACACCAAAAATTTATTGAAACTAAATTATTATGACCCTATTCTAAAGAAGAAGTTTATTTTTCCAAATTAAATATATAAATGTTTCAAATATTGTATCTTAAAAGGGATCACCATTAAAAGGTGGTAATAATGCATTTTTGGAAAAATACTTCTTTTATCTAAAAAATGAATTAGTTATTAAATTATGTATAAGAAACTCAAAATATGGATTGTAAAATTATAAGTATTATATAATGTTAAAAATTCAGTTAATACTCTTCATAACCACTTTTGGACGGCTAGTTTGGTAAGTCGTGATGCGCTTGAACTCTGTGTTGCGTGTAGTTCATATTATTGAATTACTTTCAAAAAATAATGTACTATGAAATCCTGCGATGTTACATTCTTCCCTCCATCAATAAATTGCATCCTCGCAATTTTAAATTGTTCTTCTAAAAAAAGGTTTAAAATAGGAAATTCCTTTGTGGGAAAACCCACATTGGAAATTGGGTTAATAAAATTTAGTCTTAATAAGATGGAAAAGGAGAATGAAAAAGTCACCACCAAATTATGATCTCGATTAGGAGAACATTGGTGGCAACTAGAGACACTTAATTGGAGGAAAAATTTAAATACTTATAGGGATTGATTGATGTCATCAATCACAAACAATTGTATAATTATGGGCCTCAGAGAAGCCAATCTATGATGATTTAAAATATCATCGGTTCAACAAAACATAAGGTATTATGATAACACATTTTTAGTCTTCAGATACCTTACCTAAAGTTTAATAAATAATTTCTCCATAGAATAAGAGATTAAAAAAATATATACTTGACAATTAGAGTTCCATCCATTAACTATTTTCTACCATAAACTCATCTTTCACTCAAACGATAATAGAACTTAAAAAATATTATATTTAAGAAATTTGTATAGGGTTCCAAAAAAACAAATTTATAATTCATCTACAAAACCTTTGAAAAACTACATTATTTAATCTAGGACATCACATGGGCCAGTGGTAGGTGATAAACCCTTGTCACCCTTCAGTTGCGGGTTCATGTCTTGTTGCCTTGCCAAACACGACGGGTTGCCGCCTGACCTCCGGGTTATCCTTTTATGGCAATAAAAAAATAATCTCAGACTAGAATTATCCATAATAATTTTGTCCAAACTCACAGTTCAAAATTTTTAAGGAAGTTAAACAAAATGAAGATCATTTTTTCCACGTAATAACATGTGAACACTTTCATCTTGTATTCTTTTAAAACACTACTACATCTTGAATTACCATAAAACCTTAATGATTACATTAATGATCCCTTATTCATCATATAATAATGGATATACTCCTTCAATACAAAATTGATGTAAACTCAAACAATGATGGAATATATAAATCATTAATCAGTTTCAAGGTACTCAAAGATATCTAATATAATTTATCCAAATCAAACATGTATTATTCCAAAATCACTACCTAAGTATTAGAACCATATTATAGTTTATCTTTATCTAAACCATATATTTTACAAAAATTTAACATTCTATTGAGTCACTTTTCATTGTTCTACACAATCTCATGTCCTTAATGAAATAGTACTGTAGTACAATCCTTATATACTCCATAATTATTTTAACCAGTACATTGCTGATACAACACTCAAATGACTTAATTTTTTAATAAAAACATAAGAACTCTAATCATTAATCCTCATATGTGGTAGTATCATAACATGATTATTATCCAATAGAATAATTTGGGTAATACTCTACTGATTTGGACATCGGTTCTCATAGTGTTCCAACTCCTTGGAGATGAAGCATTGTAAATTGGAAACCTTTTTCTTACCCGTCCAGTCACGTACATGGGGTCCTTTTTCTCCACACTTATTAAAAACACACATTCCCTTCAGGAAATTTATAGGGTATTTCTTCCCACAGTTATCACATATGGGACAATTCTTCTTTTCCCTCTTCTGTTTATCCATCTTTCTCTCTTCCATCCTTTTCTTCTCTTTCTTCCCTTCAAAACCATAGGACTCAGAGAATTTTTTACTTATCTTATTAACACTTTATACTATTTCTTCATATGTTGAGAATACACGGGATACTATTTCCCATCTAAATGATGGCTTAATACTGTGAAAGATATGATCCTTCTTACTCTTGGGATCATATGTACTGCTAGAGTTTACATTCCTTCTACAAGGTGCTATTTCTAAACATTGGCATAAACTAGGTCAATTTATGAATTGAAATGAATAATTCCAAACTTGTAAAATACCTAATGTAAATTGATTATTTTATGTATATAATACATAATAATAAATATGTTTTCTTTAAGGATGTATATACTCATAAACCCATCATAATTGTTGGTAATCAAAATGAGAATTATCCTAAGCATATCCCCTGGGAGTGTCGTTTCCAAGAGTGCAGCAAGGCCTGTTGTCGTGCACCAGTTCCCATTCGAGTCGAGCTCAAAGAGGTGTTTTCATGTTTTACCCATAGATACATATGTTCCAGAGCCGCCTCAACCTGCACATATCCAGACAGGGATTTAATTCTTAGAAAACACACAAAATCTCTATAATACCAAAAAACTAAAAAGTTATTATATACTAATTCTCAAAGTCGATCTTTGGTCTATGTGCTCTAATCAGTGTTTATCTAAATCTAGCATCCATGGTTTGTACTAAACTTCCTTTGATACCAAATGTAACGCCCCGATCCCAGTTACCCAGAGTGAGTGCATTATTAAATAACATTGTCATGATCACAAAAGATCAATTCTTGAAAGACCAATTAGTTTAGTTGCCTTAAAAACACTAGATACATTCATAAGTCTTACATTACATCATAATGTGAAAAACTACAACAAAATAGTTTCCATAGACCACACTCATATCCCATTAGACTATCCCTACTTATCAATCATAATAAACTTCTTAGAGTCATGATAAAATTAAACCATGGAAAGGGGTGATCTCAGATGCTTAGTAAAAGTAACAATATAGAGGAAACTTTAATAAATAAGCATAAACATTTAAGGCAATGTATAACTTAAAAAAAGCCATTTAAACGTGAACTTTATCATAACATGGAAAAAAATAAAATGAAAGAATTTCATTTACTTATTAACATGGATATTCTACTAGTCGAATAATAACATGCAATATTAATAACCACTTTCATAATGATGGAATGCATAGTGATAGACTATCATAACCACATAGTAATGGCCTTGTGCCAAGACTATAAATAAGACTTGGTCAAGGCCTTATCCCAAGACACTAGTTTGTCTCATGAGACATATTGATGCATCGAGGAGGTATAGCGTGCCCCACCCTTCACTTACTAAGTCCAATGCATTCCTCATATGAACAGCTTTAAACATAACAAAAAACATTCGTATTAAAACTAGCATACGAAATGCAAAAACATTCTCCATAAACCATGAATGGTATAAAAATAACACATCCACAGTCAAAAATATCTCAAAACCATAAATACAATATGGACGTTTTGTATCATAATAAATCAACTTCAAATAAGCTTAAAATCAATCGAAGGATGTTGACATAGATGAAATCAAAACGATTTGAGAGAAATATCTCTTTTTCTGAAATCTTTGAAAAGTCACACATTTATAAAAAAAGTAATTTAAAATAGATTTTTAAATCAAAGTTTCCTATACCACTTTGAAAATTTTGAAAAGAATTATCATTTCAAAACATTTATGTCCATATAAATAAATCCTTCAAATCATTTTGAAAACATGGACATTAATTAAAAAGATTTAGAAAGATAAATCTTTAAAACATTTAAAATTATGATCTTGATAAATTTTACCTTACAAAAATCCTTAAACTATTCATATTAAAATCATTTTTATGAAAAATTTACATGGATGATAAAAATGTCCCAGTAAATACTTACACATAAACAATCTCGGATAATAATGAGATTGAGAAATTGACCCTTACCATGCACCTTCCTTTGGTTGAGGGTATGTTTAACCTTCTGTATGAAGATAGTAGTATGTTATTAAATTATACTAGAAACATATTAATATTTATGATATCATTCATGATTCATTTAGGACTTTATACTACACATTTAATAATAATTTACATGTTAAATTAACATTTTGGGTAATAATCACTTTCTTTATCATACGTGTTTTAACTTGTTACCCCTGATTGTATCACTTAGACCAAGATTTAAATACTTTCAGAATATAAAACATGATTCATATATCATATATATTTAGAATATAAATATGTATAATATACTTATATATGAAATGAAAAACACCATTTATGGAGATGGTAGTCCGTACGTAAGCATAAACGTTGTTTTTTTTTCATAACGTGTTGAACGGAACTAAGTGAATAAGATATATATAAGTACATATATATATATATATATCCAGTAGTCTTATTATGTCATATATTACTTACTTATTAGTAATATATATATTTTTATAATTGTCGATGAATGGTGAACGTGGAAATGAATCTCATCGCGTCGTGGAGACGGTAATCCGTACGTACGCACGAGCGACAATATCATTTCCTTAAAATTTTGGAAATGGATTGAATATTAATTTTAAAGAGACACTATCATGTAATTTTCATTAATTATATACATATTACGCATCATTATATCTATCCAAATAACATAGTTTTCAATAACAAATTACACCACTTTGTGGAGATGGTAAGTTGTACGTACGCACACATGGTGACATTATCATTCATAAGATGGATAGAATAATGAATAAAGTTGTTCCATATTTATAATAAATTTCTATTATATATAATATACTTAAGTTAATATTTTATAATGGAAATAACATAGAAAGAAGAATTGGAAGAAGAAAAGAACATGAAAGAGGGTGGTGAAATTATTACCTCTTCTTTGGGTTCTTCCTTTTGATTTGATCCAAAGGGCTCCTTAAGATGGATATTTGACTAAATTATGGCATCTAGGTTGAAGGTAGGATAGTTGAGATAGTATATGGGAAGAATTTGGCAGATCCAAAATGCTTTCAAGGTGTGAATTAAAGATAAGGGGGAGTGCCCTTTTATAAGAGGGGTGAGGGGTACCTTAGGAAAATCTTAAAATATTATTTTATAATAAATTCATATTCGGATTATAATGGATCCAAAGTGACTTATTTTTATCTAGGGTGGGTATGGGTATAAATCCTTTCAACAAATAGGTTTTAGACAAGTTTAGGTTACCATTTTAACTTTATCATTTAGATTTAACTCTATGTTAAATAATATAACTTTTACTGTGTCTTATTGTATTCTTACACTATATGGTTAATAAACTTATTATAACCATCCATTATAACAAAAATTGGATCATAGATGTCATATATATTATTATATAAGTCTTTTTTCCAAACCATATATTTTTAGAACCATTATATCAATTAATAATATAAGATTCGTTTTAAAAACCATTTTATGTCAATTTTGACACTATTTGGTATTTGTTTTTTGTTGAAATCATAACAGCATTATTAATTAGAAATAAAATTCATCTAACCAACTCTAATAGGTCATAATAACTTATAAAATTAGTGTAATTACTAAAAAGTCTAAAATAACATTTATTTAGATATTTATAATATCAATCAGTTTAATATTCCATTAATTAGGTAATTACTGCATCACCATTGTGTCATAAATAAATTAAAATATTTAATATCTAAATTTTTTAAAAAAATTCAATTATATAGGAAATATTTTTATATTTCTAATTAATATTTATAATCTAATTTATCTTATGATTAACCCAATATTAAAAATGTTTTAGTCATTAAACTTTGATTTTAACTTTTTTAACTCTTCTTTGATTTAAATAATAATAAATATCCTAATCTAATACAAGTGGACCAAATAGGTTCATATATTATTCATAAGGTTGTTTTTGGTCGAATTATACTTAGCCAATATAATTAAGACATGTGTTAGGGTAATAATAATATCATTTTTACCCTTAATTACTCTATTTACTTTTAACCGTGGTAAATAAATGTTAAAAGTTTCTATTCACAAAAAATTATTTTTATCTTATTGAACCACATTTTACTACTTGATATTAACTATGTCTCTTAGATTTTCTAAATTCAACTCTAATAAGCGGTAAAATTATGTTTTATATGAATTTTTGAATTCTCTTAGGAGATAGGTAAAAGATGGTGAAAAGTTTATTAAAATTTTTATATATTATTATAAACTGACTCCAATGAATTACATTTAACATATATAAGTATTATCTATCTATTTGGACCTAAAATAATTTTAAATAAAATAAATTTTTGTTTAAATAAAAATTCATTTTTAAACTATAACTCAGTGTTTTCCAGTATTCATCAAAAATTGAATGTTTTTAGAAAAATACCAAAAATTCTCACTAAGATAATTCTGATATTCCGAATTAAAAAATGAAGTATATTTTATCAAATTCAAAACATAAAATTTTCATTTATTAATTTAAAATTAATTCCCCTTGTCAAAACCAAAAGGCGTATTTTTATGAAATAATATCTATCAAAATATTGACATTTGTTTATGTCCAACCTCAAAGTGAAATTACTTATAATGACCAAAATCGGATTAAATTGAAAAAATATAATCTATTTAAACTTCCAAACCATTAAAATGTAAAATTTAACATTATAAATTATTTGGATTAAAAAAGTTTTTTCAGTTAAAATGTAATATTTTTCACTATTCACCCAAATAAGAATGTTATTAGAAAAACACCAAAAATTTATTGAAACTAAATTCTTATGTCCCAATTATAAAGAAAAGGTTTATTTTGTTGAATTGATTATATAATAGTTTCAAATATTGGATTTAAAAAGTGTTCACCATTAAAAGGACATAAAAGTGCATTTTTTGAAAAATACTGCATTTATCTGAAAAAAAGAATTTGTTCTTAAATTATGTCTAAGAAATTAATAAAATGGATTCTAAAATTATAATGATTATATAATGTTCAAAATTCAGTTAATACTATTCATAACCTCTTTTGAACGGCTAGTTTGGTAAGTCGTGATGCGCTTGAACTCGGTGTTGTGTGGAGTGAAAGTTATTGAATTTCTTTGAAAAAATAACGTACTATGAAATCTTGGGGTGTTACACTAATAAACCTAATAATCATTTTTGTCATTTTGATAAGGTTCATCCTAACAATTGAAATCTCACCAGTTTCTATTGAACAAATTGGAGAATAGTAAAGATACCCATACAATGATTCAACCAGATCCATATGTATCGTGGCCTATTATCTGTTGTTATAAAATAACTCCATTAATGGTTTGTGCTCCTACAATTTTCCAAAAAACTACATTACACAGCCCTAGATAATTTCATCCAACATTTTTATATTCCATTTAGATTTTCCTTCTATCTAAGGGTGATAATCCAAAAATATAATCAATGGAGTTCCACGACCTTGTTTTAAGGATTTCCAAAAATGATACGTAAACCCCAGTTCTATGTTCGACACTATCGAATCATGTACACAATACCTATTTAACAAATCTCACATATATATTTTGGGAATGTCCGCTATCATGTGATATCTAGGAATAAGGATAAAATGGGAAGACTTTTTGAGCTAATACACTATCACCTATATGGTATCATTCTTCTGAACCATTATTGGGTGACATATCAAAACATTCTTCCATATATGCTCCCATTTCCGAATAAGAATAGGAAAACACTACAACATACCTATATTCCTTTGTTTATTTTCATTAACCTTATGCCAGGTTAAGCATCTCAATAATAACTAAACTAATATCCTTTTCATGTGAACCCACTGAAACTATGCTTGTAATTCCTTATTCATCTTCTGTATTCAGGGATGAACATCCCATCATGCATGATGGTTAGAATAAAGAATTTCTTCCTGAAAAGACATGGTTATGACTATCAGATCTCAAAACCACATAACTTATGTCTCATCCACCTTTATTCTCTCAATGGTCTCCCCTCTATTGAGTTTTGACCTCATAAAAACACATTCTAAATCAAGTATTTGTTCTTATTTAATTAATATCAGTGAATCCAAAACAAAAGAAACTAGAAAGAAGACCATAATAATATCTCATTCTTCACAATAAAATGACATCAAATTCAACTAATCCAAATCTAATTCATCAAATTGTGCTCATGAATTTCTTCTAAATGTATATTACACCAGGTTTCCATTACTGTTTGTGTAATTCATGTTAATGTAACACATATTGAGAAACTCCATCAATATTATTTGTCTCATATTAAAATACCATGGGGAGAAAATATGCTTCAAGTAATTATGGTCTGTAAGAACTATAAATTTCACCCCAAATAGGCAATGAGGCCCAGTCTTCAAAGCATGTACAACGATAGTTGACTCTTGTTCATTTGTTGGGTAGTTTCTCTCATGAAACTATAACAACCATTATCCATAGATAACAACATGATCATACTACATGAGATCACATCCAAATCATGATCCCAAAGCATAATAATAAACCACATACCATTTTACACATTCTAAAAAAATTCAAGATTGGTGCTGATGTATGGTGAACTTTACGCTCTTGAAAATAATTTTGACATTCCTCATTCCATTGGAAATGAATACTCTTCCTTTTCATAACTATAATTGGAAAGGATAGTCATGAAAAATCATGAACAAATCATAGGTAATAAATAGATAGACCAAGGTGTGTATCTTGAAGACATTATTTTGATATTTCCAAGAGATAAAATTCTTATATCTTTTCTAGATCCATCAAAACACCTCTTTCAGGGATTACATGTCCAATGAAATATACCTATTTTATCCAAAAATCACACATTGATAATAGGTAATATTTAAGATTATCTTTAAAATTTCTATCACATTCATCAAGTGTTGATCATGATCAGCATCTTGTCCTTAAATATGCAAATATTTCATCCCCAAACAATACCACAAAAGAATATAGATATCCCTAAAATATCAGATCATCAATTTCAAAAATACTAACGGTGTATTCATAAGACTAAAAGGCATAACCACATACTCTTTATGGTTATATAAACATAAAAAAATTTCCTTTGTAATTTCCCCTTTCCAAACCTATAAATGGTGATATCCCAAAAGCAGATCAATTTTAGAGAACCATTATGATCCACTCAATTAATTGAATAGATCATCAACGAGTGGAAGTGGATACTGATTATTTATCAAAACTTTTTTAATATTCCGATGTTAGTAACTCAACATAAGAGTTCCATCTATATTTTTGAAAAACAAGACTTTTATTTCCCAGAGAGACGTGCTAGAAAAAATAAACCATTTTCATTCTATCTCTTCCGAATGAACTTTTGATTCCCTTTTTTTGTTTCCAGATGATAATTCATAATGGAAATAATACCAATCCATGGAACACGATTAATCATAAAACACTATTCTATTGTCACTTCCACGGAAATAGGTTTCGGCAGCACCACCCTTTAATAGTGATAAAAAAGCATTGATAAAGGGAACTCTTAATAGTGCAAAAAACGCTGTTATAAGTGACCCTTTATTAGGGAATTTTTTAGCACTGATAAAGGCACCCCCTTTATCAGATAGTTTTTAGCATTTTTAAAGGGGCCCCTTTATCAGTACTTCTTTTAGTAGGCACTAATAAAGGGGGTGCTTTATCAGTGTATTTTTTCATAGTGCTGATAAAGTGTATATTTCCAAAAATATAATATTTAATATTAAATAATATATTGATATATATATATAAGTATATTTATATTTAAATAAATATAATATATATTTTTTAATTATTTGTAATATCGATTTGATATGTGGTAGGCAGAAAACGGACACCTGAAGTAGAAATTATGGCCGTTTGGATGGATTAAGGACCATTTAGTGCCCCAGAGAATATGAGATGGTGTTTTAGTGGTCACCAAAGTGTAGGTCCAATCTCAAGCTTGGATTTTATTTTTTTAGAGGAAAAATGGACACTTGGAACAAAGTTATGGGAAAATGGACTTCCGGAGCCAAACTTATGACTGTCTGGAGGGATTTTGGGCATTTTTAGGCCTTGAAAAACCTGAGAAGGGGATCCAGTGGTCACCAGAGTGTTTATATTTTGACAAGTTTATATAATTTATTTGTGTTAGAGAGAAAATGTAAACTCGTAGAATAAGTTATTATCATTTGATAGTGGGAAACCATCCTAGCAACCAAAAATTTATGAAACCCGCAACTCACTAAAACAGGCATAACTTCTTCTTCGGGTGTCCGTTTGAAAATCGCGACCAATAAAATCAAATTTCATAAGACGAGAGAGGACCATGTCCAATAGAAACCATGATAAGATCAAAGAAACAGAAGATATATCAGTTATTCCACTAAAAAAACTCCATCTTCAAACAACCATAACATTCTATCCCAATGTCCATTTGGGATCTACCACATATAAAATCGAATTATGCAGAGAGGTCTATATAGTAAGCTAACAAGAAAATTGTTCCAGTAATCTACTAGACCCTAAAACCCCAAAAATCCATCAAAAGGCCCCTAAAGTACTGTTTCCATGTCCGGTGCCCTGTCAAATTGTTTCTTAAAATGAATATAACTCCCGATCTGTGTTTTTGTTTGACCTCTTCCACCTGAAATATATATTTTATTCCATGAGCATCAGTTTAACTGGTCACAGAGCCAAAACAGACACTCGTATCAGAAGTTCTTCCAGTATCAATGACTCTACGATTTGTTAGAGTTTTCAAGCCCCCATTTCAAGCACTTTTATCCCATCTCCTATTTTTTCAAATACTTGTAACCTATGATCTGCATGTCCGTTCGGCCTCCACAACCTATCATATCAAAGCTCGTTTGATGTTCTTTGATTTGACTGGTCACATATCTGGAACAGACTCTTGGATCATAATTTTTCATTGTTACTCTATGATTAGAGTTTAATTGACTTTCTGACTGTATTTACGGGTTTTCAGAGTATCTCCATTTTTACCTGTTTTTTTAGGTTTTCAATGCTTATTATCATTTTTCATAATGTATTATTTTTTATATTCAAATATATAACAATATATACATATTTTTTATATATTCACATATAAAATTTTAATTTTAAAAATATATAATTAAACATATTTACATATGAAATATATTTCTCAATATATATGCCTTAACTAAATAAAAAACTAATATCCATTTTATTTAAAAAAAATATATGAATAGTTATATAGCTATATAATGTCTACATATATATATATATATTAGTCTATGTGTGTATTGACAAACTGATATATATTATCTATATATTCTAAACATATGTATATACATATTAATATATAATATTTTTAAATATATATAAATATGTATAATTATACTTACATATACACATATACTATTTGTGTGTGTGTGTTTGTGTTTGTTTGTGTTGTATATATGTATTTATTTATTTAGAAACACACATAAAAAAGCATATTTTATTAATGTATTTAATACTACACTTATAAATATATATTAATATACGAATAAAAATATTATTATATAAATATACCTATATATATATTAATATTTGGATATATATATATATATTAATATACAGATATATATATATTATTATACGGTTATATATATATTTTTTAATTTAACTATATATTTATACATATTAATATTAATAAATATATATTAATATAAATATATATGTTAATATAAATATATATTAGTATACGAGTAAATATAAATAAATATATATAATTAAATATATATATTAACAAAGGGAGAGGAAATCAATATGGTGGAGTGTTTCAGGATTAGGCGCGCAGGCAACATGTCCCGAGTTCGAATCCAGGGGGAGGCAGGTTGCGCGCATGGGTGGGAATAAAGGCGAGCACTGTTAAAGGGTTTGGGGAACTGTTAAAAGGGGTGAGGGAATTGTTAAAGGCTAGAGGTGGCTGGATCGTGCGGGGTGGGGTGGGGTGGGGGTGATGTTAATGGGGGATCAAGCACTGTTGAATCCTCTCACTGAATTGAAAAAATATTTTTAAAATTTTTGATTTTCTATTAACTCTAATCAACTATTTTTTAGCACTGATAAAATGGATCACCCTTTATCTTTTTTGAGATTAACAAAACTTTTTAATTTCTGCAAATGGTCTTTTCTAGCACTGATAAAAGACATTTTTTCATTACTGTGTGGGTCGAATCCTCGAGAAATTATTTTGAAAAACGTATAAAAACTAATCAACAACCACATGAGAAGTATTATTATTTATCCTTCTATCAATAGAAAACCAAAATTCTAACTTGTATGAGATTTTCCCATAATCTGGTGCGAAGATTCCTTTTTCACACGCCTTTACATTCTATTCTCCTTCAGTATTATTCTCAACCCAATCATCAATCGTAAAAATAACCTTCTGCATGTAGCAATTGATTTGAGCCTTGAACTTTGTAAACCAAACCATTCCAAGAACTATTTTATATACATACATCCCAATCACAGTTATATTTTATATCATCTCATATCCATGAACAATTATATAAAATTCTCTACACATGATGTCTCGATATTCTTTTTGGCCAAGAGGAGTTAGAGGTTTAAAAACAGAAGACTTCATCTAAACATTTAAACCTAAAGGATCGACAATATAGGAAAAAATAAATGAATTGGATGCACCTGTGTTGATAAAATAATTCATAAGGATATAATTAAAAAGAATCATTACTCTCACCATCGATGGTCTAGATTGATTGTCCACAATTATATGATCATCTAAATGTAACTCCTTACTCTCTGCAGTTTTTTATTAATTTACTTGTTTAGATCAAACTACCCAAGGAGTCATCATATTCCTACAATCACCAGGGCTATCAGGGTTTTGCTGGTGATTAGTAGTATTATTCCCTTTCCCATTTAAGTATATGACATCTACCAAACATGAGATTTTTCCTGAACAACCATTCATGGACAACTAGGACAATAGCACTAACTAGTACTCATGTGATTGTAAATGTGGAATTTATATAGGGGGTTTCGTACAATCTATCTTCATGTGAACCAAATATCCACATTGAAAACATCCATAATTACTCTTTGGTTTTGCAAAAAGATTCACTAATCCATCCATCAGATTTTGAGTCAACCCACTACCTTATAAATAGGTGTCCCACTTCTTCTTATTCCTAGCATTAGGGTTCTCACTGTTTTTGTAGGTATCAATATGCACCCTCCACCCATATCTCTTTAGATGTCACTTTATACCACAGTCACTCTATTGAACATCTTTGTATAATAAATTATAAAAATAATGAAAATATTTGATTAAATTTCTTGACTCAGCCCCGATTCAAATATGCATACCTTAAAGGATTCACTATTATAATATTCGAGTGAGAATAACACTAAATTCATAAATTTGGTCTTGTACTTTATCAGTGAAAGGATTTCATAATTCAAGATGAAACATTATATCATTCTCAAAATTCTGAATGATCATGGATTGAATTGTTTTTTTTAATTATTCTAAATCCTCCCATAAAATGCCTTAGTATAAATTATGTTTAACTACTAGATCCCACCATTATCATGAACGGTCCTCTAGTATATTCCTTTTAACCATGTATTTCATATCTTCTGTTGTGCCTCAAAAATTTAAGATTCGATTCATCCTATTCAACTAAACCTCTACCTATTTTGTTTTTGAATAATACCAAATGATGGGTGGATTTTTCTTATGGAACTAAACAGAATGATCTACATTCCTTTTTAACATCTATTTGGTTCCCTATTTAAATGGACTAAAAATAATGACAATACATTGAACCAGGTATTGGTTCACCTATGGATATGGTGTAATGAAATTCTTAGTAGCCTCTTCAGGTTGGTTTCAATGACACATGTTGAGTGTCATTTTCTATAAGCACAAAAAAATCATTTGTATCTCTCTTTATCAATTGATGGATTAAAAATTTAAAATCTACCACATCAAAAATACCATAAAAATGCGTTCCTAAAATCAAAAACATTTATTTTTCAAACAATTTTTTAAAATTTCACCATTCTTATGAAAAAACATACCATTTTTAAAATACACCAACCATTTTCTTTTCATAATCTCACATTTGATAAAAAAGTCATCATTTTTCAAAAAAACAACGTGTTTTCAAAAAATAAAATATCAGTAGTCAAAATAAAATATGGTATCCTTGTGGGAAATATATTCTATCAATTTTTTTCGTGGTCTTCTAATTGTCATAATCCATTCCAAAGAGATTACAACTCCTATAATTGAATCCAAAACACTTTTTTATAAAAATCCCTAGTAAAATAATATTCATCATAAATAGGTTTTAAATGCCATTTTATGCTATACATTTTATGTCCCAATGATCATAATTCTTGTACCATCCCAACACAAGTACTAAACCAAAATGAATATTCCACTCCATGATTGAGAGAACTAAAATCACTTGTCCAAATATATTTGGACTGACCAAGAATGAAACCATTTGTAACAACCTTCCCCTCCTCATTGTATTGAGTAGGGGTATAATTTGTACTGTGACTTATGTGACATCCCTAATATTCTAAAGGATTGTAATAAATTCCAAGGGCATAAATATAATTAGGGGATGATTTTCCTATTAAAATTAAAATATCCAATCCCTGATAACCATAACCAACAGCCACCACATGAGGCATTATAATAATGTAATATTACTCAATGTATAAATAACCAAACCAGCCTACATCATAGTAACATGTGATAACCAATACTAATATCACAATATAAAGAATAAGACAAACCCAAAAAACTCAAATCCACCAAAGTAACCAAACAAAAAAACTCCCCACATTCTCCATGTTCCAACTCCACAATCCATTACCAAGTATCATAAATCCTCACTAAATAAATATGATATTTTTCATTTACCGATGTATTGATAAAAAATATCTATAAAAGAAAAAAACTTCCAAATCTGTGAGTATGTAATGAGACAAAGTAGGTTTTCACCAAAATGACTTACCTACCGATTCCATTGGGATAAAGCATGATAGAAAATTTATATAAAAAATTATTTAAAACAATTGATAATAGTTCATATCAACTCCAAACCATTTTCCACACCAATACATTTTTCTCATGAAAGTAGACAAACAATTGATTAAAAACATTCAACAATTTCTATTTTGGCAGAACCCATTTCATTCAACATACCCACACATCCACACATGCATATCCAGGTCAGAGTTCCATAATCATAAGTAATCTCTCATCGATATACCATGTTGTTACAAGGTAACCATATACTTGCTCCCTAATGTAACACAACCCTTGCACAAGGTCATGTCAATTAAATGATATCATTCCAACTAATTATTCCAATACTATACCAAAATATTTGTCACAATATATTTCAATAAAAATTTATTGGAACCATTTACTTAAATAATTTTCCATTAGTCAAACCGAAAAACTATTATTGAAATCCTCGTTTTAAAACCATGAAACAAATATGTTTACATAAGAACCAATTTCCACACAAACTGTCACCATAAAGGGTTTCTACGTAGATTTCCACAATAGTTTCACAATAAATTTCAAGAAACTCCAACAAATTGAAACTAATCCTTCATGTTATTTCAAGAAGAGTTGAGTATCAATCCACTTACCCTAAAAATATAAAGAAACAAATAACTATACAAACTCTTCAACAAAAGGGGTTGAATTTTCATATACTGTCCTTATATTTAATTTTTTTAACAACAATACAGCTAAATATCATCATGATTGGATCAAACTATCGTATATATATATATATATATCCACAATTGACTATATCTATGAATAGAATAGAGGTGAGAAGTATGTATCAAATAATACCCATCAATAATGGAGACTTACCAATGAATTTGGGCTTCAACAGGCCATGAAACACTAATAGATCTCTCCGGGATCAAAAGGGAGAGTATCTACACCCTTGAAGAGGATAAAAAACAATTTTTGGGTCATCAAAGAGGAAACATGAGTGGTTAAGAAGAAATCCAAAGTGAGATCCACAATTTAAGTATCTAATTATTGATAGTGTGTGGGTTAGGTGTACAATTAAGAAAAATGTGCATAGACTGTGCGCCAACCACTACCTCTAAACATGTTTCGTGTGTTTGTCTCACATTGATAGAAAATCCATGAACCAACCATGTTTTTAACTATATTAAATTTTTAACAATTACTTCTTGGTGGGAACATGGTTTATCAAGGATGAATATTTCTACTAATCATTATAAATCCATGAACCTTTATAAAATCCAATAAAAACTTTCAAAAGTCCTTTAATTCCACAAAAAAACCAAAAGACTTTTCATACTCAAAAAACACAGATAAAGGGTTACTTACTTGAAATTGAGGGTGCTACATCCTTCTCATATCGCCCAAAGCATACACCCATTAATTCGTATATGATTCAACATTATATTTCAAACCAAATCAACATAAATAAAAACAAAAATAAATATTACTAATCCTAAATAAAAAAATTGTTAAATACATACGAAATATATCGAAAATTACATTTAATTCATTCCATTTTAGTCCTCAAAAACATAGTTGGGAATATCATTGAACACAATATAGGAATCACATTTAACTAAAAATATCATAACAATTTAGACGTATATTTTTGACCAATTGATTGGAATGAATAAAATGAAATGGTATGATGTACATATACATTCGAAAAACTCAAATATAGACATAATAATTCTTAAAATTACATTAAAATAACTCAATCACTCGTACATAAAAATGTAAAGTAATGACAAAGAAGAATATATATTTAGGGATTCCATAATTATTGTATCAAGTATTGATGATTTAATACTATTTATTATGGAAAATGTAATCATCCATCATGAATTTGAAACCCAAAAAATAAGAAATTGATAATATTTTATATCTCTGATGGTTTGAAAACTTACATTTGATCCATGATATGAAAATACAACATCTAATCAGGTGTGGTAGACATTTAAAGGTTCCCTATAGATCTATATAGAATAATCTTAATTATTTTCAGGTGACTATCAATAAAATGGATAAACCCACAAAATACAAGAACCCTAAAATGATTGAAAACGTGTGGGAGGAAGAGAAGGGAAATATGAATTGGAACAGAATGTGGTGTAGAGGAGAATGATAGATGCATTTAATTCCCTTTTATATTTGTGGTGAAAGCCCTAGGAAATAATGGGAGGAAGTAAGATGATCTCCATTCCTCCCAATTAGAGGAATCTTGTGAATGAGAAAAAAGGGATGGGAGATTCTATATTGTTCAAGAAATTCCCCATGATAATAATAATATATTAATTATAAAAACTAGATATATTTTTAAAAATCATCAAAAACAAAAAAAATCTAAATAACATTGCACTTTTACATTCTCTGAATAATATCATTATTTATTTTTTTCACTTTAATGAGAAATATTTCTCATAATTTATATAATGTTATTATTAAAAAAAATGTTCATTTTACCTAACTATAGTTAAATTTCTCAAGAAAATATAAGTTAAACATTGAAAATAATATTAAAAATTTTCATATAATCTTACTAAATGCACATAAAAATATTAAAATAAATTCCAAATAAGCAATTAGATCATATCTTGGGATATTCATTCATTAAATGTGAAGGATTGGAAATCTTTCAAAGTATTACATAGTTAATATATATATATATATATAATATTTAATAAATGATTATTATAATTTTCTTGATCATATTTTTTTATTCCCCTGTAAATCCACCCAAAGGTAATATTTCTTAAATCCTAATTTTGAATGAATAATTAATGTCTGAAACACTATTAGAAGTCATAATTTTCCACTTTTTGAGATTAATTTTTGAAAATAAATTCCATTATAAAACACGACAACGAATAAGTAATCATAAAAAAATATTGATCTATATAGTTACTCACTTCCATATTTATTTACCATAAAATAATTTCATTTTATATTGTGGAAACTTTATCAAACATGCATTCACACACTATATATCACATGATTATAATTCAAAATCACATTTCTTGAAAAAATACTTTTACCCTGAAAAAAATTGTATATTTAAAATAAAATAAATTCAAAAAAAAATTTATGTTCATAATTTTAAATTTAAATATAAAAGTTCATGTTTAATATTATAAAATTAATATACATATATTTTAATATCCCACATGAACACCTTGAATTTTAAACCAAACATAAAAAAATACATACTAAAACATAAAACTCAATTTTAAAATCCTTATTAACTTTTTCTAACTAATAAAATATTTGTTATGGAGTCCCTGAAATATCATACCTATTATATTTCATTGTAAGAATAAATTTTATTGTTCATAGAGCTCAAACGAATACCCAAATAAAAATTTGAAGATATTTGATATTGAATTTCAGTTTCTAAATTCTCTCAAGTCATTTAAAATGGATAAAGCCCCAAAACTATGAGACCAAAACCAATGTATATTAGACCTTATAGGTTTTAAATAGTGATAAAGAAATTTTTTTATCCATTTTTCTTGTTGTATGGGTTTTTTGTACTCTGTTCAATAATGTACACTACCTACAAAATATAATAATGATGATCACTGTCATTTTTTAAATGCATGGGTAATATGAACACTTGTTCATGTCGCCCATAAAATTTTATGCATAATTGAAAAAAATTCACCATTACCCATGCAAGTAAATAGTTCCCAGGAACATTACCTAAATTGCCCCTATGCATTTGGTAAAATCATTTATTAGCCTATTTTTTTTATTTTAACCAAAGTTATATTGTGAAATTCTAAACATAATGTTACATATATTAGTGTATTTTTTTAATCTTTATAAGATAATTTAAATGAGTTTTCAGTCATCAATCTCTCTTTTGTTTTTGTAAATCCCACAATTTCATTACATTTATTTTCCTTAATGAACTAAAAAGTCTGAATCAGTATTCCTATTTGGTCATATTACTCATGGATTAAAGTTTAATTACCATTTTTGAATCCATAAATGTCATAAAAATAGGATTTTTTTTCTTATATCTAATAAACTTTCAAAAAAAATTTAAATAAAGATTTAAATACAATGATATTATATCACATTATGAGTTTTCTTCTACTTAAAATATTTTTGATAATTTCATTAGATTATTTGACAAACCAAAAAAGATATATTAGTTTTTCACTATAATGTGAGCCTATATATTATATGATAATATTATTAAACATGTGTCCAATATTTTGGATTTCATTTATCAAACATGAAATATATGAAGTTTCCCCTAAAAAATACTAGATGATTATAGGTGGAAAAGCTATATTCTCTCGATTTTTCACACTTAATAGTATCTATTAAGAGAGGCTATGTGAAAAAACCCACTTATAGTATTCTATATGATATATTTTTCACTGGATATTCCTGACCATTTACATGGTATTATTCCTTATATTTGATTTTTTTATTAACATATATTAAAAAATTCATACATTTATGTATTATCAAAAATATTTGATGCCTTATGCTCGTGGGGAAGTATGGTGTTTTGGGTACATCATAAATGATATAAAATTGATTGAATAAGTCAAGAAAGGATTTTCCCATTTTCAATTAATGGAAGAAGATAACTAAAGAGATTTAATTAAAATAGAATTTTCTAATTAAGAGCTTAGACATAGTGTCTTATTGATGATTTCATTTCATGTAGCTAACGAAATACATATCAATTATAAAGGTCAATGGCACAAATGTGTGAAACCTTGTTGATGATATATATATTAAACGAGACTATTTTACATAGTAAGCATTCAAATGATGTTAATTCCATTGTAACATTAACTTATTTCTCTAATGGTGCAATAAGATATTACTAGATGGTAATCTTGAACAATACACAACACTAACTAATTCCACAGTGAAAAAGTCTTAGATAGTATCATACTATATATATCTGGAATCACGGTTAAATATTATTTTAATTTTATATATAAATAAATCTCACTCTAAAGACTAGGGAATAATAATTATTTATTTTATGCTGATTGAATAAATTCAATCACCAATTATTGAAGTAGATAATATATGTGAGTGAATATTATAAAATATTTATTCTCCAAATTTTTGATATCATATTTATTTATTTATATATTATTGTTTTTATTTTGTATTTTTATTGAAAATTATAATGATACTTTTTAAGAATAAATATTTATTATTAATGTCTTGATAAATATCAAGAAAGTTTAATTGAAAATGTTAAGGTATTAGTAAAAAAGATTTTTATTATTTAATATCATTTAGATTAAAATTGTCTTATTTTTAAAAAAAATTAGTCAACCTATCAGTGAAAAACAATAAATAATGTAATATTATTATCATTTTAATTTGAAATGGGGTTTATGCAGAATAAAAAAACATGTTAGGGAAATATATTCAGTTATTAACTATTTTTTCCTAAGTATATAACCAATATTATATTGTTTTTTGAGGATGTAAGAGGTGTGTAGAATAGATTTTCTCTATTGAATTCTCTAAATTCCATAGAAATTGATTTTGAATAAAATTCTCTATTAGAGACAATCATCATCATCCCTCTCAATAATAATAGAATAAGATAAATTACACATCATTCTATATTGAACCCTTTTAGTGATCAATAACAAATAATGTAATATGATTGGTACCTCTATGATATCTCATAATGTTCCATTGATGTTTTTTTGTGATTTATGGAGCACCTCTAGATATCGTTAGAGAAATTTTTCTTTGGATTGTTCCTCACAATAATGATATGAATATGTTGACTAAATCTATAAAAAATGATAAAATAATTATAAATTCAGGATAATAATTTATTCAAATTAATTATAAATTACTTTTCAAATGACCATCACTATGAATATTCTGAAGTTTCATTCATCAATTATTTCTTATTAATTTATTCCAAAAATAAAAAAAAAATTATTTTTTATTGGACCAGGTACTTCTACAAACCCGCGGATCCTTTTAGTTGTATTAGTGTAGTCATATATTAATTTATATTTATTTATTAATTTTTTGATCAAAATTTGGTTTTCTTAGTGAGAATTAATTTCAAAATCATTGTTCTTTAATCTAAAAGTCGAGGTAAAAGATCATAAAGTTCCATATAATAAATAAAAGAAAAATAATTGATGACAAAAATCATATGATCTCTTATAAATGTTCTATAAATAATGGTTGAGAGACATGTATACATTGATATAACTAAAAAATTATACATTGTGTACCCATATTCTAACACACAATGGAGAGCTGCAATAATCATTACAAGTCATGTTGGTGTTGGTTTGAAATGAATTTAATTGAATACATTCTTTTTTATTCCATCGAGAGTATGGAATGAGATTTTTTGGAAATGTTTTGTTAATGTACATTTCAAATAACTCTATATGTTATTTCCCTATGTAAATCACAAAAGTAATGTGGTTAAAGTATGGGAAATTTAATTAACAAACATCATGATTTGATAGCTATCCATGTGACATAGTATTACATGAAATTAATGGATTGAAGTGAGTTGTACATTTTTTAACATCTAATAACCTAAGAATGATACACACAAATCAAATATATACTTAGTGTTGGTCGCTATTCAAAAAAAAGTCTTATATCCAACTTTATATTCCATGTAATTCAAGTAAACTCAATCATGAAACATTTTGCATCTATATTTTTATGTTATTAAAACACGAATAAATAAATATTATTTAAAAAAACCGAACTATAATATATATATATTTGTGTAGTGTAATAGGGTTTCAACATTAATTATACCGAGTGGTTTTAGTATGTAATGTGGGTATAAAATGATTTATTAATTATTTTGACTATTTTTAAATAGTTGCAATTAATATATTTCTACCTTACACACAATGTATTTCACAATTATTTCTAGGGTTACACACCATATACAAATAGACATGTCACGGGGTTTGAAAAATTGTCTAGATTAAACTTCCAGATTGACTAATTAACATGAAAAATATATCACAACTTGTTGTGTATGAATACATTTCATGTATGAATACATGTCGTTTAAGTACATAGTACATTAAAACTCTGTAGAAAACATTTATCACAGGTTATGTGGGTGAAAATAAATTTTCTATTATAGTTAAACTCTATAAATTGTTTTAACAAGATGTAGAATGCTACATGTCATGTTTCCTCATGTGCACATCAGTTGAATAATTAATTTTAAAACAAAATTAAATTATTTTACTTATATAAAATTAAAGTGGATGGGAATATAACATAGTGTAAGATAAATAATTAATTAATTCATATAAATGATATAAATTAGTCATTACATGTTCTGGATGATCATGAGAATGGCCGTCCTATATATTCCTTTTGATTATGATGAATTAAAATATTTATTTCATGGGTTTTGTGAAAAAAAATCAATAAAATTAAATAATATGAACTTTGAACCTTCCATTATTCATTATTATATATACAAATGTGTTTCCATTATTTATTTATGTATCATGAAACCCCTAGTTCCTTTAACCAATGTGTGTTTTATAATATATAAAGTGGATCCACAATAGATGAAATTTTCAAGACCAATCTTTGGTAAAACCAATAAAAGAGATACCCAAGTTAATGTTAGAATGCTACAACTTGTTAGAGGCCTCGATTAAAGTGTTATCCCCCAATGTTATAGGGTTTGTTTATCATCCGCTCGATAGACCAACCAATGGTTAAAATATCAGGATCATACCACATGTTTATTTTCATTTGTCAAATTCATGGTTTTTATTTATTTATGTGATGTAATGAATATTTGATTATTAAATGTGATCACATAAAGTACCTGAATTTAAAATAATTCAAGATTAAATAAATTAATGGTATTATGCATATATTATTTTATCCTATATGGTTAATTAATTTTTTAAATCCCAAAAAAATATTATCATGAATATTAAATTATACAATAATTAATATTTAAGAATATTATAAAAAATCCTTGAAGGAAAATATTAATTCACCCATTTTCATCTATTTCTAGATTTTGAATGTAGCTATATATAAAAGTTTTGTCCTGGCCCTTTTTAGAAAGTATTCTTTTTTGGGGAGTTCTAATAAAATTATTAGGATGTAGTTTCTATTATAATACATAGTGAAATGCATGGGATAATGATAATGAAATATAATTCAATGATTTTATAATTCATGAGTCCACTGAATAGACTAAGGAGCTATGATTTGATACTATTTCTAGATAACCCAACTAAATAATTTTTGAGTAAATTTACTCAATCCATTTTGTAGTTTTGAGAAGGGAAATTTGGATCATTTCCACTTGAATATACACATGAAAAGATATTAAATATAAAATAGTGAGGGGTATTATGATGTCATAAAATTGTGAAATAATAATAAGATAAAATTAATTTTACAAATTTTTTGAATCAATGATATAATTTTGTTAGAAATTAGATAAAGTAAATATTTATATTAGTATAAAATTATAGAAATTTTATAGACTAATTTTTATCAAACTAACCCACATGTATTACATTTTTTTGTTGGAGTTCCCAATTCCTGAGAAGACTTATATGGAGGCAAGTGAGGAGGAGATTTATTTCTTATAGAATCACATGGGTGATGAATTGGTAATATAATGTGTCATGTTATTATACATGACTAGTTAGTTCTTCAAGTATAATGAATACATGTATAGATACACTATTTTTTCTTATTTATGTGATATTTATTAATTTAAAGAATGAAAATAGAGTTATGTGATATCTAAGGCACTAGTAACATATAACCGTGAAGAAGGTCCACTAGCTAGACATCATGTAGTTTTTATGATTGGATAAATTGTGAATTTATAAATTATAGGTTTCTATATACCAAATTAATTATGCATGAACCTAATTCATTTCTCACTTACTCATATATTCTCAACTTTACCTTTTATTTTTAAAATGAAAAACAGTGAGAATATACTATCGGATCTCTTGAATCTAATTTTCTAGGTGGATAAAAACATGATGCATAAAAAACCATAATTACTTATGGTGAATATGTGGAAGGTAAATGTGAATTTCACTAATTATAATAATAAGACTAAGACCCCCATTAATTTCCTAACCAATATAATTAAGATAGTGTAGAGGGATATAGAGCAAGATAAAGGATGTTTTTTAGGTTGTAAGAAGGACCACTAAAAGAAGAAAAATGAATTAATCATGATAATAGGTTGAGATTTAGATGGATTTTTTATCAAACATAATATCAAAATTTCATCAAATTAAGTTTTAAATACTATTTTTGGTAAACAAAGTTTTGTCAAACTATAGAGATCAAGTAGATTTTAGAAGGTTTACATAGGTGTTGGGAATCTGTAAGTTACAAATAAAGAAAGGATTATAGTATTGGATATTATGAACTATTATCTAACTTAACTTTTAATATTAATTCCAATTTATAAATTTATTTATTATGATACCATTATAATAAATAATAATATATATTTTTTCAGTTTGTATATGGATAGATATATTTTAATGTGTAGAAATAAGATCTTATAATTTTATAAATGTATGTCAATTTTATTTGATTTAACCTCTTAATAATTTTATTTTCATAATAGAATACAAAATACAATGTTTTAAATCCATAACAAATCATGTTTTCATGAATTACATCACACCCATTTTGGCATCACTAGATTGATCATGTATATGGAAAATTCTTGACAAAGATATATCAAGAATGGTATTAATACTCTATTGAACTAAAACCTTTAGGTAAATTTCATTCCTTTTTAGATGGAAAATTTACCAAATATCCATCCAACGTAAAGGGTTAAAGGGATATGAATAATTTCGAATTAGTTCATACATATGTTTGTGGACTTTTTATTGTTTAATCTAGATATGGATACTCTTAATTCATAAATTTTACTATTGAATTTAGTATCTATGGGTATTTATACACAGTGAGTTATAGTTCATATTCCATAGAGAAATTTATAATATATATGAATTAATTAGTGTAAAATAATTTTATGAATATAAGTAAAATTCACTTAGACCATAGAAAGACAAATCTTAACCAAGGGTTCATAGATTAACTATTTGAGTTTTTTATTATATCTTAACTCACACTTCATTTACACCACTATGAAATGATGTCAGTGAAAATATGAATCTAACCTTATTATAAATTCTGAGATAATTTTTTATTTATGGAATTATATCATTTTATTTTTTGGGATATGAATTATAAACTATAACACACATACTAAACAAAGTGTTTACCATAGAGAAAATAGAAATACCCAATGAGTTATGGCGTGGGAGGAAATTAATGCCTTTAAACTTATATGTTTAGGGGTGAGGGGAATTTGTTAAATCTACTTCTAATAAAAATATTTCACCTTGAGATATGAAACATCAAACTAATAATTAATATGTTTCTTGAGAGGGATGAAATATTACAAAGAGATGGTTGGAGAAAGGTCAACACTAATGAAGTCAAATATCGAGATACCCAAGAGTTGGAACAATAGGACATTTCCATAAATCCCTATGGAATAATTTTTTACAAGGAAACAATTAATTAATATGAACACAAGAGTGGAAATATGACTATAGAAATATGGTTTTCAAATAACCAAGGATGGTTGCACATTATTAGTTTATGATTATAAACCTCTATCCTATAATTAAGTTATATGAATATTAAAAGATCTAAGGTGGAAATTAGAAATGTATTTAGAAATATATTATATGTAATAGAACCAATTCAATGTTTTCATAGATCTTATAGTTGATGTAAAGCCTATTGAGTACTGATGGGTACTCAAGAAGAACATACACATCGATTTTAGTGTTTTTTCATGTAAGGTAAGTCTAGTTACTAATGTGTTTAATCACTATCAAGGCATGAAGAATAAAGAAATATTCATCTTTTCATATATTGAAATCAATAAAAATAATTCATTTCATTGATTCATTCCATTATTGCGAAATTTTTCAGATCGATGTAAAAATAACCTTCCTTAATTGGAGCATTATGAAAGATATAGTTACTATAAGATTTTATGGATCCAAATGAATCCAACAAGGTATAAAAGTTATAAAGATCCCTTTACTGATTGATGAAAGAATCAGTATCATGGGAAATACATTTTGATGAATCCATAAGTCAATATTGTTTCATAAATAAATAATGTAAACCTTTTTTTACAAGAAGTTTAGTGGGAATTTAGTTTTTTCCAATTATTAGGTTTTATTGATATATTACTGATGGAAAATGACATTATTGCCATACATTCTATTTGGAAATAGTTAAAAAATGTGTATATTTGAAATACATTTCTGAAGTGAACTACTTTATATGGATCAAGATCAATCAAGATAGATTTAATAATGTACATGTACTGTGTTAGGGTACATACATAGAAAGGTTGTGAAAATATTAAATTAGTAACAATCCAAGAGGGGTCTGTTTCCAAGGTTACAAAGTATAAATATCACTAATAAAATGTTTCATTATAAATATTGAGGGAGGGACGGAGTGAGGGATGGGTGGATAGATAAATAATTAGCACGATGATATATATATTAGTGATTTGATCTTTCATGTATGTCATAATAGGTAGCAAGATTGATGTTTTATATTCTATTATCATGGTATGTATATATCAATTACACCCGTGAGAGCTGAATTTTATTGGTTTTAGTACAATCCTAAAGAATTTTAGGGATACTATGGATGTTTCTATGGTTTATAAAGGATGTGAGAAACTATTAATCTATGGATATGTATATTTTATTTGATATATAGACCACAATTATCTAAAATTACAGTCTGGGAACATGTTTTACCTAAAAAGATCTGTTTTGAGTTGGAAGAATTCAAAAAAATTATATTTCATTAAATCTACATTACAGATAATGTTTATTTTGAGTTTTGATAATCATAATGAAAAACTATGGATACCCAACATCATCGTGATCTTAATTTCATTCGTAGAAGTAAAGATGTTATCAAACATTATTGTGATAATAATCTAGTTTCGGTCTTAGTAAGGAAGATAAGTTAAAATAAATGGATGAAGAAATTTCTATATAATTATTACCTCTTGAGATTTTTTCTCAAAAATGTGGGGTCAATGTAGGTAGAGTATCCACTGAAGAGAACATGGTGGACTCATAAACTAAACTTTTATCTCATCAAATGCATGAATATCACTTTATATTTAATGCCCAAATATTTTCAAATAGGAACATAATATTCTATATCATGTATTAAAAACACCAATACTAGAATATAATTTTAAACCCTTTTACATTATGTTATATTTATTTAAAAATAAATTCAATATTTTTTATATATTGTGGTGTACGTAACATGTATTTTAAATGAAATATAATACTCAATTAAAAATTTATTCTAAAAAAATTAAATTTATAACCTAGACATTAACTTATAAGGTATTAATATGAAATAATAAATTATAAAAATTATATGGTTTAAAAATTTATAAATTTGAAATATAATATGAGCCCTTTGAATGAGAAAGAAATGTTTTCAAAAAATTGTATTTTTCTAAATGGCAGTTTGTCTTGCTTTGTGAACATAATTTAAAATTAATTTTCACCACTTTTATAATATTGATTCTGAAAAATAAAAAAATATTTTCAAAATCCTAAAATTAAAATATTCATAGGGATATATTTTGTTATTTTCCAAAAAATATTCATTTTTCAGAAAATGGGGAGAAATATTGAATTTTGTAAAGTTGTCATTTCCATACCATAAATAAAGTAATTTGAAAGCCCCATTATTATTTGAATTTATTTTAAATTAAGTTAAGTAGTATTTAGTTATATTTTATCTAATTAGTTATATTTATTTCTCCATTATAGTATATATTATTGTTAGTTTATTTTTTTGAATTAATAACACATTTTTCTAAAAAAATGATTTAATGTTCATATTGTTTCCCTATTTTAATTAAAAAAATAACACCCTAAATATGAATGATTTAAATTAAATGAATATATTATGAATATAATTTATTAATTTTTAATTCATATTATGATTATTTCTTTTCAAAACATTAATATAAGATTATATTTTCAATGGAAATTATATTTCTTGAAATCTACTTTTTAAGAACGTCTATGGGATTAATTTTAAATTAAATTCTTACACTTATATAAATTTTATATTAAAAAATGGATTTAATATTTTTAATTTTCTTATATAATATTATCTAATAATATCAATATAAATTTTTACCATAATTAATTGAGGAAATTGAAAAATATAATTATCATGGTTAAGGTAAAAAAAGATTTATCAGGGATTAAATTAATATGATATGGGTTAAAACTATAGAAACATTTCAAAAAATAAATTTTATAGAGATATTTATATGTATGACCTTTTAAATTCAATAATTACCCATTTTTGTGGATTTTTGTATGAGAAAATGTGGGTATCACTTTACATATTGAAAAATTAAAGGTATGTCCTCTCGCCCACTTATAAAAGGAAACCCCCTCTCCTGACCTATTCACATATTCAATGTCCTTTGGTTCCTCAATAACTTTATCAAATATATTCCTTACATACGTTTCTTCATCCTACTATCATTTTTTAGATCAGAAATCCAATCTAGGTTGGATTTATGTTAAACCTAAAGTGGTTTCCTGAAAAAGATGTAAAGTTTTAACTATCCCTTTTTGTTTTATTTCTTATTATAACCAATTTTAATATTATTCCTACATTATAATATAATAAAACTAGAATCTTCCATATTCTGTGATGTTATTATGTTAATTTAATTAACTATATTCATCCATTCTCCTGTAAATTGGGAAATAAAATCATTAATCGTGTGTATGTTGGACTACCTATTCATGAAATGGTATAATTGTCTTCTCATCACCTCCTTTAAAAGATTAATACAATAATTTATTTGACATATGTATATAATATTAATGAAATTATTAAAAAAATTACTTATTATATCACATATATGTTCTTACATTCCATTTTTTTGGGGATACGATAATGTAGCTCGGTTGTACAACAGAAAACCGCCTCACGAAGCAATGTTATTCATTTTTCATGTATTATTTGCATGGAATGTATTATGGATAAATTTAATCAACATATATGACTTTTAGGAGTTAAATAATTTTAGTAGTATAATATCACATCTAATTTCTTACCTACCAATATTTTGGAAAAAAGAATGTCGTTCGTGTATATGTGTGGACTACCACCTCCACAAAATTATATTAAATGTTTTCAATTTTATTTTTACATGGATGGTAATAAGGATGGATTTTATTAATAAAAATTATATATATGAAATGATAATAATTTTTTAAAGGTGAATTCATATTTATTTTCCATTTGTTCTGTCCATCGAGAAACAAATAGAAGCAATGTTCATGTGTACGGATGGTATACCGTCCCCATGAACGGTGTATACCACTTCCTATCTATATATTTTATTGATATATATATATATATTTGATATATATTATATTTTTATCATGGTATACATTTTTTATGATGATTAAAACATGACAAATGTAAAAGAATCAAAAATACAGAACCAAACTATACGTGAAATACAAAGAAATTATCACCTAAAATATTGATTTTAACAAATAATTATTAATAAGCATGTGATAAAAAGATATAATTACATAATATATTGTATGAGATATATGATTAAGGTTCTATAATAGTTTTATAATATACCTATATTTATTATAAAATATGTTTGATCATGTAAGAAGGTGAAAATACCATGTGGATGGTCGATGAATATATTTGTATTTGATGTCAATAAATAAGAAGGAATACAAAATCAATATATGATGAAGTCCATTATGATTAGTGATTAATCATAGTAATATAAAGATGTAAATAATTTAATAAATATAGAATAACACTAGTGATGATTCATAGAGAATGATTATGGACACATTGGTTGTCATTTGTTAAAACGATTCTCTCTTATTAGTGATGATGCTTGGAGAATTTTTATGGACTCTTTAGTTGTAATTTGGTAAAACAATTCTTTTTGAATAATGATGATTACTATATAATTATTATTTATTAATCTAGTGTAAATGTATGTGACAGTACAAAAAATTATCCTTGTATCGTTGATGATTTTGGATGTTATATTATGTTCCAAGGACTTGTTTCATTGATGACGTATTCTTTATTAAAAATAAAGAAAAATATTTCAATAAAAATAAATTTAATTACAAGGATATGATTTAATTGAAATCCATAAAAATCATAATCATATATATTTTTCATGATGATTTTTTGAAGAGAAAAATATGTATAATTATATAGTGACATTGGATTAACATTCATGGATTTTACATAATTTTAGATGAAAATTAATTGCATTATAAAATTACATAACTAAACACCATAAAGGTATAGTTTATTTGGAATCATGGAACACAATGATAGTGTTTGGTGAAATATCTTCATCATATCCCTTAAATATCCTCCCCTTTTGTATTACTACTTAAAAACATTCTTCATAACATGGGTTATGGAATCACAAGAAAGGGGTGAGCTCGGATCCTCTATTAGGGTAAAAAAGGGAGATATGTGAGCATATTCAAGAGAATTATAGTATGAGAACATGATAATGACATTAGAAGATCATACCCTGCATATTAAATATCATAAACATGAATAATGACATATATATTAGAATTTTATAAGAAATTAATCATAATGTGATCAAGATATTAAAACATGAGTGAATAACATAGTAATAAGACATAGAATTGTGCCATAAACCTCAATTTATAACATTTTGAACATGTGTAAATAGAAAAATATTCTTCAATTTAATTAAAAACATGAAATTAGGACCTCTCATAAACTTATAGACAATAAGCCAGTTCTACACATAACTTTGTGAACTTATAATTAAATTCATACATAAATGTAATTACCTGGAATTCGAGGCTCATTTCCAAAACATATTAGTGAACTTCATTTGGACTACACATGTTTTGTGGGTCACACCACCATCCAATGTCACATTCCTTTCCTTATAAGGGATCATGTTTTCCATCTTTCCATAGTGGATTGGGTTTCCCCATTTTCCATAGTGGATCAAGCCCATATACTTTATTCCCATCATTATCTCAGGAGATATAAATATTTACCCAATGTACTGAAGGGAGATATAATTTGTAACAACTAGGCCCCAATGATAGCATAGAAACCCTGACATAACATGTTCGTTGGGTCCCAGACTGCTAGGTACCACCAGTTTCCCTTGTAGACATGTGTTCCCCACCCTGGGGCCCACCCACATGCTCGAATGGGTCATCTCACTAATGATTGTCCCCATAGGAAAACACATGTCCTTTCCAGTGTTTTTTCCTCAATCACACAAACCTTGGAAAACATCCCATATGGTCACCAATCCAAATCACTAATCCAGACCAAACAGGCTTAACTATAGACTTCTAATCAGATAAGATCCCAAAGGTGCACCATTTTGACATTAGTCATGTCATTTACCCAGTTAACCGTTAATAATTTTGGGGTGTTACAATAACCCCCCCCCCCCCATGAGAACAATGCCCTCATTGTGGGCCCTACATCTCAACACAATAGTGCTACACACTAAAGGCAGGGTACCACCTCTGACACCCAATGTAACAGCTAGACCCCACTAACCACACAGACCCGTCTTAACATGGTCATCGAGTCTCGTTCTTCTAGGTCCCACCAGTTGCCCCGCAGACACGTGTTCCCCACCCTAGGGCCCACCCACATCCCTGAACGGGTCATCGGACTAATGATTGTCCCCAAATTCCAATACATTTCCTTTACAATGTGTTTAGTTCTCACTCACAAACACCATGGGAAACTTCCCAGAAGGTCAACCATCTTGATCATTACTCCAGGTCAGGCACGCTTAATTGTGGAGTTCTAATCAGAAAGGCTCCTGAAACGAAAGGTACACCTTGTTGACATGAGTCATATCTTTTACCCATTTAACCCTTTATGATTTTGGGGTGTTACAAAAGTCTCACCTATTAGATAATTAAATAACATATATTTGTTCAACAAGACAATATTACATTCATCATATCATGAAACATAAAAAGATACGGGTTTCAAAAACATCATATTGTAACCCAAGAAACTTAATATGTGTAATACAAAATTCTTCATATAACCTATGGAAAATTAATAGGTTTTATAATCATATAATGACCTATGTAAGGAAGAAGGTTCCATAATCATTTTATCATGTGATAGCCAATGGAATATAAATAGGTTCCACAAAAAACTTCACATCTTAATCATAAACCATTCAAAGAAATAATATGAATGGTATACTTTGAACATATCCCTATTAATTCATAAAATATATCAAATTATATCATCTTATATGGAGATGTATTTTGAAAGATCACATGGAACAATTCTTATGTAGAATATATTTTCATCAATGATTTATTTCATAATACAGTTCAAATAATGATTTTATTAAAAATAAAGTATTGAAATTTAATTTAAAAAATTTCTTGAGGAAAACAACTTTTCTTCTTTGAAAAAAATATTTTTTAATACTAAAACATTTTGAAAACGTTTATCATTGAAAATAACCTTGAAAACATATAAACGAATCTTGAAAACATTTTAAAACCTTATATTTAATGATATAATTTAAAACATATAAACTAAATTTTAAAACATTTTGAAATTTTTTTTGTTAAAATAAATTTGCAACATTTACAAATCATGGTTTTGGAATAACAAGAATTTTAAATCAAAAAGACAAATTTTGTCAAATTTTAATAAAAACATTTTCTTGATTATCTTAAGTACCATATCTTTAAAAAATGGTATAATCACTTGAAAATATAATTAATAATCAAGAATAAAAAATTTCATATGGTTTACTGAGATATGTATTATAATATTTCATCAATGGAATCTTAATCATAAATTATCCCATTAAATGATGAGATTTTATAAATAAACAGTTACCACTTTGTTAACCTTGAATTATAATCCCCATGAGATAAAAACATAACATGAAGATCAAAATATCATTAATATAATTGAATACATTATATAACGTGTCAATAGAAATCATATACACCGTGTCTAATAATATTGGTCCATAATATAACATTAATCTCAAAGAAACAAATTGAGACAAAATTCCTTTACAATTTGGTTATAATGGAATGGTAAGCCCCATGAAATATAGATCATAAAATGGATTTGTATATACCTATAAATTTATGTATAATATTTCTAGTCAATATGGTTTTTTATGACTTTTCCATTCCTCTATGTTTGAAAATCACAAACAAATTTATCTTAAGTCAAATTATGTTTCACTAAGGATTATTTTCATAAGGTAAATCTCTCTTATATAAGGGAATTTGTTATTCTTAGCATAGTTTTCATTGCCACATTTTATGTTCGATAAAACCCATATTCAAATAATTACTAAGTAAAAAAATTTGATCTTTATCAAAAATCTCAGAATCTTATAGTTACTAGGATATAGAATTCTCTAAAATTTAGAATATGAATACTCATCAATTTAGACTCTTAATTATCTTCAATTAAGACTCTTAATTCTATGAAATTTATTCTCATAATTCTATGAAATTTGAACTCTAAATCCTCTAAAATTCAGAATCATAATTCGTTAAAAAATAGACTCTGAGTTCTTAGAAATTCATACTCTTAATTCTTTGAAATTCAGACTCCAAATTCACTGAAATTTAGACTTTGAATTATATAAAATTCAGAATCTGAATTCATGGTAATTCAGACTCCAAATTCCTCATAATTAGGACTCTGAATTTCTAAGAATTGAGACTTTTAATTCATTATAATTCAAACTCTGAATTCCTCATAATTTAGACTCTGAATTCCTCAAAATTCAAAACTCCAAATTCCTCTCAAGATTCGGACTCCAAATTCCTCATAAATAAAACTCCTGATTCATGGAAATTAAGACTCCATATTCCTCATAATTTATACTCCTAATTCATTGGAATTCGGACTCTGAAATCTATATAATTCAGAACCCAAATTTGTTATAAAATGGAATCTGAAAATACATGGTTTTTAGAATCAGATTGTTTATATGATTAGACTCTGAATTATATTATTACATAGACTCGATATATTCATATTTGGATAATATAATTAATTTTTTTCTTACACATGATTTTTTATATATAATAACTGTCATAAATTTTGTTTCTAACTAACCTTTGGTTGAGTGACACGTGTACATGATCCTCCAAAATTGTTGGGAAATATGATTGTTGGATGAGGGAAATTACCATTTAAGTGTTTCCTATAAATAGGACCTCATTTTAAAAATATCACAGTCAGTTGATAGTCCTAGAGATTACATGATGTGATGCTATAATGTGATTTCTAGGGAGAAAAATACTCTCATTATTTATGCATTTTCATGAACATCATGTTCATCTATGAACATATTTTACAGCTTTCTTTGTGCAACTCTGATTATTACTGAGTACAATTGAGGGATTCTAGGGATAGGAAGATAGAGGTTTCGACTACCTTAAATATAGATGCCTTATGATGATAGAAAAGTGTATTTTGATATTCCTATCGAAGGATTACCCTTGTGAGGGTAAGGTAGACATTCTTGAAAGTATAAATCAAGCTACCTTTATCCAAAAAAAATTGATACCCTACTCTTTGGTTTAAAATACTTTCAATTTGTTTTTTTTATTTTAGGTTTCTATTTTTATTGTATTATTAAAAAGGATGAAATTAGAACTTTCTAACACATTCTTGTACATTACTTACTCTGATAAAAAATATTCTATACGCTTTAAGGTAGAATTGTACTTTAAGAAAATTATTCTTATGTTTTATTTATGGATTCATATTTTTGGACCCTTTGCACGTTTGATTCATAAACATAAATTGGATTTGTGAATTTACCTTGTTAAACATTGTTAAAAAAAATTCCTTAAGGTGAAAAGATAAGGTTTATAAACTTACCATTAACCCCCCTATTGTAATTGAGAATCTTCATACACTATTTTGATCTTATAATTGGTATCAAAGGAGGTATCTGAAATACTCATGCTGACATATAAGTTTTCTTGCTAAAACATTCACTATTATAAAGTTTATTACTTAAATTTTCTTGTTCATGTTTTTCTTGAATAGTTTTATACTGTTTTGTAACTACAGACCATTAACATGTTTTGTGGAAAAGATATTTTCATAGATAATAGTAGGTATAATTGTTGGATCCATTGATAATATAAATCCTACCAGACTGCCAAATTTTAATGGTAATGATTATTAGTACTTGAGAGAAAGAATAGAGACCTTTTTTATTAACACTAGATTAGAAAACATTTTCATGCTTACTAGAGATTACAAAATTCTAGACAAGGAATTAAAAACCTTCACCAACCAAGAAAAATACAAATATAAAATAAATTAAAAGGTACACAATAAATTATTGTATTCTATGACCTAGAATATATCTAGTCAAATATCTTCTTGTGAAGAAGACTATTTTATCAAGAAAAAATTGGAAGTCACATGCTTTGGTACATCCAAAGTTTTAGAAACCAGAAGATCAATGCTCAAAGAAGAATATCATGGATTTTTTCCCCTATGGAGAACCAGTTTGCAATGTGAAATAAAGATTTATCACCATTATAAACAATCATTAATATATAGTATAAAATGGTTCATATGATTAAATTATTATGGAAAATATTACTGATAATATCCTCTACGATTGGGATTCCAAAAGAACATCCATTGATGAGAACATGAATGTTTCTGATATTACTCTTGTTGAACTTTTTTGAACTCTTCTTCAACATGAGACAATAATGAAAAGCGATGTTGATATGAATAAGAAGAATAATGAAAATGGATGTGTAGCATTTACTACTACTATAATCAAGACTCGGAAAGGGTTACAAGATCTATGTCAAAGAAAGTAGATGTTCTATCAAAGTATAGTGAAAGTAAACATTATAAAAATGATTTATCTAATATTTATTGAAGGATGAACAAGATAGTTTGAATGAAAGAGTTTTAATATAGATATAATAAGAAAGAAATAAAATACATGAAAGACTCAAGAGTCACTTACTATGAATGAAAAAGAGCCAGACACATCAGGTCATATTATACCACCCATAAAATAAATGATAGAAATGAAAATCATTCTTAGAGGAATAAAAAAAGTAATATAAGTATAAGGAAAATAATTTCTTTAAGGAAAATGATACATAGAGTGCCACTAATGGTGACTCATCTGATGAATCTTTAGAGTATGAATCTTCTAATCATAAAAATATTGGTCTACAAGCCAAAATACCCATTGAAAATAATTGTCTAATGGCCAAGAAAAATAAATAATGTATCAAAAAAACACATGGTATATAAATAGTGGGTGTTCCCATTATATAAATAGTAAAACAAACTTCTTTGAGAATTTTATCAAGACAAAAGGTGGAAAAGTAACATTCAGATATAATGCTCAGTGAGACATTGTTGGTACATGTAACATTGTTCATATTGCAAAAACATTAATTTCAAATGTTTTATTTGTTAAGGGTCTTAAGAACAACCTCATTATAAAAAGTAAATTATGTGATTAAGTTTACCTTGTGAGTTTTAGGAAAGATAAATTATTAGTACACAATTACAAGGAAGAGTTTATTCTTTACACACAAAGGCATGAGAATGTAAACAATCTAACCATAGAAGACCGTATGAGCCAACATCTGCCTTTTCTACGTGCAATGAAATATCAATCATGGTTAAGGAATAGAAGGTAAAGACATTGTAACCTTATGAACCTATGGAAACTCTCAAATAAAAAAATTGTTAATGATTTACTTGAGCTTAGATATGATTATTAAAAATATTTTGTTCCTTGTAAATATAGAAATAACCATAAATCATGTTTTAAATAAATTAGTGAAGTCTCAACTTCTGATGCATTACAGTCAGTGCATACGGATCTTTTTAGTCCAACACAAAATATATGTATTGGAGGAAAATATTATGTATCTGTTTTAGTTGATGATAACACTAGATTTACATGGGTCTATTACTTAAACTAGAAATATGATCCTTTTTCCTATTTCAAAAATTTTGAATCCCAAGTTAAAAATGAGAAAAACCCTCCATTGATAACTATTCATTGTGATTATAGAGGATATTTTCAAATTTCAGATTTTGAAACATTTTATCGTAAGAAAGTCATTACTCAAAACTTCTCTTCCCCAAGAACTCCTCACTAGAACGGTGTTGTTCAAAGAAGAAATAGAATAATTCCAGATTTAACTAGAACCATGTTAAATTAATATTCTATTGCTAAACTATTTTGGGACGTAGTTATTATTACATATTGTTATATAATAAATCATGTTTTAATCAGACCCTTTATTAATAAAACTCTTTATGAATTGTGGACTAGTCAAAATCCTAGACTTTATTACATCAATGTTTTCACGAACCATCTTCGGGGCCCATGTCGTGACTACCCCAAACCCGCCTTCCATAGGCCAGGGGATGACGACTAGCACCAAGGTGTAATTCCCATTAAAAAGGGAATGCATCGCCTTTGTAAAGTAAAAAAACACCATTGAGAAAGCAAGAAGAAGTAAATACTATGTAAAAACTGGGTACAACAGTAAGTACGGAAAAGTAAGTCGGCCAGAATACAAACCCGAACTGAAAGTAATGTATAACTAAAAAAGGGAGTACAGCAACTAAAAAGTAAAGTCTCAGCCTCGAGCCGTCCACTAGAAGTCCCACCTAAACGGTGGGTACAGATAGCCTCCACAGCTCCTCGGGTCCAGTGGTCCGCTCCGTGTACGTCCCGCCCAATGGTCCACCTCTAGGTACCGACCTCATCTGCAAGCCTCAACCACGATCATCGTTGTCCGTTGTCTACAATCAAAACAACATAGTGCAGGCATAGCCTGTGCAGGGGTGAGTATAAGCTACTCAGCAGGGACCCCGATACCCCCAAAGGTCTCCCAGAATCCACAAAGGATAATCCACAAAGGAAAGATAAAATCACAAAGTAACATCCAACATTACTTAGGTATATGCCCATACATATACCTAATTCATCAATTCTCCTTCGGCTCCAACATCTGAGCTCAAGTACAACCCAGTCCACACAGGAAATCATAACCCGATCTACACAGGAAAGCATAACATAATCCACCTAGGATATCAAGTCAATATTATCGAAGATAAGGATTGAATGTCAAGATTCAGCTCACACAGGTATACTTCTTAGTATGACGATAGAGATGATCAAATGTACCCACTGATTCATCTAAGACATCAGACCCACACATGATTGATAGGTACTAACCCCCGAAATGACCCACAAAGGATCGATAGGTACTAACCCCCGCAATGACCCACAAAGGTTCGATAGGTACTAACCCCGCAATGACCCACACAGGATTGGACCCACACAGCATCTATAGGCGCTGGCCCACATAGGACTGCTGATCGTTGACTCACATAGGATTTAACCCACACAGTATCAATAGCACTGATCCACGTAGGATCGCTGAGTGTTGTAGTCGTCATCGTCGAATCCACAGAGGATTTCTGTATAGTCGTCATCGTCGTCACAGTCGTAGCCAGCTCTATGGTTCCCGTACACAGCAAGATCGTTTGGGAGGGTCCGATCCATGAGCCGAGGGGCTGATACATCAACTGACACATAGTCCGGAGTTGATGTATCCAAAAGTTCCATATCACCAACAGGAACTCAACGTCACAGACGGCGCGTCAATCGGATGCCCGGTCTGAGAGTTATTGGATTTTTCGTCCCAAGGGACCGGTTGGTTTTTAAGTCAAAACCAACCCTACCATACTCCAACTGTGTCCAAACCTGGAGAGGAGTAAGAAAAAAGGTCTGTCTCACTAAGAGGAATCCAACAAAGTTGACGTCACGTCAATCGGTCATCCGGAGCTCAAGTTATAAGCGTTTCCGCTCCAAGGGCCCGGTTGGTTTCGTGTACGAACCAACCCGGACAAACCCAAAGTACTCCGAATCCTTTAGTGTAATATACAGAAATGACTGCCTTGATCCAAGGATCGCTAGGAAACTAACGGTGCGTCGATCGGAGGACTTCAACCCATGTTATGGGCAAAAGACAGTGAGAGGTCCGGTATTAGGGTGTTCGGGCCCGGTCCGACCCAGCCCGCTACCCCCTAGGTCAGCCCAAACCGGGTCAACACGACCAGGGTCTAGGTCCAGCCCGCTTGGGTGTGGCCCGGCCCGGCTGGCGCGGCCTGGCCCGGCCTGGCTGGCGCGCTGGCGCTGGCCAGGTGGCTCGACCGTTTCGGCCGAGCGGATGGGGGTGCGGGGGGGCACGCTGCCCCCCGCCAGATCGTAACCGCGGCCACATGGGGGGCTGCTCCTTTCCAACGGACGTGGCCAAGCACTGCGTCTCACCTCCCTCGGTCCCGCGTGGTTGCGGGACCAGCGGCATGCCGCCGTGGCTTCAGTTAGGACGGCCCTTCCCGGCGGCGTGTCGGGCGCTGCGGCCTCCAGCTGCCGTGCCGAAGAGGCACGCCAGCGGTGTTTCCCGCGGACCAACGGACGCGCTTCAGTGGTTTTTTTTGCCTGCCGTATTCGCCAGCGGTCCACCCGGGATAGGCTCTTCACTGCGAAGACCTCAAAATGCCCTTGCGGCCTGCTTCGTCATCGCCTGCCGATCTGCACACCAAGAACGAAGAAACGGTGGGTTCGGACTTGTTCGTTGGTCCGCACGCACTGCGTTAGCAGTTGAAATGGCTTCTAAAAAATTTTAAACACATGCCGAGGATGTAAATCACATAGATTTAATTGAATTAAAAACCCCTACCTCAAGCGTTGTCGAGCGAGGGTTCGTCGCAGAATTGCACGTCGCGGAAGAAGGCGTCGCAGAAGGGGGATCGTCGCATCACAGAGAAATGATTCGTCGGCATTGCGTCGTTGATCTCCGAGGATCCGGTGTTCTTGTCGACCTTCATCGGAGTTCGGCGTTCTTCGCGTTCTTCGCGTTCTTCGTGTTCTTCGTGTTCTTCGTCGAGGAGGAAGAACTTCAAGAACCTGGGCGAATTCTCCCCAGCCTTTCACAACCCAACAACTTTAATAAAATAAGAGTTGTCTTATTTTATTAACACACAATTCAACAATTTTAATTTCAAAATAATGAAAAAATAAATTAATTAAATTAATTGCGGAGTTTTAAACCACCTAATTAATGAGGAATTTAATATCCATATTAAGCACAAGGGTTGACTTTATTAAAAGGGGGTGCGGGTGCGTTACTTAATTTAATGAGGTGGTTGAGAAAATGTGGGGATCGTGCGGGCCCCACCCCACAAATATCCTACCTAGTGGTGTATGATATTGTGGGTCCCACTTTAACCTCTTATCTTAGGTTAAACAACTTAAAGTAAAATAAATATTGGTCGCACCATTTTTATTTTATTCCATTACTTAACCCAAAAATTTAAAAACCACACCCGAGCAAATGCAACTCCGGAAAAGGTGTTTCTAAGAAATTACCGGCACTGTGATTTCATCGGTGCCCTCATAATTCGATTTTGAGCACCGGTTCAAAAGTTATAAAAACCCGCTCGTTCCTTCACTGAACGTACCCGATCTAAACTTCAAAAAATGATTCCGGGCACACCAGGCCTCAGAATCAGGTGCCGTCAGAAACTACGTTCTTTTAAAATCCAAAATAAAATTAAGAAAAAAAATTTCCCTTGAATTTTACGGGTTTTTAAATTACTCCCACCTCAAGGATTTACGTACCCGTAAAGATACATCATAAACTAGGGAAACAAATGTGGGTACTGAGCATGCATCTGAGCCTCCCACTCACAAGTTCTCTTCTGGAGGTTCTCGTGCTGCCATATGATGCGCACTAGAGGAATTGATCGTCCACGTAGGACCTGCTTCTGTCGATCCTGGATCTCTACTGGGACCTATGCAAAAGTCGCCCCATCATCAATGTCTAGCTCCCCATGGTCAATGATATGCGTCGGGTCGTGCAGGTATCTTCTCAACTGAGATACGTGAAAGACATCGTGCACCAGGTGCAACTGAGTTGGTAGAGCCAGTCAATAAGACACCTCGCCAATCCTACAGAGGAGCTGGAATGGTCCAATGAAGCGCGGAGATAACTTTTCGCCTCGGCCAAATCTTCATAATCCATGTCGAGGTGAGACCAGCAAGAAGACGTGGTCGCCATCCTCGAACTCCAGTGGCCTCCGCCTCCTGTAAGCATAAGAATTCTGCTAGCTCTGAGTTATCCTCATCCGCTCCTGGATGACCTGGACCTTCTCTTTCATGGCCTGGACCATCTCTGGTCCCACAAGTGCTGACTCCCTAGGGTCTTTCTAGCACAGAGGAGATCTGCAAGGTCGGTCGTACACATGCGCGGAGCATGTCCTCGAGAGTCTGAATGGTCCTCTCCATCTGACCATCTATCTAAGGGTGAAAGGCAGTGCTTAGACATAACTACGTCCCAAATGCCTCCTGCAACCCCTTCCAAAGTCGGGAAGTAAAGCGAGCATCTCGATCAGAGACGATAGATGATGGCATACCATGAAGTCGTACAATCTCCTGAATGTAGAGACGTCCCAAGCTCTCCACTGAGCCCTGCTCTATGATGGGTAAGAAGTGAGCCGACATGGTGAGTCGGTCGACATTCACCCAAATGGAGTCATGACATCTAGAAGTGCGTGGAAGTCCCATCATAAAGTCCATAGATATCCCATCCCACTTCCACTCCGGGACCTCCAAGGGTTGTACCAAGCCTGCTGGTACCTGGTGCTCTACCTTCACCAGCTGGTAGGTGAGGCATCGAGAAACGAATTAAGTGACAGCCTTCATCATGCCCGGCCACCAGTTTTGTCTCCTGAGATCCTGGTATATCTTCGCCACTCTAGGATGTACCGCCAAAGGGGAAGTGTGAAACTCTCTTAGCACCTCCTCCTGTAAAGCAACTGGTTCCAAGGTATGTCCTCTGAAATGGCCATCATTCTCTCCTCCCATGGAGAATCCATCAGGTGCATGTCCTGAGGATATCTGTGCACGCAGCGTCTCACAGTCAGTGTCCCCAAGTTTTGCCTCTCTGACCCGCTGTAGTAGTGGAGTAGTGACTGTGAGTGACTAATGGAAGGCTGCTCCATCTCTATCCCTGAAGGATATCTGCAAAGCGGCTAGGTACTCTGTCACCTCTCCAAGTAGCTGAATGCATGTCCTCCTTCTGAGAGCATCGACTACTACGTTCCCCTTTCCAGGAGTATAGAATATCTTAAAGTCATAGTCCTGGAGGAACTCGAGACATCGCGGTTGTCTCAGGTTCAGGTCCTTCTGTGAGAAGATGTACCTAAGACTCTGATGGTCATAATAGACTGTAAAGCGCTCGCCCATCAGATAGTGTCGCCACATCTTCAGAGCGAAGACCACTGCTGCTAACTCCAGGTAATGGGTAGCGTAGTTCTGCTGATGCGACCTCAACTAACGTGATCCATAGTCGATCACTTCCTGCTCCTGCATCAGGACACATCCGAGCCCAGTACCTAATGCGTCGTTCTAGACTACGTACCCTACTCCCTCCTCTGGTAGCCTCAAGATAGGGGCGCTGGTCAATCCTTGTCTTATCTCGTGGAAGCTCTGCTAACATCTGTCTGACCACACAAAGGGTTTCCCCTTCTTCGTCAAAGCTGAGACTAGCACCGCAACCTTAGAGAACTCTGGCACAAACCTCCGATAGTATCCACCAAGTCCCAATAAACTCTGCACCTCTGTCACGCTCTTGGGTGGCTCCCAAGATAGCACTGCCTCGATCTTCGCAGAATCCACCACAACTCCCACCTTAGAGATGACATGCCTTAAGAAGTGGACCTCATGTATCAAGAACTGACACTTTGAGAGATTTCCATGAAGCTGGTGCTCTCAGAGTGTGTCTAGTACAACCTGTAAGCGGTAGGCGTGCTCCTCCTTAGTGGTCGAGTATATCAAAATGTCTTCAATAAAGTCCATGAAAAATCGATCGAGGTATGGCTGAAATATCCTGTTCATGAAGACCATGAACACTGCTGGAGCATTTGTTACGCCGAATGGAATAACCAAGTACTCATAGTGGTGATACCGACATCTGAAGGCCGTCTTCTACACATCCCCATCCCAAACTCTGAGCTGATGATAGCCTGATCTAAGGTCTATCTTTGAGAACCACCATGCTCCCTTGAGCTGATCGATGAGGTCATTAATCCTAGGTAGCGGATACTTGTTCTTCACGGTCACCTGGTTCAGGCGACGATATTCAACACAACATCTCAAGCTCCCATTCACCTTCTTGGCGAACAATATCGGGGAAGCCCATGGGGGAAACACTGGGTCAGATGAATCCCTTGCCCTGCAAGTCCTCTAGATGTACCTATAGCTATCGAAGCTTAGTGGGGGCCATCCGATATGCTGGATTGGATATCAGGGTTGTCTCGGGGTACAGATCAGTATAAAATTCTACCTCTCTACGAGGAGGTAGTCCTGGAACGTCGTTGGGGAAAACGTCTGCATACTAATCCTCCACTGCAAGAAAACTAGGACTCTACATGTCAACTACTCCTAGGATGAGGCTAGCCAACTAATGAGTGATGGGTTTTCCTCTCCTCTTTGAGAGTCCATCCTGTACTACGAAGGCTCCCTTCTCACCGGTGAAGGTGAACCTACTCCCGTCGGTGCGTACACACCGCACCTTGCTCCTAATACAGTCAATCTGAGCATGGACTGTAGATAACCAATCCATGCCCAAAATGATGTCGTAAGGCCTCGACATTGCTACAAGAAGATCTTAGCCAAAGCTCTCGCCTTCTAGAGTAAGTTCACACTGCCGGCACCAGTGCGTAATCGTCCAGTTTGCTCCCGTAGGAGTCTCTAACCGTAAGAATCGATCCAACGGCTCTGTCGGAATCTCTGAGCTCTGAACAAGGGCAGTGGCTATGGAATAATGACTCACTCCTATGTCTATAAGAACTGCAGCAAGGGTTGAATAGACACAGATAGTACCTCAAATCATCTCTAGCACAATGTGGTCGTAGGCCTCTGCTGCCTGGAGCTGTGCCTGTCTCTTCCCGCCATCTCCCTATGGTCAGGGTCGGCCTCCTGGTGGTGGTGGTGGTAGAGCCTCAAAGCATCGCCCACCACTTTCTGCTCGGCTAGCTCCTCTGCCTCATCCCCCTGCTCCCTGCGGACTGCCACCGTCGACCCTCTGCCTCTGCCTGGGTGGTCCCTCAACCGTCTGCTACTCCTCGGTACGGCGGGTCAGGCAGTCACGAGCCATGTGGCCCTGCCCGCAGAATGCGTAGCACTATCTACCTCTCGAAAGACTGGCTCCACGCTGTGTGCCCCGCACCACTGAGCCAGTGTCCTGAGGTCATCCGCCTAAGGGTCTGGTCCGCCTGGACCCATGTGTCATCCGTCGACTGCCAGCTGCAGAAGACTCTGCAACATACTGCCCTGCGGTAGGTCTCGCTGCTGATGTAGGCTCAGCAAGGAATCTCTCGATGAGAATGGCCCGCTCCAGTACCCCTTTCTGTGTCGGAATGATGAGGGAGATCAGTGATGCCCTGATCTCCTACCTCAATCCTTGCTCAAAGGTCCAAGTCTGGAAGAATGGGTCCCGTACCATGTCCATCGAATAGTATGAGAGATCTGTAAATCTCACCGAGTACTGGACGACCGTCAAGCTGCCCTGCTGCAGATGTAGAATCTCCTGGATGAGCACCGCACAGTGGGTGGCTGGGACGATCTGCAAGCAGAAGAGGCTCTCAAAGTCCATCCAGAGGATAGATGCCTCGTCGTGCACCTGGAGTATCAAGCTCCATCATCTGCCTGTTGCCGCAAGCAGGAGGCTCGCTGCGAGGATCACCATGAGGTCTGCTGGTGTCCTCACTAACCTGAAAACTCGTACAACTACCTCCAGCCAATCCTCGGCTGCCTGAGGGTCCATCTCCCCGCGGAACCTGGGTGTTCACTGATGCTGAAACTCGTGCAGTGCACTAAGGCGATGTGCATCGTCGGTGGTTGGGGCTGGTAGCATCGGTGGATCAGCGGGTAGAGGTACCGCCGGTGCCTCTACTATCAAAGGGCCCTGTACTGGGGCCTCATCGCTCGGTGGGTTGTCATCATGCACAACGCTCGGAACCCTAGCTGGCTGCCGTCATGGGGCCATCCTGAAAAGAAACAGGTGTTCCACGGTCAAACAGTATACCTGGTGAGCTGAAATAATGTAATCACAAAAAAAACTTGTAACACACATGCAATCAATGTTTACGTGCATTAAGTTAGAAATCAGAAGTCAGGGTCCTGGTGTACGGATACGTCGGCCGCCGAACAAACACTGGACTCTCGAGACTGATAACCACACTCAATACTCTTAACAATATTGCTTCACATAGAAAAAGATCAAAGTCATGAGTTCTATGGTAGAACCGAACTCCTCTGATACCAATTTGTCATGACCCGTCTTCGGGGACCGTGCCGTGACTACCCCGATCCCAGCTCCCATAGGCCAGGGGCTGGCGACTAGCACCAAGGTGTAATTCCCATTAAAAAGGGAAGGCATTCTCTTTGTAAAGTAAAAAAACACCACAGATCAAGCAAGTAGAAGTAAATACTAAGTAAAAATTGGGTACAATAGTAAGTGCTGAAAAGTAAGTGGGCCAGAATACAAACCCAAGCTGAACGTAAAGTACAACTGAAAAAGGGAGTACAACAACTGAAAAGTAAAGCTGCAGCCTCGAGCTGTCCACTGGAAGTCCCACCTGAAGGGTGGGTATAGATAGCCTCCACAGCTCCTCCGGTTCAGCCGTCCGCTCCGTGTACGTCCCACCCAATGGTCCACCTCCAGGTACCGACCTGCTCTGCAAGACTCAACCACGATCAGCGCTATCCATCGTCTGCAACCAACACAACATAGTGCGGGCATAGCTCTTGAAGGGGTGAGTATAAGCTACTCAGCAGGGACCCCGAGACCCCGAAAGGTCTCCTAGAATCCACAAAGGATAATCCACAAAGGAAAGATACAATCACGGAGTAACATCTAACATTACTTATGTATATGACCATACATATACCTAAGTCATCAATTCTCGTTCGGCTCCAACATCCGAGCTCAAGTACAACCCAGTCCACACAAGAAATCACAACCTGATCCACACAGGAAAGCATAAGGTAATCCACAAAGGATATCAAGTCAATCTTATCGATGATAAGGACTAAAAGTCAAGATTCAGCTCACACAGGTATACTTATTCATATGACGATAGAGATGATCAGATGTATCCACTTATTCCACTAAGTCATCGGACCCACACGGGATCGATAGGTACTAACCCCCGAAATGACCCAAAAAGGATCGATAGGTACTAACCCCAACAATGACCCACAAAGGATTGATAGGTACTAACCCCCGCAATGACCCACACAGGATCAAACCCATACAAGATCTGTAGGCGCTGGCCCACACAGGACCGCTGAGCGCTGACCCACACAGGATCGGGAGCACTGATCCACATAGGATCGCTGAGTGTTGTAGTCGTTGTCGTCGAATCCACGGAGGATTTCTGTATAGTCTTCATCGTCGTCGCAGTCACAGCTAGCTCTAGGGTTCCCGCACACAGCAAGCTCGTTCGGGAGGGTCCGCTCCATGAGTCGAGGGTCTGATACATCAACTGACACATAGTCTGGAGTTGATGTATCCAAAAGTGTCGTATCTCCAATAAGAACTCAACGTCACAGACGGCGCGTTAATTGGACGCTCGGTCTGAGAGTTATTGGCTTTTTCGTCCCAGGGGCCCAGTTGGTTTTGAAGTCAAAACCAACCTGACCGTACTCCAACTACATCTAAACCTCGAGCAGAGTAAATCAAAAGGTTAATCTCACTAAGAGTAATCTAACAAAGTTGACGGCACGTCAATCGGACGTCCGGAGCTCAAGTTATAAGCGTTTCCGCTCTGAGGGCCCGGTTGGTTTCGTGTACGAACCAACCCGTCCAAACCCAAAGTACTCTGAAACATTGAGTGTAATATACCAAAACGACTGTCTCGATCCAAGGATCACTATTCAACTGACGGTGCATCGATCAAAGGTCTGCAAACCATTTTATGTGCAAAAGATCGTGAGAGCTCCGGTATAAGGGGGTTCGGGCCCGGTCCGACCCGGCCCGGTACCCCTTTGGTCTACCTGAACCGGGTCGACCCGACTCGGGTCTCGGTCCGGCCCGCTTGGGCATGGCCCAGCCCGCCTGGTGCAGCCCGGCCTGGCCCGGTTGGCACACTGGCGCTGGCCAGGTAGCTCGGCTGTTTCGGTCGAGCAAATGGGGGGTGCGGGGGGCACGCTGCCCCTCGCCAGATCGTAACTGTGGCCCCAACGGGCGGCCGCTCCTTGCCAATGGACGCGGCTGAGCGCCGCGTCCTGCCTCCCTCAGTCCCACGCAGTCGCGGGACCAGCGGCCTGCCGCCGCGGCTTCAGCCACGACGTCCCTTCCCGGCGGCGTGCCGGGCACCACCGCCTCCTGGCGGCTGGCCGGTGATGGCCGCCGTGCCGGCGAGGCGCGCCGGAAGTGTTTTCCGCGGACCACCGGACACGCTCCGGTGGTCTGTTTTGCCTATCGTCTTTGCCAGCGGTCCACCCGGGATAGGCTCTTCACTGCGAAGACCTCAAAGTTCCCTTGCGGCCTGCTTCGTCAATGCCCGCCGATCCGCCCACCAATTACGAAGAAACGGTGGGTTCAGACTTGTTCTTTGGTCCGCACCCACTGCGTTAGCAGTTTAAATGGCTTCCGACAAATTTTAAACACATGCCGAGGATATAAATCACTTAGATTTAATTGAACCAAAAACTCCTACCTCAGGCGTCATCGAGCGAGGGTTCGTCGCGGAATTGAACGTCGCGGAAGAAGGCGTTTCGGAAGGGGGATCATCGCATCGCGGATAAAGGATTCGTTGGCGTCGCATCGTCGATCTCCGAGGATCCGGCATTCTTTTCGACCTTCGTCGGAGTTCGGCGTTCTTCACGTTCTTCGCGTTCTTCACATTCTTCGCGTTCTTCGTCGAGGAGGAAGAACTTCATGAACCTGTGTGAATTCTACCCAGCCTCTCACAACCCAAAAAAATTAATAAAATAAGAGTTTTCATATTTTATTAACACACAAGCCAATGATTTGAATTTCAAAATAAATAAACAATCAACTAATTAAATTAATTGAGGAGTTTTAAACCGCCCAATTAATGAGGCGTTTAATATCCAGATTAAAAGCAGGGGTTGACTTCATTAAAAGGGAGGTGCGAGTGTGTTACTTAATTTAAGGAGGGGGTTGAGAAAATGTGGGGATCGTGTGGTCCCCACCCCACAAATATCCTACCTAGTGGTGTAGGATATTGTGGGTCCCACTTTAACCTCTTAACATAGGTTAAACAACTCAAAGTAAAATAAAAATTGGTCGCACCATTTTTGTTTTATTCCTTTACTTAACCCAAAAATTTAAAAACCACACCCAAGCAAACGCAACTCCGGAAAAGGTGTGTCTAAGAAAGTTCTGGCGTTGCGATTCCATCGGTGCCCTAGGAATTTGATTCTGAGCACCGGTTCAAAAGTTAGAAAAACCCACACGTTCGTTCATTGAACATACCCGAGCTAAACTTCATAAAATGATTCCGAGCACACCGGGCCTCAGAATCAGGTGTCGTCAGAAATTGCGTTCTTGTAAAATCCCAAATAAAATTAAGAAAACAAATTTCATTGAATTTTACGGGTCTTTACAAATGTATGTGGTTGCATAGTATTCATCATGAATACTAAAGATAACTTACATAACATTTCACCCAAATATGATGATGTAATTATCATAGGATACTCCACGACATAAGTTTTTTGTAAAAATAATTTTACAATTGAAGAAATGGAGTATGTCTAATTTGATGAAACAAATGATTTTTTTAACAACCAAAATCTACATCCTCATTTGTATTTTCAAAAACTCATTATCAACCTTTGATATAATATTCTTCTAATAAGGAAAATGTTCAAGAAAATATTTCAGAAACATTTAACCTATATTATTCTCTACCATATACTGATGAACATATTTTATAAAACCCAAATTAGTCATTTCTTTATAATAATCCAAGTGATAGTATTATCAGTGATGTAAATCAACCTGTAAGAACTAGAACATCTATAAAAAATAAATTATGGAATTTAGTATTTCTTTCCAAATTATAACCAAAAATCACTAAGGATTCTTTAAGTGATGATGAGTGGATTAAATCCATGTATGATATTATAAATTAATTATAAAGGAAAAAATTATGGACCATAGTTGAAGGACCAAAGGAAACTACTGTATTTGGAGTAAAAAGGTTCTTCAGGAATAAGTGTGATGAAAATGGAATCATAGTAAGAAATAATTCAATATTAGTTGGTAAAGGCTATATTCAATAAGTAGTAATAGTCTATGAAGAAACCAATGCTTCGGTATCTATACTTGGATATATTCTCATTTTACTTTCAATTGAATCATTATTTAATTTTAAACTTTTTCAAATGGATGTAATGTGTTCTTTCCTAAATAGATATGTTCAAGATGATGTTTATGTCAAACAACCTATTTTTTTAAGACAAAAAACATCATGAACATGTTATCAAACAAAACAAAGATTTATAGGGACCTAAACAAGCCCTTATATCCTGGTATGATAGAATTACATGATTGTTTTTACAAAACAACTATGTTAAGGGAACTAATGATCCAACTATTTTTATAAATAAATATATGATAAATGTTTTAATTTTTCAAATATATGTAGATGAAAATATATTAAGATCAACTTAGCAATCCTTAAGTGATTTGTTTCCGAATCTAAGGAAATTTGAGTTTGAAATGAGTATGATGGGTGAGATAACATTTTTCTTAGGTTTTTTAATTTTCTTAAAAACAAGAAGGAACTTATATATATAAATATAAGTATATTAAATATCAGTTTATAAGGTATGGATGTGACAATAAAAAATGTATAAGCACTCCAATTGGTACTTCAAAATATCTTGATCTTGATGAATCTGGGAAACCAGTAGATCAAACTCCATTTAAGGATATAATAGAATGTTTACTACACCTGACCTCTATTCATCTAGAAATAATTTTTTCAGTATGATTATGTTCGAGATAAAAATATAATCCAAAGGAATCTCATTTAAAAGTAGTGAATATAATTTTTTCTATTTAAAGTTAACCATGGATTTAGGGATTCTCTATACTTCTAGAAATTATTATTTTTAAATATTATTAGTTTTAGATTTTGGTGTATGTAGAGTAGATAGAAAAATTACATCTAAAACATGTCATTTCTTAAATGATTCTTTAGTTTCTTGGTCTTGTAATACGAAACACTTAGTATCACTTTCTACTACTGAAGTTGAATATGTAGCAGCTGGATTTTGTTGTGCCCAAGTATTGTGGATGCAACACACACTCACAGACTATGCCATGGATTTTACCAAAACACAGATATTGTGTGATAACACTAGTTTCATTGCACTAAAAAAACCCTACACATAAATCTCTTGAAAAACACATAGATATTTGGTGTCACTTTCTTAGGGATCACACTAATAAAAGAGATATCATTCTCCAATTTATCGGAATTCAAGATCAACGTGATGATATTTTCACAAAATCATTATCCTCTGATAGATTTGAATACATTAATCAATAGTTAAAAATGATAACTATACGGTAATCTTCCATGTTAATTTTTTTTTGAAAAATATCTCCTTACATTAAGTAACTCTTTCTCATATGGGGGGGTATATTTTCTTGTTAATAAATTTTTTTCCTTATTATGTTTTTGTTTTAGCTGAAACAATTTCCCTTAATAAAACATGTCGTAACCAAATTTGTTTTCCTAATAACTTTTTTTCTTAATCAAAATTTTTTGTAAGTAATTTTTTTGGGAATCATAATTTCAAAACCAAAATTTCCTTTACATAGTAAAATTTTCTTGAATCTACAGTTCTTCATTAAAAATATTTTTCATTACTGAAAGTTCTTTTTGGAAATTTAGAAGGTATGTTTTTTTACTTAAATTTTCGTAATTGATTTCTTTAATTGTTATTTATGAAAAAAATTAAGATTCGCTTTTCCAAAATCCGAAATATTCCTTATATCCTCAAAATATCATAACCTACCTAATACAACTTTGGATTTCATATCAACTATTAGATCAGTTTGATCTCTTTTAAATCGTTTGATCAAATCGAGAAATTGAAACGTTGCCTCAACACCTATATAAAGGCACCCTATTCCTCTTCCCATATCTATTTTAGAAGTTTTATGTGTTGAAGCTCTAATTCACTTCAAAAAGCTCATTCCCATTTTCCATGTAGACATAGACTACATATGTCGCTGGATGCCTCCCCATAGAAACATATGTCTTCAGTAAAGGAATTCAATGATTGGAAGATCTATAGGTAATGGTTGGTTGACTGATGATTCATTTCTAGGTATAATTCCTTGATTATAAAAAATATTAAACTGAATGGATGGGAGATATTTTTCCTAGAAAAAATAAAAAATCAGGATCTGGTTTACCCATAGTTTCTTATAGAATTCTACGATACAATATGTTTTTATAGTGTAGGTGGAATAGAAAAATTTTCATGAAATAACTATGGGAAAACCTATTTCCATTCCTTAAACATTGTAGAAAATATTCTTGGAGTTTTGTATGAAGGAGATACAATTTTCTGCATTAACAAGTCACCAGATCAGTTAAGATGTGTGGCGAAGGAAAATGCAATATAGTTCCTTAGACTCTAAAAGATAAAATCAATTAAGATCAATCATATCTCAACAAAGTTAATGATTTTATCACTTTGGGTACAAGGATTTCTCATTTCGAGAAATAGAGACCATGAATCATTTATTAAAAGTGACATCTTTATCTTGTATTTTTTGGTTAACCTGAGGAAGATAAATATTGTGAAGAATATCCTATTGAAAATAGAAAATATCAATAATGGAAATCTCAAATCTATAACAAGCATATATCAGAAAAAAATTCTAAGATCATAGTTTTATGCTTATAATCTTTCAAAATTCCCTACAACTCCAAACCAATAAGTTTAAAGATCATGATACTATGTGATGATACCTTGGGAAGTTTGAATGTTGGTTTCAATACCATTTTCATAGAATTTTATGATCTATCATGAAGTGATGTTGTATCTGTAGATAATAAAGTGGAAGTATGAGATAATTCCAAGAAATCTAAAAATTAGAGAAAGCGATAATGAACCAATAATGAAAAGGAAGGCAACATTTTTGGAAACTCAATCTGTGCCACTAAAACCAAAAGAGAAATATACATTCCCTGTTAAAGTTATAGACAATTGGAGGGAAAAGAGTAAGCCAAAAAAGGAAGAAGATGCATGTTTTGGGCTAGATCTAGCAGAGGTAAAGGCTCTAAAGATTAAAACTAGTAATGATCTAGAGGAGAATGAAAATGATAAGAAGAAAAAGATGAAAATGTCTAAAGCTAAGATTGTTTAGGCACTTATCATAGCTACTGAGAAATACCCTAAATAGATTAATGTACCGGAGTCCATATATAAATAATAGATACCATTAAAGACTCTGAGAAATAAAATGTTAATTTTGGAACCTGAAGTGGAAGAAGAAATAGTTCAGGAAGAAGAAGTAGTAGAAGAAAAAGATGATGATGATGATTAGGGTGATGATGTTATAAAGAAGCTTAAGTAATTTCATGAGAATAAAAGTTCTTATTAAAATATTTCAATACATACATAAAAAGTTCAATCAACTAAAATTATTTATCAAGGGAAATAGGATGATAGTCAGGAAGGGGTTAACAAACCTTTTGAAGATGAAAGTAGTAATCATGAATTCATTTATCCTAACGATCATAAAGTTGTTGCTAAGAATGAAGAGTTTGATGAATATAAAATCTTCCAACATTAAAATAGTGAGAATGACTATCTAAAGGTAGTAGAGAAAATTTCTAAAGTAGACAAAGGGAAATAGGTTATTAATGGTACACCTAAGAAGGCTTTGGTGGTTAAGAAGGATGCTGATGGATCATCCAAGAGGAAGGCTATAGAGATAGAAAAATAATATTCACCTATAAGGGAATAATATTCCAAATCATCTTCCATGGGTTAGTATTTCATGGTAAAAAATATAAAGAAGTTAGTAAACACCATTTCCATGATTCCGAGTATTGATTCTAGGTTCCAGTTGCTTCAACACTCATTTAATTAGAATTCGGATTCCGTAAGCATGCTCATTGAAAAAATCATCAAGCTTGAGGTATATTTCAAAAACATTACTTATTGGATATTATTCTCATAATAGATACTATAAAGAATTATAAAGTGTTCTAAATTAAAAATTAAATACTTTAGGATTCATGACGACTTCCATGATTCTCTGAAATATGCCTTATATAAGTTATATGACAGGATAAAAAATCTTACAAAATTTTTTTCAGAGAAGTTGTACCTTGAACAAGTATCCGACAAGAAAGAAGACAAATATCTATATGGAAAGTGTAATTACATTGATTAAAATATGAATATATAAAGGAAACTCAAGGAAGATTTAGAATAAATGTTCAATAATTTAGAAGAAGTACTGAACTCTCAGGCCGAAATTCTTAAGTATCAGTATGAATAATCACGTCTATAAAGAATAAAAATCATTATCCGGATAAATTTTTCAAAAGGTTTGAGTAAGATGATAAGTATCTCCAGAATTTGAACGCTACCTTGAGGAAGATCATGCTAAAGGAAAATAAGGATGAGTAATTCTTCCTTTCAATTATTATCTTTTTTTTATTTCTCTATATCTATTTTCTTCAAATAATAATGAAAACATTGTTTTCCTTCATTTGTTTTGGTTTGTATAGTTCTAATATTTTAGGTACAGTTTTTTTCATTATATGTATTTATTTTTAAAAATCACAAAGGGGGAGAGAAGAAAGATCAAAATAATACTATGCATGAAGAAAAGAATGCCCAATGTAAGGAGGATTTTATTTAAATGGGTTTTTACTTAAAGAAAACATTTTTATACATGAAAAAGAAAAATCCCTCTAAGGAAGTCAAGAACATGATCCTTAGGGATTTCAAAACCAAAGTGGTAGTCAATCATATTCATTTCTATTCATTAGTAAAGGGAGATAAGTTTTTATTTTTTATTTCATAAATCAAATTCTTATTCCATATATTCTTATTTGAAAGGTTGTTTGTGATTTCCAAAAAGGAGGATATTTTTGAGCCAATATGGTTTCCTTATGAATTTCCCATTACACAACTTTTGAAAATCTCAAACACTTCATCTTAAGGAAAATTATCTTTCCCTAAGGATTATTTTCTTAATGAAAATTTTACTTCTCTATGTAAATTATTATCCTTACCCTGGTTTTCATTGCCTCATTTTAAGTTCTCTCAAAACTAAGTTTATATTTCTACTAAGTCAAACATTTGGATACTTATCAAAAAATTTGGAATCTTATTGTTCCTTTGATATAAAATTTTATGAAATTCAAACTCTGAATTCAATGAAATTCATACTCTGAATTCTCAAAAATTCAGACTCTGAATTCTATGAAATTAAACTTCCAATTCTCTGAAATTCATACTCTGAATTCTTTGAAATTCAGAGTCTGAATTCTCTAAATTCAGAATCCAAATTATTTAAAATTCAGACTCTGACTTCTTTGAGATTCAGGCTCTGAATATCTAAAATTCCAACTCTGAATTCTCTGAAATTCAAATTCTATATTCCTTTGAATTTTGACTCTAAATTCTTCCAAATTTAGATACTGAATTCCTTAGAATTCAGACTCCGAATTCCTCAAAATTCTTACTCCTAATTTCTTAGAATTGAGAATCTGAATTCCTCAGAATTCATACTACAACTCCTTATAATTCGAACACCAAATACCTTATAATTCCGACTATGAATTCTAATTAATTTAGACTATGAATTCCTTATAATTCCGACTCTGAATTCCTAATAATTCAGGCTTGGAATTCCTCAGAATTCAGAATCCTAATTTTCTCACAATTCAGACTCTGAATTACTAAGAATTTAGACTCTAAATTTATTTTAATTCAAACTATGGAATCTATAGGATTTAGATTCCAAATTTTTAGTAAAAAAGAATATAAATATCCATGTTTTTTGGAATGATATAGTTGATATAATTAGACTTCGAATTTTTTTTTCATTAGAATCTGGATATTCAGAATTGGTTAATCTAATTAATTTTTTTCTTACACATGATTTTTTATATATTAAACGATGTTGTACATTTTGTTTCTAAAAAATCGTTGGTTGAGTTACACGTGTATAGGTCCCTTTAAAATTCTATTAAACATATGTCTATTGGAGGATGGTTTCGACTGTCAATGTTTTTCTTATAAATAATAGCTCATTTGAATGATCTCACAGTTAGTTGATCAACCTGTGTATTACATGTTGTGATGTTGTGAAGTGATTTCTAGAGAGAGAAATACTCTCATGCTTTGTATGTTTTCATGAACAATTTTTTTAGACATGAACATATTTTTCATATTTCCTAATGTGAGTCCAATTATTGTTGAGTATAATCGAGGTAGTCTAGGGATTGGAAGATATAGGTGATGACTACCTTAATGATCAAGGGCTTGCGGGGATAATAAGACAGATTCTGATATTTCAATCGAGGGATTACCATAGTGTGGTTATGATAGACATCCTTCAAATTATAAATCTAGGTACATTTATCCAATTTTGTTAGATACCCTACACTTTTGGTGAAAATATTTCATACTATTTTCTTTTTTTATTCATGTTTTTATTTCTGCTGTATTTTGATAATGGAAGAAAGTACAACATTATTATACTTTCTTGTTCTTTACTTACTCTGGTAATTATGATTATATACACTTCAACATATATTCTTCTTTTAAGAAAATTATTCTTATGTTTCATTTCTGAATTCACATTTCCAGACCCTAAGCAAGTTTGTTTCATAGAACTTAATGCTGCTTTTTGAATTTTCCTTGTATAACATTATTAAACATAGTTTTCTTTAAGGATAAAAAATAATGTTTTTAAACATACAATTAACCATCCCCGAAACTGTAATTTAACATTTCCATAAACTACATCGATCCTACATAATAATCATATAATTTATTCATGGGAATTATATACACCACACAAAATAAAGGAGTGGTTAGTAAGGCATAAGTCTCGTAGAAATAAATGCAAGATTAGAAATACCCTTATTACTTAATTAACTTTTGAATCATGAGATACATGATAAAATAAAAGCAATTCAAAATTTTAATATCATAAATTAAGTTAAATTCATGATATAACATTTTATAGAGTAGTATATACTTCACAAAACAAGAATATGTGGTGAATATTGCATATACCTCACTGAAATAAAAGTTAGATGTGAAAACTCTTACCTTAAATCTTGAAATTCTTTGCACACATTCAAAAATCATGTATAATAAGTTTAATTTCATTATAAATTTACCTGATAACCATATTCTTGTATATCATACAATATATTATTTTATTATGACTTTATATTGCCCTTTTATTAACAACTTCATGATAATGTTATGTTTCGGGTAATATCCACTTTGTTTTTTGTATAAGTTTTGACATTTTATTTGTGATCCTCTTACTTAGATCATTATTTAATTATTTAAATAATGTAAAACATGGTTTAAATATCATATATATTTATTATATATGAATTTTTAATAATATAAAAAATATATAAATATGAAATGGAATACATTGTTCATATTGGGGGTTGGTTGTACATTTGAATTAACATTATTTCTGTTTTATTATCATATTTTAAAGAATTAATGTAACTAAAATACACATATATAAATATATATTATCATTAATTATCATTATTATTTAATGTATATAATATAATTTTACTAAACTCAACCTTAATACAGTCTATGTAAAGTTCGAATGAGTATCATGTGGCGGTATTCCAAACGTCCACAAACAAAGTTATCATATGTATAAAAATTAGAAATAAAAAATGTTTGTTTTATATAATAATAAAAGTATATTAAATACATAATAATGTCATATATCTCATATAAAAGTAGTATTTACATCATAATACCTACCATGAGAAGTGGTAATGGAAAACGAACAACATCATTCCACGAGGTGGTAGTCTGCCATATGCACGAACAATATATTCATTACCCATTTCAATGAAGTGTGTACAATTGTTGGTAGATCCCTTAGAATAATGAAATATCAATATATTTATAAAAAATATGTTATTATATAATATTTTAATAATAATAAATGTGGGGTTGTACAATTAAAATAAAATAAAAGATCTGGTGAAATTATGTTATCTCTTTATTAGATAATTTCTTTTGGTTTTCAAAAAATGACTTACTCAGTTTTTATTTATTCCAAAATTTTGGCTTAAAGGTAGAGAGGGTGTAATTTGGGATCTAATTTGGTCATATTTTGGATGATTTAAATTTTATTTCAAGGTTTAAGGAATTGTGGGGGTGGGTTTCCTTTTATATTGGAGGAGGAGTGGAATTATTATAAACTTAAAAAGGAAAACCATTTTGAGAGGTCTCCCATGAATAATGTTCCTCAAATCAATAATATTTCTAGATAAAATAGTGGAAATAGTGAAAATATTTCATGAAAATTTATTTTGGATAATTTTCTAGGTTATTTATCTGTTTAATATTAATGTATAACCATTAAGAAAACATGTTTTTACCTAAATCATTATAATTAATTTTAATTATATTCATTTATATTTTTGGTCGTAAAAAAATTAAACTTACATGAAATTATCATTTATTATTATTTAAAAAATTTAATATATTTTTCAAATTTTAATCACAGAGGTTTCGAAAAACAATTAAAATTAATCCCATAGATAGGAGGAGTCAACGGGTTTTTAAAGTGAAAAATTCCAAAAGTTTGAAATGTTTTAATATCAAATTTCAATGTGAAATTTTTTCTAATGACATAAATTGGATTAATTTATTTATAATTTATATAACTATACATTAAAATCAAATTAATATATAATTTTACTATATAAATAAATTTGATGAAAAATAGATTTTTAATCAAAATTTAGTAATTTTTTACTATTCCACAAAAAATGTAACTTCAAAGAAGAATACATAAAATTCCTGAAAAGAAGATTTTGATATTACTCATTCAAATATTATTTTTATTTTGTTAAATATTAAATATAAAAGTGTCAAAATTTATATTTAATATGATTTATCTGTAAAGGTTGTAATAATACCTTTTATAAAAATACATCTTTTTATTAATAAAATTTAATTTGCTCTTATCTTATACCTATATAATCTACTGGATGAGTATAAAAAATATTTATTGAATATATAATAAATAAATTTTACTAAAAATATTAATCAAAATTGGTTTTTTTATTAATTAGTTCAAAATTGTGTTTGTACATAGAAAAATAGTTTTCATCGAAAAGAATTATTTTTTTTCAAATAGTTCTTATGTTCATTTATAACTAATTGATAACCAATGGATTAATTTTAAATACCTGTGTAAATAATATTTTTACAATTTAGTTAATATTTTCAAAACTCTCATTCCAATAGTGAGGCTTTAGAAATAATAATGTTTTAACAATAATATTAATAGTATATTGTAGTTCGACAAAAATAATCCTTGCATGTAATGATATCTATCGAAGGAACTCAGAATTCTGTGTAAAACAAGACAAACATAGTGTTAAAAATACAAAACATTAATCTATGTTTTATATTTAGTGAAATATTTTATTGTTGTTTCATATAAAGTAATAGTACTTTCATATAAAAAAATCTTCATTCCGTGTTTGTGTAAAATGAAAAAATATCAAAAATATAAAATTAATTCATTAAAATTATCATCCAAAATCTCAGGGTGTTACATTATACCACCCATAAAATAAATTTCTCCCAAGAAATTCATCTAGGTTATTAGTTGTTTAATATTTTAATGTACCTTTCATAGGTACCAACATAATAAAAATAAATACTAAAAATCTTATAAATAGAAAGATGGAAACATAACGGTTACCCAAAGTAATTCATATCTATATCTACACATAGGATATCATAGGTAGAAATTGAAACCACATATATGGATTAAAATACTAAATAATCAATTTTATTGATAAATATTACTAATCACGTGAAATTGAGTGATCCAAATATAGTTAACAAATCACAAAACTATAAACTGAAGAAGCATGAAAGAGGTCATTGGCATCATCAATATGATGATGATAGAAAAAAATTATGTTGAAATTTTTTTTATTATAATATATACTTACCTAATTTCAGGAAAACATTTCCCTTTATTGTTCCCTGACCAATTTCCAATTCATATCTTATTCCAAGAAATGAAGCTAAATTTTTCATTCCGGCAGCAATTTCAAATAATAAGAACCACAAGTAGAATGATAGTTCATTCCATTTGTAGTTATTTAATATCATAAAAAATTGGTAATCATACTTTATCCAATATTCATAAATCCTCATGTGGTGAGATAATATTTTTAACTCTAAAACCCCATTTGGAGTTTAGCATACCATTATATAAATGGTTAACCTTGTAAACCTTTAGAAAGATGAAAATTTAAAACAATATAAATATGATCACAAAATTATCTTAGTATTGATCCCCCATATATCATAATTTATGACATTGTTTTCGCATTCCAATTGTTTGAAAACCCTACTTGTACAAAAACCTTTTTTACCACAGTTTTTTTGCTTTTTAATGAGGGTTTTGAGGCAAAATTATTGCAAGCGACTTTAAAAATATACTTTTCATGTCGGTTAATTAAAAAAACATTAAAAATGGGTTTCATTGTATTTAACGTCAGTTTTTAAATAATCTATGTGAAATACATTCTATAAATTTTGTTAAAAATCCATTTTTATGTGGGTTTTAAAAAAACGGAAATTAAAAGTCATTTTTTATGTCGTTTATTTAAAAACCAATATTAAAAGTCATTTTAAAAGTAATATTCTAAATTATGATGTAAAAACTGTTTACCACCATTGTAGATAATTTCTTAATCTTTTATTTGATAGGTTGTAGAGCTATAATGAATTTATTGATCAAAAGTTATGACGCTGATAAGTTTGATATTTTTGTTCAAGGAAAATATCGAATGAGCCAACCGTAGCTTCATCTTAGAAGTAATTTTAGAATCCAAAAACAGATTTGTAGTTGTACTATGATATAAATCATTATATATCATTATAATTAAATAATAATCATTAAATGGTGTATCAATTAAGAAAATTACTCATAAAAAATATAAATTGTGAAAAAATAATTACAAAAACATTAAAGATATCATGGAAAGAAGAAATGGTGGATTTCTGTAGAAGGTCAAACAAATTGATTCAAAGGAATGATGACGGTTTAATTAAATGATAACTTAATCATATATCAATTAAGAAAAAAATCATTAAAACCATAATTCTTGGATAAATAATTAAAAATACCTTGACGAGATTGAGGAATGAAGAAATAATTGATTCATGTTCCACATCAAACGAGTTGAGTTGGGGGAATGATGATGGTTGAAAGAAATGATCGTTAAATTAGGATATGAGTATAATGATAATATTTAATTGATATGATAAAAGAAAATTTGGTATTAAAAATTTTAGGTGGCACTTGGAAATTTTGATGCCACAAAGTAAAATAATTAATATTTCGCATTGGTGGGATATAAAAATTTTCTTTTAAATTGAATTTATGATAACTATCATGAAAAGATATTAAAATTTAAAATTATTCAACACTTTGTATCTTATATAAATTAATTGAAAAAAATCATCACTTTTTCACATTGGTTATTAAATAACCGATGTGAAAAATCAAATTTTATGACTTTTTTACATCTGTTATTAAATAACTGACTTTAAAAGCTATTTTTCCCATCAGTTATTTAATAATTAAAATTAAAATTTTTAATTTCTCAATATTTTATTTGACAAGTAACAGAGCTTAAATGGAGTTACAAATTAATTGTTATGGGCTTCGTAAATTTGTATTCACTAAGTCTTTTCTTAGAGATGATCAACTTATAATGACGATAAATTTTGATCTGTATCACTGTTTGAGCTCTGTGACCTATCAAATCGAAGCATGAGAAACAAACTAAATGTTTGGATACATTCTTCATTGTTTTTATGAATTAAATACCATTAAAATTCCTTTTATAGTCAGTTTTTAAATAACCGACACGAAAAAGTCCTGAAGATTGATTTTTCACGTTGGTTATTCAGAACATTCATGAAAGGTTTAGTAAAATTGATTTTTCAGGTCTATTATATAATAAAGGATTTAAAAAATCGATTTGTAGATATTTTCACATCAGTTCTATAAAACCGACGTGAAAAATGGAGAAGTAAAAATAGTTTTTGTACTAGTTCTCTTATTGTATATTCTCTTGAAAATGGTAATAACCCGAATTACAATAAATCCTTTTGAAAAAACATGCATGTTTCTCTATTCAAAATATTAATGGACATTTTTATTAAATCCAAAAAGATATCAAATTCATTCGGGATATCATAGACCAATTTTTCAAAAAATCAATAAAAAGTTTCATGGTAATTAATATTATCCCAGTTGTGTAATCTATATTAATCATCTCTTTATCTATGATAATAAAAAAATTAAAATATTAAACATATTGAGGGTTTTGTTAACGTAATAAAAAATCACATTTCTATTAAATCACTTTTTGATGTCTTCAACACTATTGAACATATCATATTCAATTATAAGTTATAAACTGGCAGGGAAAATACTTATATATTTCACAATTAATACAACATACTCTTCAAATTCCAATTAATAAACACTTCATTTATCTAGATTTATTCTCAAATAATTACTCATACTTCATCCCATAGTTCATTAATACCCTATTCTTATAATATGAAATATGAATCATGTATTAAGGTTCCACAACCTCAATCTAATTATGCTTCTTATGATTAATGTAGAAAATACTATTATGACATTCCATTCCATTAACATGTCATCTATTGTCCCATTTTCAATACTAGTATAACCAACACTCATACCACCTTCCTAATTATCTTTATAAAATTTACACTTATGAAATCAATTTTCCTAATTCCTATAATTTCTAAATTTGAATCATTAATTTTTATACTAATTCCTTTTAGTCTGTATCATCAACTAAATCCATAAAGCATAGTGTGAGCAATACTTATCATGGTGAAAACCAATATAATTATAAAACATTACATATTGGATGTCTAAATCTTGACATATTATTTAATCTATGACACCATATGTTTATAATAGTTTATTTGTAGTAGTATTTTATTAAAACATTCATGATGGTACACAAATAGTTTGTGAATTTTTCAAGGTATGTCCCTAAGGAGTGTCAAACCTGGTGTGTAGTAAGGTCTGTTGTCATGAACCAGCTCTTAATCGAGTCTATCTCGATATAGTTTTTTCATGGTTGTTACACCTATGTAAATATGTTCTAGTTATATGTCCTTTTTTGTATTAATATAGGGATGTAATTTATCAAAAACCAATATCTCAATCCTCTACCAAATTACCAGTACATTTTCCTATCATTTAACCAATATTTAAACTTATCCCTGGAGAAATCTATAGATATATCTTTATAATTTTCCCTATGGATCATAATAAATTGTAATCAGCCTAATTTCAAATTTTTTACTAAAAATTCCTTTAATTACCTCTATATCAACCCTATCTTAAGATACATGGTTATTATATCATTTTATATTAATATTAATCACATTAAAAAAGTATTTTTTGAAGACTATAATAGTTTTGTTTATTTGGAAACATGGAAAATAGTAATCTTTTTTGGTGAAATATCATCAAAATCTCACTTAATTATCTTCCCCTTTGGTACACCAACTTAGAATATTTCTTTATAACCAGGCAAAAGGAAACATAACAATGTGGTGAAATTAGATTCTTGATATAGTTAAAGAATGTATATATTAATGAATAATCTTAATCATAAGTGTATGAGAATCTGATAATTGCGTTACAATATCATACCTTTCATATCAAGGATAATACTCAAAAATCATAAAATAAGGATTTTCACCTCATAAGATATGAATCATGAGGTAATCAAGAGCATAACCCATGAGGTTGTGGTTCCTTATTAGATTTTGGAATACAGCAGTGGTCTCTCCCCCATACCCCCTCTAGATTTTAGCCCATCCTCTCACTTCTAGGCTAGTTGGGTTCTTTGAGCTACACGATTCGTTGGGTTGTGTGGTGCAGTGGGGAGGGAGTTCTGGGCGGCTCGGTTGGCGCAAGCTTTTGGATTCATGCTTTTTTGAGGTATTTTCTCATCGGGTTGTGTTTTGGTTCCCTTTGGAAATTTGGTGTTGAATTTTTCCTAGTGGTGTTAGTGGTGTGATGTGGATGTCTACAGTGAGGGTTCTTTAGGTGGCTTATAGGTTTTTCAAGGATCACATTCTTCCTGCTTGGGATAGTTGATTCTCATTTGTAGGTGGGTTCCACTAGATTTCATAGACATCACCGTAATTTTTTCGTTCTGGGATGAGGTTATTGTAGCTTCAATTATTTTTATCCATGATGGTTATTTATATGAGCTTCTATTTTCGGTCTCCTTAGTGGTACATCGACATCGACCCTTCGACGATGAGGAGATGTCCCAGTGGCAACATTATAGGTTTCTCAATGATGATGGATTCATGGTTCGTGATGGTGTTGACAAAGTGGTGTGTGATGATGATAGGGAAGATGGTAAAGCGATATGGGTGGTGAAAATGATAGGTCATTAGTGTGATTATATAAGCTAGGTGACGATGATTGGTCGGTAGTGCGATGATACTTGTTTCTCAATATGATGGTTTTTTGAATTTTGCATTTTCTAAAAATTGTATCTAGCATGGTTTTTGGGTTTTTTTGGCCTCCTCTAGATGGATAATTGTTTGTGGTTTGATGTTTGATAACTCATGGTTCTAGGTGGTTACTGGTAGTTTTCTTAATTTCTAAATTGTGTATGTGTGGTGTAGTGGCTTACAGGGATGTGGGATTTTTATGTACTGGTGGATCATGTATGGTTCGCAATTACATCAAAAAGAGTCTTTTAAAATAATAATAAAAAATAGATAATGGTGATGGAATAAGAAATTATTATAACATTGTGAAAATGTTTAAATATAAAAAAATCACTCATTTAGTTAAGGACATGAAATCTGACACTTCCATATACTTCTGGTCCTGAAACCAGGACTACCTATAACATTGTTAACTTGAAATTTGGATCCCACATAAAAATAATTTTTCAATAAGTCAATTATGATTTCCACAACATATTAGGGCACTTCAGGAGGTCTACACCTACTAGATAGGACACTCCACCTTCCCCAGTTAAAGTCATTTCCTTATAAGGGGTCTGGTTTCCCCATTTTCTCATACTATATTGTGTTTACCCATATTCCATAGTGGATCAAGCCCATCTAATTGATTACCATCATTATTTCATGGAATATAAATCTTTACCCAGTGCATTAGATGGAGATATAGGTCCCACTCATAACATAATGAAATCATACATACATGTACCATAAGATAATAAAACATTCATTGTATAATGTCCCATAAAAAGATATGTGTTTCTTTATTAGAATTTCATAGCCCATGAAATTAATTATTTTTCATAAAAATTTAATCATATAACCTCTGGAAATGTTAATAGTTCCATAATCATATAATAACCTATGAAATTAAGTGGTTTTCATAAGTGTTTTATCATGGTATAACTCGTAGAAGAAAAATAGGTTTCATTTTAATTCATATTAATCAAAAAATTGAAATAATGAATAATAATTTTATACGTGGATCACATCCCAAGTAATTCATAAAATATATCAAATTATATATTCTTATTTGAAGAAGGATTTTGAAATATCACTAGGAACATTTCTTAATAAAAATAGACTTTTATTAAAGATAGATTTTGTAAAAAAAATTCAAAATTTATTTTCATATAAATAAACCATTGAAATTATATATATAAAACTTCTTGAATAAATTATACTTTTCTATTTGAGAAAACATTTTAAATCAGAAAACATTATGAAATTTTTTTCCTTTTAAATCATCCTTGAAAATATATAACAGAATCTTGAAAATATTTTGAAAGCCTTTTCATTCAAGATAAGAATGAAAACCTATAAAGGATGAGTGAAATAATTTTGAAAAAAAATTAGTATAAAATAAATTATAACTTATAAATTATTCTTTGAAAACATTTTTAGAAAACATGTTTTCGGAAGAACACGTATTTCCGACCTAATAGAGAAAAAATGCTTGGTTATGTTAAAAAAATCATGATTATTTTATGTACCATAAAGTGGAATAATGGTACCATTAAATAAATGTATCATTAATAAATAGTGGATAGAAAATTAATGAGGTTTGTTGAGATATTGATCATGATATTTCATCATTGGAATCACAATCATAAACAATCCCATTAAATGATGTGATTGTAGAGTTAAAAAGTTACAACTTTGGTAACATTGAAACAAAATCCCTAGGAATGAAAAACATTAAATAAGATCAAAATATCATGAAAATAAGGATACCCATGATATATCATGTCAATTTTATGTATATACACCTCATTGAGGAATACAGATCGGTAACATACCTTGTCTCTCAAATATGTAAAATTAAGACAAAATTCCTTTACCAATTTGGTAACACCTGAACCATAAACCCCATGATGGATATATCATAAAATGGATATGTAAATACACATAAATATATCTATATGAATAATATATTTCTTTCATTTTTAGTATATACACTGCACAAAATGAAACGAGTGGTGAATAGGTTTTGGGTCTCACAGAAATAAAAGTGGGACTATAAATCCCCTTATTACTTCTGTAAAGCAAAAATCATGAAATCCATGAAATAATAATATCAACTGAATAATTTAATATCATTAATTATTCTAAATTCATGAAAAAAAAATCATGGGGTTTTTTATACAACACACAAAAAAGAATAAGTGGTGAATATAACATATATCTCACTGAAATAAAAGTGATACGAGCAAAACCTTACCTTAAGTCTCGAATTTCATTATTCCTGTCCCAACCATATATATAATAGGTATAAATTTATTATAAGTATACCACATAATAATATTATCATATATTGTGCCATATATTATTTTATTATGAAATTATATTAAACTTTTATTAATAACTTCATGTTAATTTTACATTCTGTGAAATTTCTGGTATGTTTTTTGTATATGTTTTGACTTATTATTATTGATCATGTTACATAGATAATTATTTATATATTTTGGAAAGTAAAAAAATATTTAAAATAATATATATTCATTATATAAATATTTTTAATAATCTTAAAAAAATATAAATATGAAATGTAATACACCGTTTATGAAGATGGCAGTACGTACGTATGCATTAATATTGTTTCTATTTTATCATAGTATTTAAATGAAAAAAATTAAACTGGATATATGTATATATATATATATATATTATCATTATAGTATAATTATTATTTCTTATAAATCGTAGATTTTTCCTAATCCCATGAATAATATATTCCGTGTAAAATGGGAAAGAATCACATCGCATTGAAGTAGAGGTTGTCCACACATCAATAAACTAAGTTATCATATTTACACAAAATGGAAAGCATGAATGTATTTTTTATGTAATAATTTATGAATATGGAAGAAATAATGAATATCATATATATCATATACAATTTTTATGTCCATCATAATTCCCAAAATTATAGGAGGTAATGGAAAAAAGTAATATCATTTTCCATGGTTGTAGTCCACCATACACACGAACTATAAGTTTATTTGAGATTCGTTTGAAGTGTGTGAAGTTACAAGTGGAAACCTTATAATAAAAACATATCATTATATTAATGATAAAAAGGTTATTATATAGTCATTTTATAATAATAATTAAGATGGTGTAAAATGAAAATAAACCAAAAGATACTATGGAAGTATGTTACTTCTTTATTGGGTAATTCATTATGGTTTGCACCAAAGGGCTAACTTGGTTTTCTTTCATCTCAAATTAAGGCATATAGGTTGATATGAAAGAATTTTTTAGAATTTTTTTGGATTTTTACCATCCAAAGTGTATTGAATTTTGTGATTATGTGAGTTAGGGTGAGTTCACTTTTATAGTGGAGGAGTGACATTCTTGTAAATTTAAAAAGGAAAACAATATTGAGTGGTCTCCCTTAAATCTTGTGCCTCCTATAATTTCAAATTTTTTAGAAAATGTGGGAATTTATAGAAACATGTCCATCCAATTTATTTTTTTATGTTTCTAGATCATATAGTCTTTTAATATTAATGTTTAACCATTAAGTAAACATGATTTTACCATAATCATTGTAATTAATATTAATTACATTCACTAATATTTTCTTCAAAAACTAAGTTTACCTCAATTAGAATTATAAATTTATTTTCATCCAAATATATAATACATTTGTCCAAATTCTAATCACTTAGGTTTCAAAAATCACATTAAAATTAAACCCGCATACAGGATGAGATAATGAGTTATTAAAGTTAAAATGCCTAGAGTATTGAAATGTTTATATATCCAATTTCAAAGTGAAATTAGTTTCAAAGACTTAAAATGAATTATTATTTTTATACTGGAACTAATTATACATTAAACCTATATTAATATATAATTTAACTATACAAATAAATTTTAAAAAAACCACTTTTGAATTAAAATTCAGCCGCAGTCACTTTTCATCAATAAATCACAATTCTCAAAAAAATAACAAAAAATCACAAAAAGTTAATTTTTATATTCAAATTTTAAAATTGATGTTTATTTTGAAAAATAAATATTATAAAAGTGTAAAAAATTACATTTAATATAGGTCCACCATTAAAAGTGTGTAAAATCGCATTGTATAATGTACATATTTTAATTAATAAACATGGATTTATTAGTATATTATACCTATCAAATATATTGGATGAGAAGAAAAAATAATTTTTGAATATATAATATAGAGATTTATTTGAAACATTCGTCAAAAGTGGTTTGTTTAATTTATTCGTCAAAATTGTATTTTTTTATAAAATAATAGCTTTCATAGAAAATAATTTTTTTTATCTTCAAGAACTACATACATTCATTTATGACAAATTTATAACCAAATATATCATTTTATATACATGTTTAAATCATATTTTTACAATTTAGTTTAAATTTTTTGTATCATCCATTCCAATGTGTAGGTGGTATCAATTATAATGTTTTGATAATAATATTAGTATATCATAGTTTGATAAAACTCGGCCTTTCATATAAAAAAGCTTCCAAAAAAACATAGAATTTTGTGTAACACAAGACAAACATAGCTTTTTGTGTACCAAAAGTAAATCTAAGTGTTTCATGTAGAAATATACTCACATGGCGTTTATTATAATGTAATCAAAACATATTTATTTCATATAAGAAAAGATACATTCCGTGTCGTGTGAAATGAATAATATCAATAAGATTGAATTCATTCTGAAAAATATTTCACACGTTCTCATGGTGTTAAAAATATTAGTGTTCAATTATATCATCATGATAAATTCATTTTAGTGATGGTTCACATAGTATAATTGAGAGATTTGGCTTGTGAAATTTATTATTGATGAAGTGTAGTAATTTCATATTACACTAAGATTATTAATAAGTGTATGAATGAGACTTATACAAAAAGGAAGAAAATCATTGAACACCCTAAAGGGTATAATCCAACAACACATTAGGGGAGTCATGGGTTAATCCCCACAAGAGATCCTACCATATGATGCAGTGCATGGCATCAAGTAAGAGGTTGGGCCTGTGTATAATTCATGAACGTGAAATCTCTCATTGGTGCACATGGTTATTGTATAAGGTCTTAGATAAGAGGTTTAATAGTGTTCGCATGTGTAAGTGGGCCATAAAGGTGATGTGGGCCCATTACACATGGTAGAATGTGTTTACGATTTTTGACCTCTATCACCAGCTCAAAACAATAGTGATGGGGATTATAATATTAAGGAGTGGGAACACGATCCAGGGGTTGATGTGGGACAGTGTGGGTTCAGATACTTTTCACCCACACTTAAACGATATAGATACAATGGGAACCACATGATCTGATATATATCAACCATCTTCTGGATCTTGTGTGGTGATAATTTAAAAATAATTATCTTCCTCTCCTATAATGTTTCTTGGACCATGTATGGTCTTATTGATATCTCTTATACATGCATGAATATTTATATTTTGTGCATATTGTTATTTGAAGAACATGTCTTGGATTAATGCAAGAAATGTTGTATATGTCATTGGAAACCATGGATTCATTTAAGTTTCAAAGAGAGGTGATACATGGGAGTATTATCATATGGACATTAGGAATAAAATTAAGTATCACGTAAATGATGACTTCAATTTTTATTTCATATGTTCACATGATAAATTTAAAATTATTATATATAATTAAATGTCACGATGAGAGATTTTTTTAAGGGATTGGAAGACAAACTAGATGTGGCATGCATTATTCATTAGGATGTCAACTAACCTATCAAGAGGCATCGTGTGAACAATGAGACCTGAAAACATTAAAAATTAATAAGGATCTATGATATTTTTTATTATATAAGAATACAAATTTGATCTAAATCCATTGGTTATTTTAAAGATTCATTGACATCCATGAATATTAAAGGCAGGTAATGTAATCCTTGACTATGAAATTAGAGGCTCAGTAAAGAGTTATGTGCACTATAATATACATATCTTCTGATCAAAAGATAGGATCTCATTTTTTTAGGATCAAATAAATGGAAAACATCTATCTACATGAAGAATAAGATGATTTGTCCAGCACACTAATTTTATGAACAAGAATAGGATTAGTATGAACCTCTCGCCTAAAAAAGAAGAAGGATTATTCCTCTTACTTGTAGACATGAAATATATATATGAAGAATAAGATCTCATGAAATCTATTTTTCAAATAATATATATTTCATTACATGAATTTTTTTTTAAGGAAGCATGCACATTTTTGGAATGTAAAATCATGCCCATACACCCGTTTAGGTTAGTGCACAGAAAAAATAATTTTCTTGTATAAGGCTATGCATGCATATATCCATTCATGTAATCATCAAAGATGTGTGATTGAGTGGGAGTTTCAACATAAACTTATTAAATATAACTTGTATGATGTTCATAAAATATTATTGATTCATTAGATGTCAAATACCTCAGTTGAAGAAAAATATTATTCATTTAATGCAACGTTATCCAGTGAAGGAGTGAAATCTTGTCCAATATATTATTTAAAGATATAGTGGTAAAAATACATATAAATATATTTAATACTAGTTGTGACAATTTAAATAATGTTGAAAAATCAAGAAAAATTAGTTTTTACTATATTAAAATTGTTTTATAATTTTAATCATTAGTGTTCATTAAAAAATAACAATGATAAGAAAATCTGTAAAACCACTAAAGGTTGATCATGGTAAGGAGTTGGTCTTAGTACCAATCCTTGTAAAAATATTTTTGTGTTGTTTAATATTTTATATACATTTTATGTGTATATAATATTTGATATTTCACAGCGGATCAGTTCTTCTTAACTAAGTAAGTGGTTTGCGGTTAAGAGAGGATAATTAGAAAAGAATTTAAAACATAGTAAAATTTGGTTCAGTGATCCACCCCACTCCTTGTCTATGTGTCCTTAAATGATAAATTTGGCCTATAAAATATGTATTAGATCATAGGTCTTCCTCTGATTAGAAAAATATTTTTATACCTAGTTTTTTTACCAGGATAATATGAAGTAATGATTTGAAGTGGATTCTGATGTGCCTTAGGTTAAAGGTATTGTCTCCCCTCATATTGAATAAAAAATGAAAGCCTATTCCCAGACATTGAAAAAAAATATGAAACTAAGAATATTGAGTAAAATATTAATGAATTATGAAAAGGTTCAATAATCTCTTATCAAATTAGTTGAAAGTTATCCTTTTAATGAAAATACCTAAAGTTGTGAAGTGATTAAGGATGTTTAATTTAAAAAATTAATTGAATAATTATACTCTAAATTTTATGTATATATAAATAATGTACAAAATTATATGATTTAATATATAATTTTTTCTTTTAATTATATTTTTTTTAGTAATTAATATCACGAAGTACAAATTTATTTATATGTGGATTCAGTTGTAGACAAATTTAAATGGTTAAATTCTCTCATAGACCTTGTTGAAGAAGAAAAAAATCAATTTCACTTTATAATGAAAAGATTTCATTAATTGAGTAATAATTTAACTAGATTGTTTATGAGGGCACAGTAAATAAATATGTTATTGGTAATTTAATAGATTCTATTAAAACATTCTTTAATTTTTTCCTAAATGTTCAAGATTCTCAACTTCAAGATAAAACATGTAAGTATATGGATCTTTATATTCTAGTGGAAGAAAATACCATGATCTATGAAGACTATATTCAAAAGATATATTATCTATAATAATCTCAAAATGATACTATCAGTTTTAAGGAAGCACCTTTGCAAATTAAAAATAAAATAATCAAAGACCTAGAAACTATTTGAAAGAAATTAGAAAATAATATAATTAATGGATTAAAAAAATGATAAGTGAAATGAAAGGTAGGTAGGAATCAGTTGAAATTGATAAATTTTACATTCTAATGAAATGTCTTAAACTAGATAGAAGATTAGGAAATTTCACAATGAAACATGCTAGAACCTCACAAGTTTCTAAGAAGAAGAATTATTCCTCCCAAACATATAAATATAGTCTACCTCTATAAAGGTATTTTTTTATACAAACTGATTATATGAGTCATTTAACTAAATATAATCACATAGGTTGGAATAATATCTCAATATCATCTCTTCATAAGAAAAATACTTGCTCATGGATGAAGGTAACCCCTAATTCAATTAATTATCTTTTGACTTATGTAGCCTCATCTACTAGTATATCTTAAAATCCAAAAGTTCGGAAGATGTGTGTTTATAAAAAGGCTGATAAATACACTTAAGTAATAAAAGTGTATACTATGAAGATCATGTAAAATGAGTCCCAAAATAATGCCAAAAAATGGAAAGTACAAATATAGAGATAATAATGCACTAAATCCAAAAAAACTAGTATTACCTGAAAAAGAATTATATTTTTATCTACTATTGGTTCTACTAGATGTTTTTCCATGAGGATATGGAATTTCATAACAACATGATAAAGTATTAAGACTATATAGGGATGATATTAAAGGTGGTTAGATGTGAAAAAATAAAGAAACCAGAAAAAAATCATATTTCATTTAAATGAATGAATATGTGCACATGAAGTATATTCAAATGCCCTGATGAATTTTGTGAGTAATGAAACAAGTGTGGTCTCTCCGAAGAATATTTTTGGTATGTACCAACTAGGTAGAACTCTTAAGATAAAATAATAGCACAATCCAAAAAGTAATAGGTAAGAGTGAAAAGAAAATTAGATTCCTTAAAAGATAAATCGGTGAAGAAAGTTTTTAAAAGGAATAAATGAACCGAACAAATAACTCCTAATAAAATTAAACATATGGATGCCAATAATTTCATTTTAACAATAATAGGATGATTTTATTAGGGATATAGAGGTCATACCATGGACCAAATCCAAAATTCCATGGAAATGAATAGTGTTAAATCTAAAAATAGAAGATAACAAATCCATGAGATAAACAAGAAGATATGATTGATTGAAGACATTTTTGGAGAATATTTTTGATAAATTTATTACGAAATTTAACTCAAAAACATTGAATAATCCTTGTGGAATCATCAAATTATAATATTTGAAGAATGAAATATTATTTATTTTTTTGGTTCAATTATAAGAAAATAAAGAAATGAAAAAATATAAAGATTAATAATTAAGTAGACAAATAAAAAATAGAAAACATGTTATTTCAAATGAAGAGGAATTAGAATTTCTTAAGAGGTTTTCAACAAATCACAAGTCTAGTGTCTCGAAAAAACTAGGTGGATGGTGTAATCTGATAAGAAATAATCCAATTATTTTCATGATTAATCTACTTTCATAAAAAGAGATTTTTATATTAAAAATAAAGCATTATAAGAACCTAATTCACTTCTCGTAGATGTGAAAAAAATAGTCCATACATTTTGAAGGTGAATTAAAGAAAATATTCCATAATATTGAATAAATTGAGTAATGTGAAGTTTGGAGGAGACATAATCATAAAGAGTATAGAACACTATTAGGCTACAAGAAAATGATTCTTTGTGTTAATAGAAAATTCTAAACCTTTTTTCACTTATAATTAATATAATGAGTTTTCCACCTTATTCCCTTACTTATTGGAATGTATTTTCGTGTTTACATTGCAATAATTGGTGGTGATGTTAATTTTCAAGATGTGAAATGTCTGAAAAAAGTGGAAGATAATAAGTTATAATGATTATTCATTGTATAATAAAAAATGATTCATCTCAAAATGGGGGATCATCAATATAATCCTCTTGAAGATTATATGAGGAAACAATTAACTAGGTAGATTGAAGGGAGTGCACCTATTTAAGGGGAGAAAATATAATGGATATGTGATTAAGACTACTTCCTTTAATATGTAAAAGATCATGTCATCTATAATGAATATGTAAATGCATATAAACCAATTTAAATTCTTTCCCTTTTCATTATTATATCAAATATATGCATCAATAGGGAATGTTGGTTGATCAGTAAGCCCATATAAAAGGGGGTAAAATATAATAGCACTTCAAATTTATGATGTGTTTTCTTAAGTATAATGGAGAATATATTTCATGATATATATATTTTATACAAACCCCTATTTTGAGTAATAAATAATATATGAGCATGTTATCACATGCATGGTTGTTAATAGACGAAATAGAAAGCATTGTTTGTATATCTTTTGTTTTATACATTGATTTATCCTATATAGACTTAGAGTAGAAAAACTAAAGTATCATTGGTAAATAGAACCATGTGGTACAATTATTATTTCATAAAAAATAGAGATTTATTTCCTAATACATTGTAGGGAGGAAGAAGAACCCATGAATGGATCCTTTTCATTTATTTTCAATAAGGGGAAAAGAAGTTGAGTTTTTTAAGAATATATTATCAATAACCAATCCAAAGGGGAATATTGAAAATCCCATTTGGATGGTTGATGAGCATGGATTTATTCATTGAAAATATATAAAAAGGAATATAAGGATAATGTATTAGGAATTCATTTATGATAAGTAATTAATCATGGAAAGAGAGAGATAGAAAGATTTCTATAACTATAAAAGAAACTAGGTGTTGATTTTTAGAAAATGGCTATTGACTAATTGGTTCTAATTTGGTAAAATAATTCCCTATTATTTATGATAATTCCTTTAGAATTGTTATGGAATCATTGGTTGTAATTTTGAAATAAAATTCTCCATTATTGTTGATGATACCTGGATAATTTATATTGATTCCACTAATGGAATGGCATGTTATTCTTAGACAATAATCCTTATAACCTTGAAAATTTTCGATATGATATGAAGTTACAATGATTTGTTTCATTGATTCCACTTTGTTTAATAAAATTTTGATAATGAGATTTTGATGAAAATAAAGGTAATTTCATGGAGATGATTTAATTTAATTCCATGAAAAATATAATCATATATATATTTCTGGAAATTTTTTTGAAGAAGAAAATTTTTTTAATGATCCTATGTAATTATTTTCTCATGATGATGGAATTTAATTAATGGTTGTCCTAGAATCTGTTATAAAATTGGCTTGAAGAATTTATTATTGATAAATACTTCTAATTCCATAATATACAAAGATTATTTCATTGTATATGAATAATACACATAAAAAAATCTAATTATTGAATCCCCTAAATGTTATACCTTATCCACATATAGAGGGATTAGAGTGTCAACCCCTATGGGAGAGCCTACAAAAGATGTGTACGCATTAAGGCATATATAAGGGAGGGCTCATGCATATGTACCACAGGAATGAAAACCCATAAGTTCACATGGGTTGTGGATAGACCCATAAAAAGGTGGGTGAATATTTCATGCCTACATGTAGGTGGGACATACATGTGATGTGAAGATTGTGAGTTGTGAGTTCATGAATGTACAAGTGTTGATCCCCTATAACCATCATTAAAAAATAGAAATAGGGACTGTAATATTAAGAAGAAGAAAAATAATCCATATAATGATGTGGGGTAGCATGGGCGTGGGTATAGTTTACCCAAACATAATATATATATATATATTGATTATCATATGATCTGAGTCTTCTAGTCTATTTTTTGGATCCCATGCAATGATTACTTAAAAATGGGGATCTTTATCTCCTCCACTATACCTTAGGCATTCCTAGAACACTGGTTTGATGCTGCAAGCTTCATCCAATATTCATTTATCCTCCACTAATAAAACCAATATAAGTAAGGTCTCTTAGATATTTGGAATCCAAGCATACAACAACTTCTTTTATTCACGACGATATTCAAAATACGTGTCTCATCCAAAAGAAAATAAAGTTTCAAGGGTTGGTGGGGAACTTGGATGAATTTGATATTCAAAGAGAGTAGATGCATGTAATTATGTTCCTATAAATTTTAGGAATTAAATTATATCTCACATAAATTAAGAGTCCATACTTTTTATTATATGTTTACATGAGAAATAGTTGGTACATTGGTATATTTAAATGTCATGACACATAATTATTTGCATATATTTGATGAAAAAAATTATGAAACATGAATTATTTATGAGGATGAACACTCACCTATCAAGAGGCACCACATGATTAATGATACCTCAAGCATTTTGGTATTTTGCAGGATATATGGTATTTGTTACACCTCATAAAGAAATTGGAAACCTGAATCCTTCATGTATTTTAATGAGTAATTGATAGCTATGAATATTTAAGGTAGGTTGTTTTATCATTTACTATAAAATCATTAGATCAACTTATCGTTTTGTTGAATATAATATACATTACTAAAAATATAATGAGATGTTTTCATTCCTTGAGTAACAAAGCATAGGGAAACATCTACTTCACGAAGAAAAAGAATATACGCATAACACACTTCTTGTGTGAAGAAGAATAGGATCCACATGGACCTATAATGTGAAAAAATAAGGAGTAGAAAATTATTTCCTCTTACATGTAGACATTAAGCCTATATATAATAGAGTATATCACACACACACTGTTCATCACCTGAAATACAATTCATTTCACAAAGACCATGTAGAGTCATTGTTTAAATTTTTTTCAAGGAAAATTTGTTCACTCGCACCCATTCAGTATAGTGTCAGGTAGATAGTGGGTGCATGTAGAAGGCCTTGAATCCTTGTATACATGAATTAGTTCATAAACTAGGTGAGCTAAAGTAGTAATTTCAACATCCAATTATTAAAGAGAACTATGATAACACAGTTAAAATGTTGGTGATTTATTAGCTGTCAAAGACCTTAGTTGAGGGATAATATTATATAGTGGATGCAAAGGCATAAAGATATTAAAAGTATTATTTGAATAAGTAGTGGATATTATATATATAACACTGTTGAATACTTGTGGTACTAGGGTAGATAATTTTATACATTCAGTAAAATTGTTTTCTACCAACATGAGCATTTTTTTCGAATTCTAGATGATTGTGATCATAGTGAAAATACAATGAAAATAGAATCTGAGAAACAAATTCATGATGGTCATGGAAAGGAATAGGTCATAATACTGATCCTTGTAAAAATATTAATATTTTGATGTTGAATTTATTATTTTTATTTCATGTGAATGTATTTAATAGAGAGAAAACAACATATCCACTCTTCTTAACTATTAAATAGGTTTGATAAAAATAGTGTAAAATTCAAAAATAATTTAATATATAATAATTGTTTGGTATAGTCATCCACTCCCCCCACTTAGTGTCCCTACCTGATCCATAGAGGATCTGTAGAAGGAAATTTTCACTGTGGTAATGATTTCTCATCTAGCGTTTACATTAGTGAGACATACGTAATATTCCCTACTTATTTATTTTATTAGTGTATATACTATCAAATCAATTTCACTTACATGTATTTAAATTTTTCATTTTAAGTTATTCCTTTCATGGGGAGATTTATTTAAACGTTACCAAAATGGAATGGGTGTGTTTTTGAATTTCATTATTATTTATAATTATTTATTTTTATGTCTCCCTTGGGGGAATTATTTGGTATTTCATTAACTCAATCTATTATTTTCTCAAATGGTTATTCATGAATATTTTCATGTAATAATTTTATTTTCCTCTCTTTTGTGCTTAAAATAATTAAGATTTTTTTTAGGAAAATATGACTTTATTTCACTGTTCGGTCAAAAATCATTTTTTCTTCAAAAACAATGATTTCGAAAAATTAATTCAAAACTATTTTTTACATTATCTAAATTATTTATCAAAAAATGTGAAATGAACCTTTTTTAACTCATACGGCATGTATATAATTTCTTTCATTATAATCACTCAATATTTAAAATATTCCTTTATATGTTTCAAAGTTAATTTTCATATAAAATGATTTTCAAAATATTTTTTGAACATTTTGATTTAAAATTATATTCAATGTTAGAATGGTTATATTACTGATGAATTTTTTTAATGAAATTTCTATGGTAATTTTAATTATTAGTGAAATAAACCATTAATTGTACTTATGATCCACTGGGGATATGCTTTAATGATACAATATTTATTATTTATCCATATGTGTTATAATCATTTTAATTAGGTATGTACTTGTTTGATACCATTCGTATTACTCTGGATGGTTTATGATTATGTTTATTGATTGGGGTAAATGTTATCATTTCTTATGCTAGTTTTTCAATATGAATGTCTATATTTATTATGTTTCAACCCTTTAATATGATTAATTAATTGGACTTAATATTGATGGGAGGTGTATGATATAGACCCTCAATGAATCACTAGGTATCATGAGAAAAACTAGATTGGGTTTTTTGGATAATTTATTACCCATTTAGGTAAGATATGTTGGTATGAAACCTGTATGGTATGTTTAGAATGTATATAATTATAAATTACATCATTGTATGATTTTTTATTAAATTTCCATGTGATTATTTGATTTTTTATTATATCCATGGTTAGGTTTCAATATCATGTGATTATTTATATTGAATTATTTTATCATCATTTATTCATGCAATATTATTTTTTATGTTCAAGTTATTGATTAAATAGAATGTATTTTATTTATCTACCTTTCTATGTTGATTTGGCATGAGTATTTATGATATTTTTTACTATAAATATACACTTATAGAGAATTTGAGATCACCCCTTTCTTATGATTTTTCTCCATAATGCCAATATGTGTATTATGATCGATGTGAAGGGATGTTCTCAAAGAAATAATGATTCACTTGAAGATAATACTGTGATTTATTTTATGATTTTAGTTGTATTGTGAGATTTATGTATGTATCCAATTTACCACAATAACTAAACTCATGTGTCCATCCATTTGTGACATCTTATATCAAGTTATAATGTAATAAAGTAACTAAATGCTCTGGGATACTAAGAATAGGGTATTTACAGTTGGTATCTGGGAAATTTTCATAGAAAAATTGGAAATTATAGTTAGAGGAACATGGATTATGGAACATAACCCTCTGATAAACACTGAGGATTAGTATGGAAGAACATAATAGACTTTTTATAATGTAGATATTATGTGGTCTTCCATGAAATATATCTCTGTCTAGATAATATAAGTAGAAGAGGTTCCAGAGCAGATGTAACTAGGAGTAATAACTCAAAAAAAGGCATATCAATGTTTACTTGATCATTACTTGAAATAAAATAATGGTCCTTACTACGCACATAGTATAAAACTCTTATAGGGTATGATATTGATAATTTAAATTTTATTTACAAACAATTATGAAGGTTTTGAAAATATTTTTATTATTTGAAAACTTTCTCAAAGAAATAGTTTTCTACGACAACAAGATTATCCATGTGAAAATTTTTCAATTAATGTTATGTGATTCACTAATTTTGGGATTATAATTTTTTTTCACATTGTTATGGTCTAATATAGTATATATAATTATTTTAAATGTAAATTTAATAGAAATAATGTGAACGATATCAATTCCCATACCCCATATAGTGATTACTCTACTAGTTAAGATAAAAAAAATTATATGGAACTACTCTTGAAATTGATCAAATTAAAACCATATCAGGGTATCAGCCTTTGGTTATGTCTAATAACATTTTCTGTATGGAGAACCGTATTGATCCACCATGTGGTGTAACACTTTAAAATCACTTCACGTTTTGATAAAATAATTCATTGAATGGGACTACGAATCCATGTATGGATGAAAAATTGATAAGTTCCTTATAAATGATATTTCTCAAACTATGATGTAATGAAATAAAGAAGGTTTTCTTGAAATTTTATTGTCTCTCAAGATTTCTGGATAAATGATTATCAATGATTAAAAAAATATGGATTAAGAATAAATATAAAAAAATGAATGGATGGATTTCAAGTTACTCTTTATGGAAAAATATTTTCCTCATGATAAATGAGATGATATGGAGAGGCAATTCCTATGTCGTTGAAAAGGTATGGAGAAAATGATTTTAAGTCTGAATTTTACATTAAAATTTTAGAAAGGCATGTTATTAACTACATGTGTAATCAAAAGAGTTGGATTGGCCAAATTTTTGGGTTAAACCTAATTATTCAAAGGGAACTTGTTTCCTAAATATTCCAATCAGATGAGGACATAACATCATGTACTATCAATATAGAGAAATATTTCTCCAATACACATGGCAGTGAAGGGAAGAAAAATAATAACGATTTGAAAGAGAAAAAAAATTACAAATGAAATCGGTGAAAGAAGTACGTACCGTATGTTATAATTTTGGAAAGAAACAACCAGGTACTTTCTTGATGGGACTGGAAGTTTTCTATAAGCATGGAGAGAAATTCCACCATGATCATGATTGAAATGAAAAGAAAAAAGTTTATAATGTTCAATAATTTAAATAAAAGGATACGGGGAACTATTAAATTGAATTCCTTAAACATTAAGGGTGTATTACTAAAAAGAATCTAAGGGATAAATATCATGACTATGAAATTACTATAGACAAAGTAGAATGATTAATGTTTTGTATTGTATTCAAGAATTAAGTTATAAGATTATTTATCAATGATATTGTATTTAAAATAATTATTAAAGGTATAAGGATTATACAGACGTAATTTTTATTCAGGTATTTGAGATAAAATTTGGAATGGTACTGATGACCAAGAAAAGTATTTCAATAACAAGTTTAAAATCTTGGAAAACACATGATTGAGGGAGTATATCACTTAATATTTTGTCAATGTTGAGATAATAATGATAAATATTTTTTTATGATGTTATTGGTAACCTTTAAGGTTTATCTTATGTTTGATATTGAGGTAATTATTTGTTACTAAAATTTTGGAACATTATTGGAATTAAATTAATAATTTTTTACAAAAAAAACAACATGCATGTCAGGAGACAACCTATCACACCTTTCAAGGCTATTGGGCTTCAACCCATAACAAGATGGGGATATGGGTGCTTCATCAACCACTAGGCTATGTGATTTTTTATTAATATTTCATTGTTTTTAGTAAAATGATTGACTCTATAAACATTAAAATTGATCGAATTATGTTACTATGGAGGATTAGAGATTAATTTTTTATATTGGATAACTTGTGAAAACCATATTGGTTTTCAAAAATATTTAGAGACAAATATAAATAATTTTCACTCTTTTATGTGTATTGCACTCTATTAAAAGTTAATTATAGTAATTTAGGAATAAATAAAATAATTTTTCGATACCAATTTCATGGAATAAGAGAAGAAGTTGAAGTCTATCAAATCACAACCCAAGGATGAAATTGTTATAATGAAATAGAAATATATCATGTAAGTATATTTTCTCACATTCATAGTATATAGGGTAAAAGGATCCATCAACTCTAGGAAAAGGATCTTGAATGAAAAATTTTATCCTACTACCTTTATATCTAATAAATCAAATGTTCTATTGAATCCTTACAGATTTATAGTTTTTTTCATTTAATTTCATGGTATTAAATATATCTATAACTCTCTATAATTATTTATGATTTTATTCAATATCCATATCTTTAATTCCACTATTTTTATCCAACATGGAATCCTAGTTATATGTTATTATAGATTACATTTTTAATTCCCATTCTCCCTTATCAAGATGGTGTTTTATTAACCATTTTTTCAATGTTGGTTTCAAATAGTGTTATTTTCAATTTTCAAAACCTAAATTTCTATGATCTGGAATATATTACGATTATAAAATTTATTTATATGGTGTATAATGTAATGATAAATTTTTTTAAAAGAGGAGAATAATTTGTTGGATTGATTTGATTACACAAAATGATAATATTACAAAATAATGTTACACCCAAATACTTTATGATATATTAATTTTTAAATAAAGTTATTCTATTCAAAAGCTTGTTGCACACCCAAAACCACATTTAAACGAAATATGACACTCTATTAAAATGTTACTCATTCATAATAGCCTTTATAAAATCTCTATGAAGTTGGTGGGTATGACTATGACTAGAAAAATTATGAAAATAATATGTTATACACATGTATAAATTATAAATATAATAAGAACTATTTGAAGGAAAGTGAAATGTTTTCCGAAAAAACAATATTTTTTTAAAAGGTTATTTAGTGAAACATTACACACATAATTTAAAATTGAATCATTTTAAAAATTTATAATAAAAAATTAAATTAATTTTTTAAATTTTCCTATAAAACTTTAAAAAGGATTAAATTTTGGGATTTTTCATAAAATATTGATTTTTCAGTGATTATTCAGAAATATAAATTTTTGTAAAAGTGACTTTTTTTATAATAAGTAAATTAATTAAAAATTACCATTATGATTTTAATTTTATTTAAATAAACATAATAATATTATTTTTTATTTAAAATAATAAATTATATTTGAATATTCATTATACTATATTTTTGGGTAAGTTTATTTTTGGACACAAAAACAAATTTATTTAAAATTATTTTAAATTACATAATGTTTAACTATAATGATTAATCAAAATAACCACTAATTTGAATAATTTAGATAATATAAATAGATTATAAATATAATTTTTTGTTATTAAAATCATATAATGATTATTTTTATTCATGTAATTAATATACGATCATCTCTTCCATGAAAATTATATATCTTGAAGACCAATGTTTCATCATGTTAATGGGTTTTATATTATATTATCTTCTACTACTAATATGAATTTAATTTAAAAATATGTATTATAAATTTATAATAATCATAATTAATATTATATAATTAGGTCAAAATAATTTTTGACCCTAATGAACTGTAAAAATAGTAAAAATTAATTATCCTGATTAATGTAAATATGGATTTTCTAATATTTAAAATGTAAATATAATGGTTAAAATGAACAAAAATATTTCAAAAACACAGTTTATGGTCATATGTAGTCTTTATCACCTTTAAGGGTCAATAATGATCAATTTTGGAGGATTTTGGTATCATAAAAACATGGGTATTACTTTCTCTGTTCAAAAATTCCATTTTTGTCCTATCCCTAACTTATAAAAGCTCACCCACTGTCCTCTCCTATTCACACTTCCAATGCCCTATTTTTTTGAAAATAATTTTACAAATATATTTCTTAATTACTTATAAATACTGTAGAGTCCTTTTCTAGGTAATAAAGTCAATCCATGAAGACTTTATGTTAAGCCTAATGAGGTTTTCAGAAGAAGAGGTGAAGTTCTTATCTATGTGTTTTCCTTTTCATTCTTCTTCTAAATCCTTATAATATTCATAATCCTTCATAATTTAAAAAAAACTATTCTATTCCATATACATAGATGTTATTAAGTTAATGTAATTACCTTTATCCATATCACCTTTATTCAAATAGGAAACAAAACCATATATCATCAGTATGGTGGGATTTCACCTTGCGAACCAGTGTATATAATTTTCCATCACCGCCTTTCAAGGATGGAAACAATGATTTATTAAAAATATTTATATTATATTTATGAAACTATTATACTTATTTAATTATGAAGTCACATATACCTTCTTACTTTCTATTTCATTGGGGATATCATAACGTCGCTTGTGAGTAATGTGGACTACCACCTCACGAAGCATGCAATTTATTTTTTGTGTATGATTTATAAGGAAGGTAATAATATTAAATTTAATGAATATATTTTATTTCTATGAAATTAAAATAATTAATTAAATATAATATAACATATAAATTTTTACCATCGAATTTCTTTGAAGAAAATGACATTATTCACCTGTAGGTGTGAACTATCGTCTCCACGTAATGATGTGAAATGTTTTTAATATTAATTTTCCATGGATGGATATAAAGATGGTTTTAAATAATATATATTATAAATATAATATGATAATTCTATAAAATTGAATTAATATTTATTTCCCTTCCATTACATTCTCTGAAAACAAATGGAAATAATGTTCATGTGTGTGTATAGCCTATCATCCCCTTAGATAGTGTAATACATTTCTAATATCTAGATTATATAGAGTACTCAATATATAAATATAATGAATATATATGATATTTATACCATGTTTTACATTATGGAGATGATGGATCTGTGATCAAAATAAATGGACCAAAATTACCAAATTAAAACATATTGGATAGACCAATCATTTATCACCCAAACAGGGATTTTAAACAAGAATTGTTAATGATCATGTGATAACATAGTATATGATAATAATATATGGTACGATATATGATATTATGGTCCTATAATATATTTATAATAAACCTATATTTATTATATAAGATTTTTGGACACTTATGAATGAAATCATACCTGATGTACATGTTTCTCATCTCACTTTTACTTTTACTAGACTTATGTCATATTCACCACATATTCCTTTGTCTGGTATATATATTTCCCATATTTTTATCTCATATCTGGAATGAATATAAATTATGGTATATAAATTTTTTAATTTATTCCTTTCATGGTTCTTATGGTTCAAATGTAACCAATATGGTAAGGGTGTATTTCAGAATCTCATCATTAGTTAGAATCATTTATGTTTTTGTCTCCCTCAAAAGAATTATTTTATATTTAATAAAATCAGTATATTTTATTCACTTAATTTATTAATTTAATTTCTCATGAAATAGTAACATATTTTTTCTCTTTGTTACATAAAAATACTGAGAAATTAGTTTTAATAAAATCCAACTTTATTTCTATCATTGGGTCAAAAATCCTTTAATATGTCAAAACCATGTTTAATAAAAATGTTTTCAAAAATAATTATAATATTATAAAAGTATAATTTTAATTATATTTTTGCCAATATTTTAATTTCTACAATTTTTTTAAGGAATCTTCTTATCATTTTCGAAACAAGATATGTTTCACTTTTATCCCAAATTTGAAAGTAATATTTTTTAATGTGTACAGGATATAAGAAATTTAAATAGTCAAGACCACTAATTGTTTTTAAAAATAATTTATAAGTTTAAAACAATATTTTAAATGAAAGTAATTTACGAAATATTTTGTGAACTTTTAGTTTTTCAAATATTTTAGAAGTAAAATAGTTAACATTTCTCATGAATATTTTTAATGATTTTTTTGGTATTTTAATTCATCAATAACATTGAAAATTTATTGAACTTCTTCTCTACTAAGGATATTTTGTAATGTTACTATATTTAATATTAATGAAACTGATTTATTATTATTTATACTGGGTATTTAAAGGTTTTAAATCATTCCTATTACTCTTTATGGTTTATGATGTTTTTTAATTGGGGTAATTTTTGACATTTCATATACTCGATTTTTAATAGAAATTTTTATGTTGATTACATTTCATCCATTTAATATCAAGAATTAATTGAAATTAATATGTGATAAAAAAAGTCATGTTATAGAACCATGATTCATCTATGGGTCTCTTGGGACAAACTATCTTGGGTTTTTGGTCAAGTCCTTAACCATTTATATAAGATTTCTGGTAACATAGATATTAATTTTTTTTACAATGTCATGAATTATGAATTCCATCATAATGAGATTAATTATTGGTGTCAAATGTTTTTATTTGGTTATTTAGAATATAAATGGTTGTGTGTCAAGCTTATGTGATTATTTATATGTAATTATTTTGTCATAGTTTATTCAAGACATATTTTTCATCGTGTTCATATTATTGATTGAGTGTAATTTTTTTAGTTATTTTTATTTTGATATTGATTATTCTTATTTATTTCTAACATATTCTTATTTACACATACCCATATCCAGAAATTGAGATCTCCACTTTCTTCTGATTCTTTTCCCTGGATTCCATGTTGTGTATAATGATTGATATGTTGGATTTTGATATACGAAATAATGATTCACTTGATGAAAATACTAGGTTGTATTTTATATTTTCATTTTTAATGTGAGATACATGTATATATCTAATTTTACAATAGTAATTTACTATTTAATCCTTCAGTATGTGATACCTTATATCTAGTGCCAATGAAATTAATTCACCACCACATCTTAGATATTGGGGTCAAGTTCATTGCATTAAATCCAGTGGAATAAAAATTATTAGGATTCAAATTTAGTAAAATTTGGAATCTATTAGAGTTGGTTCCCTTGAACCAAATATCTTTCTACTTTTTATTACCATTAAATTAAAATTCTAGGATATTAGTGAATATCATATCAAATTTTGAATGAAATTCTATATAACATTAATGTGGTAATTTAAATAGATTATTTTCTCACAAGAAATGGTTTTAAAAATTCCCTTATATGATGGGAATCTTGAAGTTATATGAAAATAATATCACAGATAAGTCCTATTTTCTAGATGACATATATCTATAAAGTCACGGATTATGTATTCACTATAAAGTGTTTTATTCTTGTATGCAGTTGAGGATTCACCTCATTATTTTTATTCCTGTAAATTTCTATAATGTTAGTTTATGAGGACATGAACACTAATATGTATTCAACATGTTATATGTATCAATATATTTTACTATCTATAAATGTTTGTATTAGTCCTTAAACATGAGATTATTATTATTTTATGTCAATTGTCACATACATTGATATACTTTCAAAATAATTTTAGGGAATAATATTTTCGAAAAGTTTGTTGTGTTCGGTGCATCATAAGTGAAATGAAATTTAAGAATATGTAATGAAAGGATTTTACTCTTTTGATTTAATGGAACAAAATATATCAAGGCCTTTGATTGAAATATAACTATGTGATTAATTCTATGGTTATAGTGGTTCATGAATGAGTTCATTTAATATAGTCAATTAATGATATATCAAGCATATATATTAATAACACAATTATCAAAATTCTTGATGAGATATCATGATAAAGGGATTATATTTCACTATAATAATTCATATGATGTTTTTATTATTATAAATGTTTCTTCTTTCTATATGGGTGCCTTGATGTATTTTTAGATGATAATATTGGACTTCATGAAATGTCACCTAATTCAACAAAGAACAATGCATATAGGGTTACACTCTAAGTGTATCTATAATCTTAGTTAAATTATATTTGAAAGTAATATAAGAATAATTATTATTAATAAGAACGAGGAATAAAAATTATTCAACTTATGTTGATTGAAAAAAATTCAAACACCATTTATTCATGTTAGAATATTGTTGTGTTTAATATTAAAAAACATTTATTTCATTGTTAGCGAATATAAATTTTATTTATTTAGTAAATAATATAATAAGAGTTATTTAGAATAAATTTTTTTCATGTTTTAATAAATTTTGTGGACGATTGATGGGATACATTCAGGGCCAGATAGAAATGATATACATTATTTAATATCATTTAAAAAAACATTGATGTAATTATTTAATAAATGATATTTAAATATTAATCAGTTACTACACATAATTGAATAAAATAATAATATTATTATTATTATTATTATTCGATGTGGGATTTACTTAGAATAAATAAATTAGTTATGGGACTATGTACACTTATTAATTGTATACCCTATATATATAACCTAAGATATATCTTATTTTAGATAGTTAGAGTCGTGAACAATGTAATCTATATAGATAATTCTTTTAAATCCACTTATGGGACTTATCGTGAATGCTCTTAAGAATGAAAGAGAATCATCTTACTCCCTCTCAAGATCAAGAGAATACATTAAATAACTCATTAAGAACGAGATAATACTTATTATGATCAGCAGTGAATGAAGAATAATAATTAGTACCTCTACACTAGCACCCTGAGTACCATAAGAAATGAGTCGAGATTCATGAAGAATTTTTGTATATTTCTGAAATATTTTTCATTGGATTCATCATCTCATTGAGGATATGAATAAAAATTCCATATTTATCATTAATAGTGAATCAATTATAAATTAAATGTAGTTATTACAATAATTAGTTATAAATTAGATGTGAAAATATCCTCTCTATAGATATTTATGGTTTTCATCCATCCTATTATTTGGTCTTATAATTTTAAACTGATGAACCTGGGCAGCCACATGGATTCAGCTCTGCCACCCCATATTCAAGTGGTTACTAAATAGAAGTGATGGTATAAGGTGGTAAAGTGGAGAGACCTTACTCCTTGTATCATTACTAAATATTGTGGAATCATAAATAAAGTAAAGGTTGTGTAAGGAAAAAAGGAAAATAACAACTGATAATAAAAAATATAATATGGAAATTTCATTAAACAGACACTGAATGAACATGCTATAATGTAAATAAAAATAATCCAAAATGTTGAACATAATGTATATAGTAGGTCTTAAAATACAAAAAAAGTCTCCAACTATTGTAAGGATTCCTTAGGACATGCTCATCCACCCACTACTATGCCATGTCCTACATTATAATGCGTAACTGAAAGTATCAAAAACTAAGACCCTGGCCTGTAGCAATTAGATCTATTCAGGTACCAAATAATGTCATGAATATGGTGTCATTAAACCTCAGTAAGTCACCTCTAATGAAGACTATTTAAAATTCAATCTATGAATATAAAATGTATCAGTGTGTAAGTTTAATAAACATAAGGCAATAATAATGAAATTATTTTTAAATAACCATGCAAAGCTTAGGTTCCTCACAAGACGCATGGATGACTACACATACTTTTTCCCAAGCTATAATGTCTCTGATATTTTTAAATTTTATTAAATGTCATAGGACCTGTGGAATAAAACAAATGATTCCATGCACAATGAATATCGTAAGATTTTCCACATTTAAATAAGTAGTATCTTTCCAAGCATGTAATACAAGGGGTTGTGGAGTGTTATGTTCAAAAATTTCAACAAACATTGAGGAACACCATTTCCAAAAAACTTCTAATAAACCATAAATAACACCTTGTACAATAACTATGAATTCCATATCTAATAATTTCTAATAAATGATAAGTAACATCACACCTAATAATGTGGAACACCGTGTACAACAACTAAAAAAATGATAACTAGAACCATGACCAATAATGAGGAACTAATAGTATAATAAAAATTAAATAAATGATAAATAGAATCATTCCCAATAATGAGGAACATCATTTCAAAATATCACAAATAAATAATATGGATCACCAAGTCAAACTAGGAGGAATTCCATGTCCAATAATCTCAAATAAATGATTTGGATCACCCAGTCCAATATTAAGAAAAGACATGTACAACAATATAATATAAATGATTAGAAAAACCATGTCTAACATCGCTTCACCATTTATAATTCTTAAAAAAAATTAAGATCAAATACATGGAATTTAGTATTAGAATCCAAGTGTATATCAATGAATAAAATAGTATATTGGCACATTACCTTTAATAATTAAACATGGTACATGGAAAATTTCCATTCAAAATTACAATATTAATGATTCAATCCATTAATTAATCCATAGTCCATTTTATTAATTTTATCAACCCATCAATTTATAATGTCAATGAGATATGTGATGGTATTCAACCATTTCAAAATTCACTTATTTCAATTACTTCTCCTACTAACATTTGAAAATATAATCACACACAAAGGTCACTTATTCCACAAGAAAGGAATAATTCATAACATGTTATTTAACATAAGGAATATATTTCTTAATGATAATTATAAAATGAATTCATTTCATCAGTCATCTTAGTCCTGTGTCATGAAAGGATAAGTATACATGGCATATTTTAATTTAGAAAAATCATTTATTATCATTTAATCATTATACATTTTATGAGTCAAACAAAACACACAAAAGGGTTGTTTGGGTTAGATATATAAGATGGATATTTAGATAAAATAATTAGGAATTCCCAAATGGGTGATAAAAGGTAAGGTCAAAAACCTACAACCATGTTAATGGGTCTAAAGAGTATCAAGTGTTTTGTATAGTAATTTAATTTAACTTGATTTATATTTTATGAGAAACATGGGAAAATTATGGTGTGTGGAACAATGGAAACATATTTTAATGTGTCTAAATTTGAATGAAAATTCATATAAAACCTTCCTAATTATTACGAATATTTGCTCATCCATTATTGACCACTAATTTGGGTTAGAAAGAGAGGATTTTGGAGAATGTACAAACACCAAAAAAATAGGGTATAAAAACTTGGATGAAGATAACACCAAATATGGAGTGAGATATAGAAAAACTAATCTATAAGCCTCGTATAATTATCGAGGGGATCCAACATGATAAACGAAATCCAAATTAGAGCTTGGATGAGAATGATGAGTCAAAGAAATTAGAGGACAAAAAGGGAGAGTTTCCATTGAAATGGATACTATGCATGAAAGAGGGGCAGAAATAATTGTTAAAGGGTTAATGGAATAAGGGAAAATTGAAATATAATCCATTTAAAATGGGAACATAGCTTAGTTGCACATTTTTCAAAACATGCACCCTCCATGTGGTTGGAACTACCATAGGGAACAGAACTCCCATGGTGAAGGAACACAGTTAGACAAATATTGTATAGGATAATCATGCGTACTACCCAAAGGCACTCCACTCTCATAGTTTTTGGGAACAATTTCAAAAACTATGTGAATATAATGTCAGTCACAACTATATTTTTCTACATGTTTCCATGGCAATGTTTCCCTCCTAGAACTGTTAAACAAATTGTGTGGAACCCCTTATGGACCTTAAGTTTTAAAATCACAATTTTCACTAATCATGCGCTAATCATTTCCTTTCTTAATTCATCAAATACTACAGATCTAAGCCCAAAAATAAGAAGAAATTATTTGGAGTCTCATTGTGTCTTCTGATACACCTCCCATGCATTAAACCCCATCCAAAAAAAACATTTAAGATTTCTCAATATCATAAATCCATTCTAAATCATGGTTTGTGATTTGTCCCATCTACCAAATAGAATAAATAAATTCCTTATTAATTTTCAAATTGATCTAAAATATGGTATCTTATAAAATATTCATCTTAGAAAATATCATCCATAAGGATCCTTTGTGAACATCCATCAAACAACCTGACCTACCTGGATAATAAATTCGTGGTCAAAAATGTGTTTCATTTTAAAACTCTAAAAACATCCATGAATCACTTTTAACATATGGTACATATTCCACTAAAACCATAGTTATCAATCATTACAAAATATGATCATATATATGGAATATACTCAAGAATTCATAAATTGATACATTATAACATCATCATATCTATCACCAATCAACTTATGATCCTCCCCCCCCCCATATGTTATATCCTTCAATAACATATTATTTGTCATGGTACTCCCACCATTATAATTTCCTAATAAACATACCCTTAGTATTCTAAGGACATTGTCGACATGATTCTTAAACAATTAAACCTTTTCATTTATAAAGATACTACCATTGGACCTCAATTTTATCTATATGGTTGATCTATAATTAACCTAGAAAATCCTATTTACACCATATTCTCCTTAAAATTTAAAAGGAAAACTCTTAAATTATACTTTTCTCAACCCAATAACATGTTAGATGTGGTTTGTCAACCGAATCATAAAATATATCAAGAGAAATCATGTCAAACACATATGGATGACTATTTCCAAAAAAATGGCCTAAAATCCATCATGTCACCAAAAATAACTTCTGACACCTTTATACAAAGGTACATAGTGATCATTTTGAGTACATTCATTGAATCCCCTAACTAAATTTTGATGATGTCTCATGTTCGAAATATCCCATTTTCATAACCATTTTTTTTATTATAGTGCAAGCATCGGCGAAACCCGATCCAAAACCCTTAGATCATTAGAAAAATAATGGGTCTAACGTCAACACTCAAACTCTACACAAGTCTATATTTGATCAAGAACCTAGAATTTATAGTTAAATCCAGCTCAACATTGTTTCATTTATCCAGTATCATAAAAGAACCAAACAACCACCAAACAATCGGTCTCTGGATCCCATGAACCGTCACATAAGAGGTCCATAAACTGACCACCAGTGCCCCAATAACCACCTTACTATAATCCTTATTATCTCACCACCAAAATGCACTGCAAATTTACTATAGACCATGCTTCATCCATCCTCGGACGTTAAAACATTCATGAATAAGAGCACACATTCCCTAGGATATAACACCAAAGTCATTGATTACCCATTCCCACTTCCCAAGAATAGTTACCATGGAATTCACTGAGTTTCAACTAACAACAAGGGGCACCAGCCTAAAATGGACAATGGTTCACTGCCCACCATTTATCTTACCTTATACCAATCCTTGAGCGCAACTATCATGGATGCCCTCAATCTAATCCAAAATTATATTTAGTTATATAATAACATAATTGATTATCTCACAATACACTCAAGATTATTTATTCATATTGGTCAGAATCATCTCTATACTATGAGTTCACTATAATTTTATCGATAGGTATGTAATAATCACTCTAATTCATGCACACAATAGACCAAGTTGTATCCTCTTTAACAACCCCTAACACTAAATCATTTAACCCTGCATGACAATGTATATTTTAAATATATCACTCATCATAGAAAATTACTTTTAATTTACACAAATATCATGTTCTCGGTACCAGCAAGTGTCATATTTGAAAACATCAATCCTCATCCCATACTCGTCTACTCATCGATCTTCCACCTCAAATAGTTCTCATGCGAAATCAGTGTGAACTAAACATTCCAAATATAAAAGGTCAATAATCCCATACCACCTAGTCCAAGACTTGACTCATGCTCCTTTCATTCATCCAGTATTATGTCCAAGATGAATATGTTAAAAATCCCATTATTCCTCACGCGCTATGATCTCTCTTGGAACACATCTTCAAAATTAGGAATCTCAATTATGCCATGATTTATCTAGTGATCGCTTACCTCAAAGCTTCATTCCATATATTAAAACACAAACCACACATCCACTGGTTAGTAGGTCTTTTAGTAATATCGAGATATTTTAAAAGAATAATATGCTTGAAATAGTATAGGATACTCGACAACAAGTTTATGTGAACCACATTATACTATTAAAATATTATTATATAATGTATATTATCATAAACTACCCATTACATTGGTAGGTATGTATAGGATTAACTATGTTTTTAAAATTAAATTCGTTAAATATGTAAAAAATAGTTTCGTTGATTAAAATGTAATTAGAAGTAAAAAAAATAATTTGAAATTAAAATAAGTGTTTTTCTAAAAATATATTTTTATTCACGCAATGTGTTTATTTCTAAAAAAATTAAATTAAAAACTACTAGTGAATGATTATTATAAAATTTATATATTATTTAATCAATAAAATACATTCCATTCATCTAATATTTTTCTAGGTATGCAATTATAATAAATCCACTTTTATGATTAAAATGTATTTGTTCAAAAAAGTGCTTTTCATTTCATTTTGAACAATTGTTTTAAAATTAATTTCTACCCCATATAGAAATTGAATTTGATAAAATGGATTCTAAATTTGGAATTATAAATCTAATTTTTTTTAATCGGTCCCTTTTTTCCAATAAAGATATTAACCGTAGTAATCTTTATCACCTCGGTAAAGGGTAAATCGGGTTAAATTATGTTAAATAACGTTGTAAAGGTCACTATTTTTCATCTTAGTTATTATTAGATTAATTTAATTATACCCATATCACAATATTATAGATAAATAACTATATAAGGGACTCATGTACATGAAAATGAACTATATAATAATTAGATAAAAAAAAATACAAAATGTTACTCTCTTACTTTTAAACATCTTGTATGTGTCCACATTGGGAAAAAGAATGTTTTCAATGAATATACATTTATATTTTGAGAATATTTTTATTATTTTCATGATTTAAATTTTTTTATAATTTTTTTTATTATATAATTACATTAAATTCATAAGAAACACCAACACTGTATATATTTAATTAAAAAAAATAAAATAATTAATTTTAAAAATATTAAAAGTAATATAACTTAAATTATATATAGTGTTCCAAAATTTTAATACTGGAATATGACATTTTATTGTTTTTTTCATGGATTATATTTTAATTTAAATTTTTTCTTTATGACTTTTAAGTCGAATTAATTTAATAGTGTCAAAAATTAAAATTTATGATATTTGATCAATGTAATATTTTATTAAATTATATGTAAATCCAAAAAAACACTATAGATGAAAATTTTTATATTATATGGTCTAAAATTTGACCATCGGTAGTTTTATGAGATAATATTCACTAGATATGTAATTTTATAAACCTTTAAGAGTGAAAGAGATGCTATTTTCGTTGAGGTTAAAATAGTTAAACTATGGGGTTAAACTGAATGATAAGGATTTAAAAAATACTTATACCTATTAAAATTTTATTTTATATGGTATTTTAGTCTTATTTTATAAATAACTATCATTGTTCATATTTCTTAATTGATAATGGATTTATTTTATTTTAATATTTTATGAGATTTCAAGAGTGGACCTCCAATAAAATATAAAAGGGATCCCATACTTTCATTTATTTAGCCCACTCTGACTCTTTTATCTCAAAAAACTCCTTTAAATATCTTCCTAGATCCATTGGACACATTTTAGAAGTTTTTTCCATCCTAGAATGCTAACCATAAGTCACTTAATATATGCTCTAAATGAGTTGTTTCTAAGAAGATGTATTATCCTTAACCAACCACTTTCTTTTTCATTATTCTTTTATTATCTTTAAATATGTTATATTAATCACAAAATAATAAATTTTGTATCATAAAAATATTTCAATTTATAATTATTATAAAATAACCATTATCCATGCAATTTTCCGTCAAATGGAAAGTGAGATTATTGTTCATGTGTACGTATGACTTACCATCTCCACATAGTTATAAAAGTCATTTTCCACCACCATATTTCAGGGATATTGAGAATGATGGTTTTAATTTTTATATATTAAAATTATGATATAATTTTACTACAAAAATTATAATATCTAATCTATCTTATTACCTTCTAATCCATTAGAAAACAGTAATGTCTCGTGTGCATTTGTTTGAACTACCACATCTATGAAACGATGATTTTTTTTATTTCCATTTTACATAGAATGTAATAATGATATATATAATTAATTTATATGATATAATATTTAATATGTAAATATGAATTATTATTTACCTTTATTTTATTCCATCCATTTTAAAATGAAAATAGTGTTCATACGTACATACAACCTATCATCTCCATGAATGGTATAATTAATTTTCTATCAATAAATTTTATGAATGACTCTGAATATTTATATAACTAATATATATGATATTGTTAGGATGATTAAAATTATGTATATTATATAAGTATGATCAAATTTTAAGGACCCAAACTACCGAACCAAAACATACATGAAAAATGAAGCATATATCTCCGGGAATAGTTACTTTAACTATGAGTTGTTAATAAATAGGCAATAAATGTTTTCAATAATATCATATATAGAATGATATATATATATATATATATATATCTTTGTGTGTGTTTGTGATTATGGTTATGAAATAGAGTTATATAATGGCTTTGCTCGGGTTCCACACACGAGTTCCTTGAGATGGTCAGTCACATGAATTCAAGCACTCCTTCACGTATGCCAGAGGTTGTTGACTAACAAAAAGGGTATAATATTGATCATGGGGAGACCATTACCTCTTTATCAAAGTAACACAATAATATAAATAAATGAAAATAACGAAAATATATAACCATAACCAAAATAATTCAATAACCACATGATGACCAAAACAGGAAATACAATATCCAAAAATAAACTAAAAATATATCATGCCATTATATGTCATGTGTCAATATCAAAAACCCAAAATAAATATTCATGATGAAAACTCACAAGTTGGTCTTAAATCCAAGGCTATTACCCTCACCAATTCTCCATCTCGAATCCTCCTTTTAATATAGGTCCTTTTACCTTACTCTATCCAGCAACCATCAAATCTATTAGGGTACTGATTAGGAATAATACATAGGGAGTGAGTTCAACTTAGTGGGCCACCCCCAATGTTGTCTAAAATAATTTACTATCATAACAGTGTATATAGTTGTATAGAGAATAAATAAAAGTAATATATTAAACTATTCACTTTTATTTAATTACTCTTTATTTAACCATGTAACCCCCTAGTTCTCATGGATTCCCAAACTCTCAATACATGCTTTGGATCATACCAGATTCTGAACTGTTCTCAAGGTATATCATATATCTGACTTCCATTGTTATCATTCATCATCTAAATTCACATCTTAATGCCATTGTTACAATTCATTATCACAATTCATATATGAATTAAATTGTAACCATTCATCAATATAATTCGTATCTAAATACCATTGTTACAATTCATCATCATAATTCATATTTGAAATCCATTGTCACGATTCATCATCACAATTGATATTTGAATTCCATTGTTACCATTTATCATCACAATTCATATCTAAATTCCATTGTTACCATTCATCATCTCAATTGATATTATAATTCCATTATATCCATTCATCTTCATAATTCATATTTGAAATACATTGTTACCATTCATCATCACAATTCGTATTTGAATTCCATTGTTAAAATTCATTATCTTAATTCATATATGAATGTCATTGTTAGCATTAATAATCGCAATTCACATATTAGTGTCATTTTTTACAATCATCATATCAATTCATATCTGAATTCAATTTTTACCATTCATCATCTCAATTTCTATATATTACAATATCACATGTTCAACAACAACAAATTTATTAACTTTCTAATTAATTAATCCAATTTAAAAATTCCATATTAATTTCATTCCATTAATTAATTCAAAAATTGTTTTATATCATCTATCCCATTAATTAAATTAAAATTTTACTTATCACATCAATTCTGTTAATTAATTTAACAACTAATTAATAACATCAATTCCATTAATTAATTAAACGGTTAATTAATCACCTCATTTCCATTAATTAATTAAACAATTAGTGAATCTAATTTCACAATCCCAATATCACCTTAATTAATTATTTATTTATATCTATTCAATCAATTCAATATCCCAATTTCAAAATCCCTTAATTAATTAATTTTCCAAACTAATTAATTAATTGTAAGAAACACAATTTAAAAACTTCCAATAGAAATTCTACAATTAAATAAATGTAATTAAAATCAAGACATTGGGGTTTGAATAATAGAAAATAGATGTGCGTGATTTTCATATACATTATAATATATATTATTGAGTATTAAAAAATCAACGAATATATGTTGTTTTGTAGATAAAATTATTTATTTTTGTATTCATGTTGATCTGTCTGGATATTCTAGTCAAATTACCATATTGAGAGTGACCCCAACAAATGTACACATATACACAATATGTAATTTTTTGACACATGTCATGTTGCCTAGAACTCATATTGTTCAACCAGAATGAGTACATACCCATGTAGAAAGTCAAATCTTACACATCATATATTACTTGTTTACACATCTTATACTTCCATATAGATATGTTTGGTGGTTGAAATTAATACAACAATCCATGTGGGATGTTAGAACATGTTGTGGACCCCTCAAAAAGATTTATGATATGCACAAGGGCAACGAGTGGTGCAAGACTTACCTACCCACAATGAAACCAAAGCCAAGTTACATTTACTTGACTACACAATATATACTTTAGGATACACTCCATGTAGTCTAAATGTCTATAAATATGAGAGGCATCCCACATAATTAATGTTGGACATCTAGGGGAGGTGATTTCTCTCGGTCGTTAGACCGCCCTTGGATCCATGATTATGTTTTTATCCATTTTTTTTGTTATATTTTAATTTACAATTTTAGCATTGCTGAATTCAAATTTTATCAATGGTAGGGTTTGAGTTTTGGCTCAATCTGCACATTGTGACCATGTTCATAAGAGGCTAGTTACCTCAGGTTTGGGTTGTAATATTGATTATGACGGATTGGTAATCAAAATCCTAATGTGTTTTTTCATTATGATTATTGTTTAAAACGTATTCAATGAACCCAATGCCTTATTTACCATTGGTTTCATGTCTAATAAAGAATGAAACCAATGGAAAAACTGAAGGGGTTGTAATGAGAAAATGCATGACCCTTGGGTGAGCTCATTTCCTCTATCTTTAGGGGTAAAGAACCTGAATATATTTCAAGTGATTAATCCCCAAACCAAGGGGTTTTTCTTAAATTATTTAATTATTTTATCTCAGACCAAAAAATAATAATTTTATTGAATCCCCCAATAAATAATTTTTATTAATAAATAAAATTATAAATAAATAATATTACATTAATCATTGATCATAATTACAACCCTAATATTCTTGTGTTCAATTTTTAATTTTATTCTGCTATTTTTAATTTGATTTTCGCAAGTTGTTTCAATTTTTTATTTGTTACCTTTATTTCTTTTCTATATAAGGACCCAGCATTAAAACATTACATAATATTGAATTAAATGAATAATTCATATTGAGTATCTTTTCATGTTTAGCGTTTTATAGAATTAGGATATAACTATTACATCTCAAAAGATTACCAAGTTGACACTTCTACTCAGTTTCCTTTTTTTCATAAAATAAAAACTCGGGAAAAAAACTGTCATGTCTAGTTCCATGTTTTAGACAACATGAATTTTCTTTGATCCTATCCTTGACCCTATTCATCTTTATGTCATGTGTAAAATATTTTAAAACTTGGGATGAGCATAAAAAGTTCAGTAAGGGATATAAAACAAAGAAAGAAAACATTAGTTCATAAATACATACATAACGTAATCTCTTTATCATATCACATGAAAACATAAGACTTATGAATAACACATAGTAATCACAAATCATAAAGGTATCTTGTGGCATCCATATCATACTTACATTGTAGCTATCACAACTACATAGGGAGTTACATTTCTAATGCCCATCACAGTATGTTCCCCAAATCTCTTAGAAGAAACATTCATGTTTACCTTTGTCACATTACCCAATGCATTATAGACATATCTCGGGCTCACCCTCCCTAGGTTTATCATGGAACCACCCTTATACTTAAAAAATTACAAAGAACAATAACACATAAAACAAACATGATGGGACGATAACATTTCCACATTTCAATCTCAATATATAATTTAAATATATTGAAATAACAATTATATTATCAAAACCATTTTCAATACCAAAATAAATAAATGAGTATATGGTATTTATTTTCCTTTTAATAACATTACGTTTTGTTAATGAAGCCAAAGATCAAATAATACCCGCGGCGGCAGAAAAGTCATTGTAACTGCATATGTTAAAAAATGGAACATTCCTTTTGTCATTTAGTAAAATGCTTCGTAGAAAAATATTACCTTTGAATGAAATGAAATTTAAAGGGTTTTTATACATGGTATAAAAGAAAGTAATGTATAAATCTAAGAACAACATAAATAAGAAAGATAATATCAACCCACAGAATGGGAATTGGGTTGAAAAGTTCCCTTACCTCGTGTCCGACTTGACTCGTTCTTTCTTTAATCTCTTGAATAGTAGATTAAAGATAATTTCTACTTGAGTAAGTACCTTTTTCAAGTTTATTATTTATTTTATATCACTTATTCCCATGTTATAAACCTTATTTAATCATTTAGGTTAATAATGGTCATTTTGTTGATATTCGGTACTTCAGTCAAAAATGGACTTCTTATAATTACATGTTGTTCAGGTGGTCAAAAGATACATATATGCAAAATTATATTCATGTCTTAGATACCATATATATCATATATATCTAGTATATACTTTTATTTATATTATTACATAACATTTGGAGGTATGAAATGAAATGCGTCATTCATTGAGATGGTAAGTTGTACGTACACATGAATGCTCCTTTCATTTCAATTGCATATTTTTATGGAATGATAACATAATTATATCTATGAATATTATAATTCCAGTATATTAACATATATAATTTCATTAACTACACCTTTTATACGTTCCACATAATGAATGAACAAGTCATATCACTTTGAGGGGGTGGTAGTCCGCACTTCCTCATGTGTAATTATCGTGTTTACCCATTATGGAAACAATAAATGTATGCTATAAAAAGGAAAATACAATAGAAAAGAAACAATATAAATATAATATATATCATATATAATTATATTTCTATCTTAGTGGCCACCATGAGAGGCGGTATGAGATAATTGAACAATCATCGTTTCATGAGGCAGTAGTTCACCGTCCAGAGAAACAATATGTTTTTTACCCATTAGATGGAGGTGTGTGTAAGTGTAGCTATAATCATTCTCATAACAACATAATATTATATATAAGATAAATTTTTTTATAAATTAAAGGAATAAAAAGAGTTTATGGTGTTATAGAAATAAAATAAAACAAAAGAACTTAAGAGAAGACGTTACCTTTAAATAGAGTAACTCCCTTTGGTTGGATGAAATAGGGTTTCTTGAAGTGCTTTATGCCTAAGGTAAGGCTTCTAGAATGAAGAGAGGTATTTTGGGAGAAAAGTAGAGTATAGTTTGTATGAGAAAAGGCAACTGATAAGTGTGAGAAATGGGTAGGAAGTGAGGTATTTTTATAAGGGAGAGGAGGGACTCTTTTTGAATGTTTGAAAATATTATTTTATTATATAATGATTTTATGTTTCTAAAGGACCAAAAACATTAAATCTAAGATAAGGGGTCCCATGTTCAAAATAAAATCATCAAATAAGAATTGTAAAAGTTTTGGATATTGTTCTAATTTTTATCTTCTTATTTATTTAAATCATCCATTAATGACGTAAAAAGTGCATCATCATTGTGTCATAAATAATTTTATTTATATGATGTCTAAAAATTATTAAACAATTACCATGATGTATGAAATCATTTTAGGTTTATAATGAATATTTATAGTCAAATATATCAATTATATTACCCAACACTAATTTTTTTTGTTAAACAATACATGTCTATGACATTTTTATTTTTACACTAAATAAAAAGTTATTAATGTAATTATCTTACCTAAGGGGCTCCATGGGGTCCCAAAATTGACCCATGGATTTTTGTAGTCTTTAATGAATCAAACAATAAAGTTAGGACAAGTTTCATGGTAATTTTATATTATAATAATATTATTTTTACCTTAAATTACCAGAGTTACCTTTAATCGTTGTTAATAAAAGTCAAAATTTACTATTCACTAAAAATTATTTTAATCTCATTGAGAAACATTTTACATAAAAATGACAACCATTTATGTCATATTTTTTGAAATTCAATTCACATAAGCATTAAAATTTCATTTAATTGTAAAATACAGCTTTTAACGACTACTTTGTGGTTTCAATATTCATCAAAGATAGAAAGTTTTCAGAAAAAATACATAAATTCACCCTAAGATAAATTTGATATTCACAATTTAAAAATATAAGTATTTTAAAAAATTAAAAACATAAAAGTTTAATTAAATAATTTTATAATCAATTCTCGTTGTCAAAACAAAAAGGCTTTTAAAAAAATAAAAACTATCAAAAGATTGATACTTGTTAATGTCTAATTTCAAAGTGAAATTACTTCCATTGTCCGACATTAGATTAAATGGTAAAAATATAATCTATTTACACTTTAAAACCAATTAGAAAGATAATATAACTATATAAATATATTATATTAATAGGCAGTTTTGAATTAAAATACAACATTTTTCACTATTTATTAAAAATGAACTTTATCAGAAAAAAACCAAAAATTTACACAAAGTAAATTTTAATGTCCCAATTCTAAAAAAGAATTTTCTTTTTGAAATAGAAAATATAAGAGTGAAAAAACTATATTAAAAAATGGTTCTCCATCAAAAGGCAGTAAATCGACCTTTTAAAAAATATTATAGTATTTCTGCTTAAAATCATACTCTTTCCAATTTTGAGTCTCTATTATTTATTAGATAATTGTAAAAACATTCAGCAAACATGTATAATGATATTTGTGTTAGTTCTGTCCATTCTCGTCAATAAAACGGCTAGGCATTAACTACAATTTAAAATAATAATATTATATAGTTTGTGTGCAATGTAAGATTTCAAAGAAACCCGTTGTCACATATCAGGTACCCCATCGAACATAGAAACCCATTTAAAGTAAAATTAATATTTAATTTAGAAAAATTAATAAATATGAAAAATTCCTTATTCTTTATTTACATATGATGTTACATCCTTCCCCCCTTTTGGAAATTTCATCCTCGTAATTTTTATTCACTTATAAAATAAGTGGGGGTATTTATCCCTAAAAAACTCCATATTACCATGTTGCCTCTTCATCCATATGGTTTTTCCACAAAACCTTTACATGGTGAGTTCACTTATTCCACAACACTTTCCCTCTATGGTCAAGAATCTGGACTGGTTGTTCCTCATAAGAGAGATTATCTTCCAACTGAACTACCTATGGGATCAAAACATGAGATCGATCTAGCTTATACATCATCAACATTGAAATCTGAAAAACATTGTGAACCTGGGATAAACATGGATGTAAAGACAACATGTATGCAACAGATCCAACTTTCTCTAGGATTTAAAAAGTTATAATGAAACTTGAACTCACCTTTCCATTCTTACCAAAACATAACACACTTTTCCATTGAGAAACTTTGATAAAAACATGATCACTAACTTCAAATGAAGGATCCTCCCTTGAGTTATCCGCATAAATTTTCGGTCGACTCTGAGCTGTTCTCATGTGCTTTTGAATCAACTGAATATTCACTGCCATCTCTTCTACCAATTATACTCCCATCAGCTTCTTTTCCCCTACTTCATCCCAAAAATTTGGAGTTTGACATTGATTTTCATATAATGACTCAAATGGAGCCATTTATGTACTGGAATGAAAACAGTTATTATAAGAAAATTAAACCAAAAAAATGATGGTCCCAACTTCCCTGATAATCCATCGAGCAAAAATGTAACATATCCTACAAGGTCTGAATTGTTCGTTCTGACTACTTATCTGATTGAGGATGAAAAGTTGTACGAAAATTTAATTCAGTGTGCAACGACTTCTGAAGGCCTTTCCAAATGATAGAAGTAATCCTGGGATCAAGATTAGATACAACAGAGATGGGAACTCCATACAACCTAACAATATCTTTAATATACAACCAATAATGTTTATCTAGATACAAAGTATACCGAATAAGAAGGAAATGAATAGATTTAGTCAATATAATCAAAAATAACCCAGATTGCATTGTTGCCTCGAGATGCCTTTGGTAATCCCACAACAATGTTCATGGATATATTTTCTCATTTCCACTCTGGAACCGGTAAAGACTGAAGCATCCCTTCCGGTGATGGTCATTCTACTTTATACTGTTGACATGTTAAACACATCATAGTAAAGTCAAAAATATCTCATTTCATTCCATCCCACTAGTAATACTCCTAATGATCTCTGAACATCTTAGTACTACTGGGATGAACTATAAATTGAGAACTATGAGCTTCACATAACAACTCATTCTTGAACTGTGAATCACAAGACACACATAATCTCTTTCCGAACCTCAAAACACAATTCTTATAAATGTTAAATTTAGGAAACATACCCTTTTAAACCAACTCATCCTTTTTCTGCAACCCATAGTCTTTCTTCTCATCATGCCAAATTTTTTCTGATAGGGATGATCTCATTAACAACTGAAACAAAACAGAAGAACATCCTACACCAAAAACTTCTATACCAATGTTCATCAAATAAAAAACCAAATGATCTCATTCCAAACATATCATGGTTAATGAAGAATTACTTTTTCGACTCAAAGCATCAGCCACTTTTTTACATTTCCCAAATGGTAAAGGATCGTGAAATCATAATCCATGATTATTCCCTACCATATCCTCTGTATCATTTTCAATTATTTTTGATTAAATATATACTTTAAACTTTTGTGGTCTGTATATATTTCACATTTTACTCCATAAAAATGATGCCACGAAATTTTTATTGAAAAAAAAACATCTAATTCCAAATCATGTTTAAGCTAATTTAACTCATGAGGTTTCAACTAACGTGAAGCTTAAAATATTACCTGATCATTATGCATAAGGAAACAACCAAGTCCTTTTAATGAAGCATCACTGGAGATAAAAAATTCACCATTTCTGGATGTTAGTTCCAAAACTAGAGCATTAAACAATCATCTTATAAATTGCTGAAAATAATTATCACATTATTTTTTCCAAAAGAACATAACACCTTTTTTAGTTAATTAAGTCATTGGACTAGATAACCATGCAAATTTCAAACAAACCTCTTGTAATAACCTGCCAAACCAAGAAAAAAATAGATCATGGTTATATTTGGGGGTCTTTTCCATTCTTCAATAACATTGGTTTTATCGGGACCAACAATTATGCCATTTTTGGAAATAATGTGACCAAGGAAATAAATTTGATGTAACCAAAACTCACACTTGATGAATTTCCCAAATAATTTCTTTTATTTTATGGTTTGAAAGAAAACCCTTAAATTATTTTTATGCTCTTTTCTTCATTTAGAATGGATCAAAATATCATCAATAAGAACAACAACCATTTATCACCTGAGTCATCAGTTCCATCACTACAACAAACTGTTCAATTCTGATTCTGACCATCTTAGGATGTAGATTTTGAGTGTTATTTCCCTCTATATGCCTTCTCATCACAACTTCCATTTTTCCTCTATGAAAAACCATTATGAACCAAGAAATATTTAAGGTGAAGCAACATGGTAAACTGTAAAGGCTATATCATTTCTACCTTACCATAATTTAATTTATAGACATTAATTTAACAATATCCTAACTCTTAATGTTGTCTAAACCGACCTCTAATACAAACTGTAAGGGATCGGCCTTAAAACCTTACATAATATTTAATTGAATGAATAATTCACATTGAGGAAATTTTCTGGTTTAGAGTTTTAGAGAATTAGGACATAAATATTACATATCCAAAGATTATAAAGTAGACATTTCTACTCAGTTTCCATTTTTTTCATAAAATAAAAACTCTATAAAAAAGTATCATGTCTAGTTCCATGTTTTAGACAACATGTATTTTCCTTGATCCCATCCTTAACCCTATTCATATTTAAGTCCTGCAAAAAACATTTCAAAATATGTGATGAGCATAAAAATCTCAGTAAGTGTTATAAAACAAACAAATAAAAGATGTGTTCATCAATACATACATAAAATGGGCTCTTTAGCATATCTCATGAAAACCTAATATTTTGGAATAACACATAGTAATCACAAATCATAAAGGCAACTTGTGGAATCCATATCATACTTACATTATAGCTATCACAGCTACGTAGGGAGTTACATTTGGAAGACCCATCACAGTATATTCCCTAAATCTCTTAGGTGAAAAATTCATGTTTGCCTCCATCACGTTACCCAATGAATTGGAGATATATCTTGGGCTCACCTACCCAAAGTTTATCATGGAACCACACATATATGTAAACAATTCCCAAGAACCATAACACATACAACAAACATAAAGTGAAGATAACATTTCAAAATTTCAATCACAATATAAAAAATTTAAATATATTGAATAAAAAATATATTATCAAAACAATTTTAAATAAAAAAATACATAAAATTGTATATGATTTTTATTTTCCTTCTAAAAACATTACAGATTTTTACGGAATCCAAAGATCAAATAATACTCGCGGCGGTGGAAAGGTCTATGTCACCGTATATGATAAAAAAAGAAACATTCCTTTTATCGTTTAGTAAAATGATTCATAGAAAAATATTCCATTTGAATGAAATGAAAAGTTATAGGTGTTTATACATTGTATAAAATAAAGTCGTGTATAAATCAAAGAATTAAATAATTAAGAATGATAAGATCAACCTAAGGAATGGGAACTGGGTTAAGAAGTTCCCTTACCTCATATCCGACATGAACCATTCGTTATTTAATATCCTGAATAATAAATTAATTTTAATTTCTACTTTCTTAAGAACCTTTTGTAGGTTTATTATTCCTTTGGTATAACTTATTACCATTTTATAAACATTATGTAATCATTTAAGTTAAAAATTGTTGTTTTGTCGATAGTTGGTACTTCAGTCAAAAATAGACTTCTTATAATTAAAAGTTGTTCATGTGTTAAAGGGTTAATTATATTCAGAATTATATTCATGATTTAGATATAATATATATCATATATATCCATCATATGCATCTATTTGTATTAGTACATAACATTTAGAGGTAAGAAATGAAATGCACCGTTCATGGAGATGGTAAGTCGTACGTAGGTTTGGACGCTTCTTTCATTTCTATTTCATATTTTGATTCAATTAAAACATAATGGTACATATGTATATCATATATAATTTCATTAACTACATCCTTTATACATTCCACATTAGGAAATAATGAGTCATATTACTTTGAGGGGGCGGTAGTCTGCCCTTCCTCAAATTAAATTATCGTGTTTACCCATTATTAAAACCATAAAGGTATTCTATAAAATGAAAATAAATAAGCATAGAAACAATATAAATATATTATATATCATATATAATTACATTTCCATCCCAATGGATACCATGATAGGTGGTAGGATATAATTGATCAATCTTCGTTTTGTGAGGCAGTAGTTCGCCGTCTACAGAAACAGTATATTCTTTACCCATTAAATGGAGGTTTGTGTAAGTATTTCTTGAATCCTTCTCATAAAAAATACTAGTATATTGAAGATACTGGTTTTGTTAAAATAGAAATGATAAAAAGTGTTTATGTGGTTGGAGAAATAAAATAAAACAAAAAAACTAAAGAGAAGACGTTACATTTAAATCGAGTAACTCCCTTTAGTTTGAACCAAAAGGGTTTCCTGAAATGCTCTCTTCCTATGGTAATACCTCTAGGATTAAGAGAGGTATGTTTAAAGATTAATTTAGTAGATTTTTTATGATCCAAGTGGTATGAGATGTGTGATAAATTTATAGGAAGTGAGGACTTTTTATAAGGGAGAGGAGGGACTCTTAGTACGCTTGAAAATATTATTTTATTATATAATGATTTGAGAATTCTAACGGTCAAAAACAATTAGAGTCAAAGATAAGGTATCACATATTAGAAATGAAATCATCCAATAATAATTGGACAAGTTTGGGATATTATTTTAATTTTTATCTTTTATTTATTTAAATCATCTATTAATGATGTAAATACTGCATCATCATTGTGTCACAAATAATTTTATGTATTTGATGTCTAAAAATTGTAAAAAAATACCATAATGTAGGAAATATTTTTATATTTTTAATGAATGTTTATTGTCAAATATATCAATTATATATCCCCACATTAATATTTTTAGTAAAACAATACATGTTTATGACATTTTTATTTTTACTTTAAATAAAAAGTTATTAATGTCATTATCTTACCCAAGTGGCTCCATGGTTTCCCAAAATTGACCCATAGATTTTCTTGGTAGTTCATGACTCAGAAAAATCATATTATGACAATTGTCCAGGTAATTTTATATTATTATAATATTATTTTTACCTTAAATTACCCTAATTACTTTTACTTGCAGTTAATAAAAGTCAAAAATTACTATTCAACATAAAATATATTCAACCCATTGATCCAAATTTTACTTAATAATGAAAACCATGTATGTTTGATTTTTTGAAATTCAATTTATAGAAGTGGAAAATTTTCATTTAACTGAAAAATTATGTTTTTTAACTACTGCCTAGTGTTTTCACTATTCATCATAATTTGAAAGTTTTCAGAAAAAATTAAAACAATTCAACCTAAGCTAACATTGATATTTAGAATTCAAAAATGATGTCTATTTTACCAAATTCAAAACATAGAAGTTTCATTAATTAATTTTATAATTAATTCCCATTGTCAAAATAAAAAGCCTGTTCTTTAAGAAATAACAACTATCAAAAGATTGATACTTGTTCATGTCCAATTTCAAAGTGAAATTACTTCCCATGGCCAAATTTGCATTAAATGGTAAATATATAATCTCTTTACACATTAATGACAATTAAATAGATAATATAACCATATAAATTTATTAGATTAAAAGGCAGTTTTGAATTAAAATACAGCATTTTTCATTATTCATTAAAAAATGATCTTTATCAGAAAAGTACAAAAAATTTACACAAAGTAAATTTTGATGTCTAATTCCTAAAGAAGATTTTTATTTTTTCAAATAGAACATATATGAGTGACAAAAACTAGATTTAAAAAGGGTTCTCCATCAAAAGGCGGTAAATAGACCATTTAAAAAATATTAGAGTATTTCTGATTAAAGTCATATTCTTTCTTATTTTAAGTCCCTAAAATTTATTGTCTAAATGTATAAACATTCAGAAAACATGTATAATCATATTTTAGTTAGTTCTGTCTATTCCCAACAATAAAACGTCTTGGAATTAACTACTATTTAAAATAATAATATTATATTGTAAGTGTGCAATTTAAGATTTCAAAGAAACCCGTTGTTGTGTATCAAGTACGCCATAAAACATAAAAACCTCGTTAAAATAAAATTAATATTTAGTTCACAAATATTAATTAATATGAATAATGTATTATTTTTTATTTACCTATGATGTTACATTTTATCTGGATAATAATTTTTTTAACCTGATTTAGTTCATGATTCTCAATTTTATATATGGGATTGACCCCGACTGCCTCTAACAACATAGTTAGTCACTTCATAGGGAAACTAATTTTTCTTATACCCTGTGATAGGTCCAATATCAAATTCTAGATTCATTTATTGGGAGATAGAAAGAAATAGCATGAGTTGGAGTTATGGTTTGTTTACCCAAAGTTTTTACTATTTCTTTTCTATTCTAAAGCCTTTTCTTATAGCCCTCGATCCCAAATTCTAATGAATTTGTATTCAAATGGGAATTTGTAGGATCCACCTAGGGAGGATTTTTTCATATGATCCAGTTATTTTGTACTAGTATCCAAAATAATATTATTCATATATGGATGATATGTTTCAATATGAGGAATACCCATGTGCATTCTTCCCCAAACACATTCCTCCAATTCAAGAACCATATTCAGATAATGTTGAACAATTAATATTGATGATGGAAGACATTACCATATTTTAATAGGACCAAACTAAATGGTTGGGATGGATAGTTAATCTGGACAACCAGCTTTTGAAGATAATCACTCAAATGGATACTCTAGTTGAGTTTGAGGCTGAGTGTTCTACGTCAATTTCAATTGAAGAGACATGTTATGATGTGCTCCCCACCTGTCATTTAGTATAAATTTCTGAACATTAATTTCAAAAAAAACTTTTAATATTGGGAAACATCACAAAATTTTAATACATAATTTCACCAATAATTTCTTTCCAACCCCTCAGTTGATTATGCATATTTTTTTAGAGAACACATGTGATTATTTTTAAGGTATATATAATTTCAAAGTAGTAACACAAGAGGTGGAGGATGTTCCGGATCAAGAAAAGAAACACATCCACCTTCTGAATCTACTGTCCATGGAGTAGAGATATTTCAAGATGCTTCCTAGACCACTTGATGTTCAGGAGTCATTGATTAAAGATGAATGAAACATACACATGTGGTGGTTTGCACAGAGAAGTCCACATACACATTTGGATTGTGCTTAAGTACCCATAAAACAAGGTCTATCTAAAGACATAAAACAAAGGCACTTTATTTTTGAAATACAAGGAAATCTCTTCACTCTTCCTTTTCTATTTCTAATAAAAAAGTGTGTTTACTTTCCCTCCACACATTGTTTACCAGTTCTTTCTTTTAGAAAACTGTTTGAATAATGGAAAAATGATTCTTCATGCCATTTACACCTTTTACATAACATTTAAATTTATTTTTTTACTTTATATTTTAATAGTAATTTTTATTATAAGTAAATATTATTTATGTTAATAACTTTAGATGAGGCATGTGCGGATGGAATGGTCGTTGGAGTGTATCCAAGTCATCATTGGTTCGAATCACTCCAAACCTATATTTGGTAAAGATTTCATTCTTTTGAACCCATTTTTTAATTAAACGGTGTGCTAAATAATTTTAAAATAAAATAAAACCATTCAAAAACAATTTAAAACCCCATTTTGGGGATGGATTGGCTGATAGGGTGACCCATAGATCCAAAATGCCTGGGTTCGAGTCCTAGAAACAAGTTAAGTTCCATCATTATTTCACATTAATAAAACCACAAAAGATATATTTATGTAGATTTTGTGTTCTCTATATTTTTTTTAATACCTTAAACCATTTTCAAAAATTAAAATTCACCCGAGGGTGATGTATGATGATTGGAAGACCTGTATCTTAGGGTTAAAAAAGACACGGGTTCGAACTCAGATAATCTCACTACTACATCTCAATATTTCAATTTTTGAAATCAATAATTGTGTGTTTCCTTTTACCCATGTAGAGATGAAATTATAATTTCAATATAAAAATTTAATAAAACCTTGTTGCACTGCAACCTGTACTCCAGTGGTTGAGGGCTTGTGTTCGAATCGGTCGGTCATCAGTCTGATTCCCACCCTGAATACTAGGCCTAAGGTTTTAGTTATCTTTTTATAATTTTAGAACACATATCCTTTATGTATCAAATAAATTATGTGTAGTCATTTTTTTATTTTAAATAATATATTTTTATTTTTATTTTTAATTTATAATAATTATTATTATATATTTTTTTATAATAACTATGCTTTTATTATTAATTATATATTATTAGAAAAAACACACAATGTGTGTGTGTCCCCATACATGTCGTTTCTTAATGCTATAAAATCTAGGAGCCCTGTCCTGGTAGACCCCATGTCATGACCCCCCCCCCTCAGTTTTGTATCCCAATGTATCCTATGTTTTCTTCTCAGACTCCCCTGAATCCATCCTCCATTTGAGTGAATTTTAGGCTGATTTATCATTCCCATTGTGATAATTGATCTAGGAATTACCTTATATATCCCATATTTCAATTAATTGAAAGTATTTTGAGTGATTTTGGGATCATGTGACCATTTGGATCCAAACCCATAGTATACTGGTTGGATGAATAACAACACGCCATATACACTATCTACACATCCATATATGCTTTTTTATATCATTTTAAAAGAACATGTCATGTATGTTCGATACATGCCTTGTACAATTTCACTTTTTTTCCTTTAAGAGAAACCCATGTACAAATACATAAAAAAACATACCGTGCATTACACATGGTGTGTATGCTCGGTGCATGTCATATACCATGTTCATCAGGAGTAGTCTATGTAAATGGTGTAAACATATTAGAATCCTTGTTCTTAAACATTCCGTTTAGGGCCTCCACACTGTGTATACTATATTTTATTCTCTCTCAAGGGAGAGTCTGTGTATTCTCACTTACATGAACAACACCCCATGTTCTCACATACGGAATGTATACCCTACTACATGTCAAGTACTAGTTACATCCCAAACACTTTCCCACTTAGTGTATATATAGAGTAAATAGGGTGGAAACATGATTATACTATATATTGTGTACACTTTATGTACATGTCATGTACATTTAATTTTTAGGTTTTCTCACTTTTATTATTTTATTTTCATTCTCTATTATTTTTTTCTCTATTTTATATCCATTCCAAATCATGTAAAACAATGATTTTATGAGTGTGAAGTACCCAGCACCCACTACTAATAGAGAGAAACCTCGTCAGATCCCAATCTAGTGATCAACAACACCGACACTAGATCTTCTAGTATGTGAGCGTCAATATTTCGTGATGCAACCTCCTCTCCTACCGACACCCAAAACTTTGAAATCTATTGATCTAACTGACACTACAACACCCTTTATGTTCACCTTTGATCCACAGGTTTCTCTATCTATATTATCCCCAACTATAGAGGGATCCGATACATTATCTCCCACTTCTATCATGACACCTATATAGACATCCATAACTTCACCAGTCCCTATTGTGCCCACACCACCATCCACAGCAATAAAGACCTCAGAGCCTGCTAAATAAGTCACTACTCAACACTTTTCCTCGACATTATGACCTTGAACGATAATAGCTAAGGCCCCACCTTAAGAATCACTGGAAGTAGATCGACCTCAGCCACACCCCTTCCTTGTTTTTGAGAATCATCACCCTATGGTAGAGAGGTTGTGATGATTTTTATGATACAAAAATTAACAGAGGGGACACATCCTAAACGCTAAAATTCTTCAGCATCTAGGTGTTTAGGTGGAGATTGAGGTGCTCCTTGGCCACACCCTCTTGATAGAGAGACTCCCGGTCAGCACTCTCAATTTCATTGATTTGTTTTTATTGTTTTTTACTACATTTGAGTTTGATGAGGCCACATACTGAGCCATACCCAGTGATACAACTACTCTGGTTAAATTCATGCTGGGTGGATGTCATTTATCATTTACCATGCTAGATTTTGGATGAGGGTGAATCTTTTTCCCCCATCCAAACACACCACCCACTATTTCCTCCCCCACCCGCCTAATCTCTCTAACCTCATATCTATATGGAGGGAATATGGGGGGATTAACCACAAGTACACCTCCTCCTCTCATAAGATCACTTTCATCATTTCCCCACCCTTATGATTCATCCATTATTGTCTCAATTACATCCTCTTTCCTTTCCATGAGGACAAGTTTTTTCTGTCCATACTTGGCACAAATCTCATTACATTAATTTTTTGTCACGATTACCTAGACCTTCCATCTTTCATTTCCTATTATATCCATTCCATTATAGATGGAAATTATGGAAACCTAAAATGGTTGTTTCTATGTCACTAGACTATAACACTATCCAGGGGTGTTTGATCATTCTCTCCCATATGATCACTTAGGCTCTCCACAGTGTATTGACTTCTTTATGATCATATGCATGAAGATGGTTGAGAATTATGGATAAGGCATTGTGCCAATATAAGATTCCCTAGATCCTACTTGGGTGAGAGATGACCCACCTTCCCCCACTAGTGTTGTTGATATTTTACAACCATTTCACCATCAGACATCCCTTCTCTACCAAAGGATATTACTTATTCCTCACTTCCTTCATCCTCTACTATCTCTTCTTATTTTGGCCCATAGACAACCCTACATACACATGCACCCTAAGATTATATCCCTATATCCCTCAACCTGGTCATGATAAATCGACACCAGGATACCTTCGATCATATGAAAGCATAGATGGCTATCTTGTTGTGCCTCATTCTTTATCACATCGGCCATCCACTAATACCATAGCCTACTCTTTCACCAAACTCCCAACCTTCAACAACACCACCTCATTTTACATCTCCTGTGACAAATTTAGTTCGCCTCACCACTATTAGAGAAGATACCACTTCTAATTCTTCTATCCCTGAGATTCCAGTTGATCCCATGACATAGAGCACAGAGACAGTGCCTTCTGTTTCCACTAGAGAGGATCCCACTCTTCCTGATCCGCATGTTTCAGATAGTACATCCCATGAGGAAACTTCAGGAAAACACTTTCACATTTTTATTATATATTTCTCTTATGTGATATTTTTGTGATGTGATGGTGTGTGTGTGAAGGTAGAATTCTTTTCCCATTTCATTGATAGTTATAGGTGCTCTGGCGCATTATGGGTATATCATTTTTGACTTCTTTCCAAATTTTCATGATATTAATTAGGGGGTATTATTTTGTGTTTATTTTCCTAACTTTTCTTTATTCTCACTTGTTTCACTACTTCCCCTCACCATGGAACACTTATTTCATTCCCCATCATCTTCTATTCATTAGTCTTTCAATTGGGGGACCATGTATAATATTATTTGTGGGGGAGGGTCTCTGACTACAATAATCTTTTCCCTTGAACATATCTAGAAGAAATAATTAATAGATGAAATATTTTATAATGTGTAAATTTTTTGAATAATTATAATTATAAATAACAGAAAAAACTGTTAATTCTTAAAGTTTCATAATTATTTTATTTTTTAATGAACTTTAATATGATTACTGATATATATTGATTTTTTATTTTAAATTCTTTTCAGTTTACATTTAAAATACTAATCATTTTTTCATGACCTGATTGAAACTATATTTTTCTCATTCTTGAAAGTTATTCTATGACTCATGAAATATTATTTCTTATTCCCATTTTATTGGTAGATTCTTAGGATATGACTAACTACCAGAACTCACAAGTATTTCCCTTTAAAAAATTATTTTTATTAAGTCAAATTAAAATGATTGAGGCTCTTGATTGATATTTTTAGACTCTTTATCATTGAGACCTACCATACAGCTGACTTTCATGAAACCCATAGAAAAGATGAACTACCTTGATTGTAATCCACATTAAAAGCGTATTTATCCTTCCTACCGTAATTCTTCTATAATTTTTCATGATCATTCATTTGATCTTCTAAAATGGAATTTGGAAATTCATGTCACATTTTGGTGAGCGATCATGAAATTAAGTGTGGGGGATAGTAACACTTTCTCATTTATGTATAAGGGTCCCAAAACTACTATTAATTATATTTTTAGTTTTCCAATATGAAAAAAAAATCATAAAACTTCAATAGAAGGAAAAATTTACTTCATTCTCCTTGTGGATGGTTTATGAACCCATTTTTGTTAAGGGAATATCATGGTGATAGTGAACTTTGATAGTTACTATTGAAGAATCATTTTAATTGATCATTTTTATTGAATATAATGCTTTGTATTTATTAATTATACCTCCTTTTCTGGCCTCTGAGATTATTTCTCACATTATTGCATACCTACCTGAAGCCCCAGAATCATTTGATCCTTCTTGAAAAGACCTCGTGATCTTTGTGATTTGACTTCAATGTGGAGAATGTTAATACTTATAATCCTAGGCCTATATTGAATATTCATGAGATTGATCCTAAATATGATTAAATAATCATCAGTAATGAGTGTGTTAAGTTATGGTGAGGTAAATCCTCAAGTGGCATGTGTATTTATGAATAGTTGAACAATGTGAATAAAATACATTAAAAACCATTAATTTAATTATAGATGAGGAATTATTAGAATATCATTGAAATTAAAACATGTTTTGTGCCTTTTTAAATCTTAGGTCATGGTTATACTATTAATAATTATATCTAGTTGAATTCTTCCCTTTTTAGATATTATATTCTATTAATTAGATGGTTCTATTTTTTTAAGGGTAAGGAAATGACTAATTGTGGGGGATTTTGATGTGCCTGATTTGTGAAAACATTTTCATTCCAATTATTGAGTATTTAAACATTTTCTAACTGGATACACAATTTTTTGTAGATAAAATAATTTATATATGTATTCTTATTAATATTTCCGGAGATTCTAATAAAATTCAAATATCTAGAGTGACCAGAACAAAAGTCTATATATACATGGCATGTACATAATTTTCACACGCTGTATAACCTTGCCGTGAAATAGTTTGGCCAGATCGTGTACACAGCCATAGAATTTCAAATCATACATGTCATTTACTACATGTTTACACACCATGTACAATCTTATAGATACATTTAGTGCATAAAATTGATACTCCACTCTATGTGGGGTGGAATAACACGTTGTGTACCCCAACAACTAGACGCTAAAGCGTGCAAAGTCTATGATTGGTGTGTTGATAACCTACTAGTGTAGAAACCAAATACAATTCATGTTGACTTGACTACATGGTGCATAATTTAGGATACACACCATGTAGCCTGAAAAAAAGATAGAGGAATCCCTCCAAATTCATGTTGGACATCTAGGGTGAGGTGTTGTCACTCTGTTGTTCTACATAAATCATATCCAAGCTTGTGTTTTTATTTCTTCTATAATTTATGTTGTAGTGTAATTTCCAATTCTCTCATTCCCATCTTCCTCTTATATCCATTTTAGGGGTTGAGTTTCGGCTCAATCTGTATGTCATGACCATGGTTATAAGAGTCCAGTTCCCTCGTGTTGGGGTTGTAATAATTATTATGGGTGATTTTTAATCAAAATACCAAATTGTATTTTTTTATTATGATTTGTGTTTATATCTTATTAAATTAACCAAATTCCTTATTTCCCATTGGTTTCACATTGGACTAAGAATAAAACAAATGGTGATAATTTAAGGATTTGTAAAGAGAGAATTTATTATTATTGGGTGTTCACATTGCCTCTTGCTTTAGGGGTAAAGAACCAGAACAAATTTTAATTAATTCATCACCAGACCAATGATTTTTTCTTTAATTATATAATTGTTTTTACCTAGAAACTATAATTTTGTTGAATCTCATGGATATATTTTTTTCATTAATAAATATAATACTAAAGAGAGAATATTTCATTAATCCCCGATCATAATTACAAACCTGACATGCTTTTCTTCTATTTATTCTATTATTATTTTATTTTTAATTTTATTTCCATAAATTGTTTCAAATTTTCATCTATTACCTCACTATTTTTTTGTATGGATAATAAATTTTTATTTTTACTCTCACTAGTTTTTGCTTCTCCATTTTACCTATGGGATCAACCTTGAATTCCATAATCTACAAAGTAAATAATCATAAAAGGGAAATAATTTGTACCACACCTTGCAATGGGTTCGGTATAGAAAACCTTCATCAAAATGGTGACGAATACTCACAAACATATATCCCTATTTTGAGTGGTAAGCCCTAATAGCATTGGAGATAGAGATCATAATACAAATCCTATATCAAATATCAAATGAAACAAGATCTGTTAAACCTGTATATATATATATATATATATCAAAATAAAATAGAGTAAAACATCCATTAAATGAAAGGTATAATAATGGGAAATATAATAAAACCCAATTAGGATATGATTAACTTATCAGGAGAGGTGTAGATATTTAATTCAGGCTTCAAAACGTGAAGAACAGAGGTCAAGAGCCCTAGAAAATAGTCTAGAAGCCTCAAAAAATAAGAGGAATCAGTTACGTCTAAGTTGATTTAATTTTTAGGTTAATATGAGGGTTCATGTTTCTTTTTTAAGAAAATTATGGTTTATTGAAAAGTGTTTTAGGATTTTATGGGAAAGGGTGTACTGTTTTTAGATCCGTGCCCCTCTTCTAGGGGGCACAATTTCTCTAGAGAGGGAAAATAGTTTGATAGATAGTGCGCTAGCCATGTGAATACCCTTTACTTGGGTTCTCACAGTCTATTGGGATAGGGTGCATGGTTTGGGAAAACCATCCAGAAACTATGAATTTGCGCACTTTGTTCCAAAATTCTCAAATTTCATCCAAAAAATCCCCAAGAAATAACCAAAACAAAATGTACTCATAATAAAAGAAAATAGAACCTAAAAAAATCTCCAAGCATCTTCATAAAAATTTAGGATCTTATAATTTATAATAAACCTATATTTATTATACATGATTCCAAAACAACATACACTGAATGTAGGGCCTGAGGTATAGGTTTATCATCTCACTTTTGTTTCCATGAGACATATTCCATATTCACTACTTGTTTATTTATTGTGGTTTATATACTACCCCTTCTGTATTATATATAATTATTCAATTTTTATTCATGGTATTTAATTTTTTTAGTTATTTATTTCATGGGAGTTATGATACAATAGTTACCAAAGTGGTAAGGGTTTATTTCTAAATCTGAACAATATTTATAATAGTTTATGTTTATGTGTCCACTGTGAGGATTATGTAATCCTTATAACATAAACTCAAAATACATTATTATACTTTACTTATTTCCTAAAGTTATAATTTTCCCTTTTATTTTTGTAACACCCATAGATTTTAGGAAATATTTCATTCAAATAAATTAGTTTCTATCGATATCTTTTTCTAATAGAATCACTGAGTTTTAATGAACCATGAATTATTCTTAAGATTTTTTTTAAACATGAACATTATATTATAGTTTTTTAACATATAATTATTAATATTAATAATCAAATTTTAAATATTAATTTTCATTTTTTTTATTTAATGAAGTCAAATTTATAAAACAATGGATTAATTTTTAGTAATGTCTTCATTTGTTTTCCAAATATTATTTTCTAAAACAATGTTTTTATTAATTTTTGTAAAAAAATAATCCATGAGGTTTTTAAAATTTTAAAAAAATTACTTGAAGAAATAAACATAATTAATTTAATATTCATCTGAAAATTATATTTTTGATAATTTTAGGAATTTTCTAATAAGATTACTTTTTTGATGAAAAGTAAAAAAATTATTTTAAAACAACCTTTTCATTTAATAAATATGCAAGGTATGTTTTATTTTAATTTTTTTAAGAATAATTAGTTCAATTATATATTTATTGATCTAATTTAGGTCATTATTATCAATTTCAAATTAAATTTTGATATCAAAACATTCTATACTTTTGAATATTTTCTCTTTGGAAAACATATTTTTCATTGTGTCTGTGAAAATAATTTCAAATTCAATATTTCCACTTCTATGATATTAATTTCATAAAATGGATTCCATATTTTTCATGAAAATAATTTATATTATTAATAATTTCAGATTAACTTTTAGTCATAATTATTAATAAACATATAAAAAATTAATTATCATAATTAAGGTTAAAAGGGGGGATTGCATGTTACATGCGCTTGTATCAAAATTAATTTACCACGCATAAAATATTTTTATTTAAAATATTCTAATTAATATTTATAAATATTGACTCCAAATAATCTAATAATTATCTATTAATTTTCTTGTTAAAATTTAAATTACCTAGTTAAATAAAAAGATACATGTTACTCTATTTAAAACTATAATGGTAAAATTTCGTAAAAATAAATTACAAGGAATAACATGTTTAAAACATGTGTTTTATTATGGTGGATGTGTGGTCCTTCAATATCATAACTGAAATCAATTTTATACAATTTTTTAGACACATGAGATTTTATTTATATCCCATTATTGAATAGTTTTTGAAATTTATAAAAATATTGCTCCTCCTCATTTAAATAAAGGGGAATTCCTCTATATAATTATTCTTTTCAATTATGCTATTTTAATCCACAAAACCCTATTAAAAATATCCCAATAATCCTAAAAAAATTTAAAGGTCTTTTGGTTTTACCAAAATAGCAATCCTAGGGTCCTTAATAAGAGGTCCAAAGGGGTGTGTTCTTAACAAAGCTAAATATCTTCCACAAAATCTTTCTTTTTTTACTTCTTCTTTTAAGAACATCATTCATGTCCTAATAATTCAAAAAAATGACCAATATCTATCATATAATTATTTTTTATTATGTTTATGTAATATACTACATTAATCGATTCTTCTATCAAATGAGAAAAAATTATCGATCAGGTTTATAGTGGACTACTGCCTCACAAGCTGATATAATTTTTCTTTCTTCAATACCTCTCATGGATAGATATAATGATAGATTTAATGTCTATATATATAATATTTATGATATTATTGTAATTATGGAAATATAATAACACATATTTCTTCTTACTTTCTATTTCATGGGGACACAATAACATCTCTCATTTAATTGGAGTACGACCGTGTCGATAATCAATGATATTAATTTTCCACTTACGCATTACATGAAAGGTAATAATGATAAATTTAGTGAATATATCTTATATGTTTTAAATATATGTTATTTTTTAATGTTGATGTATTATTTACCTTTATTTAATTTTATTCATTGGGAAAATGGGAACGGTGTTCATACATACAAATGACCAACCATCTCAATGAATAATGTTATTAATTTTCTCTCTATAAATATTATGGATTACCCTAAATACATATATAATAAACTTATATGACATGTATATCATGGTTAATCTTTTGGACGTGATGGAACCACGATCAATGTAAGATGAATGAAAATACTAAATCAATTCATTCCTGAAAAACCAAGAAGTTATTACTCGAAACATGATTTTAATAAGAAAATGTTAATGAGATTCAAATACAAGGAAATAATTAAATAATATATGATATAATATATATAATAATGGTTAAAGAATAAATTTATGATCAACTTATAATAATTATGTATTGATTTCTAATGTGTATAAAGTAATTAGAGACTGAAGGTAAAGTATTTCTAATATGTCTCTTACTTTTGGGAGACATATGTCATATTAACAACTTGTTTCTTTTGTGTAGTGTATATAGTTCCCAAGAATTTATTGTATAAATATTATCATTAAATTTATGGGATATAAATATCCATATAGGATTTGATTTTTCAAGTGGATTATGATTGAAATGTTACCAATTTGGTAAGGTTTTGATGTTACAATCTCACTGTTTTTTGGTATTGTTTATGACTATGATTTTGATAATAACATATTATGATATATTTCCCAATAACATCATGAAATTTCTTCTGTTATGGTTATATTTTTGGAATAAATTTATTCCCATAATTTTACTCTCTTTTTGTACTCAAGATTCTAAAAAAAAAATTAACGATAATTGGCTTTATTTTTTTTGTTCAGTCAAAAACCCTTTTTCTTCTATATCCATGTTTTGTAAAAATTGTTTAAATAATATTTTAAAGATTATATATGATTCTTATATTATTTTTTACAATTTTTTAAATTATAAAAAAAATATTTTAAAATTAATCTTCATTTCATTTTTCAATTAAGGACCATTTTTATTTTACATAAAATTTGAAAGGAATATTTATTGTAACCTATACGACACTAATGGTATTTTCCACTGTCATGACCGTTCAATGATTTTATTTATTCTTTTAAAACATTACAAGGTTATTTTAACATAAATAAATTTCACTAAATATTGAAAAAATTTATTTTAATAATTGTTTTCAAAATGGAATGGATATTTTCCTTAATAGTGTTTTAATGATTTTATTATGGAATTTATATTCATCAACAAAAACAAACTTTTGTGTTTATTATTCATTTACAAGGATATGATATGATTGTAGAATGATTATTATTTCTCTGGATGGTTTATGATTATCATGAAGACTTTTTTTGAAAGTCATTCGTTTTCCTTGGGTTATGATACGGTGATTTGGTGAGATGAATATGAAACCCATTTCCTTTCTATGTGTTATGATATGATGTAATATTTTTTAAATCCATTAAATATAATGGGTTATAATATGATATTGTTCCATAAGTATATGTGATTTTAATTAGGTATGGGTGGGACCTATATATTCATCGAAAACGTTAGTTAAAGATTAAAATCTCTTGAGAAAAACATGATAATAAAAGTGGGTGAACCTAATTCAAAAAGGAACATTATCAAATATGATAGTCATGGGAGTGAACCATGACTACTATTATGGTTTTTAGAGTGAAATAAATACCTTTTGATAGTCTTGTGAGTGAACCTCGACTACTAAAATGGTTTTGGGATTGAACCCAATCCACTATTATAGTCTTGGAAATGATTCTTTAATACTAAGGAAATTATTTTCATTTCTTATGTACATACCTAAAATATATGTATTATGCCAATGTTATGTTATTATGGATAAATTTATTTTATTTATTTAGGATTAATGTCTTATAAAAATTCAATAATTAGTCTATGAATCATGTTTATAATCTATGATATACAGGGTGTGGTTTTTAAATGTTATTCTCATGTTTTAGTACCCTTCTACTCAAGTTATGTTGATATCTCTATTTTTACCCTTACATAGAATTTCAAATAGCCCTATATTATTTTATTATAGGTTACAAATTATGATATTTTTTTGACATGTTAAATAATGGATATAATTAAGAAGAACATAGTAGGAGATGATATAGTTCACATACAAACCTGTTGTCTATGTATCTGAGATTCTACGGGAACTAGACCTAAATGATTTTGGTGTGGGTAGTTAAGGTATGAAAATAATATTCATCTAATAAAATTTTATATCTATGTATCATATGTTTAGGTCATTATAATATTTCATCTCTTTATGTACTCAAGATACTAGATTCATGTTTTTAATGAGAATCATAATTGGGTTTCTACTCAGTCGTGAATGTTTTTATACAATAAAAATATTTTATATAAAAAAATTTAATGAATATTGTTAAAATTATAAAATTATTTTTTAATTATAATTTTACCCTCATTAAAATTTTATAGACTTTTTTAAATGGAAACTTGTTTTTGTTTTCTGAATGAGGTATCTTTTGAATTCACTTACAAATATATGAAAGGATTGTTTTTTAACTTATGTGGAATAAACATATTTTCCAATAATAATAACTAATATATAAATTGGTTATTCCTTTACATGTTTATTATATTCTTTTAAAATAAAATTTATTCCTCAGTACTTTGGATGTTTTTAGATAAGTGATTTCAAAGTGAAAAATCTATTTTCCAAAAGAAAATTTTCCAAGGCCTTTTGATGATATTTTCAACTATGTCACATTTATTGGTTTAATATTATTATTTACTAAATATGTTATATAATGAAACAGAATAAAATATTTTTATGGATGGATTGTTATTATATTTATTGGGTAAAGTACTGATATTTGGTATTTTAGTTGTTCTGATACAGATACTTATTAATTTCTAACACATGTTTATTAATATTTTTATTTATATGAGGAATGAATTGAAATTATTAACTAATTAGTGGGGAAAATATTTACATGTATCATTTAATCATTGATATTTCTCAAAACTAAAACTATATTGGTTATTTTTTGGATTTAATGATTTATATATATTTCTTCTCTCAAGATCTTATCCATATTTTCGGATACCATGGAAAAATGCCTCAATGGAATGTTTTAGATGCCTAAAATTATGCATTCCATATTTATGAAATCAGTTATTGATTTCCAACGGACTATTTGGATAAATTTGATATACATGGATAGTTTTTATATCATGTGATTATTTATATGGAATTATTTTAATATCATTTATTCCTATAATATTATTCTTTTTTTTCAAGTTATTGATTAAATTTAATGTGCTTTCATTTATTTATCTTTATATATTTATTATTCCTTCTTTATTCAAGATATTTCCCACTATACATGACCCTTACTGAGCATCTAATCTCACACTCTATTTTTTCCTAGATACAAGTCTATTATGGTTGATATGAAAGGATATTTTAGTGAGAATAATGATGTTCTCAAATAAAAGGATATGTTTAATTTTATGATTTCAAATGTAATTTGAGATTTAACTATGTATATAGTTTAACAAAACTAATAAACTATTAGGTCCTTTTGGATGAAATATTTTTATCTAGTACCAAGGAAATAAAGTAAACACTAACTCTAGGCAGCTAGGGTTGGGGTCTTTACACTAGGAACCAGAGCATTCTACCCATAGAAGCTACTCTTGATACCCAAGAACCCTTTTTGTTTCGTCAGTAAATGCAGGAATCACCATGATCATATCCCAAACACCATAGAAACTCTAATGAATCAGCCTAAATATGATTACACAACCAATATCATCATCTAAAAAGGCTATTGTAAACCTAGTAAATCCCCTCTCATAGGTTTCCCTTGATCATTTTAACCATTGAGTCAGTTAGTTCTGATTCAAAACCAAAGGCCTACAGGTCTCCCAACATTCCCTATTGATCAAAACTTCAAACAGGAAAACTATGTCCATCCACATAGTTGTAAGGTTTCTCACATGATTGTCATATTCCACATAAGAGCCTATATTACACAACATCAGACATGATTATAAACTCTATCTCTTTTTCTATCTAAATAGGGAAAACTGAAGGTATGAAAAAAATATCATCAACCCAAATGGGTTAAAACCAGTAAACATTAGTGTAATGATCACCTTTTCTAAGAATTAGGATACTAGGACATTATTTTCATTAATATAATCCTAGTGAAGTGATCCTAAGAGAATTAAAATTTAAACACAAAAGGATTAATTGATCACCCTCATTGGGTATATCTATATAGTAATACATCTTTTTAAGATCAACTTAATAGACCAACCACATCTGTACATGGGGAATCATTTAATAAAAAAGTTTCCCACCATACTCAAATGGTCGTGGAGTGCGACATAACATTTCTGATAGCTTATCTCTGAAATATATGGATAAAATTCTCTCCTTAATAACCTCTAGTTTAAAGAAATATAATAAGGAAATTGAAACCTATGGGCATCATCCAAGTTCCCATTCAAGGTAACTATATAAGAAACATTAGAACAAAACCATTATTAAGATTATAGGATATTTAAACCAATAAAATGATTTATTTATGAAATTTTATAGCATTTAATTACTATTAACATTTTTAGATGCTCAAATATATTAATTTTCAACTATCATTAATAAAGTAAAACATTTCATAGATTGTAAATGGAACTTTATTCAGATTAAAACTCATAAAAATCAATGAAAATTATATCTTAATTTCCTTTCAACAATTTATTTTTCTATATGTTCCCAAAATTGTATAGACTAATGAAAATATCACCCATACGCTATAGAATAAAACACATTATACATTGTAACTAGAATTTTAATTAATTGGAACCTCCTAACATGATGTAAAAAACAAACAACCAGGATTTTATCATTTAACAGGGATCAATTAGTTAAGATTCCACCATAAACATATATGAAAATCTATATAACTATATACTGAAAAATTAATTTATCATACTTACTTATCCTAAACATACCTCCAAGGGGCTAGGTACCATGTCATGTATGAACAAAGGTAACATATGAGGGTCTATTCTTTTCAATACAGGTCTAGTTATATGGTAATCCATTCAAAATTTATTAATACAATTCTCTATAAATTATAACTGGAATCCCATTTAGATGAATCCAAATAATGTTTCATTTATTAAATATTTGACACTACCTTAGTGGGTTTATCTCAATATAATATCATGAGAAATCACACCTACAAGGGATGATTTAAGAATATAAGGATTCAATTATACATGTCATCATTCTCAAGTTATAAAGGTACAAGCCTGTATAAATTTCAATTGATACACCATTTAACTAACATCCATAAGAAATAACACAAATTTATTAAAATAATACTGATTTCCTTGAAATTTAATGTGTCCATACAAGATGACACACTTTCTAATTTATAACCATTTCATTTTTTAATATATTATATGTTATTTAAATAGAATGTCACCATCAAATAAATTCTAGATAACATGATTTATGTTTATAAAATAATTTATTTAACCAGAATTATACCATAACCATAATATATAAATCTATCACATTGTCAAAGTATAAAATTAGATAAGGAAATAATCATAAAAGCATTGTATACAATTAGACATTCTAAATTTTCACACAAAGAAGTTATAGAAATTTAACCATGCAAAATAATCAAACAATTAGGGTATACATATATGCAGGTTAATTAAATGTGAATCATATGTTCTTGACATGATGTAAGAGAAAAACCCAATTGTTTCTATACCAAGATAATAAATAATTTCCCTAAATCAATATCTAGAAGATATAAAAAAATAACTAAAGTAGAAATAATAATGAATTGTAATAAGAATAACATGAAAAATTGTCTCATCCCTAGAAAATTGATCTTTCCATCATGAATGGGTTGTAAATTCCCTGATAAGAGTTTTTTAACAAGTTCTAACACATTATTTTTTTCCCTATGTACCAATACAATACATTAAAACACAAAAAAAAATTCATCGGATACCACTTTGAGATGTCCTGAGCCTGATTCACTCAAAAGATACTAAACTTGATCGGCTACGTGGCCTCCAGAATGTATCCATATAAACCACAGACTATTGACTTATAGTGGTGGTAGAAATTTGCTAAAATGTGGAGAATATACCCTCTAGATTAGTATGAAAAAATGAATAAGAATAAACAAAATAAAATAATTATTAAGAAATAATTAAACCTAAAATTCTTAATAATAAATAGATAACCTCGAAATTATAATAAACCAACCATGCATGAACATGATATGTCGTAAATACAAAGAAACCAACATTCAATACTAAGCACAAAAATTAGGTATAAATAGTAAAAACAATAAGTAAAAGACTCAAAATCCAACAAGACGACCCATATATATCCTCAGCTTCTTGCTCTTATACCATGTCCTAGTTTGTAAATAGTAACAATAAGAAGTATAAAATAACATCATGACCTGCATCCTTGATATCTATCTAAATACCTAATGGATGACTTAATAGTGAGTGACTAAAACATAGTAGTCCACCACCTATAGTTTCTAATTAAAATGTAGTCTATTAATATAAAATGAATAAATCATTAGGTAAATTAAATGTCAATCATCAGTAAAGATATTATGTATAAATAACCATTTCGAGATCTGGTTCCTCACCAGAAACCTATTTAACTATAGATACTTCATCCCAAGATGGAATTTCTTTTAGGATTTTACATTTTATATAAATTCCCATGCCCCATTGTATATAACAAAGGTATCCAAGTACAATGGAAATCATAGAGGGTTTCATATTTAAATAAATATAATGACTCTATGAATCCAACCCAAGGGGAATGGAGCATCGTGACCAACAATTTCAATAAATAATGGGGAAACCTAGTATAATAATGATGAATTCCATGTATAATAATCACAAATAAAAAATTAAGTTGGACATTTCCAACATCTCTAAACTATTAATAATCATTCAAAAAAAATTTATTTATTAGATTGTCCTAGAAATTTTATATCAGAATATAATTGTCACTGAAATGATAAAATAAAAATCGAGCATATAATCATTAATAATTAAACACATTCCCTAATAAATTGTAATACCAATTTCAAATCAACTTGATTCAATCCATTATTGAATCCATGGTCTATTCAGTTAAATTTATCAACCCATCCATTTATAATGCAAAATGGGTGACTGATGTTATTCAATTATTTAACAAATAAAATATCTCAATTTACTCTCATACTAACTTTTGGAAAGCTGATCACAGCCATGGGTATCTTATTAGACAATATATTCATAATAGATAACTATTGATTTAACATTGGGAAACTACGTCTCCATGAAAGGTATAAAATAAATCCATTTTATGAGTCATCTAACTCTTATGTTATGAAAGGCCATTTATGTATACATGCCTTATTATAATTCATAAATAATAATTTATTATCATTTAATCGATTCCATTATTCTATTTCAAAAACAAAACAACTAATGGGTGTTTTTCTAATATATAAGTAATGGAAAATGATGGTACATAATAGTACACACTAAAATGGATGATCCAGGATTAGTTCACAAACCACCAACCATGTCCATGCGTCTAAATAAAATCAATGTTATGGTCTAGTCATGTAATTTGAGGTATTTCAGATTTTTGTAAAAAATCATGAAAATTCTGGTGTTTCTCATAATAGAAATATATTATAAGATGAAATAATTTAAGGGAAATTTAATAGACCACCTACATCATGGTTAGGAAGCATCATTCTTCTATTATCATCCTTTTATTCGGAATGGAATGAGATAAATCAAAATAATTGATTAAGGCCCTGAAAATTGGTCATATGAGCTCACACTAAGATAACATCAATGATGGACTTGGAAGTAGAGAAAATAATTAAGAGGACTCATAGACTTACTATGGGGGATCTAACATGATGAATAATGGTTGAATTGGATCCCAAATAAAAAAGATCTATTAAGGGATTTCTAGGTGAAAAGGGAGATATTCTAATGAAGGGGTTGTTATTTGTGAAAGAAGAGAAGAAATGAGGACTATAGGGTTAAATAAATCTAGATGAAATTATAATTTCATAATTTTTAAGTGGACGCCTGATTTGGCAATGATGTTTTCCAAACCATGTTCAAATTGTCTGGTTTTCACTATCAAAGGGAACACAACTCTCATGGCTAAGGAACAAGGTTAGACAAACAACTCTCATGTTGTGTATGCCTATTACCCAAAAGAACCACCCCTCACATGATTCATTCACATAGTTAGAAAAATTTTGTGCAAATAATTATTAAGACCTCTATTGTTTAGTAATGTTTTTCACTTACATGGTGATATCCTTATATGGTTCATCAAACTATGTGTAATGCCTTATGGACAGTGCAGTTTAGTTGAACGGTTATAACTAACCAACCTCAAACCATTCCCCTAACCTGATTATCCAAAAACCAGAGATTCAGTCCCAAAACTAATTCCCAACACTTATGAAACTCATCTGGGATTTTAGGACAACACTCAGGCCTTAAACCCCATCCCAATAAAATGCATTCATCAATTTTCAACTAGAAAATTCATTCTAAATCTTGTTTTGTGTTTTGGTACATACACCAATAGAAAATACTAAATTACCTTGGAATTTGAAACTCAACACAAAATATTGGATCTTACGTGTGGAGACATTTAAAAGAATTTCTTTTCAATTCTTCACCATAATGAACATACAAAAGAGGCTACCAAATTGATCATCTATGATAAAATAATTATCATGTATAATGAATTATTACTAAAATTATTTTTAAATGATATAGGAAAATATCCTATATAAGGATATTCAAGGTTTGAGGTCATCCAATTAGGTTGTTTTATTTATTGAAAAACAAATAAAAATTATTGGTTGGAATGTTCCCAACCACTTTTGATGCACCCTAAAAAATATAAAGAACACATAAACCTCATCCCACAAGGAAGTAATCTACAAAAAAATAGTTCTGTGTTATACAAACAAAAAAAATAGTAATTAACATTGTACCACCCCAAGATTTTATGATAAGTATTCTTTTTAATTTATTTGATGTCATGTGTTTTATGCTACACCAAGATTATCTTGCGCTACACGCAACACCGTATTAGCTTGCAGTATACGCAACACTATTCTTGGATTGTGTTATACACAATTTCAAGTTCATTTGATAGTAGTCGTTCTACGCAACATTGAGTGTATATATATACATATATTCTATGTATAAATGAAATGTGGCTGGATTATATTATACAAAACAACAAAGGGGTCTTTCACAACACGCAACCCTGACTTGGCTTGCATTACACGCAATCACGACCATTATCGATAGCGTATGTAGTACGCAATACTGAGTTTCACCAAACAATGATATATTATTACAATATTATAAACTATCATTTATGAATAGTATTAACTGAATTTTGAATTTTATAACATTATAATTCATCTTACACATTTTCTAGAATGAGGTATGAGAACAAAATCAGTTTTTCAGATAAAAGTAGTATTTTTTTAAAAAATACAGTTTTACCACCTTTTGATGGTGCACCCATTTTAAATCTAATTTTAACATGTTTATAAGTACAATATGAAAAAATTAAAACTCCTTTTTGGAATCAGGATATAAAAATTTACTTTGGATAAATTTTTCATATTATTCTGATAACTTTCATATTTTAATGAATAGTAAAAACACCCTATATTTTAATTAAAAACAAATTTTTTCATTGTAATAATTTATATGGTTAAATTATAATACTTAATGGTTTTAAAGTATAAATAGAATATATTTTTACCAGTTAATATAATGTATGTCATTAGAATTTATTTTACGTTGAATTCATAGGTAAAATCATATCAATCTTTGAAAATATTTTAACTTTTAAAACCTTTTTTTCTTAACAATGGGATTTATTTTAAATTAATTACTGAAACTTATATGTTTTGAATTTTGAAAAATGTATTCCATATTTGGATTTAGTGGGTCCAATTATGTTAATAGGTTACTTTTATTTTTTTGACATTATGAATAGTAACTACGGTAATTTTTATTTACTACATTTAAAGGTAAATCAGGTAATTAAGAGTAAAAATAAGATTATAAAATTACGCTAACACCTACCAAAATCCTATTGGATGACTAAAAGTTGACCCATATCACCTAATAGTCAGATTATATTCATTTTATGAACTTTTTTCCAGGAAAATAATTTATTTATTATTAAAACCAAAGAAAGTGACAACATGTCACTCTCTTAAATATTATAAGTATAATAATATTAATTTAGTGATAAAATTAAGCAATCTTCGAACATGAATAGTCTCCAGAAATATTATAAAATTATCTATATCATGTGAATTTATTTAGAATTTTTAGGGATTAAATAATTTTCATTAAAGGTGACAAAATAGTGACGATGAAATTATTTTATGGATTGAAATATCAAATAAATGGTTTTAAAAATATTAAAATTAATATTATATGAACTATTTAATATGATCCAAAAAATTTTTAGATTACTATGACATGTTAAGAAGCTATCAGTGTTTTTTTATTTCTAACATATCTTCTGTCTGGATTTTATTTAAATTCAAATAAATGAATAGTGTCAAAATTGATACTATTGTTGTTTTATAAAAAAAACATAATATAAAGTTGTTTAAAAAATCACAAAAAAATATTTAATAATTATAAATTAAAATTTATACGGTCGACAGTGTCAGAATTTATCCAATTCTAGACAATTTACAATACATAATTAATTATTTATAATAATTTAGAATTTAGAATCTTATTACCACAAATAAACTAAAATAGATTAAATAAGGATAAATCAAGTTGATAAGGTTTAAAATAAATTTTCAACATGTATAAATTTTATTGGTTGATTAGATTACAACCCTATCTCATCTAATCTTCGAATATGAGTCATTTTTTGATGTTTTTAAGTGGGGTTTTATTTATTATAAAATAATATTTATGAGGTTTCCAAAGGTGCCCCTCTCCTCCCATATAAAAGGGCACCTCCTCCATCTCCTCTTTACACAACCTTGAGCATTCAAGCTCAGAAAACCCCTACCAATTTCTCCTCTCCACTACCTTATAATCAACCTAGAGGTCCTGGTATTCTTCAAATACCTATTTAGTGCCCTAATAGGAGGTTAAAAAGAGGCGCGTCAAAGAAGAGGTAATATACTTTACCGATTCTTTCCAATTTTTTTATTCTTATACTTCTTATTATTTATTTTTTTCATCATAAATTAATAACATCAGTATAACTCATATACTGATATGTTATTATAAATATAAATCAACCATTTTTCACCTTCTATCCATCCAACAGAAAATGAAATCACCGTGCATGCGTACGTACGGAATACCGTCTCCATGTTGTGGTGTAATCTGTCTTTCCAACACCACCTTACATGGATGGGTATAATGGTGTAAATAATAAATATATATAGATATTATAACATCATACTTATTCAGAGATATTATATCATCCACTCTAATTCAATTCAATAATTATGGGAACGATATCATCGCTCGTGCGTACGTACGAACTACCATCTCCACGACGCGATGAGATTCATTCTCCATGTTAACCATTCAAGAATAATTATAAAGTATATATAATGAATAATAATGAAATATATGACATGATAATGCTACTGGACTTATTTATATATATATATATACATATATATATATCATCTACTTACTTCCATTCAAGTAAATTAGGAAAGGAAAACAGCGTTCATGCGTACGTACGGTCTACCGTCTCCATGAGCGGTGTGTTTCATTTCATATATCTATCTATTATATATATATACTAAATATATAAAATATAAAAAACATATTTTACATTCTGTATGTAATTAAATAATGATATATATAATAATAATATCAAGAACCACAAGTCCAAACACGTACAATAAATAAAATGATTTTAACGAAAACGTTGCTTTAACATGGAATTTACAAAAGAACAGGTAATATAAAGTCATAAGTGAACCATATATGATATCATAACAATGAATATGATTCTGTAATAAGGAAAATACATTATTTAAATCATTATACAGGAGTTTTGGATTCATACGAAGCATATCAGACATAAGGTAAGAGATAACCTTTCCATTCTCATTCTTATTCGAGATTGTTTATTTGTAAGTATTTACTGAGGTTATTATTATCATCCATGTCCATGTTTTATAAAAGAATTTTTATGTATGTTTAATGTCCTTTTTACCCATTTTAAATTTTACCACATGTTATGAAAGGAATATTTCTTTTGTTTACCACATGAGGATCTTTTTTACTTTTCCTACAAAAGTACGATGAGAATGTGTATTTTAACTTATACGGCATGACCGATTTTTTACAGTTTCATAAAAACTTATTTCAATGAATCTTCCTCTACAATATTTCATGACTATTTACCAAAAAAATCCTCTTATTTTAAAATTTCATGGAATTTTGTGAAAAGAAAATTATTTTGAATAAGAAAGGATATTTTCCTCAAGAATTTATTTGAAGTGTTTTATCAAAACAATTTTTAATATAAGATGACATTATTTCATATGTGTATGTTTCAAGTATAATGTCTATATGATTTACATGGTTTCACTTCTCTTATGATGAAATGATATCCATTTATTTTATATGGATTATTTTATGATGGGATGATTTTTATGAAACCCTTTTTATTCTTTGGGTTATGATGCATGATTTATGTTTACATTGTGGCACAAGTAATAATGATTTCATTATGAGATGGGTGCAATATCTCCCTCCAATGAATTGGGTAAAGATTTATATCTCATGAGATAGACATGGCTGGAATGGTAAGTTAATCTGGTTCAGTGTTATAGGACTGGAATGAGGATTGAACTCGATTCAGAATGGGATTTTCTCCACTAAGATGGTCTTGGCAACAATGCCTTGGCTACTATGGAAATCATAACATGTTCTTAATGGATGCCACAATTACATGTTTTATTCCCATTCTAGTTTATCATGATTAATGTTCCTTTATGATCTATGTCCTGTTTACTTCCATGATTTATGTCGTTACTCATGATTTTGATGTTTATATTTTATGTTCAAGTTTTTTCATTCAAATGTTTATGGATTATTTTATGTTCTCTATGATTTTCTTTACTGAGCATTTGAGCTCACCCTTTATATGTTTCCTTTTCCCTAGGATTTTAAGGAAAGGTTTTAGGTAGGAAAACAAAAGGGTAATATCTTTATAGGAGATTTTGAAGATCTATCACAACGATTAGAAGATTATTTTTTGAGTTTCCAAAGACACTAAACTATTAAAGTACTTGTCTTTCTATTTTCGTTATGTATTTAGTATTCCGCAAAAGTAATGTAATATCCATGTACGTCAAGTTTGGGTCTCTACAAACATAGTGTTCAATCACAAACCAAGGAGCATAAAAATAAATAAATGTAAATCAATTTAATTAAACTTTACCAAATAAACATACCTAATCAAACTAAAATTAGCACAAAACAAATTTTTCAACCAACCCATTCAAATATGCACCTTAGAAGAAAACATAGCCAACCAGAAATTATCATTATCATTAAAACAATTTCCCAATAAACTATTTACTAAATATAAGTCTAAAACCAAATTCAATTTTAAAAATATTCCTAAATGAAATAATTAATATAAATTTATTAAAAACTCTTAAAACTATCTACATTCAAATATAACTATCCAAACATTTACTAATAAAGAACTTCAATTATAAATCACTATCAACCAGAGTCGATGAATCATTTCAAGATTGTGAACCAGAAACAAGCACATTTTAAATATTAATATATTTTTATAAGTAATTATTTAGAATTATATCTCGGAAATATTTATTAAAAATTAATTAAAATAACCAAAAATAATAAACTTCACTTTAAAAAATATTTTTTATGTTTAAAAACATTTAATTTATGAATTAAATGCTCCATTATATTTTTAAATTGAAATTTTAAAAATAAAATCCCTTGGAATAATATGGTATTGTATATACCTTTAGTACAAAATCAAATTCCCCTCAACCAAACTATATAATTTTGAGTAAAAGTAAAATAGTTGACAAAATATAAGTAAATTTTATTATTATGGAATATTTTAATGAACCAAAATTAAAACTAGGGCATTACACTCATTAAAGACATTCTTAATACAAACAAATTGACAACAAATTATAAATTCAGTTAATAAAATCTATAACAAAACAAATTAATACAACATATTAAACCAAAAAACCATTATATTAAATAGGTACCATTTAAATATTTAGGTTTTTATTTTCAAAATAAAAATATTTTGATTAAAAAAATTCATAGTAATTTTCAATTTCCATTTATATACTCAGCCATTAATTTTGTATATAATTATCAATAAATAAACAATTCTCAAAGTATTTACTTTTATGATCATATTAATTTAGTTCCATTCTAATAATTAACTTAGAAAAATTTAATGAGTAATTTATTCATGATATTTTAGAATATTAATTCAAAAAACCATTCATATTTTACATTTAAATACTACATACAAATTCAACATAATAATTTAATTAAAAAGTGATTAAATCCTTTAAAAATAAAACTCCCAATTATTAAAAAAATTTAACAAAATATAAACCCCCATATATCTAAGGAAAATTTTAAATATGTTGTTATATAGAAAAAATTACTCTAAAATCATTGTTTTTAGGGAGAAATAACCATTAAAAATACCCAGTAAAAAAAACTAAACCAATGGGTAACTTCCAAAAGTGATTTAAAGAAATAAATCCCTAACCAGAAACACATAATTTGAGAAAATAATCTATGAATGAATTATTAACTATTTATAATGTAGATTATTATTCAAACATTAAATATCCATTAGAATTCTAAATATAATATAATAATAAATAAAATTAAATATAAACCTCTTTCCTATTAGGTCATTAGAGAAATAAACATTAAACCAAGTTTATAAGATTATCACTATGAATTTTAATTTGAAATAGGATTAATTAATTTTATGAAATTATAGAAATAAAAATTAAAATACACCATAATAATTTTATAAGTAAAAATATAACTCACAAGATAAAATTCCATTGAGTAAATGGAAATAGAACATGAATGTCACTAAATAGCATTAAGGAATAAAAGTTACTTCTTTAAATCTCAAAAATAAATACCTTTAAAGCATGTTCTAGTCATATAATTCAATATTCGATGTTCTCAAATAGTTTCCATTGATTCCAATTGAAAAAATATTGTTTTACGATATTTAAATGTTTAATAACTTAGCCTATTAACTTTTAAAAATAATTTCTGTAATGTCTAAACAAATCAAAAAGTTTTTATATAAAATTACAATCCAATCCTTGAGAACCATAAATATTTAGAAACAAATCTTAAAATTATTGAGTTAAGAGAATACCTTTCATTTTATAACACTAATAAAACCCCTCAATGTAAGGATTTAAGAAACAAAATATTTGAAATTACAATAAAAAATGATAGAAATAATTTCTTTAAAATCACACATAAATAAATATCTGTATAATAAAAAAATATCACTATATAAAAATCATTAAACAATGAAATAAAACCGACCAAAACATATTAAAACATACTACGCAATATACGATCAATCAATTTACAACCAATAACCATTACAAATAATGAATACATATTAGGTATGTATAATAAATAATTATAATGTATGTCTAATGAAAAATGAAATAACACTGAACTCCTTAATCATAAATATTTAATGATCCACTCTATTGAAAAATATAAGAATAGATAACCCACTACCGGGTTGACTTACTTCACCGAGTCTTGAATTCCAAGGTAACATGAGCATCCAACATTAAGAGTGTTTTTATGTATATTAAAAATTTTTCCCCAATTATAATTATCCTTACACCACCTATAATTAACCCAACTACTCACACATGCCCTAATACCTATTTAAAAAGAAAAAACATGATCTACCTCAACCTGGTCCTCAATTCGATCTATTATAAGGGCAAAAGTGCATTCTTTATTTACATGTGCAAGAAACGAGTTACATGGATATAAAATATATGAATTGTAAATGAGTTTTACATAAAATTTATTTGAATAAATAAGAACAAGTAATTAAATAAAAATAATAACCATCAATAAAAATAAAAAATAAAACTAAAACATATGTAATATGAATAAAAAAGCAGATATGAACATTCTATGAGATTCTAGACTTATGAAAATTAGAAAAGTAAAACAACCATTGGATACCATTGGCACAAATTCATGTTTGTATTCCACCACCTATACTTCTCTTCAATAGATTAAATGGTTTAATTCCTAAAATAGAAGAACTAGAATCCACACCTACAAAAAATCAATTGAAATCAAAATCCATACACCAAGGGGTATTTTTAGAGTGTGAGAATAATAATACTAGTTGGATTCCACCGAATACCCTTTTAAAACCCCTTAATAAATAATCAAAGTCATGATAGATTTAAATAGATATAAAAATTTGAAACAATTAAAGTTTTTATAAAAAAATCGTAGTATATAAAATCTACATTACTCTAAATAAAATAATGTAGTGAAATAAACTCTTATGAAATGAATTCATTAATAGAAAAGTCAATATTTTAAATAATCATGGGAATGATATAAGGGACTATAGTTAGGGTACCATAAGAATCCACACACAGATCTCATTCATGAATTTGGTTCTTGGGAGAGAACCATATCTACCTGACTTACTAATTAGGGATGATCTATTCCCAAAACATGGATTTCCCAAGGATCATCATGCACCCATAATTAACACATTATTTTATACCAACACCCATCCCAAGATACCTCCCATACGAGCAAAAGTACACACCCATGATTTTTTAAATGATTTAATGTTCTATTTCCACATATAATAATATAAATAAAAATACTCAAATCACGGTAATAGTACATAAAAAATAATGTCGTTAAATCAATAAAATATATATCTATGTTTACATGAAAACCATTATATTTTAACCAATGTGAACTAGGTAGGTAATTTCATTAAACTATTTAAATTTATCAAATTAAATTAAACTATTCTAAACCATTTAGATATATATATTTTAAAATTTTGATGAACTATGTGATAGGAGTGGTATATATCAAGAACTTAGAGTTAAAAATATAAATGAATTAACATAGGTATACAAACATTTGGGGTTGATTACAAAATTTCAATGGGTAATATTAACACCATACCCTCTTTTATGACATAAGGAATCATCCACAGTCAATTAAAAACCCCAAAATAAAAGAAAGAGATAATTTTTCAAATCCCTTGAAGTTTGAATACATACCAACAAAATATGAGATGAAACTAGAACTTATAAAAAGGTGTAGTATATATGGAATGTTGCCCTATAAAACCCAATATAAATTCCCCTTGATTTAGGGTTTATCTTATTAACCTGGAGAAACCATAAAAATTCAACAAACCTATAACATAATAAATAAGGTGGGAATTAAGGAAGTTGAACAGGAAGGATAATAGAAGAATGAAAAGGGGAGAATGGTATATACCATTAATTCCCATTGGTATTAGTGGATAAATACTTGGGAAATAAATGGTGGATTCAAGATGACGACATTAGCCCAAACTTGTAGGAATCCCATTAATGTGGAAAAAGGGACGTAGTTTCCATATTTTATATGGAGTCTTTATTAATAATAATATTATAATATTTATTTTTACTAAATTTATTTATAAAACCCCTCAAAATCAACCATCATTAAAATAATATTTACCTTTCACATTATCAAAATAATAACATTAATACTTTTATTACAACTTAATGAAAATCCATTACAATTATTAATATAATAATATTATTACCCAAAAATATGAAGGCCACTTAATATTTATAATATTTTATAAGAAAATAATTTTTAAAATTTTAAAATATTATTAATTAATTACTCCTTAAATTTAATTTTAATTTTATTTCTTTATAATATCCCTTTTTAATTATTTTCATAGGGAACCTCTATATTACTGATAGACCTCACAATATATTACTAAAAGGCTTAGAGGCATAATGGATATAAATTTTTTTATCTATTTGAATAATTTTGAAGCAAAGAACCACACTCCCCCACCCCCACCCTTCTCTAAATTGTGTGTAAACAAGGACATATTGTGCACCCCTACTTATACCACCCATGACACACCCTATTCTCCATGATCTAGACACAAGATTTATTGGACAATGTCTTCTGGTAGGCATAATAACCTTGACCCCCATCCTAGAAACATTGCATGGGGAACTCAAAACTAATATATAATTAGATAATGTCTTCAAATGTTCATATATGAAAATTGATGGCTCGATTTTCTTTCAAAATTTTATATAATTAATAAATATATTCATATTTAATATATTTAATGTGAGTGTGTTACAAATTAATTTTAATAAATAATTAGATAAGGAATATAAATAAAAAACATAGTGAACTTAACATATACAATTCTCTATATTAGAAATTAAATTCAATGACCTTTTGTATATAATGTATTATTGTAAATAAAATTTCACAATCCCCTACCTTCAAAACTAATTTTTTATACATATTTTGTTCTTAAACCACCTAAATCCATAAATTTGAGTATATGTTTAAACAACATAAGAAATTACTCACCATGTAAATTTATTTGAATTCAACACACTATCAACTGAATATTCTATAAGAAAGTATCAACATGGAACATACCAAAATAAATTAATGATATTTCGAATGATACTCAAAAAAAATATCTAAATTAAATAAAATTATTTATAAATTAATAAAAATAAAATATCATTACTTAGCAGAGTACCCACTGATACTATGTCATATATGTATTCAATATAATCTCACCAACACCAGAGAATGAGTAATAACCTGAGAGGTATCAATCTCAAAAAACAATGTATAAAATAATTTCACATATTCATAAATAATATAATTTAAATAATTATAATTAAAGTTCTAGCAGTTTTAATAGAAACACGTAGAATGAAAAATGAAAAATAACAGTGAAAATTGAATCTATACTTAAATACAAACAAATAAAATATCTAAACATATTCCAGAATCATTAATTACTAAGAAATTACACCGAAACCAATAATATTTATGATGACTTTAAATACAAGGAATTGATGGATCTGAAATGGTTTGATATATAATATACACCTAATAATATAATTCATACTTAATCCAAACTAATTTTCCAAAAAAAACTAGGTATAATTATAAATCACATATTTCCCCAATTTTTATGAATAATCACATAACTATGAGAATATAATAATGATCCATTAAAAAACAATTATATCCCAAGATACGTCATCTTGGTCTAGCTAAACAATGAAAATAAGGATCTTAATTCGAATATTATTAAATAGTTTACAATACTACCATTATAGAGCTCAATCATTACTAGAATATACCTAAGTTGTTCTAATCTATAAATATCCCAATACTAAAAAATCATCTCACATTTTATTTTTTATGAGAATTAAGCCCCTTAAAGTATATAAAAAGTATAAAACAACACTATTTAATATTTTAAAAATGATTCAATTGGGAAAAAAGGAATGAAAAGAAAAATAACACCTAAAAAGGATCCACCATTCCATATAATATTTCTTAAAAATATCTCTAATTCTAACAACATCATATAGAGCCTTCTTACCCAATAATCAATGAAACATACCAAAAAACACCCAAATCCAGAACTAATATATAATCTAAGGATTAAATAGGGATAATAATGCATGTTTACACATACCATTGGAAGATAGAAAAAAATATGGTTATAGAGAAACTGGTATAGATGAAATAATCAAAGAATTATATACAATACAACAATAAACAAACAAATTAAAATAAATGTTTTTTATTTTAAGTTTTTTCAATATAATAGTATATGAAAATTGAATCAAATAATAGTTATTAGAGGGGGTTTCTACATATCATGGTATTAAATTTTCATTCCATGGACATTAAGGCTTTGGATTTAAGAATTTACTCAATAATACATAAAATAATAATATTAAATTATGATTATCGTACTCTTTTTAATTATCATTTATATACGATTAAAATTTAAAATTAACTAGAATAAAAATGATGTGTAGTGAACATAAAATCACTCAATATGTTTTGTTATATTAAATTCATTATAGAAATAATATTATTTTTAAATTATTTATTTAATGAAATTATTAGAAATTTTTGAAACATAATAAAATCATACAAATAGAAAATAAAAAATCTGTAAAATTAATTATATGAAGAATCATACTTACATATTCGAGATAAACATTATACTGATACTCAAAACTGTAAAAAACATGTATTAAATCCCATGCATCAAAAAATAGAAAAAAGTTTCATATAAACAACATGAATTGATCAAGAATGACATGAAAGAATCAATTTAATCATTATAATAACATTATTAAGATTCTAAAAAGAATTTATATATATATTATTTGATTTACCAAATCAAACATTCTAAAAACTAGTCTGAGAAACCAATATATTTAATAAAAGTAATCATCCAATGTTTAAGGTCCTCCAAAGCTTTAATGGAAGAAATAAATAGACCGAGAGGTTTATGTGCGTTGGTTAAATTTAAATACATATATAAAGAATGAATATAATGGTTTCATTGTTCATAATAAGAGAATATTTTAAGTTATCACAATCAATAAAATAAAAAATATTATAGAAGCTATCCAAAGATCAAATTCATTATAAATTGACAGCTCACAGTCAATCCAAGGATGGTATATATATATATTATCATTACCAAAAAAACTCACACACACATAAAAACACCAAATATATAATATATAAGTGATCAAGAACAACAAAGGGTATAGAAAATTATATTGAGACCCCATCACTAATGTTTGGTTATACCTCTTTTTTCAATGGTCCTCTATTCCTATGTTCCAACCATCTTTATCATTGAGATATACTTTATTATCATAAAGGATTATAAGATACCAAGACTAATCATCCGAACATGTTATGTATAATTCATGTTTATATACTAAATGGGATAGAAAAAACTATAGGTGCTCATGAATATTACTAAGAAACTGTGATGAGTCTATCTTTATATCTCTATGATCTCTCTCTCTATCCATCTTTCTATTTTATCCATTGAACAATAAAATATTCATCAATGTCCATATTACTATATTTTCTCATATATATAAACCGAAAAATAAGGGAGACCTCCTAAATTAATTAACATAATAAGTAGGAATGTTTCAGGGATCACGGTAATAGTAGATCCACTCTAATAATTATTTCAATATATCATGTGTCCAACAGTTACTATAAATGTCTGGGCACAAATAATTGTGTTTGAATATTGGTCTGAAATCCCATGAAATTACCCAAAAATATATATATAATAATAAATGGTGGGTATAAATCACATCATGATCGAGAAGTGGGACGGTGATCCAGATCATTTCCAAGATTCATATTTAGCAATTACACTGTGAAGAATTATATTGAGTAAGGATAACCCTTAGATATCAACAATGAATTTATCACATCAAATTAAAGGAAAAACCTAATTTCCAAGATATGAGTATAGTAGTTAGGTCTGAGGAGTGGGTCAGTAAGCAAGCCATGTTACCATATAGTTGTAAAAGAACTACATGTGAAAAAGGTTGGACAACTAAATTATAAACAAACATCCCAAAAAACTATCCTTGTAACATTTTAAATATAATTAAATCATATAGGATATATCATAGAATTTATTTTATTTTCCAAAATAATTTTTCATGTAATTTTATTAAAAATATATTCAATTATAAAACCACAATTATCAGTTGGAGAAATTATATTCATTGACATATTTAATATTAAAAAAATACATAAATAAAATTTTACAAATCTACACCCTTTAAAATATCATCTTAAATCTATACCAAAATCCATCATTTCATGAATGTGTTCAAAGAAAATCAAAATATCTGTTGTAAAATAATTTACTATCCATAGTCTTATTGTCAATTGAATTTTCAAAAATAATGCAATAATATGACACACACCAACCCTAATTACAAAATTTTATAATGCTGCACCTAAACATGTTATGAATTAACCCCAATTATAAATAAATTTATAACTAAAAAATATATTCACTTACCCTAGTACCCACTAAGACTATATAATCGAGGTATTACAAATAATCTCACCATATCCAAAAATCAAAGAGTAAATGGTGCAATTTCCACCTTAAGAAAACATTAAAGACTATCATCTAAAATATTAATATGGAATAAAATTTCGAAAAGAATGGTTCCAATGATAACAATAGTATAAATATATTATCATATAACACAATATGAAAACTAATACCTGAATCAAAATGAAAAATAGATCCAAACATATTATGATACTAGCTTTTACTGAGACATGACACATAAGAACCATAATGTCATGATGAGTTGTGATACAAGGAACTTGTGGATACAAATTGGCAGGATCTAGAGTCTCTACCAAAGAATTTAATTCACCCTTAATATAAAAATATTTTCTATTAATAACCAGGTACCATTATAAATAAAATATAGTCCAAATTCCAAAGAAAAATATCATAACCCAAAAACTAAACTAGTTATTCATTTAAATCCCACTATCAACCCAAAAAAATCATCCATGTCACCTAATTTAAATATATTTTTTATTATATCATTAAATGGTTCCCAATATTACCATTATAAATCCTAGTTTTAACTGAACATATACCTTTGACCTGATACTCTGTAAACATTCCATGGTCAACCACATGGTCACATAAAATTATTATTAGTCTTAGATACATGAAAATTACTTTAAGGGTAATTAAAAAACATTTTAAGAGGATATATTTTGAAATAATTTTTTAGAACCACTTAACTGATAGTTCAACTATTGAGTCAATAGGTAATTAGAGGAGAGAAACCAATTTTTTAGGGATGAGTCTAGAATTGTATAAGGATGAAATCTAGATGTAGATCAACGTTCATCATTTGGATAGGTGTGTGAATCTCATCAATGGAAAGTGTTTGGATTGATTTATTAATAATATGGATGAAGAAAAAGATTAAAATTTAATTGATTTTGATTCACCTTTTGGGATCATTTACAAATAGATGGATTCTTTCAACTGGTTGTATACTATTTTTTTAATATTCATTATTGTTTTCTATTATGTATTATTCTAGATCATTGTTTCTTATAACTTAGATAAATCTCTCTACATCACCCATTCTTAATGGATATTATATTTTTCCTATGGGAGAGAATTGAATTTCCCTAAAAAAATTAATAATAATTTTTTAACATTTTTTGTGATCGTGGTTCTTATGAATCATTCCACTTCATATAAAGTATAGTGTGAGGCGAAAAACCCTGTTGGTGATTCAACATAATACTTTGGGCCTAGTCTATCTATCTCGATACTAACATAGAGTGTTAATTTTATTTGGGATATTTATACCATATTCCAAATTTTAGGTAATGGAGGTTGATTTATGAATTGTTTTTGGGTTTTTTTGTAAGTGTAATTATAGACCAGTTAAAGAGAATTTATTCTTCTTTTACACTCTATAATTAGGTTAGGTTTTTAGAGATTGTGTGTACCATTGGTTTTTATGAAAACCCATATCTTTTATAAACATTATTTCATGAATTATTACATGGTGATACCCATAAAAAATTCCTAAAGGATCAAGATTCCTAGTATATTTATGTAATTAGACACATATCATAATACACTGGGATTATTTAAAAGCTACATAAGATTGCCTTTTATTTTATCGATCATCTAATACGGAATGAGATAAACTAGGGGAGTACATAATAAAGGGGATATCTATATAGACTAAAAAGGTTATAATAAATGAATTGAAAAATGTAATGTAGTATATGAGAGTTAAATGGCATAACATGATAACCATGAAATGTGATAATCATAAGTATGAACATCAAATAATGATATAAGATAGTAACATCAATGAATCTTAATAATTTTGCAACAACATAAAACATGACATCATAAGCATAAGTAGGGATTAACACTCACCTATCATAACACAGTGTGCTTAGGATAACCATAAATGAACCATATATTGTTTAACAATATATCAAAACACTACTCACTACATAAGAGGGCAATATAATTCGGGTCTCCTCTATTTATTCAGATCATGTACTTTCATTTGTGTGCCACATAGATCGAATAACTTAATAATTTCCTTTATTAATATTGATCCCATGATTAAAAGGAGTCTGTTAAATACATGTAAGTACTTAATTAGTTCATTATATATAAATATAGGTGAATACCCTTGAGTGGTAAATGTGATGGCTATTCCCAGCATAAAATTTTGGCTTGGAAATGAAAAGGGATAATTTTTCGAAATATAACAGGTATACATAAAGGATCATGGAAGACATTAATGAGAGTGAAAGTTGGTATATCATAAATTTTAATCCATGAGGAGTGTAAAGGGATGTTTAAATATGTATTTCAACCTGAATTTTATTTAAAAAGGTTTAATTTATACAAAATACATGAATAAACAGAAAGAGGAAGTGAATACCTTAATGATATGTAACTTCTAAAATCATAGTATGGTCTTCATCGGAGATTGGGAATACCATGGGATGGATTTATATAGTAATAAATAGATGAAATTAATTCTAAATGGGTTTTTTAGTGAAGATTAATGAGAGTTTGGGTGATTATTTTTAGAGAAAGAGAGTGATATTATTTATTAATTTCTAAACAAAGGCTTTGGAATCTATGCAATAAAATGATCAATACCACAAACCAATCCATGGTTTTTTCTATGGTTTCTACCAAAATGAAGTGGTAAAAAATATTTTGGGTAGTTAAGAATTTAAATCATTAAAATGATACCATTAATGATATGGAATTGAGTCATATTCACAATGAATTGTTTTCAAAACATTAAAATATAATATAAGTTATGGGGGATATTTTATAGATTTCTAAAATTAATCAAATTATTTAAAAACACATTATTTTAAATAGGAAATATATTTCTAAATTTATTCATTTTATACTATTTATTACAAAACTTTTGGGGTATTATGATTTCATAATATATACAATATATTTATACCATATTTAATTTTTACCCAAAATTTTCACTAACCCAAATAATTATGAATAATTAACAATTATCTAATTCTAAAATTCTTATTTCAAAAATATTATTAATTTTAAAAAATATATTTTTCTAAATATATGTATTTATATATTAAATAATAATCCTTTTTATTGAAAAATAATAGTTTTTATGACACAAACAACTTTTATACCCATATAAAAAATACATGGGACTTCATTAAATGATACTGTCATTTGTATTTAAATAAATCTTATTTATTAAGGATATTTCATGATAATAAAATTTATTTTAAAATTCATTGATTTATCAAGTAGACAATTATAATTGAAACTATATACTTCTAAAAAATAAAAAAATTTGACATTGTGTCGAAATATAATTTTTATCATACTCATTATGAAAGGAATTAATAAAATGGGATAAATATAAAATTTAATTTATTGAAAAGAAAAAATAAAATTCATCATACTAAGGCCTAGATAAATATCCCCTTATTATACTACTTTATTCCCTAGGGTAAGTTATGTGATGGTAGTACATTATTAGGATTGTTTAATAAACTTATTTTTCAGTGGTGACCTATACGATTTTAAAATTATCCCCTAATTTTTTCCAAGTTGTAGTTATTGAATCACATATTAGGATTGGTTATGGAAAATGTTCAGTGATCCCATCCCCCTTGGATACTATAATAAATTGGATTTATAAGGCATGATATTACTAGTTGAGGTCATTGCTTCTTCCATTTGTATCAATTAGATTTTACAATAACCCTTAATTTATACTAATATTTATGTTCACAATGGAATAGTTATATTAATAATGGTTGTAATTATTAATATTATTTTAATCTAGAAAAAAAATTATATTTTATAATGGTCTAATATAATAAATTAAATATATTTCTAATGTTTTCTATAACTACAGTACTTCATAAGGAATCTAATAATTCACAAGTTAATTTCATTTATAAAAGTTTGGGTTGTCATATTATCCTCTAAAAATATTTCCCCTGAAACTTTATTTCATACACTAAAATATTTAAGTGTACATCTATTTCATCAACTCTTTTAGTTATCATGTTCCCTCCTTAAATTTGTGACTCAACTATAGTAATTTAACCGGGTGAGTTTTATTCCTTAATATATCTTAATTAGTTACTACTCATATGAATGATTTTTCCCAAAAGTTACCACCTATAGAGTAAATACATGTGAGGAGTATGGTATTTTTAGGACCTGGCTCAACAGGTCCCAAACCACCATTACCCTAAGCCAGCCTCCAATATGAAATGGTAAGAGAATAGTGCTGAGTAGGAATATCACACACATGTGAGGAATTATCCTAATGTAAAGTTAGAAACACACACATCTCCATGACCATACGATGATAAAATGTAAAACAACTAACAACCAGGAATGCATACATCTATAATATCACAATTAGACTATAAAAAATTATACTTTAAAGAAAGGGGAAAATGCATGACCAATAAATAGAAATTGAAAAAATTTCTAAACTATAATGTAGGAGATGACTGCTATCAATGAAACCACCAAAACACAACTCAGTGTTTCTGTCTCACTATGCACGACCTGGTCTCAGCCTCTCTTGGGACCTATCGAAAGGTTAGTCTTTTTCATAAGTCATGACATGTGTTAGAAGATCTCATGCAAGGGTGAGTATAAAAATAGCCAATAGGACACCCTGAAAACATTAAACACATAGGTTTATGAATAGTTACCTCATAGCCATAATACTATAATCGAAGTAGAACAAAATATAGATATACTTTGAAAGGGCATCACGCCTCCAATTGTTCTCAACTAAACTACCATCCACATGATTCTCCTCAAATCATAAAAGTGATGCTCGTTCTAGGAGAACCCACTCTATGATACATGTTATCATTACATACACTCATCTATGAGAACCTAACCATTTGGAACTTCCAAAAAACTCACTCATCTCTAAATACTTTGATACTCATAGATGGGATCATGCCATATATAGTTGGGGGATAGAATAAACCCAATATGGATCAACCCTCTATGTATAAATCTTATATAAATGATACCATGAACCCTACGGATACAGAATTCTATAGGAAGGATAAATTATCCCCACACATAGAGGTCCCACCAATTCCATGAACAATATCTTATATATAAGAATAAATAATAGAGTATCACACTCTCGCCTCACAGAGGGTCACCAAAAACTCTATCTGAGACTCATCCTCTAGAGGGTATCATAATCCAGATATGTGGATGTATTGCAGTATTTTACCCTAGAGGTTATGGACCAAAGGAACACACTTAATTGAATCTTTTCTAAATATAGAAAACCAAATGATCCAAACACCCTATAATGTGGTGACACAGTATTTACTAGGGAGTACATGGTGTGTTATGCAAATCTCTACTCTACCTTTGTGGATCTTCCTCACATGGTATGTTAATATCAAAGTAAAAAACATGTATTTATGCATAAATGGTGTGTATTGGACACTTTAAACCCTTCCTATATCATCTTTCCATTCCCATGTATGACTTTTCATGCCTGTGTGCTAATGGTCATGCCATTGTACAGATGGTTATGTTCTTGTATCATGCCCTTCCCATGCATGTGAACCATCTAATACACACACTAATATTCTTACAAGGTTTACACGAATGTGATATGTGTCACATAGTGTGTGATTTATTTTTACCTAATGAAATCCTAGATCTGCATTGGGGGTTCCACATGGTGTGTAATTATAGTTTACATGGAATGTAACCCATGATTTTCTAGTTCCTACTGGTTCTTCTCTAAATCACCATCAATGAGGTAACCACCAAAATCCACAATAGAAAAAAGTATATGGGGATATCATATCACTTCCATAATTGATCAAGAGCTTTCGTCCACTGAAACTTCACGGAAATAATCCACATGGACTATCCATAGATGATCCCTAAAAAAGGGATGCACCAAAATCATCAATCTATTTTGATCCACTTCCAGTCATACTCTATCTTCACTACTCCTAGATATCACCCTCAATATCAAACCGCACTTGTGGTATTGATCCATTTTTTCAATTAATTGTAGCGCAATGATCGAATATCTAGTATGTTTTCAAATAATTGGAAGAATAAAATATCAATGATGAACATGTAATGAAACAAATTAGAAATCCATAAACCACAACATTTTAGGAATAAACCATGACCAATGTTCATTTTCACCATGATTTTTTGTTGAAGAATTAGACAACTAAAGATGTAAAATAAACAACAAACAAATAAATCCACTTCTAAAAAATATACCATCGATGCATGAATCATAAAATTTTCAATGGATTGCTTCATTTTTGACTTGGATAAATTATTTGGATGGAATTGAAAAAATAATACATCCTACCAAGAGGATAGATCAATATTTAATTAAGAACAATCATGTGTTTTCATCATTGGTGAGATCCATGAAGTCTGAAGGAACAATGATCCTCACTCTCAATCTATTTCAATGTCGCCTTCTAGGATATCTACAATACTCTCTCTAAAATTGTAGGAATTTGGGGAAAATCCCTAAAAATTTCCATATTAGTGTATATATAGGGGATTATTAGGTAATGATTTTAATTTAATTATTAAATAAAATTATTTAAATTTATTTAATTATTCACTAGTAAATGCACTCAATCCTAATGCCTCACGCCAGGAAAATATTATGTCACTCCTAGGTAAAACCCATTATTTGAACTCAACGGTAGTCTCAAATTTATGATATGTTCCTCCATTAATGATTTTATCCACTTTTCTTGAAAAATATGATCTTGTGATATTTAATATATTAATATATTTCAAAAAAATAATTTTGGACTCTCAAGGACTCATAATATGATGTCTTATTAGCTCAAAACTCTGAAAATATTCTATATAATATTCTGAACTAATGCATGGAAAAATCGAGGCATTGCATTATCTCCACCTTAGGGGTTTTCATCCCTAAAAGTGAGAAATCCATACAAAAAATGATGAATGTATTGAGCTCACTATTGGTCTCCTCCACCTTGGATCTCTCCTTATGGTTCACATAATTCCACTGAACATGATCTAAGGGAATAGATCTCCCATGAATGATCCCATCATTCCAATACTCTATCACCATCAGGTAATTAGCAAAGGTATATTAATCCCTAATTCTCATATCTCTCTATTCAATTACATGGTATGTCTCAGGCACATAACTTATTAGCTGCAACTCATGGCAGACGCTTCATACTACGTATAACTGCAGTGGTATAGCTAAGAGGCATGCCACCTTCCAAATATATATAGTATCTATAAAGGAAAAATGAATCTTATAGAAGATTTATTCTCCATCCAAATATCTATAATCCATATCATGGTGAAACCCTTATGAAAACATGGTCTGCCCCTTGAAATCTAGAGGTCTCCTTTATCATTCTACATAAGATTTTTGATGGCTATGTGTAGTCCAAATCCACTTTTATATGATCTTCACCATCTTTATTGTAGCTTGAACTAACTTGGGGCCCATGCATTCTAACTCACCTAGATAATTCCAACAAAGTGGTGACCTACATGGTTTCAAATACATGGACTTGAATGGTGCATACTTATGGTGGAATGATAGCTATTATTATACACAAACTCATCTAAGGGCCGGTTATCCTCTATGAAATGACCAAAATCTGACATGTCTACTCAATGCATGTCCTCCAAACCCAAAGTGGTCTTCTCGATCTAGACTTTGTTCTGGTGGGGAAATTCCAAGCTCAACTGAAATTGAGTCCCAAATTCCCCCTTAATTCCTCTCCATTATCGTAAAATGAAGTGATAATCATGGTATGAAACGATCATTGTGATAACTCCATGGATTAGTACTATCACCTGCATATACAAGAATACCAATATCTCTACTTAACAGTACTCTCATATGTATAAGAAGTGGGATGAGTTGGTGATTCGGTATACAATCACCTAGATAGAGTTTTTCCCCTAGAAGTACATGGTAACTCTATCATGAAGTCAATGAATATCACATTCGACTTCCACTCTTGAAAATCAAGGGGTTGATCTAAATTATCTAGAACAGGGTGCTCATCCTTCAATTACTAATAAGTGAGACATCGAGAGAAAAACTCTTTAACACTTCCCTATTTTCATACCCAGAAAATAGATTTTTAATGTCTTTTAATATCTATCATAAACCTCGATGTACAATGAATGAATATGTTTGCAACTCCATCATCATATCCACCTGAAACATTACTATAATAATCATCATTTCCCTTAAAAAACAGGATCCCTGCCTTTAGAAAATCTATTACAAGTATGTCCATTAGATATATATGTAAGTAGTGTCTCACTATCGGTATCCCCAGTCTATACCTCGCTAAATCACTATAAATGAGGACGGATAAAAACCATTGATTTGAGGTAAGAATCTCTTTCCATGTCCACTAAAGAAAACTATAATGAGGATAACTTCTCTATTGCCTTTTCTGATAATAGATAATAGGATCTCCTTCTAGAGTGTCTACTAAAAGTTCCATTTCCCTAAAGTGTGGAAAATATCAAATTCATAGTCCCAGAGAAACTGTATCTGTCTCTTATGTCTCAATTTAAGACCCTTCAAAGAGAAGGTATACTTTAGAAAATTTTATACATTTTAGATGATAAAATTATCACCCCTAAGATAATTTCCCCACATATTCATGAAAAATACTACCCCTGCTAGCTCAAGATTGTGGGTCACATAGATTCACTCAAGTGGACTCACCTACCTAGGCCCATAGGTAATCACTACCTACCTATTCATTTGAACAGACCCAAGTCTAGTTTTTTAGCCATCGTATCACACTATATAATCGACACCCACCATAGGAAATCTCATGATTGGGATGTCGATCAACCCCTGACTTAACTCTAGAATAGCCTTATGAAACCTTTTCATTCACTTGAATGGTTTTCCCATTTTTGTCATATATTTCAAGGGTGATGAAACCCTAGATAGATCAGGTTCAAACCTCAGATAGTACACTTCCAACCTATGTAAACCTCGTACCTTGGTAAGACTCATGGGTGAATCCCAATATTGCACTACCTTAAGCTTTCTCAGTTCTACTTACACATCGACCTATAAGATGATGGGTCCTTGAATGTGGACGTCTCAAATCCAATGCATATAGTTTGAGAGCTTCCCATAGACATTTTTCTCTAAGAGTGCATCCAATACCATCCTCAAGTGTCTATCATGATCATCTTAAAACACTGAGTATACTAGGATATTATCGATGAAGACTGCCATGATTCGGTCTTAGAAAGGATTAAAGATTCCGTTCATTAATCTTGTGAACACTTTCCATGTGTTCTTCATGCCAAAATACATCACCAAGTAATCATAATGATCGTAGAGACTTAATAATGTCATCATCAGTATTTCCTCATCTTGTACTCAAAATGGGTGACAGCCTGGTCATATATCTACATTCAAGAACCAACATTCCCCACTCAACTGATTGCATAGGAAATAAATACCCATTAGTTGATACATATAATTCATGGTCACCTGGTTAATGAAAAATTAGTCCACATATAACCTCAATCAATCATCCTCCTTCTTGGTGAACAACACTGGGGTGAAACATTAGATCTCAAAAATAAATTCTCCTTCAAATCATCCATATTAACTCTATACTCATGATGATCTATAAGAGGCATATGATATGTTGGTACAGATATTCGGTTCTTTGTGGGGGGGGATTCAATGTACAATTCTATCTAGCAGTGAGGAGGTAATCATAGAACATTTTCGAGAATGTTGTTCTTAAACTATACCACCATTGTATGGAACTGATATCCCATATAATTTACCTCTCCAAGAGTCATTCTATCCAACTAATGAGTAACTAGCTTCACTCTACTATGCATGAGTTAGTCTTATTCCATAAAATATTACATTTCACTCTCAAAATAAAACCTCATCCCATCACTTTAGAAACACATGAATGCATTGACTAAAATAGTAAATTTGGGCATGAACTATGGATAGTCAGTCCCTACATAAGATAATGATATAATGACTCATAATTACTACAAATAGAACCTATGAAAATATCTCCCTCCCCCAAAGTAGCATATCATGCTATCAGTAGAAGTGTGAAATATCAAATTCACCACCTGTCAAAGTCTCCATGCACATGGGTCGAGGTAAAGGCTCAACCATAATATCCAAGTCATAAAACAGAGAAGTAGAGAGGAAGAGATGACTCACACCTATGTTTATCAGCATTGTAAATAAGGTAGAAAAGAAAAATATCAAAACACATATCATCCCTAGAGCCTCAAGTTCATTGTCTTATTTAGCCTGTAGTTGGCCTCATCCCTAACCACCAACTCCCTCGGCCTAGTTTGGACAACATGGGATGGTGGTGGAAATAATTGAAACCTCTAACCACCTCCTATTGTTTGGCCTTCACCTCTACTAAATCATACAACCAACAGCCATCCCCCATCCATCTTCAATATCTACCTCACTTGTCTCTAAAGTTTCTACCAATAAGATATACAAAGGATTGCATAATCCCATTTAATAATTCTAAAACCATTATAGGAGAAACATTGCCACTCCTTCGGCTGACTCATGGAATTCTGAGAGCCCTACACCATTCATCCTCTATCCCAAGATTGTCTCCTAAATAATATGATAGGACCAAATCCTTTTTAGTATCATTGAAAAACTTCTTCTGAAATATCATATCCAAGGTACCCACTACCATCACCCACTATCAGGGCATGTTCTTCTAGGATTCTCTCCTCCACTAAGGATCACTCCATCACACTAGCATAAGTGGTAATGTAAAGAGATATCACTGAAGCCATGATATCATTACATAAAACCTATTAAAAGTTACATTACTTAATGAAATTTTCATGCCTCATATCCATGGAGTATATCAAGATATATGGAAACCTCATGGAATACTCCTCCATGGAAACACTACCCTGCTACAGATGCAGAATCTCATAGATGGGTATCGATCAAAATGTTTCTAGATGGAACTCTACATTGATGAGATGCTCAAATTCTTCCCAAGCAGTAGCTGTATCATTATATGACTGATTCAACAGACTCCACCATCACCCATAAGAGTTGTAAATAATACTCACCACCTGAAACTCCATTTGATATGATGGTATACTCAAAAGGATGAAAATTCAAGTGACTTTGTCTTTCAATTCCTTATCTACCATGTCATATTTCTTACATCGAAACCTGGGAGGTCACTACCTCTAGAACAGATTTAGAACACTATTATTATCTTTATAGTCATATATTAATTATGGTACTAACTACATATAAATTAGTGGTGGTATAATTGGTAAACCACATGGAGGTTCCATCTCTGGCATAGGCCCCTAAACTAAAGCCTTATCACTCGATGGATCATCCTCATGATCATGCAAGGGAATCATTGATGGTTTCCTTCATGGTGGACTAGTGAAATAAACAATATGTTTCCTGGTAAAAGTTTATATTTAGTGTGATAACTCAAGAAGGACTTGTAAACCACAACTCATTATTATATGATGCATGTATTATTATTTTCCCTGCAACCAGTGTCTTCTTATACTGAGGCCAAAGGCAGGTGGTCAAAGTCCAAGTGTATGGATATGTCTGCCTCTACACCAACACTAGTGTCCTTAAACGCAAAGGAGAACATGAAACAATTATCATTATTTCCAAAAACCAAAACCCAATATAAAATACTATATTCTTAAGGTAGAGATAACTCCTCTAATACCACTCTTTCAGGACCAGGCCCGACAGGTTCTGAACCATGACTACCTCAAACTTGCCACCAATATGTCAAGGCCTATAGACTATCACCCATTACAAATATCAAACACATGGGATTCATTATCATAATGTACATTTAAAAAAGAGCACATCTCCAATATCAAACAATGATTAAATGTAAAACAATCGATAAACACGTGTGCATACATATATAATCCCAAAATCAGAGTATGAAAATAAGGTATGGAAAAGTCATAAATAATTACAAGAACATCCAAAATAAACTAAAAAAATGTACAACCTGTAAAATATTATATGGATACTTTCAATGAAACCATCATTACACACCTTGGTCTATTTACATCATAATTATCTTCCTGGTCTTGGTCCCTCTCTGACTCCATCTTAAGGTTTCCCTTCTACAGAAGACATGAAACATGCACAAAGAGCCCATGTACGAGTGAGTATAAAAATACCCAGTAAGAAACCCTAAAATCAATAAAAACATCACATCATGAATAATAATCACATAATAGTAATATTTTAATTGAAGTAGAAAAAAACCCAAATATACTCATGAAGGATAGTGTGCCTCTAGGGAGTCTCAACCAAACTTCTAGCCACATGATTCTACTCAATGTTTCCAAGAAATTCTTATTTTGGGAGAACCCACTATAAGATCACTAAAATCATCATAGAAAATGATCCAAGTGGTCATTATTATTGGGACCTAACCAAGAAAACACACGGGTCTCTGGATAGCTCGATACTCAGATAGGGGATCACACCCAAGACCACTAAAGGACACCACAAAGCCAATATGGATCATGCTGCTATATAGGAGATCGTATACCAATGATACCAATGACCATATTAATACCTCCATATATATGGAGGATCAACAACCCATTAATTAGGTAACACAAATTCAAAAAACCTCCTCTAGTGTATATTAATAAATGATAGAGGATCACACCCTGATCTATTGGAGGGACACCACAAACTCTTTCAGATACTCATACTTCAAAGGGGATCATAATATAGAGATGTGAACATAATTCCAAAATTTTCCCTTTAAAGGATTGATCATGAGAATATAGAAAACTAAAAATGGTTTAAATTGAATAAATTAGTGACTCTAAACACCTTTAAATTGGGGTACACGACTTGTACTAGGGATTACACTATGTGTCCAGCCAACGCATAGTCTGTCCATGTGCTTCTACCTCACACGTAATGTAAATATCAAATTATTTGGTTTGTAAGTAAGAATAAAGAGTGTGTATATGTAACCCATAACCCATACCATGTCATTTATCCAGGCCCTTGTACCTCCGATCATTCCCTTGTACCACTAGTCATTCCCATGGATAGAAGGTTCAGTATGTACATCCCACCTTGCATGTGCTTGTATACCCTATGAGGTAAATTCTTAGCTTCCGGCATAATTCACATAGCATGTGATGGTTGTCACATATAGTTTGATACTCTTAACTAAATCAAATGCCTAGCATCACACAGAGGGTCCCACACATAGTGTAAATCCAAATTACATTTCGTGTAACCCATGATTTTCCATATCCCACTAGTTCTTATCTATGTCATTGTCTGAGATATCTCTAACACATGTCTCATCATAAAACAATGATATGGGGTGAATCATAACAACGATGAAACTGATTTTCAGGATCTGACCATTGAAACCGCTCATGAATCATCCTCATGAATCATTCATAGATGCACCATTGAATCCGGATGAACAAAAACTATCAATTCATTATGAATCACCTCCAATCATACTCGGTCATTATTTCCACTTCATCAATCCCTAAATCATGAACATAATCTATGGTATTGATTTTTTTATTTTGAATAATGTTCATGTAATGACTAAATACCTGGCAATTCATCAAAGCATTTTAAAATAAAAATATCAATGTTGATTGTCAAAATATGGGGGAGGGGTACAGAAAACATATATTATAAAGAATGAATTTTGGCCATTGTAAATTTTGGAATCAATCTATTTTCAAATAATTTAATAATAACAGAGTTAAAATAAACAAAAAACAAGTAAATCCACCATAAACAAATCTATCATCAATGTGTGAAAAAAATATTCTTCCTGAAAATGATCCAAGTTTGATCAAGGTAAAATAATGGGATGAAATTACACGACTAAGACATCCTACCAAGAGTTTTGATTGATATCTAATGAACAAAGGTCATGCATTTCAATCCTTCATGAGATCCATGAACTTTGATGGCATAATAATCCTCGATCTCAATCCAATCTAATGTTGTCCACTATGATCTCCTCTACTGATCTGTATCAATTTTCAAGGTTATGTGGAAAACCATAATTATCATATATAGAAGCATATATATATATATATATATATGATATTTATAGGTTGGTATTTTAATTTAATATTTAAATAAATAAAATTTAATTTAATTAATTATTCTCCCATGATGGTGCTCAGGACTAACACTTGATGCCAACATAGATTATGTCACGCCTAGGGAAAAAACATGCTTTGAACTTCGTGAAGGCCTCATATTTATTATCTAAGACTCTATTTAATATTACTCTAATATTTCAGTAAAACTATGTTTATGTGATATTTGATATAATAATATATTTCAAAAAAATTAATTTTTGTCTAACCAGGATTCGGAATTTCTCTCAATCACAGTGCCTATCTTTGAAAATAATTTATAGAATATTCTATTTTATTACAAAGAAAAAACTGGTGTTTTTAGTGTAATTTCCATCCTTAAGAGATATAAATAGACACATCATGTACTTATAATAGGATAGATGGGAGTTCTAGTTGAAAGAACATAGCTCTGATGTGATCATGGATCTCAAAGGGGTCAATGTATCAAGGTATATGCTTTACCTTCTCCACAAACCTCATGAATTTTTTCTACTGTGATATATGAAGAGATAAATTAACTCTAACCTCAAACTCTAAGAATAATCTATGATTTTATGCATAAATTTTATATCTAAATTATGTGAATCTCATGTGATGTTGAAATGGTTTTTTATTTATCTATAATCTCTGGGACCGGATCAAGTCCCATCAGCTTCAACTCTAAAAATTCATCCCAGATTATTTTAATATAATACATGTTAACTAAAAACCTCATAAGGTGACATATTTATGCTATAATATAAAATCAAGTTATATGAGAACATAAATAGGGGAATTTGATGATAAAAACGTCCTTGGAAATCCATTTAACATGATATCAGCGTATCCTATTGATTTTTTATGGTTCTCTCAGACTAAACATATATTTGAGGGTGAAAAGAAATGTTAAAACATAGCTTCATATCCATAAATAATTTAAGGCCTCTCTAAAACCTCAAGGAAAAACTTGTATCTTGATTTGATATAATGAAGATTGGTACTCCCTGAAGTCTTACCCCATCTATTATGTATATCATAGTGAATTGGTATAGAGATAAATCATCCTTGATATGAATGATATTTCTAAATTTTTAAGGGGATAAAATACCACACAAATGACGTTATTTAATTAATATTTTCAAGGGAGTCCTGTCAAGAAATTCATGGTTATGTTTCCCTTTTTCCATATGGGTATAATAAATAGATGATTTATACCCTTAGTCCCATATCATTCATCCTTAAATTATTGTAATAATAAGAATCAATATACAAATTTTGAAATCATTCCCTTCATATTATCTCTCCAAAAGTTATTCTTTAGGCCTCTATACATCTTAGTGATTGTTAGATGAATAAAAATTATTGACCTATGAGACACATCTAGAAGAACCCTCTAAAAATTTTATTTTCATGGAACATGTACTTTGGTTACCAACCTTATAATTGCATATTTATAAAAGGTCAACTTGGAAATATTTTCTACCTTTCTATATATCTTCTTATCATCATTTTAATCCCCCTAGATCCTCTTATGAATGGGCCATTGGTAAGTAATTTTAGAGAGGTATTATAAAGTTTCATTTATTATTCCCCTATTCATGATTTATTTTTTAAAGAATATTGGATCCCTTTAAATCCAAATTATAGTTAGGGTTTTGGGATTCTTTCTACTCAAATCATTTTCCACTTTATTTACCTTTTGAGGATGGTAATGGATTAAACAATCTTTATATTTTATCATATCTGACAACTTTATTTTCCTCATATAAAGATCCTATTATGTAAATATATACTGGAGTATTTCATAATATTTATATATGTCATACTTCTCCCTTTAGAGATAATTTATCCAAATAATTAATTTTATTGTCCCTGTATCCAATTCCAGATCATGTGCTGCGTAGTTCTACTCATGGGTATTTAATTGTTGGGAGAAATATGTTAAAAAAATTCATTTTTTATGAGTGCACAAACCAATCCATTTTTGGACACAACATTGTATATCACAAATCCTTTTACACTTATGGGTAATACTATCATAGATTTTATGATTATCCTTTTCTTTATCTCATTAAATATCATCCCAATTTCATTAGTCCACACAAACATTATTCCCTTATAAATTATATTTTTTGGTGAATTTGACAATTTTGAGAACATTCTCACTAATATGAAATAGTATAAAGTTAATCTATGGAAATTATGGATCACTATCATCGATTTTTGTCTAGTCCATCCATCAATTTCTTATTTCTATACAGGATCTAAAAATATACCTTTTCAGTAATAACATGACCCATTAGTGTTACTTCTTCTATACAAAACTCTCATTTTATATACTATCGGATAACTTTTCCTTTCACAAGGTTTTCAGTGTAGAATAAAAATTATCCACATTTTTGTCATTAATTTAAGATTTTATAATAATATAACCTATAAATACTATCATAAATTTTCTAATATAATTACAATGGACTATATTTATTATGTCTATAATGATAGCTCAGTCCCTTAGGATCCTAAATGGAATCATTATTAACTCGTAGTTCCTATAACATGTAAAAAAGTTGTCTCTATTTTAAATACCTTCTTTATTTTTACTTGATAATATCCCTACTAAACATATACATTAAAAATATAATGGGTTCCACATAGTTGATCACACAAGACCACAATCAGTGGAAAAAGATACTTGTTATTTATCATGGTCTTGTTGAGCTCATGATAATTAATGTAGAGTTACATTGACCTATATTTATTCATAATAAAAATGACCTTCTCACCCCATGGTGAAGAACCTAGGTGTGTAAACCCTTTATCTAGATTCTCATATAGTTTCTTCTGCATCTCTTAAAGTTAAATAGTGGCTATTTTTTATGGAGTCTGTGATGTTGTAAAATCTCAGGGTATAAGGTCAATTGAGAACTCAACCTCTTATCTAGGTGGAGGACCAGAAAACTCATCAAAGAACACATAATTATATTCTATTACATTGCGCATGTCATCAAGGGAGACCTTTTCCATAATCTCAATCATTTGAGCTTGATAATTTTTCTCATAAATAAACAATATTCATAATTGAGATGATTATTCCAAATAAGGTATGTCCCCCTCCTTAAAATTGTATAAAATTGAAAGATAATTCATGATATAGTGGATAATTTCCTTATCCCCGAAATTTATTGTAGCTATGTATAAGGAAACCCAGTCAATACTGAGAATATAATAAAATTCTTTTAAAGGGGTTATTATCATCCTAATTTAGTAATTCAGTCCAAAACATTACTATGGGGAATTTATATTTTTGGGATTAGATAATTGACCCATAAAATATTTTAATTGATAACCCAAATTCCTTGTTTTGAGGTGGTTTTTTAATAGTTTGAAAAACATTTCTGATATCAATGAATTAGTAGAACTAGAATCAAATAGTGAATTCAATATTATTGAATGAATAATTAGCATACATTTCATAAATCCATTGTTAGGATCCACACTATTAGTTATTATAGAATATTCTCACTCATGATATCTAGGCCTTAGAGATTGTTTTCATTGCTTCTATTAAACAACCCCTAGCTTAGTGCATTGGTTTGAGTAGTTTCTCTATTAACTCTAGTATAAACATTAGACAATAGGATGAGGGTTTGATAGAACATTATTTTATTCCATCCCATTAGTGGATATCTCTTATTGAAAATCTTTAAAAAGGAACTCCCTTTATCCCACACCTATATTATTTCATATCCTCTTCAAGAAATTCCCAAGATTCATGTTCCAACACTTATTACAAGTGTAAAGACCCATAAAATTTCAAGGAAATTTGTTTTCTTAATTTTCTTTGGAATTTTACAAGAGCACAGTTTCTGACGGCACCTGATTCCGAGGCCCGGTGTGCCCGGAATCATTTTCCGAAGTTTGGCTCGGGTACGTTCAGTGAACGGACGAGCGGGTTTTTCTAACTTTTGAACCGGTGCCCGGAATCGAATTCTGAGGGCACCGATGAAATCGCAGCGCCGGTATTCGCTTAGAAACGCCTCTTCCGGAGTTGTGTTTGCTCGGGTGTGGTTTTTAATTTTCAGGCTTAAAGTTAAGAAATAAAATAATTTTGCGACAACTTTATTTTATTTCACTTAAGCCGCTTGGAAGCCACTTGAAGCCACTTAAAGGCGGCTTGAACTGAGTTGAAGCGGATAGGATGCTATCCAGAAATATCCTACCCCCCTTGGTAGGATATTTGTGAGGTGGGGTCCGCACGAGCCCCGCCGTTTCTTTCCGCTAAGAAACGCACCCACGAAAACCCGTCTTTATGAAAGTCAACTGACGCGTTTCTTAAAAATCTTAACAGACCATTTAATTGGGCGGTTTATTTCGTGAATTAAATGGGCTGTTTCTTTCGTTCAATTAATTCAAAGAATTAATTTAATCGTTTCTTAACCTGTTTTTGTGTGTTGGCATATTAATAAAATAAGACCAACCCAAAATCTTTTGAAAAGATTTGAGAGGATCCTTGTTTCTTCTTCTCCCTCGCGAAGAACGCGAAGAACGCGAAGAACGCCGAACCCGGAAATCGATGACGCTTCCGTCCAATACGTCCTTCTCTGCCCCGATCTCCGATCACCGACCGTTGAGGTGAGTGATTTCGGATTTCCTCATAAGGTTCCTTCCTTTTTGGTTTTAAACACAGATTTAATTATTTATAATTTAAATCTGTTGTTCTTGGTCCGTTGAGCTCGCCGACTCAACGCCGGATTCCGAGACGACGCGACGCATCCCCGCGACGACGCGACGATCCCTCTCTTCCGCGACGGTCTTTTCCGCGAAGAACGCCCACGCGCGACGATCATCGAGGTAGGGATTTTATAAATTTTGGAATACCCCTCTTTATTATTCCCGTGAACTTTCTTTAAAAAATTAAAGAACCGGAATCAAAGAAACAATTTTATTTTATTAAAATTGTTTTTTTTTCGTTCAAATGAGGAACCCGTTAATGAAACAATTTTATTTCATAAAAAATTGTTTCGGATATGCGTTCATGTGTTGAACTTAAAATTTCTCCCGGTTATTTATCTCTAACGCGGAGGGTGCGGGCCAAACGAACACGGACCGACGACCCTCCGCCGTTCTTCTTTTTGTGCGGATTTGGCGGGCGACGACGGAACGTGCCGCAACGGATGTTGATGATTCCGCAGTGAAGGACGAGTCCCGGGAGGAGCAGCGGAGCATGCGGGAACAAAATCGGACCACCGGAGCGATCCCGGTGGCCCGCGGAACTCGCCGGCGGCGCGGGCTGCCGGCGCGGCGGCGCCGGCAGCCGGGAGCGGCGACACCCCGGAGCGCCGCCGGACAAGCCGCCGCGCCTCAGCGCGGCGGCGGCGGCACCCGCGGACCCGCGGCCGCGCGGGTCCGGTGCCCTCGGACGCGGGTGAAGCCGCGTCCCGACTCAACGCGGCCCCACGCGGGGGGCCGCGGCACCACCTGGCCGCGGGGGCGGCGCCCCGCGTGCCTCGGCAGTTCGGCCGACTCCCGGGGGGGGTCGAGCTGGGTCGGCCCGGGCCCGGACCCCCGTCTTCGGACGGTTTTCGTTCAAACGCCCGTAACTTGAGCTACGGGCCTCCGAACGACGCGCCGTCAGCGGCAACGCGATCCTTGGATCGAGACGGTCGTTTCGGTATACTATACTCAAGGTGCACCTTCCTTTTCGGGAGCCTACGTGGTTAAAACTCCGTAGTTAAGCGTGCTTGGCCTAGAGCAGTGATCAGGATGGGTGACCTCCTGGGAAGTTTCCCAGGGTGGGTGTGAGACGGAAAGGCCAATAAATAACAGACCGGGCGTCCGATTGACGCGACGTCTGTTTCGTTGAATTCCTCTAAGTGAGAAGGATCTTTTGGCTTACTCCGCTCGAGGTTTGGATGCCGACGGAGTGCGGTCGGGTTGGATCGCACCGAAATCCAACCGGGCCCCTGGAACGAAAAAGCCAATAACTCTCAGACCGGGCGTCCGATTGACGCGCCGTCTGTTGCGTTGAGTTCCTGTTGACGATACGGAACTTTTGGCATCCTTCGCCCGAGTTTTGGATACAGTTGGATAGTGGCCGGGTTGGACAGTGGCCGGGTTGGACAGTGGCCGGGTTGGACAGTGGCCGGGTTGGATTGCACCCGAAATCCAACCGGGCCCCTGGACCGGGAAAACTGATATCTTTCAGACTGGATGTCCGTTTGACGAACCGTCAGCGGCGTTGGTGATTACGTTGAGTAACGGTCCCTATGAGTATACCCTATGGGAGTTCGGGGTAGAGTTGAGATACGACCGGGATTGGTTCGATCATGAAACCAACCGGGCCCCTGGGACGAAAAGGCTAATAACTCACAGACCGGGCGTCCGATCGACGCGCCGTCTGTTGCGTTGAGACCCCTGTGACGAGGCGGTCCTTTGAGATACTTCTTTCCGGGACTTTGTGATACTTGGGGTATCGACCAGTAACTCGTGGAGCATACCCTCCCGGAGACGAGCGTGCGGAGTACGGAGACCGTGTAGCCGGCTGAGACCTAACGACTGCTTGACCGACTCGACTTGGAGTGAGTCGACTAGCCCAGTGGACGGAGCGCCCGGTATTTGGCGACAGACCCACGGCGGACGGAGCGCCCGGTAGTTGGCCGCAAACCCGCGGTACTCGACAGGAGGAGTACCTCTGTAGGCTATTAGTGGGAGCGCCCGGTATTTGGCGACAGACCCACAGCGGACGGAGCGCCCGGTAGTTGGCCGCAAACCCGCAGTACTCGACAGGAGGAGTACCTCAGCAGTCTTAGGTTTGTGAGCAGTATCTCAGAGTCGTGACAGGACCACTGTACACTCTAGAGACAGAGCTCTTCAGCAGTTACGGTTTCGATAATGAAAATCCTGGTTTGAGCTGAGACTTTTGACCTTTGTGTTTCCTCATGATTGAGATGGGTTACTTGATAACTTAGGTATATGTATGGGCATATACCTGGGTAGTGGTTATCCGTTGATTTCATGATCCTTGTGTTTCCTCATGTTTGAGATGGGTTACTTGATAACTTAGGTCTATGTATGGGCATATACCTAAGTAGAGGTTATCTATTGAGATCTTCTTTGTGGTTTTCCTTGTTGGTTTTAGAGAGACCTTGAGGGTCTCGGGGTCCCTACTGAGTATTGTTATACTCACCCTTGCACGGGCTATGCCCGCACTTCGTGGTGTTGGTTGCAGACGACGGGCAGCGCTGATCGAGGTGGAGGCGTGCGGAGCAGGACGGTACCTGGAGGTGGACCACTGGGCGGGACGTACTCAGAGTGGACGGCTGGACCGAGGAGATGTGGAGGCTATCCGTACCCACCCATCAGGTGGTACTTCCAGAGGACGTCTCGACGCTGCGGCTTTTCTTTTCAGTTGCTGTTTTTACCTTTCAGTTGTACTTTACAGTTGGGCTTGTATTTCCGGCCCCCCTTTTCTTCCAGCACAGCTTGTACAGTTTTTACTTAGTGTTTACTTTTCTGCTTGCTTACTCTGTGGTGCTTGTTTACTTTTCAAAGGCAATGCCTTCCCTTTTTGTTGGGATTTACGCCTTGGTGCTAGTCGCCATCCCCTGGCCTATGGAAGGCGGGCTTGGGGTAGTCACGGCACGGGCCCCGAGGACGGGTCGTGACAATTGGTATCAGAGGTGGTCGGTTCTACCGCAGACTCTGATCTTTCCTTTATGTGAAGCAATAGTGTTAAGAGTACTGAGTGTGGTTTTCAGTTCAGGGAGTCCAGTGTTGGTGCGGGCGGCCGACGTATCCATACACCGGGACCCTGACGACTGAATTCCGACTTTTTGCACGAAGACACTTTTTGCGTGTGTGTTTCCTAAGTTTTTAAATGTCAGCTCAAACCAGGTCAGCTCACCAGGTATAATCGTTTGACCATGTTACATTGTTTCTTTCAGGATGCCTTTTCCCGGACGACTAGCTAGAGCCCGGAGGGATGTGCGTGCTGACAGCCTGTCGAGTGACGAGGCTTCGGTACAGGGCCCTCTTGCAGTTGAGGCACCAGTGGAGGCACCAGTGGTACTACCATACGTTGGGCCACCGATGCCACCAGCCCCAGCAGTAGGTGATGCCCGCTACTTGAGCGCACTGCATGAGTTCCAGCGCCAGAGGCCACCCAGGTTCAGGGGAGAGACGGACTCGCAGGCGGCTGAGGATTGGCTGGAGGCTGTGGTGGGAGTCTTCAGGCTAGTGGGGACGCCATCGGACTTCATGGTGACCTTTTCTGCCAGCCTTCTTCAGGCAGCAGCAGGCAGGTGGTGGAGCCACTTGTTCCAGTTTTGCGATGGGATGTCTTTCACATGGGAAGACTTCATAACCTTCTTCAGGGTGGAGTTTGTGCCAGTAGCTCTACACCCCGAGCGTGTTCAGGAGCTGCTGCCTTTGCCGCGTGTTTTTCGATCAGAAGCCGAGTCATCAGTGGGCAGTAGACGGATGATGCAGAGGTCCAGGAGGACCAGACCAGCAGTTGGGCGATCTCGGGTTTTAGGACCGGGGGTGCGGGGCACCCGGGGTGGGGTCAGAGTCAGGCGTGCCAGAAGCAGACTGTGTTACTCGTGCGGCGGAAAGGGTCACCTGGCACGTGACTGTCTGACTCCTCGTACAGTTGATCTGCAGGCTTTGGAGGAGCCACCGAGGCAGAGGCAGTGACGAATGCTTGAGCAACAGTAGAGCAGTGGACAAGGCAGTAGAGCTCCTGGAGCAGGTGGACAGGAGCAGAACTAGTGGATACGTCTCTTGTACTTCTAGTTCCATGTTGATGTTGTTTTTTTGTCTTTGTACCATGAGCTGCAATAAAATAAAGACACTTTTCTTGTGATGTTTGCTTTCCTGTCCTCTTTTGTGATGTTACTAAGTGGTCCTGGTTAAGACTGTTGACTTGACCCTCACTTTCGAGATTCCTACTGGAGGAGACCCAGTGACCTCACACTGATGCCGACAGTGTGACTCGACCCTTGGAGGTGAGAGTGACAGTTGGATCTCTTAGTAGTTACGTCGAGGCCTTACGACGTCATCCATGACATGAATGCATCCTTCATGCCAGGATTGACTTTATTAGGAAATGGGCGTGGTTCATCTAGAGAGGGGATGAGACCGGGTTTCTCTTATCGGCAAGGAAGAAACCATAGCTGCTCTAGTGGGACCATAGGTGGTCCGGGCCACGATAGATAAGGTCCAGGTGAGCACATGGGAGCGGAAGGCTCAGATGCGTGCTCAGTACCGCCTTTGTATCCCTAGTTTGTGTTGAAGCTTTACGGGGACGTAAAGCCCTGTGGTGGGAGTAATGTAAAGACCCGTAAAATTTCAAGGAAATTTTTTTTCTTAATTTTCTTTGGAATTTTACAAGAGCGCAGTTTCTGACGGCACCTGATTCCGAGGCCCGGTGTGCCCGGAATCATTTTCCGAAGTTTGGGTCGGGTACGTTCAGTGAACGGACGAGCGGGTTTTTCTAACTTTTGAACCGGTGCCCGGAATCGAATTCTGAGGGCACCGATGAAATCGCAGCGCCGGTATTCGCTTAGAAACGCCTCTTCCGGAGTTGTGTTTGCTCGGGTGTGGTTTTTAATTTTCAGGCTTAAAGTTAAGAAATAAAATAATTTTGCGACAACTTTATTTTATTTCACTTATGCCGCTTGGAAGCCACTTGAAGCCACTTAAAGGCGGCTTGAACTGAGTTGAAGCGGATAGGATGCTATCCAGAAATATCCTACCCCCCTTGGTAGGATATTTGTGAGGTTGGTCCGCACGAGCCTCGCCGTTTCTTTCCGCTAAGAAACGCACCCACGAAAACCCGTCTTTATGAAAGTCAACTGACGCGTTTCTTAAAAATCTTAACAGACCATTTAATTGGGCGGTTTATTTCGTGAATTAAATGGGCTGTTTCTTTCGTTGAATTAATTCAACGAATTAATTCAATCGTTTCTTAACCGGTTTTCGTGTGTTGGCATATTAATAAAATAAGACCAACCCAAAATCTTTTGAGAAGATTTGAGAGGATCCTTGTTTCTTCTTCTCCCTCGCGAAGAACGCGAAGAACGCGAAGAAGGCGAAGAACGCCGAACCCGGAAATCGACGACGCTTCCGTCCAAGACGTCCTTCTCTGCCCCTATCTCCGATCACCGACCGTTGAGGTGAGTGATTTCGGATTTACTCATAAGGTTCCTTCCTTTTTGGTTTTAAACACAGATTTAATTATTTATAATTTAAATCTGTTGTTCTTGGTCCGTTGAGCTCGCCGACTCAACGCCGGATTCCGCGACGACGCGACGCATCCCCGCGACGACGCGACGATCCTTCTCTTCCGCGACGGTCTTTTCCGCGATGAACGCCCGCGCGCGACGATCCTCGAGGTAGGGATTTTATAAATTTTGGAATACCCCTCTTTATTATTCCCGTGAACTTTCTTTAAAAAATTAAAGAACCGGAATCAAAGAAACAATTTTATTTTATTAAAATTGTTTTTTTTTCGTTCAAATGAGTAACCCGTCAATGAAACAATTTTATTTCATTAAAAATTGTTTCGGATATGCGTTCATGTGTTGAACTTAAAATTTCTCCCGGTTGTTTATCTCTAACGCGGAGGGTGCGGGCCAAACGAACACGGACCGACGACCCTCCACCGTTCTTCTTTTTGTGCGGATTTGGCGGGCGACGACGGAACGTGCCGCAACAGATGTTGATGATTCCGCAGTGAAGGACGAGTCCCGGGAGGAGCAGCGGTGCATGCGGGAACAAAATCGGACCACCGGAGCGATCTTGGTGGCCCGCGGAACTCGCCGGCGGCGCGGGTCGCCGGCGCGGCGGCGCCGGCAGCCGGGAGCGGCGGCGCCCCGGCGCGCCGCCGGACAAGCCGTCGCGACTCAGCACGGCGGCGGCGGCACCCGCGGACCCGCGGCCGCGCGGGTCCGGTGCCCTCGGACGCGGCTGAAGCCGCATCCCGACTCAACGCGGCCCCATGCGGGGGGCCGCGGCACCACCTGGCCGCGGGGGCGGCGCCTCGCGTGCCTCGGCAGTTCGGCTGACTCCCGGGGGGGGTCGAGCCGGGTCGGCCCGGGCCCGGACCCCCGTCTTCGGACGGTTTTCGTTTAAACGCCCGTAACTTGAGCTACGGGCCTCCGAACGACGCGCCGTCAGCGGCAACGCGATCCTTGGATCGAGACGGTCGTTTCGGTATACTATACTCAAGGTGCACCTTCCTTTTCGAGAGCCTACGTTGTTAAAACTCCGTAGTTAAGCGTGCTTGGCCTAGAGCAGTGATCAGGATGGGTGACCTCCTGGGAAGTTTCCCAAGGTGGGTGTGAGACGGAAAGACCAATAAATAACAGACCGGGCGTCCGATTGACGCGCCGTCTGTTTCGTTGAATTCCTCTAAGTGAGACGGATCTTTTGGCTTACTCCGCTCGAAGTTTGGATGCCGACGGAGTGCGGTCGGGTTGGATCGCACCGAAATCCAACCGGGCCCCTGGAACGAAAAAGCCAATAACTCTCAGACCGGGCGTCCGATTGACGCGCCGTCTGTTGCGTTGAGTTCCTGTTGACGATACGGAACTTTTGGCATCCTTCGCCCGAGTTTTGGATACAGTTGGATAGTGGCCGGGTTGGATAGTGGCCGGGTTGGATTGCACCCGAAATCCAACTGGGCCCCTGGACCGGGAAAGCTGATATCTTTCAGACTGGACGTCCGTTTGATGAACCCTCAGCGGCGTTGGTGATTACGTTGAGTAACAGTCCCTATGAGTATACCCTATGGGAGTTCGGGGTACAGTTGAGATACGGCCGGGATTAGTTCGCTCATGAAACCAACCGGGCCCCTGGGACGAAAAGGCTAATAACTCACAGACCGGGCGTCCGATCGACGCGCCGTCTGTTGCGTTGAGACCCCTGTGACGAGGCGGTCCTTTGAGATACTTCTTTGCGGGAATTTGTGATACTTGGGGTATCGACCAGTAGCTCGTGGAGCAGACCCTCCCGGAGACGAGCGTGCGGAGTACGGAGACCGTGTAGCCGGCTGAGACCTGACGACTGCTTGACCGACTCGACTTGGAGTGAGTCGACTAGCCCAGTGGACGGAGCGCCCGGTATTTGGCGACAGACCCACGGCGGACGGAGCGCCCGGTAGTTGGCCGCAAACCCACGGTACTCGACAGGAGGAGTACCTTTGTAGGCTATTAGTGGGAGCGCCCAGTATTTAGCGACAGACCCACAGCGGACGGAGCGCCCGGTAGTTGGCCGCAAACCCGCAGTACTCGACAGGAGGAGTACCTCAGCAGTCTTAGGTTTGTGAGCAGTACCTCAGAGTCGTGACAGGACCACTGTACACTCTAGAGACAGAGCTCTTCAGCAGTTACGATTTCGATAATGAAAATCCTGGTTTGAGCTGAGACTTTTGACCTTTGTGTTTCCTCATGATTGAGATGGGTTACTTGATAACTTAGGTATATGTATGGGAATATACCTGGGTAGTGGTTATCCGTTGATTTCATGATCCTTGTGTTTCCTCATGTTTGAGATGGGTTACTTGATAACTTAGGTATATGTATGGGCATATACCGAAGTAGAGGTTATCTGTTGAGATCTTCTTTGTGGTTTTCCTTGTTGGTTTTAGAGAGACCTTGACGGTCTCGGGGTCCCTACTGAGTATTGTTATACTCCCCCTTGCACGGGCTATGCCCACACTTCGTGGTGTTGGTTGCAGACGACGGGCAGCGCTGATCGAGGTGGAGGCGTGTAGAGCAGGACGGTACCTGGAGGTGGACCACAGGGCGGGACGTACTCTGAGTGGACGGCTGGACCGAGGAGCTGTGGAGGCTATCCGTACCCACCCTTCAGGTGGTACTTCCAGAGGACGGCTCGACGCTGCGGCTTTTCTTTTCAGTTGCTGTTTTTCCCTTTCAGTTGTACTTTACAGTTGGGCTTGTATTTCCGGCCCCCCTTTTCTTCCAGCACAGCTTGTACAGTTTTTACTTAGTGTTTACTTTTCTGCTTGCTTACTCTGTGGTGCTTGTTTACTTTTCAAAGGCAATGCCTTCCCTTTTTGTTGGGATTTACGCCTTGGTGCTAGTCGCCAGCCCCTGGCCTATGGAAGGCGGGCTTGGGGTAGTCACGGCACGGGCCCCGAGGACGGGTCGTGACAATTGGTATCAGAGATGGTCGGTTCTACCGCAGACTCTGATCTTTCCTTTATGTGAAGCAATAGTGTTAAGAGTACTGAGTGTGGTTTTCAGTTCAGGGAGTCCAGTGTTGGTGCGGGCGACCGACGTATCCATACACCAGGACCCTGACGACTGAATTCCGACTTTTTGCACGAAGACACTTTTTGCGTGTGTGTTTCCTAAGTTTTTAAATGTCAGCTCAAACCAGGTCAGCTCACCAGGTATAATCGTTTGACCGTGTTACGTTGTTTCTTTCAGGATTCCTTTTCTCGGACGACCAGCTAGAGCCCGGAGGGATGTGCGTGCTGACAGCCTGTCGAGTGACGAGGCTTCGGTAGAGGGCCCTCTTGCAGTTGAGGCACCAGTGGAGGCACCAGTGGTACTACCATACGTTGGGCCACCGATTCCACCAGCCCCAGCAGTAGGCGATGCCCGCTACTTGAGCGCACTGCATGAGTTCCAGCGCCAGAGGCCACCCAGGTTCAGGGGAGAGACGGACCCGCAGGCGGCTGAGGATTGGCTGGAGGCTGTGGTGGGAGTCTTCAGGCTAGTGGGGACGCCATCGGACTTCATGGTGACCTTTGATGCCAGCCTTCTTCAGGCAGCAGCAGGCAGGTGGTGGAGCCACTTGTTCCAGTTTTGCGATGGGATGGCTTTCACATGGGAAGACTTCATAACCTTCTTCAGGGTGGAGTTTGTGCCAGTAGCTCTACACCCCGAGCGTGTTCAGGAGCTGCTGCCTTTGCCGCGTGTTTTTCGATCAGAAGCCGAGTCATCTGTGGGCAGTAGACGGATGATGCAGAGGTCCAGGAGGACCAGACCAGCAGTTGGGCGATCTCGGGTTTTAGGACCGGTGGTGCGGGGCACCCGGGGTGGGGTCAGATCCAGGCATGCCAGAAGCAGACTGTGTTACTCGTGCGGCGGAAAGGGTCACCTGGCACGTGACTGTCCGACTCCTCGTACAGTTGATCTGCAGGCTTTGGAGGAGCCACCAAGGCAGAGGCAGTGACGAATGCCTGAGCAACAGTAGAGCAGTGGACAAGGCAGTAGAGCTCCTGGAGCAGGTGGACAGGAGCGGAACTAGTGGATACGTCTCTTGTACTTCTAGTTCCATGTTGATGTTGTTTTTTTGTCTTTGTACCATGAGCTGCAATAAAATAAAGACACTTTTCTTCTGATGTTTGCTTTCCTGTCCTCTTTTGTGATGTTACTAAGTGGTCCTGGTTAAGACTGTTGAATTGACCCTCACTTTCGAGATTCCTACTGGAGGAGACCCAGTGACCTCACACTGATGCCCACAGTGTGACTCGACCCTTGGAGGCGAGAGTGACAGTTGGATCTCTTAGTGGTTACGTCGAGGCCTTACGACGTCATCCATGACATGAATGCATCCTTCATGCCCGGATTGACTGTATTAGGCAATGGGCGTGGTTCATCTAGAGAGGGGATGAGACCGGGTTTCTCTTATCGGCAAGGAAGAAACCATAGCAGCTCTAGTGGGACCATAGGTGGTCCGGCCCACGATAGAGAAGGTCCAGGTGAGCACATGGGAGCGGAAGGCTCAGATGCGTGCTCAGTACCGCCTTTGTATCCCTAGTTTGTGTTGAAGCTTTACGGGGACGTAAAGCCCTGTGGTGGGAGTAATGTAAAGACCCGTAAAATTTCAAGGGAATTTTTTTTCTTAATTTTCTTTGGAATTTTACAAGAGCGCAGTTTCTGACGGAACCTGATTCCGAGGCCCGGTGTGCCCGGAATCATTTTCCGAAGTTTGGCTCGGGTACGTTCAGTGAACGGACGAGCGGGTTTTTCTAACTTTTGAACCGGTGCCCGGAATCGAATTCTGAGGGCACCGATGAAATCGCAGCGCCGGTATTCACTTAGAAACACCTCTTCCGGAGTTGTGTTTGCTCGGGTGTGGTTTTTAATTTTCAGGCTTAAAGTTAAGAAATAAAATAATTTTGCGACAACTTTATTTTATTTCACTTAAGCCGCTTGGAAGCCACTTGAAGCCACTTAAAGGCGGCTTGAACTGAGTTGAAGCGGATAGGATGCTATCCAGAAATATCCTACCCCCCTTGGTAGGATATTTGTGAGGTGGGGTCCGCATGAGCCCCGTCGTTTCTTTCCGCTAAGAAACGCACCCACGAAAACCCGTCTTTATGAAAGTCAACTGACGCGTTTCTTAAAAATCTTAACAGACCATTTAATTGGGCGGTTTATTTCGTGAATTAAATGGGCTGTTTCTTTCGTTGAATTAATTCAACGAATTAATTCAATCGTTTCTTAACATGTTTTCGTGTGTTGGCATATTAATAAAATAAGACCAACCCAAAATCTTTTGAGAAGATTTGAGAGGATCCTTGTTTCTTCTTCTCCCTCGCGAAGAACGCGAAGAACGCGAAGAAGGCGAAGAACACCGAACCCGGAAATCGACGACGCTTCCGTCCAAGACGTCCTTCTCTGCCCCGATCTCCGATCACCGACCGTTGAGGTGAGTGATTTCGGATTTCTTCATAAGGTTCCTTTCTTTTTGGTTTTAAACACAGATTTAATTATTTATAATTTAAATCTGTTGTTCTTGGTCCGTTGAGCTCGCCGACTCAACGCCGGATTCCGTGACGACGCGACGCATCCCCGTGACGACGCGACGATCCCTCTCTTCCGCGACGGTCTTTTCCGCGAAGAACGTCCGCGCGCGACGATCATCGAGGTAGGGATTTTATAAATTTTGGAATACCCCTCTTTATTATTCCCGTGAACTTTCTTTAAAAAATTAAAGAACCGGAATCAAAGAAACAATTTTATTTTATTAAAATTGTTTTTTTTCGTTCAAATGAGTAACCCGTTAATGAAACAATTTTATTTCATTAAAAATTGTTTCGGATATGCGTTCATGTGTTGAACTTAAAATTTCTCCCGGTTGTTTATCTCTAACGCGGAGGGAGCGGGCCAAACGAACATGGACCGACGACCCTCCGCCGTTCTTCTTTTTGTGCGGATTTGGCGGGCGATGACGGAACGTGCCGCAACGGATGTTGATGATTCCGCAGTGAAGGACGAGTCCCAGGAGGAGCAGCGGTGCATGTGGGAACAAAATCGGACCACCGGAGCGATCCCGGTGGCCCGCGGAACTCGCCGGCGGCGCGGGTCGGCGGCGCGGCGGCGCCGGCAGCCGGGAGCGGCGGCGCCCCGGCGCGCCGCCGGACAAGCCGCCGCGACGCAGCGCGGCGGTGGCGGCACCCGCGGACCCGCGGCCGCGCGGGTCTGGTGCCCTCGGACGCGGCTGAAGCCGCGTCCCGACTCAACGCGGCCCCACGCGGGGGGCCGCGGCACCCCCTGGCCGCGGGGGCGGCGCCCCGCGTGCCTCGGCAGTTCGGCCGACTCTTGGGGGGGTCGAGCCGGGTCGGCCCAGGCCCGGACCCCCGTCTTCGGACGGTTTTCGTTCAAACGCCCGTAACTTGAGCTACGGGCCTCCGAACGACGCGCCGTCAGCGGCAACACGATCCTTGGACCGAGACGGTCGTTTCGGTATACTATACTCAAGGTGCACCTTCCTTTTCGGGAGCCTACGTGGTTAAAACTCCGTAGTTAAGCGTGCTTGGCCTAGAGTAGTGATCAGGATGGGTGACCTCTTGGGAAGTTTCCCAGGGTGGGTGTGAGACGGAAAGGCCAATAAATAACAGACCGGGCGTCCGATTGACGCGCCGTCTGTTTCGTTGAATTCCTCTAAGTGAGACGGATCTTTTGGCTTACTCCGCTCGAGGTTTGGATGCCGACGGAGTGCGGTCGGGTTGGATCGCACCGAAATCCAACCGGGCCCCTGGAACGAAAAGGCCAATAACTATCAGACCGGGCGTCCGATTGACGCGCCGTCTGTTGCGTTGAGTTCCTGTTGACGATACGGAACTTTTGGCATCCTTCGCCCGAGTTTTGGATACAGTTGGATAGTGGTCGGGTTGGACAGTGGTCGGGTTGGATTGCACCCGAAATCCAACCGGGCCCCTGGACCGGGAAAGCTGATATCTTTCAGACTGGACGTCCGTTTGACGAACCGTCAGCGGCGTTGGTGATTACGTTGAGTAAAGGTCCCTATGAGTATACCCTATGGGATTTCGGGGTACAGTTGAGATACGGCCGGGATTGGTTCGCTCATGAAACCAACCGGGCCCCTGGGACGAAAAGGCTAATAACTCACAGACCGGGCGTCCGATCGACGCGCCGTCTGTTGCGTTGAGACCCCTGTGACGAGGCGGTCCTTTGAGATACTTCTTTGCGGGACTTTGTGATACTTGGGGTATCGACTAGTAGCTCGTGGAGCAGACCCTCCCGGAGACGAGCGTGCGGAGTACGGAGACCGTCTAGCCGGCTGAGACCTGACGACTGCTTGACCGACTCGACTTGGAGTGAGTCGACTAGCCCAGTGGACGGAGCGCCCGGTAGTTGGCCGCAAACCTGCGGTACTCGACAGGAGGAGTACCTCTGTAGGCTATTAGTGGGAGCGCCCGGTATTTGACGACAGACCCACAGCGGACGGAGCGCCCGGTAGTTGGCCGCAAAACCGCAGTACTCGACAGGAGGAGTACCTCAGCAGTCTTAGGTTTGTGAGCAGTACCTCAGAGTCGTGACAGGACCACTGTACACTCTAGAGACAGAGCTCTTCAGCAGTTATGGTTTCGATAATGAAAATCCTGGTCTGAGATGAGACTTTTGACCTTTGTGTTTCCTCATGATTGAGATGGGTTACTTGATAACTTAGGTATATGTATGGGCATATACCTGGGTAGTGGTTATCCGTTGATTTCATGATCCTTGTGTTTCCTCATGTTTGAGATGGGTTACTTGATAACTTAGGTATATGTATGGGCATATACCTAAGTAGAGGTTTTCTGTTGAGATCTTCTTTGTGGTTATCCTTGTTGGTTTTAGAGAGACCTTGAGGGTCTTGGGGTCCCTACTGAGTATTGTTATACTCACCCTTGCACGGGCTATTCCCGCACTTCGTGGTGTTGGTTGCAGACGACGGGCAGCGCTGATCGAGGTGGAGGCGTGCGGAGCAGGACGGTACCTGGAGGTGGACCACTGGGCAGGACGTACTCAGAGTGGACGGCTGGACCGAGGAGCTGTGCAGGCTATCCGTACCCACCCTTCAGGTGGTACTTCCAGAGGACGGCTCGACGCTGCGGCTTTTCTTTTCAGTTGCTGTTTTTCCCTTTCAGTTGTACTTTACAGTTGGGCTTGTATTTCCGGCCCCCTTTTTCTTCCAGCACAGCTTGTACAGTTTTTACTTAGTGTTTACTTTTCTGCTTGCTTACTCTGTGGTGCTTGTTTACTTTTCAAAGGCAATGCCTTCCCTTTTTGTTGGGATTTACGCCTTGGTGCGTGTCGCCAGCCCTTGGCCTATGGAAGGCGGGCTTGGGGTAGTCACGACACGGGCCCCGAGGACGGGTCGTGACAACAAGTAAGATGTTGGAATTTTTTAACACTTGTAGATTTCTATATCACTCCCCTAGAATTAAATTTCATTTTCTGCATTGTATCCCCAATCCTACAATACCATTAAGATTCAATGATCTCCATTTCTACATTGAGGGAATAATGAAAAATTTATTCCTAGATATCAAAATCTAAAATCATTAAATATTTTAACGATTCATCATTATCACAAAAAATAATTATTCAATAATATATTTAGGTTCAATTATACTGTCCAAGACGTACCATGAATGTATTTTGAATTTTTTTTATATGCACCGATGGATTCAACCTCTTTTTTTAGGATTCTAAAATTCTCGTCCACTATTTTAAGTTAGTGAGTGTGTGGAAAATATTGATTGACATGATTTTTTTTTGAATTATTTCTACTCAATCACCTCAACTTATTGCTTAGGAATCATGTTATTGACCAAAGTCAATAACTGATGAGAATATCCCTCCCCAAAATAAATATCCAACATGACCTTCCCTTTCTAAAACTATTGAAGAAAATTGAATATATTTTTAATGGATTTAATCCATCCTTCTATGATAAAGGGATAGGAATATCTATTGAACTTCATAGGAAATTATTTTAATAAATGTGATGGTTACATATTGTTATTTTTAAGGGGATATGGGTTTTACTCTTCATTCAATTTTATATTCAGAACTATATTCAATTGAATAAGTATTTTCATGAATTTATCATCACCTTATGAAATATTTTAGTGCATTTTAATTATGAATTCATCACAGTTACCATCACACTATTTGTTGACTTGGTTCTTCATATTTCTAGTCATTGACTAAAAGAAAGGAAAATAATATATAAGATTTTTTAATATTTAAAATATATAAAAGTTCAACTATTGACTTTAAGGGGATAACTGATAATGAAATATATTCCTTAACATATAAATTTATAGGTTTCAATCTATGGTATCTACAACCTATTTTCTGATGTTGAATTTCATGGTAATTCTTATTCCCATTATAATGGTTTGTAAAAAAATGTGATAATACAAAGATTATAATTTGGGGGTTTCTATCAAGATTTGATTTATTAGTACTCTTTTTAAAGCATAGAATATAGGTCTTGTTAGTTACTAATGATCCCTTTTTGGTTTATTACACTCAGGTACATCTAATCCATAGCCCCATCCTCTTTATAGTATCCAAAAGGGATGTATTTTCTCAAAAAAATCAATAAATCTATTGTCTAACAAATTTTAGATATGTTTTTTTATGTTTAAATTTATACATGTGGTTTTCACTTGGATTTTAGTAATTATACTCTACAAAAATAACTATATTTTTCATTGATACCAACTGTGACAACCTATATATTTTATACAATTAATTTTAGGACATATTTCATAGAGATACATATAACAAAATCCCAAAATATCTCATGGCGTATTGTCCTTGGGTAATTAGATATATATCACAATAATATTAAATAGTGATAGAATGAAATTATTTAAAAACTCTATAACATTCCCATATATTCCATTGATCCTCTTATACTACACGAGATAACCTTTATACATACATGAAAATTGGGTGAGAAATGAATCATAGTAAGGGAATAATAAAAACATTGAATAATGTTATGAAATACATGGATGTAAATAGGCATAAAATGATGACATAAAAATATGATAATTATTAACATGAGCATCAAATCATGATATAAGACAATAACATCAATTCTTATTATTAAAGTTTAAATAACATAAAACATGATGCATGATGAATACGTTAAGGACAACTACTGAGACAATATTACAAATTTCTCTTAGAATAACTTCCCATGAACCAAAAATTTTATTTCATGTGATAAATTAATTACATAGTGAACATTAGGGCTATATAATTCTTTTCCCACCTGTTACATTCATATCATGCACATGTGTTTGTGTGCCACATAAATAAAAAAATATAAGAATTTTTCTCAAAAAAATTAATTCCTGGATTAAGGATTATAAGTTTCATGCATTGATTTCCAAAATAATTTAAAGATAGAATTATATAGGTTAATACCCTTGAGTGAAAATGGAGATGGGTATTCACAATAAAAACAAACTGGCTGGTAAAAATCAAGGGATACTTTCCTCAACTTTAACAGTGTAGATAATGGTTCAAATAATAAAATAATGAGGGAAAAACGTGGAATCTAATTACATATTAATCGGTTTGATTGTAAAGGGTTGTGTAAAAATATTAAAATCAGATAAATTGAAAAAAGAACTTCATATAAAAAATTAATTGAAAAAGGAGGAAGGAGAATAGAATCCCTTAAACGATTGGTTGCTTTTAAAAGATTGGGAGGATATTCTTAAGAGTTTTGGAATAAATTTTTAAGGATATAGAGATTAATATAGGGAGAAAATTCATGATAAATTTGTTTTCAGTTAATATAAAAAAGATTTGGGGTGGGTATTCATAGAAAAAGGTAGGGGAATAAAAAATAATTTCAAAACCTAGGTTTTGGACTCTTTAATAAAATTATAAAAATCTACAAAACATTACATTTTTTCCCATGGTTTCATCCAAATAATATCTTTTCCAATATTTTATTATGTTAATAAATATAATCATTAAAAAAATTTCATCAATGATTGGGAAGTAAGTTTTGTTCATAAAAAATTGTTTTAAAACCTTAAACTGTAATATAGGTTTTTCATGAATCATTAACAGTTTGAAAACAAAATCATATAACATTAAAAAAATTATTTCATTTCAAAAAAACACACATTATTTTAATGAGGAAATATATATTTGGTCATATATTCCATTTATAGTATTTATTACACCACTTTTTGGATATTATAATGACATAATCCATATTCTATATTTATAGCATATTTAATTTTTACACGCAAAATCATCTATCATGGAAAATAATTAAAAATTCACCATTGGATAATTTTGATTGATGATTTAAAAAATGATATTTGTTTTCCAAAAAAATTCTAAATAAAGTAATTTATATTTTAAAATAAAAACCATTATTTATATAAACATACTAGTTTTTATGGGATTTACATCATTATAGACTTTAAAAAAATATATGGATCTTTATTAAATTATATTATCATTTATATTTACAAAAATATTATTCAATAAAACTACTTCACAAAAAACATTTATTTAAATATTCATTGATTTATCAAAAAATATTGCTATAATTTAATCTATATACTTACCCAAAATACAATTTTGGTTTCCACAAATCAATATTTAATAATTATCAAACTCATTATATAATGTAATATTGAAAAGGGGTCAATATAATAATTAAATTATTAAAAATATAACATAAAAAAATCATTCTAATAGGGTATATATATAAACTAATTAAACTAGTGTGTTACATACGGGTAACGTGTGTGACTGTTGTAATTTCATAAGGTAGTTAGATGAACATTATTTCAAATTTGATATACATGAGCTTTAACCTCACCAAAAAATACATTTTTATGAGTTTTAGTTGTTGAATCTAGGCATGAAAATGGTCAAGGGAAATGCCCAGTGATTCCATCTCCCTTAGAAGCTCTGATAAATGGGATTTATTGGGTATGATCCAACTTGTTTAGGTCATCACTTATTCCTTTTATGTAAATTAGATTTTATTAAAATCGTTAACATATATTAATGTTGATGGTAGTTGAATAATATATACATTAACAATGGTTATGATTTTGTAATGGTATTTTAAGCCTGACAGATAAATTATGGATATATTTTTTAATTGTCTAAAGTTACAAAGGAAATATAGCGCATGTTATTTCTAAGACTAAGTTACATAATAAGGAATTTTATCTTTCATAACATAATTTAATTTATAAAATTTTGTATTGTTATCATTATCTAAGCATGTCTCGGTGAAATAATTACAAGAGTAATTCATAAAACATTTATGCATCTATTTAAAGTGTGTAATATTATTCAAATGGAATGGTGTTATAATGAGTAATAATATGGATTGATAAGCTGGATGGGTTGGATTCTAGTGGATGTATATTGAGGACTATTTGATATAGAGAGGCCCTGATCTTTGGTTCATGAGAGTCAAACCATAAGTAATAAAAATGATGGAATGGTAAAAGATCAATAAAAACGTAATAAGATTATCCTATATAATCTTTTATAAGATCATGGTTTTCAATATCATAGATGTAAAAATAGATTATCTTCTCAAGTATACATTAGAAACCATGTATGAGAAACCAACTACAATGAACAAAGTGTTTCTGATGCAGAAACTCTTCTTCCTGATGGTGGATAATGGAGAGTTGATGGAAGATCATTTCAATGACTTCCACATGATTTTAAAGTATTTAGAGTAATTTTATATGGTTATTAGTGGGATATTTTATTCTTTTCTACTTCAATCCTTACTACCATATTCAAGGGGTGCTATAGTAACCTTAAGGATAATATCAACTGGTTTGATGGACATAGTTTCTGGAGACTTTCACGATCTAATTTTGAATAAAAATATTCGGTGAACTAACCTATATGGAACAACTAGAACAACCTTTTGTGCATAATATATAGGACGTCCTTCTAAATGAGAATTTAATAACAATGGAAAATATATTTGAAAAATATGTTGAGGTGATTTTTCTGGGCCTGAACCCATATGTTGTAATGAAGGGAAAAATGTGCTTCTGAACAAGAACTACAATGACTAGGGGTTATTTCTAAAAATATTCATTTTGTAATATCAGATTTGAAACCCACAACTAATGAAGATAAAAATTACTTTTTTAATGTTTCAACTCTTTTTTTATGTATTACTAATTTTAGATCTTCTTGTACTTATACATTCGAGATTGGATTCATGTGAAATTATGTATCCAATATGATTTAAAAGGTTTATCCTATGGATGATAAATCTATAACAATTGTGGGAAATAAAGATGGTTGCATTTAAACTATGAATGAATTTTGTCTAGTGTTGGGAGAAGGATAAGCCTATTTTATATAATAACCTAATACAAGTAAGTTATTTTAATGAAATGGGGTTATATTAAACTTTGTTGGATGATATGTGGAATATCATATAAGGATTTATGGTGGTGTCTTATTGTGTAAAATAGGAATCATTATAACTTACCAGTAGTTTAAAAGAATAAAATCTTGTTTATTCAATAACTTATGAAATAATGACATTGTGGAAAATCTCAATTAGATGGAACATAAGGGGATGAAATTCTTATTTATAAAAGGTATATTGAAACACAATTACATAGACGAAGCCTTTTTTTCATTTACTAAAGATCCAGTTTAAGGGTTACTGGTAACCGAACAAACACAAAATTCAAAATTCAAATGGAGGATGGGTGACCACATGATCTAGATACCATTTCAAAATTCAAATTCAAAAACGAGGGGCATCATGACCGAACCTCGATCCTTGAGATGCCATAAACCGCACAGCCCAACGCATGCTCCCTATCATCATGAGTCATCACCGAAGAAGGACGCAGGAGACCATCCACCGGAAAGCTTCGTCACCAGCCCTACACCATCATCGCCGCTGATTATGTCATACTCATCACTCCAACCCATCCATCACAGAGGACCTCGCCGCCACTCCAAACAACAAGACGATGTTTCCAAACTCAGCAGCAAGAATTTATCACCACATAAACACCAACATCGAGAAGAATATCCAAAGAATGGTTGCAAACCCACCTTCAAGCAATCAAAACAGCATCCAAATAAACCAGCACCTTCACAGGTCATCAGAATCATCGTCAGAAGACAACCCCACCACCACAGCAGGGAACCTCTGACGCTGCCGCATCCGCCACCACACCATCCAAACTCCATCACAACAAAAGTGAAATCAACCAAATGAAAAAAACAAAATCAAAAACCAACATCTCCAGATCATCCTCTGCCGCATAGATATGCCGGAGGAAGGTCACGCCGCAAATAAAATCAAACTAACATCATACCCCATCGCCACCTTCAAATCCACCAGAGAAGAGCGCAAAAACCCCTAAGGCACTCGCATCCACCGTAGATTGAAGCTACGATCCCCAAACCACCAAGAAATCTCGACCCAGGACCAAATCCACACCGCCATCGAACCCACAAACCTGCCAATGGCGCATGCCGGAATATCCAGCGACCTTTGTCGCAACCCGGTCTTCCGCTCGTGACTCCAGATCTGACAGTGTCGAGAATCCTGAAGCACAAGAAACCCATAGGGGGTGTATGCGAGCCATCATTGGTTTTTTCTAATGGATGATCATATTACATTGTTACCTTAAAAGAATATTAAACATAGAAAATTTGAGTGTTCTTTATCATGTAAATTAATAGGTTTATCATAGAATTCTTTAGATAATGATAAATGGTAGAAAAGGAAACTAATTTAAATTTAAAATGATTAGTTTCTGATAATTGTAGTAAGTATAAAATCCTAGAGTTATAAAGAAACTATTTTAGGAATGTTTTTAATTAGAAAATGCCATACCAAAAAAACCAAAAAATAGTGTTTTATAGTGGATACATTAAATTTTTAATGAGATATCTGGGAGAATGCGGTTACAAGTCTGTTTCATTCAGGAATGTTGGGTGGAGGTAGTTAATTATACTACATATCTTGTAAATTAGAGTCATTCTAGAATGTTGGTGTTGGAATGTCCAAATGAAATATTGACTGGTAAATTGATATATTTTTCACACCTAAAAATATTCATAATTATCATATATTTATAAAGCAGTACTGGATAAATGGAGAAGTAGAATATTAAGTACCATTCTTGTTTATTTATAGATTATATATCTAAAAACATTGGATTTTTTTTGGGATAATGACCAACATAAGATCATCTAATTTAATAGTTTTTTCTTCAATGAAGTTGTATTATGAAATTATTGGAAAATGTATAAAGATTAAAATGATAACAAATAATAAATTCACTTAAAATATGTTCTAGATAAAATTTATGTAGGGTTGGTATGTGAATGTAATTCCAATATTCTATATAAATCAAAAAATATGTAGGGGTTTTTGGATGGATGTAAAAATCTAGAGAAATTACTAAGGATGGATGTTTCATCCCAAGGAAATATAGAATGGTAATCTAATATATGTCTTGCATCAGAAATATTTTATAAGTATCATATATTTCAAAATGAATACTAGATAATGGGATAATGGAGAGGATAAGTCCTTATCATGTTTATTTATTGGTTGTTTCTACATAAACATTCAAAGTCTATTTTAGGATAATGACATAATAATTTTATCTAATGTAATAATTTCCTCACTAATGAGGGAGTCTTGTGGAAGTATTATAACTTTTATAAATATTCAAATGATAAATAATAATCAATTCATGTCAAATATGATCTATAGAAAATTTCTATAGGGATGATAAGTTCAAGGAATGCCAATTTTAAATAGAAATAAAAAAATATGGAGGGTATTATAGATTGATTTTATATTTTGGAGATATTAAAAACTATGGATATACCATAATGCTGAAGGACTATAGAATATCTGGGAAAACTTTAAAAGGATGAAATTTTGGATGTGTGGTTCAAGATAGAGTGGAGCCATTATTTTAATTATAATTATACACCATGCTTAGACAACCAGTTAAAAGGTTTGGGATGAATATGAACTACTTTATTCAAATTGATTTAGTAGAACTTAAATTTCCATTATACGTGGAATCATTTAGATACTCAGAATAGTGAGAGTTATCATATAACCCTAAACTGTTACATTATCATCATGGGCGCATGATGAAAAAATGGCACCACATTGTGATTTCCTCACTCGAGGGGACATCATGTTTGGTATTGGTCACCCAACATACCATTTTTCTAGTCCTGTATACGGATTCATTCCTATAGTGACACCTAGATTCTCTGTCATAATTTTACCACTTCACAAAAAAAACACACACCCATCTTAAAAAATAAACAAGTCCTATCAAATGCCACTTCTTTTGGTGCATAGTCTAGACCCGCAAGATAGTATTGTCCATATCATTGGTACCCTACCATACCACCTCTATAACTCTATATGGATTGATCCCTTTCATCATGGGGGTACATAGAAACTCCCAAACACTTTTCCCCAGGCCCAACCCAACTTTAATTTTCAGTCCCTCGACCCCAAACCTCCCCAGGAAACACACAATGTGATATAGACTCCTACCATCCCCATTCACGTCTGGTTTTATAATTATTTCAACATGTGTCTCCCTCCCTCTTTTCTATCCCTGTTCTGATCTCTAAGACCCTTAAATTAATATCTGAGAGTCCTTTTCGGATGACACTAAACTGTGTGACATTTTCCAGAACTACGTTTGGTTTTAGTTCCATCTATATGGGATATGTAGGAACTCCCATACATTCTGTCTTCTGGTCCATCCCTAGGAGCCATAAATCATGCCCCCTATCCATACCATTGTCATGAAATCCTTTGAAATAATGTGTTTTGGATAACATTTCATAGGTTCTCATTTACGTCAGGTTTCCCGACAACCACACCATGTTTCATCCTTGTCTCTTCCCAACTTGGTCTAAGTTTTATGACCCTAAACAAAGATCTCCATATGGGAACTTCACATCAGGTTCCACTACTTCGCCACCATGTGAGCACTTCATTAAATCAATTCCCTATGTAATGTTCCACTCTACGACCTCGTGATTAAAGCATGCGACCCCAAGACCCTTGTATATGGAAAGGGACTTGAAACCCTCTATCTGATAACTATTATTGTCCTACTGAGATCCATCATGAAAAAGAGCCCAATGTGTGGAATTCTCAAAGGGGAATTCCTTATTTTCATATCCAGGCTTTATGAGCCATTTTTTTGGATCATAATCCTCTTAAATGACTGAAGAGACCCCCTTTATGGCCAAGTCCGATGCCACATTTCCTCACCAACCATCTTGGGCCAAGGCCCATGAAGACCTCAGACAACATTGGTGACACATCCCATGTTTCGAACATGGTCAACAATCAACCCTCATATATATATCCCCATTATAGGTTAACGCGAAGTGGGTACTGTGTTTCAAACATGGTAATTAGTTATCCTCTATCTCCACGCCTCTATAATTAGGATCTAGATCTCAGGTGTCATTATTCACATCCTTCCACTCCCTTTTGTTTAAGTGGAATTATAGCTCAATAAATTTTACATCACCTAGTATCTATGTGTATTAATTAGGTGGGTCAGTAATAGTGGGATTTCATTCACCTAGCATCCCATTTCCCCTAATTTTTGCCTCCCTATACTAGGAATGTCTCGTCACAACTCCTTTTTCCCACATCGAGCAAGAAATCACATGGGCTTAGTGGTTTTATAAAGATGTGTACTAGTATAGCCATACCACACAGGACTTTCATCCAACATGACATTGAACTGTGATCCCAGAACTATGTGCGTCTTGATTCCCATCCTAATGGGGTACGTATAAATTCCCGAAAACTTTCTATTGGGCCCAGTCCAACTTTCACTTTTGGTCCCTTGACCTAGAAAACTGCCCCCGAGGATACATGGTGTGGTGTGGACTCTTTGTTCCCTCCTTCAAATCGTTTTTATACCTACCACATCACGTACTCCCTTTTGGGATATCCCCTTTCATTATCCATCCTACCCTATGATGTTAAACCACACAAGTCTACATGTCCTCGACGCATGACATTAAACTACAGTTCTACCCGGAACAAGTTCTTGATGCCCCATGTTAATCATGGTATGCATCAGTTTCCTCACCATAGAGGATTACCCCTTACAGATTTGGTCTCTGACCATGTTGTGATTAAGAACTATTTGTTTCTTGATTACCATCCTAATGGGATATGTAGGAAATCCCATATGACTTGTCTCGGAACAATTCCAATCTTCACCTTCGATCACTCGACTTGAGGTCTCCCTCAGTATTACATGGTGTGTTGTGGACTCTTATAGTCCTCATTCACATTGGGAAATGTACCATACCATGTATTCTCTTTCTAGATAACCATGTTTTCAACAGATGAATTTAAACTGCGGTCATACCCTGAACTAATTTAGGATTCCCCATACTAAGTATGGAATGTGGCAGCTTCCTCTCTAGAAAGGATTATCCCTACCAGCGTTGGCCTCTAACCATGTAGTTCTCAAGAAATATGTTTGGCTTGATTCCCATCCAAATATTATACTTAGTGACATCCAAGAATTTTGACTCTGGCCTAGCCCTAGGGTTATTAACCCTTTTGGTCCCTCAGCCCCGATCGTGTTCTATGCAGAATGACCTTAAAACTATGTGCATCGTCTCACCATACGACGTTTAAACTATGTTTCTATAATCCTTATCAGTATGATGTAAAACTAAAAGGCACTCAAGGTCCTCACCAAGAAGGTCCTATATAGAATTATGCTTGATCCCTGATCAGACTGATGTGTTCACCTAATGTGTTTTCACCACGGTGTCATAATTTCAAGAGTGTTAGACTCCATTCGAACAGCCCATCAATCACCCCTACATTCTTTTAATTCCCTTAATTTGGATCCTCATTTTCTTTCACATCTAAAGGAACCCCATAATAGAATTTATGCTCATCCTAAGGCTCGCCTACTATCCTAGGACAACGTTCCGAAATAATAAGGATTAAAATTTTAGTTATTCCCCGTGTTTGAACATGGTTAGTGGTCGGCACTCATTTGTTATCCCCATCTCAGGATAACAAAATAAGGATACTATGTTTTAAACATGTTAAACATTTATCCTTTATTGTCATAACACCCCCCCCCACAATGTTTTAAATTCTAGGTATCGTGATTCACACCATCCATTCCCCTCTGTTCGTATTGAATCTAACTCCCATGGCATTACCCTGCTCGTGCACGAGAGTACATTGGGAAGATGGCAATTCGACTTTTCTGAGAACCTTGTTCCCTATTCGGGCCTCCCTCTTTCTCCCCAGAAATCTGGATTGGTTGTTAAAATCATGGATGCTCAAAGATTGTTCGACACTCTCATATTCATATTAAATAACAATGCAGTCATCCCTTGTTTCTCACATCAGGAACGGCCCACGTGATATTATGGATTGATCGGTATATATTTTGCAAATGTGATGGGAATGGAGTAAAAAATAATAAATAACAGAACTCGTGAATGTGGATATTATAAAAAATAAAATAATGAAATTATATTTAAAGATTTTGCATTCATTACAACACTGAAGGATCATCCCCTCCCATGGATGGGTTGAGCCCTTTGATAGAGTATTCCAGCTCTAGCACTCTCTGGATTGTGGCTTCCATGATCCGTTGTTTCTTGTTTATCTATTGTTCCTCCATGATGAATATGGTGTGTAGTTCATTAGCCACAACTTGGTCCCACTCCCCATCCGCTTAGATGGCTTCCATATCCTCAGGGGACTTCCTTATTCGTTCTTTGGCCTCTGTAAGCTGGACCTTCAAGCACAACACGAGATCCAATTATGAATTAAGGAAATAGGAGTTCTTGTTATATCATTCCCACAACCACTGAACCTCCCCTTCAGCCTCCTAGAGCCTCTTTATGTTCATTGATTTTCTCCAATTCCATCTCAATCCATGGATATGATCATTCTCCCAAATATTATCTACCATGAAGTCTCGAATGGGCTCATGAGGATGCTAAGAATCTACTCCCCCAGTGCATAGCTCACATAGCTGGACACAGAACCTCCCCATATGGTCTATCTATTTCACTTGAGGAGTCTCCCTGATGATTCACTTGATCAGCTTCCATGACCGACGATGGATGATCTTGATGTCTTCTTCATCAGAAGTTGTCTTGTCCCAGTCTGTGGGGCCGATAGATTCATATGTGGGGAACACCTCCAAAAACTCATCAGTAGGGTCTATATCTGGTGTCTGATCGGGCATTTCAGCACCAATGTTTCCCAGTTGGTCCTCGTCATCAAAACCCACCTCAATGATCTCAGGCTATGTCCTTCTGACGGTCCCGCCAATAATTGGAATCACTGAAGCTTTGTCAGTTCGAATGTCCGCTTATACAATCACTAGTGTTCCCCTAGGAATAGAAGTTCTAGGATCTCTAACCAACATCACCAAGGCCACCCATAGTATTTTAATAACTTTACATCTTAGAATACACAAATTTCAGTTAACCTGATCAGTAGACGGTAGTTACAAATTCTTTGAACAAGAGTTATAGAGATCAAACAGTTGGCCCCTATTCTGAGTTGTTTCCATAAAAAACTCAAGTCATGGCCTTCCATATATTATTGGGAAGTATGAACACTCTAGAAGGACCACCTGGGGTGTCGTGACCCTACCAGAAATAAAGATATCCATGGTCGCAGGTGCGAATCTTGAAGTTCCTGCACCCACATCCACTGTCGAGCGGGAGCAGGTTTTGCATATGAGGCCTTCCTATAAAGGTCAAATTTTACGTGAGAAGTCTTAAACAACCCGGATGGGGACTTCTGGGATGCTTTTTAATTTTTACCTAAAGTTCCTCTACAAATTCATCTAATTTCAGGTCTATGTTTCCGAACTCACCTTCCTCCAGAGGGCCCCCTTCACCGGCCTCCTCCCCCAAGGAGGACTCGTATGATTATTCTGGAAGAGGGAAGAATTCTCTAAATTCGGTAGCTGAATACTACGGGGGGTATTTTGGTCAATAATTACATTTACTCGATCTTTCATTGGGCATGGAACACCTCGAGAGTGCACAATATAGACCATTTCGATGAGGTGTTGTTCCCCCTCTTCCTGGGATACAAAAAAACCGGCCCTCAGAGGATCGATCCCCAGAAAATCCATCTTGAGGTGATTCAAATGTTGCCACATCTCTTAAGGGTTAAGTAATTGCTTGTTGAAGTGTAAGATATCCTAAAACTATAATAATATAGTGTTCTCAAGCATGTATACGTGGCATAACTGCTTCCCTGGAGCCTGGATGTGTATCCTATAGAACTCCCTAAGTGGCATCCCCTCTAGCTGACTCCTCTCCTCAGGGACCGTTGGGTCTGCTGCTTCCACCTGCCTCTCAACTGGCATAGGTATTTCCACCACTATAGCCCCACAACCATGGGATGTCCTTGTCGCATTCCAACCAGGACCTCGATGTTGGGGAGCCACTCTGTCACTAACACAGATGGTCTGCTTCTTTAGCATCTCCACTGGGCAGGCTTCCTCCTAGCTCATGGCATATTCCATTAACAACATGTAGACAACCATGAGTGGAGGTAGCTTATTCCACATCATCCCATACAATTGTGTAAACATGAGACACATTTTCCTCATCACACATGGGTGGTCCTCAAGTAGCACCCCCAAGTAGACTCGCGGGGTCAGCCACTGCATGCACTCAAACTGCCTCACGAAACAGTGTGGGGTGTATGGTTTGTAGAGTAGCTCACGGTCAACCAGTGCCACCAGAACACCACCTAAAAATTCCATGAGGTAGTAATGATGCTCTTCTATCCCATGGCCATCATTAGTGATCACACATGTTAGAAACATGAACGGGTGGAGGTCAAAATCATCTGCCTTCCAAACCCAGTTTAGTACCAGATGCAAGGTAAATTGGTCGGAAAACATCCCACCGCATTCAGAATGAACAGTTGGAAATATAATCCTTTACAGGTGGTGGTGTTTGGATATTAATACACAACCCTAATATCCTCCGTCATCCACCCATTCATAGGATGTAATGGCTTGCATATCCTCTATGGATTCTTACCCTCGTCGATGTGCCATAACACCTTATATAGCATGGAGAGCATCAGGACTCAAGGTTTGACCTGCTCCCTAGCCAACAGTGTAGATGCCATAGTGAATGTGCTTGGTCGCACACCCATGTTTGTGTCCCTCAACGGTAGAATCCGACTGTAGATAAACACTAATATGAATGCAGCCAACCTATTCACTAGTTTCTGATTAGTACTAACACTGAATCCCTATGTCTTCCACTGGCTGTTCTTCGGGAGTCGCCAATATGAGTGCTCCTTGCTGCGCTGGACCCCCTTCGGGGAGGTTCGAGGCCTCGCCAGAAACTATCTATATTTATTGAAATTCATGAACTGCTTGAGCCAATGATTAAAGTGGATGTCCCTCACCAACTTCTTATCCTCCCTGGCACCAGGTCCATCAAAGCCTTTGCAAGTGGTTGCATTTGCTCTGGGTCTTCCTAGGTATTCGCAACTGGGAGGAACTCTTCATACATTTCCCCTAGTACCAGGACCCTCGATATCTTGTGCGAGTCCCAGTGGTTAATAACAACCACCCCATGGTAAAGATGGAAGGTATAGGTCCTTGAAGACCAACTACATAAAAACTATGGCATTAGCTTATTTAGCTGATTGATGTGAAATTGGGAAGCCTAAGCCACCTCATATAGGCCCACCCGCCTCACCTCTGCCCCAAACTCCTCACATGAGGCACCTACCTAGTAGGCCCATACCCAGTGGTATGTGAAGTTGCTACACTAGATAAAATCCCACTCATTAGTCCACCCCTTATCAGAGTTCCCCAAGGCACCTACAAGATTGGGTGGTATAGTAGGGGTTGTCTTTGGAAACAATTCCTTCATGTCAATGTTATTCACATGGTTTTACAGGCAATCGGTGTTGGCAGGTGTTAAATCCTCCCAATTATGGCCTTCATCCATGATGAACCACTAGAGATGGCATGAAAAATCCATGAACCAGTAAACCAGCTCATCCTTGCTCACTACAGGAATTAAGATGTCATCTCTTAGACCAAATCCATAAAATAGAAACCTTTTTCATAGGGGATAGTTTTTCTGACCCTCTGACAGTAGCTCCACCTGTGACTCAGGGTCCGTATGGCTCCATATGTGTTCCCTAATGCTCGATTTATTAGCCATTTCTTCTCTCTGAGTAGCATCCAGAAGGAGCCCCCTTGTATCTTCCTGATGAGCAATTCAGTCTTTATGTTTTTGAGTTTTTTGTCTTGGAATGTGAAGCATGATCATATAGCCCAAATCACAATTCTCGATCGTAGAGATGGTTTTCGGATCCCTTCCATAGACCCAGAAACCACAAGCTGCAGAGCTCACCCTCACAAAGTCGAAGGACTCGCTGTGCACCATGAATTAGAAAGGCCTAATTCACAAAGAACAATCAAAGAGCATGCGGAGATTTGAGATTCAAGAGAACAATCTATAAAATGTGAAGGTAAGAAAGTAAAAAATATATAAGTCAGCCTCCCCTATTTATAAGTGATGACCCCCTATGCTTTGCGGAATGTCCGACTGCGGTGAGATTTACAGAGCTCTCAACCCACACGCTGCCTCTCCACAGCGGGATCCTTCTTCGCGACCTTCTTTTTTGCGATTGGATGAAAAAAATTGGTGACTGACCCTCAGATATAGGCCCCATTTCTCTCCCTGGATCCATGTCTACGGGGGGAGGGCATTTATTAGTGCCAACATATGAGCATATGATAAGCATCAAAAAGAGGAAACCAACTCCAAAGGGGATGCCTCGCTAAAACCATTTTCATATCCCTACATCGCAGTTGGTCCGATGCCAGAGCCCTGGACTGTGGTCACCACAGAGAAAAGAGGTAGGAGGCTCCATGGTTACGATGCAATTGACCTGGAGCTTTGTTCCATGGAGGGAGCTGAATAGACCTCTGTGAACCCGTGGAACATGACTGATGCCTCTGTGAGCACCATAAAGTGAGATTCGTGCAAATGATGGGATGATTGTCTGCTATGCGGTTACTACAAACTTGACATAGTTCGAGTCTGATCATATTGTGCCATGTGGTGTTTTATGGAGCCGTCTCTACTTCCTGTCGCCCCTCGCCTATAAATAACGGGCTCCCCCTACGCACAAAGGATGGATACTCCGACCTTTCTCATTCGCTTCTTTTAAATCGTGATGCACCTTCTACTATGCGAAACCTAGAAAAAATGAGCTCTTCTAGTTCCTTGAGATTTGTGAAGCACCCTTCCCTTAGCTCAAATACAACCCCTCGGGGAGGCTTCCAACGTAACCATAGTCAATCCACCCATCCGAACTACATGGAATTTTATCCTTGTCATGGTAGGCTACGTAGGAAGCCTCCCTGAGGTTCAATCCCAACACCTACTTGACCCGACCCCCTTCATGTCGGTTCACATTTGTCCAGCATGAAGATAAACTGCATCCACCCATCCTAAACTATGTGAAAAATGATCCTTGCCAAGGCAGGGTACGTAGGAAGACTCCCTAAGGATCAGGCCCAACACCTACTTGACTCGACCTCTTCACATCGGTTCACCTTCTTCCTCCATGACGTTAAACTACATCCACCATTCTGAACTACATGGACATTGATCCTTGCCAAGGATTGGTACATAGGATTCCTCTATGAGGTTCAATACCAACACCTACTTGACCGGACTCCCTTCACCTCGGTTCACCTTCATCTGGCATGAAGTTAAACTATATCCACCCTTCCAAACTACATGGAATTTTACCCTTTCCAAGGCATGGTACATAGGAATACTCCCTGAGGTTCAATCCCAAAACCTACATGACCCGACCCCCTTCATGTTAGTTTACTCTACCTGAACTACAAGGAATTTGATCCTTTCTAAAGCAGGGTATGTAGGAAGCCTCCATGAGGTTCAAGACCAACACCCATATTTCCCGACCACATCACATCGGTCCACCCTCATCTCGCATGATGTTAAATTGTACCCATTCAAACTATGACGGATTTGATCCTTGTCTTCTAGACAAGGTACATAGGAAGGCATCCTGAGGTCCATCCCCAATTGATGTTAAGTCATTGTATTTTCCATTCTACGGTAAGATATTGTGTTCCCCAATCGACGGTATGCCAGTGTGTTCCCCAATCAACGTTAAGCCATTGTGATCCACATATAGTGGTAATCCTTTGTGATCTTAATCCAACGGTTAGCCATTGTGATCTCTATCTAGTGGTAAGATATTATTATCCCAATCTAGTTGTAATACATTGTCAACCTAATCATAAGTAAGCCGTTTGTTTCGGATGCTTTTACGTCGGGGCACGCGCGCGTGTCCATCACGCATGGGAGGATGTGCGGCTTGTTGCCCCACATTCCCGCTTTCCAAAGGAGGGCGGCATCCGTTCCTTATTTAGGGACGTCTGTTCCTTGATCAAAACCGGGATGATGGGATGTTGGTTCTTCCTTCTATGGATTCCTCCTCGGAGCTCGTCACCTAGTCTGGGTCTCCCTCATAGATTTAAGACGGGTTCGTGAAGCTCATTCCCGATGCCATATCTGCATGGACGCTAGTTAATTATGCTGATTCCGTCGAGACGCTCTAAGGGGTCTTGTCGGGGCAGCAACCTTCGGTGAGGATAATGGTCACGTTAGGGTGTCTTTGGCATGTCTTAACGCTAGAGATCGGCATGACTGTCTTCTGTCCCTTATCACAGGGCTTCTCGAGGGCGTGGAAGCCCGAGGCATCCCACATCGAACGTGGGGAATTATGTACCATCTAAGATTTTCCCCAGCTTTCCATGTTTAACACGGGGTATTCCGCGAGTTTAAAATCTTTCGGAGATGGATCAGAATGATTGAAACACTGAGAGAGGATCATATTGAAGGAACCCCTAGGGGAACACTGATGTTAGGGCCAGCACGTGGGCGGCTTCCCGGATACCATAGAGTGGGATGGGGTGGCATGATCTCACTGGGATGTGGGGCCCAGGTAAGGATCAGAAGGGATGCAGTTATGGTCTTGAACCTTGTGGAGGCTTCCTACGTATCCCCATGGCAGGGAATCAAATTTTGTGTAGTTCGATGATATGGTGGGACACCTGAAAAGGCGACCTGTGAGAATGGATGCATGGATTGGAGCCTCGAGGAAGTAAGATCTCCGGGCTAGGGCATGAGCTTCCCAAGGCATGTGGGCTTGAGGGGGGAAGTCACGATAAGATGTGGTTGTGAGTCATGGGGCTTATGCTTTGAGATGGCCCAAGAGGGGGAATACAGTTTAACGTCATGCGCGACGAGATACAACTTAACGTCATGCGGGACGAGGGCATACAGTTTAACGTCATGCGGGACGAGGTTCTAGGGATTACGCTCTGAGGAGGCCCATGGTGGACAAGGGGGTTACGCTCTGAGGCGGCCCATGGTGGCCGTGGAACCGACGTGGAGAGGTTGGAACGACCGGGTGGTGGGCTTGAACCTCTTGGAGGCTACCTATGTACCATGATTTAGCACGGATCAAAGTCCACATAGTTCGCTAGTATGGGGCTTACGCTTTGAGGCGGCCCATAGGAGGATGTCATGGTCGATGCATGCTCTAAGACCATGTCAGTCATGCTCGGTGTGAGAAACAGGAGGCATCAGGGACCAGATAATCACGTCGCGAAGGGTGAGTCCATGAGAAGCGGAATGGGGCTTACGCGTGGAGTAGACCAAAGAGGAAATAGGGACTTATGCGTGATTAGTGGCCCTGGGTGCCAGGGCTTACTCCAGGGTGGAGGCCCGTGGTATGACAAAGCACAGAGGGAAAGGGACTCCACTGGCCTTGGTAGGGGGGAAGTATGGAGGTGCATTGGTGCAACCTTCTGTAAGAGAGGCTAGGGTCTTAGGCTCTGAGGCAGCCCTTCCCCCACGGACAAATGCCACTCCGACAGGGAATATATCATTCCATGTGAGGAAGAATCCATTTTTGTGGAGACGAGAGGCGTAAAAAAATTCCGAGCTGGGGGGACCCTACGTGCGAAGCACAGGGTCGGACCACAGTTTAACGTCATGTGTTAAGGATGAAGTGCTTAGAAGTTTAACATCATGCAGCTTGGATGAGGTGGGTTCACTCCACACCCCTAGGGCTTACATGCCCAATGCCCTCTACCCCTTGTGGGAGGGAATGCATCGGCAAGGTCGTAGTGAAGGGGGGTCGTAGGGCGAACCATTGAGGGTTCCACATTAGCGGGGATATGCGAAGAAGCAATAGTCATTATCGTGCCTATGCGGAGAAGCATAAGGCAAAGAAACGCAATGGGAAACACCGCCCAAGGGACCATGAGGTTACTTTGTACGAGCCTGAAAGGCCGTACTGGAAAACAACGCATGGCGCGCATGCTCGGCAGGGGAGACATCAGGTGCCGGTGCGGAAAGGCAGCCAAGGGGCGTTAAGGTGAAAGGGTCCTGGGTGTTGCGTGCAAAAGGAAGGTTTGCATGCAAAAAAACAGGATGGCGCACAATAGAGCCAGATGATTTTACGGATAGGTGATTGCGCGCAAGGTATTGCATGCATAGAAGGGGATTGCGCCCAAGGGGCAACGATCACACGCAAGGGAAGTACCCAGAGGAGGAGGAAACTTCACTTAAGCCAGTGGAGTTGCGCGTAAAGGAGAACCTCGGGGAAAGGTTGCGCGAAAAGTGGGATTACCTGGAAGTCATATTACGTGCGGGGGAGTTGAATTGCGCGCATGGGAGCCGATCTGAATTCTACGACCCCTAAACCGCCATGGGTCGCCTTCTATTTATAGGCATCAACCGGCGCAGAATCCAGGCGGCGCGCGAAAGTTTTCGCGATAGGAACCGTCGGCGCGCATAGCTTCACCGCGTGGAACCAGGACATGCAAAATTGCGCGCACCAGTGGCTCGATTATGCGAATCCTGAGAATTCTTCGCACGCACATCATTATTTCTCTCAATTCCTCCTTTATTTCGTGAACCACTTCCCTGGCCTTCGGAGCAGGCCTCTGATTCCGAATATGACTTCGCTTTGCCATTTCGAAACTTCCTCTAGGTGTTGGGGACTTTTTTTTGGTGTCTACAAATGCCCCCCCTCGGAATTGGATCGACGAGAGGTCACAATGGTCGGATTCCTATGGAAATGCCGAAACACCGGAGTAGGGCCAGTCCTAGGCGCTTCGCGTGCAAACAACCTACGCGAAGCGCGAAACAAAAGATCAGTGCGGAATTTTCTCTCCGCACGGTGCGGAACCCTGGCCTCGCCTATAAAAAGGGGCGCTGGGTCCCAAATCCATACCCCAACTTTTCCACACGATAGGCTTATAGTTCTCGTGTGCGAAATTTCTCCCTCAACTGCGTGTAAAAATTCTCTAGCAGTGAGAAATTCCTTCCGAAATTCGGCCGTCCTTGCGCGCCTACTTGGGATATTCCGTGCTTAGTGCACCGATTGCATGCCCATCTTCTGGATTTCAGGCTGGCACTTCATATTTTGCGCAACACTCTCCGATTCTGCACACTACATCCCAGTTTCGTGCAACTCCCTAAATATTCGAGATGGCCGCAAACCGAGTTGATAAGGGGGGAGTCGCTGCTCGTAGGACCAAAATGGCAGCAAACGAGGAGGTTTATGGCACCAAGGTGATCGTTCCCAACAACCTGACCTTGTTCAATTTGATGATTCCAGCCTAGAAGATGTATCCCCTATCTGAGAACCTCCTGCTCTAGAATTTTGGCATTCTGGAGGAGGTGCCCCTACCGGGTTTCGAGGTGGACACACCGTGGTCATGGGTGACCCGGGAGGACGAGCTTCCTCACTACAACATCACCAAAAATGGTCGTCCTACCAGGGAAACCAGACATATAGACGTATATGTCCTGAACCCAAGGACCAGGACCATTACCAGGGACGAGCCTGTCGCAGATAATTCTCCATCCCTCTACGCAAGCACATTCCTTCATAGCGTCATGGATGACACGAAGGGCTGGCTGAAGGATTGGGACCTACGGTCCGGGGGTAACTTCACCAGCGAGTGGGCCTGGGCGTTCTGGGTTCGCCATACCTACGACCAGTTCGGGGATGAACTGTGGTATATTGGCCTGTTCGAGGTGGTATGGACGTCACAGTTCCACTTCCACCGTCAACCTGCGCTCGGGCCGGAGCTATTCACCCAGTGGTCTCCTGATACCAATACATTCCACCTTCATCATGGGTAAGTTGGCATTAGTCTCTGGGACGTTCACTGCATCAGAGGTATCCCACTAGAGGGATACTAATACGGAGAGTTCATTCCTCCAAAGAACACCTGGGAAGACAGGTCACAGATGCCCATGCTGATGTGGCACCTGCTGGAGCTGGCCAAAGAGAGGTTGGGGGTCAAGGACTTCCTGAAGGACATTGCCTACAATGGCTTGTTCAGCCTGATCCTTGAGAAAGATCCGACCGTCAAGATGTCGGGACGGGGTAAACGGTGCCCAACCGCGGCTCAGAGGAGCAGGGATGGGTCATACTAGAAGACCCTGGAGGAGGGGAAATAAAAATCATGGGGTTATCACGTCATCGAGGCCCGGGACCTGAATGTTCGGTATGTCGGGTTCCTTGCCGCCTTCTTGAGTGGGTGGCTCCTGCCGGTGCAGGACGCGAGGATGGGCATCCGTCCAGCAACACTGGTGATGGCGGGTACTATGGTCGCCAACAAATGGTTCAACTTGGGTGTCCCCATACTAGCCAAGCTGTATGCCATCCTGGGATGTATCTCACGAGGGCGGTCACCTCGGAGAGTATGTGGCCCCTTCCATATCTTCCATGGCTGGGTGGCGGCTCACCTCGGCGGGTACACTTTCCCAAACGCCATCCGTCCTCCGGGAAATGGCCTGCGACCATCCTTGCTGAACATCGTAGGGGTGGCGCCGATGACGTTCAATGAGGAGGGCGTGAGAATCCGCATCGAAAACCACAACAACTTCCACTTCTGCACAATCCCCACCCCGGTCGACCAGATGGTGGACAATGGGAGAGGCTCTCTAGAACAGCAGGAATATTTCCAGAGCATTCGAGGTGGGGTGCTCATGGCTCGGATTGACGGGAAGGTGATCTGCGAGCCTTATGTGTCGTCCCGATTCGCCAGGAAATTTGGGTGCCTCCAACGAATGCCGAAGAAGGTATTCACGGCTGTCTAGAAGGAGAAGAATCCCTACGTTCTGCGCCAGATGTGGTTGATGTTTACCACTTTCGGCTATGGGGATGTCATTACTCTTCCTCCCACCAGGGTTGATGCTGGACTAGGAACCGAGTATGTTGAACATTGGACCATCGCGTACCCTGAGGGGCTTTTATGCAAGCGGGTCCGACAACTCGAGGTTACTCGCATGGAAACCGGGCGACGGGGGAGAAGGAAAGGGGCTGCTGGAAGGGGGGAACCAGGGGTGCGTTAGGCAGTGAGGCATGCGCAGGCTGGGACTTCAGCAGTGGGAACATCACACAGTGCCTCCGTGACCTCATTGCCTGTGGGGGTGTCACATGAGGCGGCCAGGGAACTGCCCAGGAAGGAGATAAGATACCTGCTCGAACCTTCCCAAGATGCAATTTTCCCAGCACTGTGGTCAGCCTGGATGATCCTGCGACAATCGCTGAGCATTAAAGTCGTCTGGCAGAAGATCATGCAAAACGGTATCCACCTGCCAGAGGTCAGGCTCGTTCGAGTTACCGACCAGGTAAATTTCCATCGGCGGCATGCTTATCTGATGGCCATGGACACATACGCGCGCCAAAGGGGTCGGCATGCGGAGCCACCTTTCCTAGTGAAAGTGATGCTTGGCCAGGATCATGATCCGGAAGTGATGCTACTGAGAGAAGGCGACAGTGACAAGGAGTCGGAGGGGGAGGAGGAGACCAGAGAAGACGAAGGTGAAGGAGAAGATGAAGAAGAAGGAGAACCCGAAGATGAGGGGTCTCAAGGGGCTACCTACCAAGGGAGTCTCTGAGAGAGCGGCGAGATTGTCGGCTCTGATCTCAACATAACTGAGAAACTAGAGGTTTGTCTCTATCTTCATTCATTTTCCTTCTTCATCCATTCTTCTTTACAATTTCCAAACTGTCTCTCTACCACACTCAGGAGTGGATGAGTGTTGGATGGGCATCCCCACTGGAGGAGGGAGGAGAGGAACCGGTGGGACATGATGGGGATCTGACACCCATCATTGAATTAACAAGCGCAGAGGGGTCTCCCGTCATGGCGGCTCCTGCAGCGGTCGGAACACTGGAGACCGACACTCTGGACTCTTGTAAGTCTCATGCTTCACTACTGGCGCTTGTTATCAAAAGATCCCAACTAATCAGCATACGCCTTGCGCAGTGATCTCAACATTGGAGGCTCATCAGGCTACGGAGCCCGGGCCGTCTGTGAGTGGACCAGTGGCAGACATACCACCTCATTCAGAACATGCTCCCTACACTGAGTCGACCATAGAAATTGGTGATCAGGGGGCAGCGGACACCAGCAGCACTGTTCTTGAGGTGAGGTCGAAAGCTGACGGAGGCATCGTCGCTGCTGGGGCGAGAGAGGAAGGTCGCCCAGATGTCGAGGATCCTATTCCTCACGAGGACATCTGTTGGCGCTCCTTTCGTCACAGAATCTAAAAATCAGAAAAGGGAAATGACTTAGCACAAATTGATTCATTATTTGAAGAAAATAACAAAATTCGACAAAGGAATGAACAAGGAGAAGATTTCCCATAAGTCGCAAAAGTTTCCTCATAGTCGCGCAAGTCCACTTGCGCGGCGCATTATGGTCGCGCAAGTGACTTGCACGACCTAAGTGATAACCGCCCCGGGGTCTTCTCCTACCTATAAATATTCCTTGTGGGCCCCCCATCCTTAAGAGTATTTTTTTCATAAACTCAGATTTGAGATCCCTGTGCCCTAGTCTCTTATCAAAGCTTCTGAAACACTTCTAAGGTAATTTCTTACCTAGAACGGAAGATCTAATGAGGGGGAGGAAGGTCTAAGGGTTGAAACTCATCAACACTTGCGCACCTGAGTGGCCAGCCCTTAAGGGAAAATGGCCACACTTGCGCGCCGCCTTACTCCTTCAATAGATCTTGTGCACCCTTCTTCTGGAAGAACCTCAAGAGGATTCTAAAGGCTTTAATGAAGAGTCGCTCAAGTATTACCCTGCTGGTTAACCGTCGTGCAAGTACACCATGTGTCGCACAGGCATACATGTGCGACCAGGACTTGCGCGCCCACGCAGTACCTGCGCGCCTTCCAGGACTTGTGCGCCCCTGCCTTTTTGGGTGCCCTTCTTGCCCATTTCACCCCTCTTAAGCCATTCCACCTTTCCTATTCAAGATTCGGTCTTCAAGACACTCTTCAAAGCCATTTATAGCATGATTTCTTGATTTGACTTCCTTATCTGAAAGGAATTCTGTGTAATATCTCTCAAAACCTAGTGATTTACACATCTTTATGTCACTAAAGATTCAGATTTCATTCATTCAACCTCATCCTTTAAGATGAGAGAATCCTTAACCTGGGTTCCTTTTCAGGAATAATCCCCAGTCATAAGTCCTCTAATCTGAGAATCCTCCTTAGGAGAAATCCCCAATTCTTAAAAGTTCCCAAATCTGGGCATCCTCCTTAGGAGTAAGCCCCAGTCCCCTAATTTGGGAATCCTCCTCAGGAGTAAGCCCCAAACCTTAATTCCCTTAACCAGGGCCTCCTTTTCAGGAGTAATCCCTAGTCTCAAATACGGGCATCCTCCTTAGGAGTAAGTCTCAGTCCCCTAATTTGGGCATCCTCCTCAGGAGTAAGCCCCAAACCTTAATTCCCTTAACCTGGGACTCCTTTTTAGGAATACGTCGCAGTCTTAATTTCTCTTAACCAATCCTAATTTACCTTTAATATGGGATTCCTTTTCAGGAGTAAAACCCAATCATAAGTCTTCTCCTAATTTGGGCCTCCTTTTCTGGAGAAAGCCCCAAGTTAGAGTATTCAAAATCTCCATGAAGCACATATACCTTTATGGACCCTGTTCCTAGATTTCTTCCCTAAAGTAAATCCTAACCTTCATTTATCTGGGAAGTCATACATACATAAGACCCACATTATTTCTTATGATTGCATCTTTCAGGGCACAAATTGTCTAATTTTTACCAATACCTCTTGTTTCTCACACCGAGCATGACTCACGTGAGCTTAGAGTATAAAAGTAATTGTGACATCCTTCTTTGAGCCATCAATCATAAACATCATACTCCCTTACTCGAACTATGTGGGTTATGATTCCTTTTCTAAACAAAGGATATGTAGGTAGCCCGTCTACGGGTTCGATCCCAACTCTAAAATAATCCATGTCCTTCTGAATGACAATAAACTTAAAGTGCCCCACTGAGTGGATTTAAAACTAGCATGGTCATCATAATGACCAAGAGACTTCTGTATAAATATGTCGAAGGGTACCATTGACCAAGAATCTCTAATAAATACAGATGATTCTCTATTGATGAAGAACCTCGAATACATACAAATGATTCTCTAAATTTATTACATATTTAATCATTGATTGTCAGATATGAAGGAAATCTCATTTTATACTTGGTAATGTAATAAGGATTCACAAACATAACCTAAATCTATAAATACAGTCCCAGAGTAGACAATAATTCCCCTCAAAAAGGTGTGATGAGTCCAACCTCCCATCCTCTGAACCAATGCAAATTCTTAAGCCTCATCAGTCCACAAACTAATGAGCACCTACCTTTACAAATTAGGTCCGAATGGATGTGGAATAATTGGATGTTTTCGGTTCTATGAACAAACCCGTTAGAAACCGATCGGAATGTTTGAACCTCCCATCAAGGCGGTCATCCCCGGATTCCAAGGGAAACAAAAATGGTGAACCTGACGTGAATCCTTAACCAAGTTAAAATAATGTTTTACCCATTTGTTAGGCCCCTATTTAAGACTCAATGAGAGGGCCAACAAAAACGATAATTTAAATATGTGCTCATCCAAAATATATAGTGGATGAATTTATCTTGATTACGTCTGTTATATCAAACAGGCTCTCTTTTCCAATATCTTCTGCATTTCTAGAATGGCTGATCTCAAGTTCACACCTGTGAATACTGCTGCTGTAAATACCACTACTGCTACTCCTGCTGGATCGTTGTTCGCTCTTAGGATGATATCACCTACTCAACGTCTTCAACGCTGGGTATCAAACGCACAGGTTAAGGAGTACCGTCAATACGGTACCATCCCAACTCTGGAGGCTTCCCGACAAGCCCTCTAAGTAAATAACTCACATCGGTCGTCCGGACAACGACGACCAGTGATAAAAAAGCAGGCGGTGCTGACTACCGTATCCAACCGTTTCGGGTCGTTATCCTGGGAACACAATCACCATTCACTCCCTTATTCTGGGGAGGTGAATGAGCAGGTCCCTGAGGACCTTAATTCAAACAGACATGAGTCCTTCCCGAGGGCTCCCACCAATAATCGCCACCAGACTTGTGTGGAAGTGCGCCCTCAACATGATGAGGGTACCGACTCCAGGAGTTCGGCTCGGGTTCCTCAAACCTTAGCAAGCAAGACGAACCACCAGAGGCAGAATCCGGTCAATAGTGAGCAGGTTCTCATTTATGCCATCTTCGGAGAAGTACACCAACCTAACTTGGTGGCAAGCAACGAGTAGGCACATACACCTACCCGTTTTAAACCCGCTGTCCAGCAGACTCGTCTGGTTGCATCACACCAATCCCGCCTGGCAATTCCGGCGGAGTACTATAGGCAGGAACATACAAATGGTTATACATCATCAGCTAGTCAGCAGGCTCGTTTGACTACATATGATGGATCTCGTCAACCACGTTTGGCGAAGTGCAATAAGCAGGAATATACACCTGCTAGTATTAATCAAGCCTACCAACAGTCTCGTATGGTAGCATTCTGAGAAGTTAGTCGGAAAACCCCGACAAAAAATATGAGGCATACCCAACTCTCTGCCCCCACACTTGAGTACTTTCAGAATTCACTGACAAAAAAAGGAGGACATGAGCAGGCACATACACCTGCACCAAGACCGGAATGTACGTATATTCCCATTCCGGCAGCTGAAGTCACCAAGCATATTCTATCAATAGTGAAAGATCAGAAGCAAATCCCTGCTCATATTCTGGATGCCTGCCAGGATATTATAACAAATTCAGTGGTATCTCAAGGAAAGACACATAAATCTATCCCTACCAGTGGAGTGATACATCAACAATTCACTCCGAAACATACACACACATCTGTTCCAGTCCAAGAGGGTTATGGGGCATACTCCCCCATATCATACGGACGAACAAGTCAGGCACATACACCTGATTTGAGAGGAGATCTTCAGCCTAACCTGCCAATCCTTTCTGATCAGGCACATACACCTGCTCAGAGCAACCACTTTCGTCAACAAGTGGTTTCCAAGGCGAGTAAGATGGCGTCTAAGAAAAAGACCCACCCAGCACAGTCAGGAGATCAAGAGCCAATCTATAACAAGGCCTTGCTCGATGCTGGAGTCCTTGAAGCCCTCATAAAATTATCTGTTGGAATTAAAGATTCTACTCCCTCAGTTCTCAATAGTGGGAACATTAATTCTGAAGGTCTTAAACAAACACTTCCTCATGAAGGCTTTCTTCATGACAATTCGGTCGATCTCGAAGTTTCATCTTTAGATGAGAGCCACAGGAACCCTCTGTGTTGTCAGAAGACCAAGGAGCAAGAGATCTCATCTTTTGCTATAACCCATTATGGTGGTCCTCCCCATGATGATTAATTTCTCTGCGAAAGTCCTCTCCGCAGTAGTGATGCACATTGCCCGGAAAATGATTCAGAGGAAAATGTAGTGCCTATAAATCCCTCTTATCTTGAGGCACTTGCAAATGCGAAACCAGTCATGTTTGAAGCTTCATCACTAGTAGGTGAAATACTTTCTCAATCAGAAGATATCCCAGGGTGTAGGTCATTCTCCGAACCACCCCTAAATCATGCATCTTCTAGTTTGATCAATGATTTCTCTACCAATCCTGTTGAATCCAATGAAGCAACAAGGAAACACCAACTCTGGTCAAATCAGGTAGAAGAATCTTCATCAAATGATAAAGAGGAAATGCTGAATATGAGAAAACAACTGGAAAAAGGTGAAGTGTCAGTCATGTTTTGGCCTCTGGATGACTCTCAATATAATATTCCAGAAATGTTGATGGAAGATGAAATTCATGATATTCGTCTCAACATATGGAAAACTCTTTGTCAGTTGAAAAATAAAGCATTATCTTATGATGAATATGAAAATCATCTTATGATAATATAAGGGTTACAACGTCAGATTGATTTGGCATCTCTATCAGTCTCTCGATATCCGAAGGCTGAAAAGCAGCAGAGAGCCCTTCAACGTTCATGCTTTGGCGCACTGAAAAGATTGCATCAGTTAATTTCCAATGCCCCATCTGGTATTCGTGTTAGAGGATGGGGTGTTCATGGAGCACTGCATTTCACGGTGCTCTCCAGTCAGCAAAGCCTGCCAAAAATGGTCTCATGCAATGTTATTTCCCATGGCCAGCCATAGTCAATGGGCTTTGTTTGTAATCAAAAGCTATCCCAAGAATAGGCTTCAACTAGTTCCTCCCAAAATCAATAATATAGAGAACAAGTTGTTGAATTACTCTTCCATCAAGCAAACAAGAATATTGAACAGGCCTCTCATTTGAAGCAAGCACGTCACCAAGTGACAGAAGTTTCGGAAATCATACAATGGTCTTTTGAACCGGGTGATAAAAGCATATACAGATTAATGCATCCAGCTAATTTCTGGACTAAGGTTTGAAAGATCAGGAGGACTTTCAAGAAAGTCTCATACATAGCATGTCAAGAACCACCCCAACTCGCCAGACTGGGGACTCTTTTAAACCAAACCTCAAAATCAACAAAAAGGATTCGGGGAGTTGAGCGAGAACAGTAGGAACAACCCCAGTACACTGGACTGGGGACTTTTTCAAATCATCAATCCCCTCCTCAGAGAAAGTCGGTCTTTTCTCGGTTGGGTAAGAAACCTCAAGAGGAACGAAGAGCCAAATTATCAAGAGATTCCCTCCAAATTACGGTTCATCAAGAAGTTCCTAAGGGATTTAATCAACAAAAGGCAATGTCTTATCAAAGGCATAGAAGAAGACAATATCACAGAAATGATGATAGAAGGGATACGATGAGTTAAGCATAGATTAATGTCATCAATGCCGTTGTTGTTGATCCACCAGATGAGGCTCACTCAGGGGACTCAGATGAAGAGGTTCCTGCTCAAGAAGATGTACACACTGATACAAATGAAGAAGGTGTGCGTACACAAAGTCAAAGGATTACACAGAACTTAAGTAATCCTTCGAGTAACCCACTTCCACCTCTCCGAAAAGGATCCAACAAAGGGAAGGGAAAGAACCAAGTTACATATCCTTCCTCTGGATAAGGTCAATCACTCTCACTAGAGCAGAGGTTTTCACAACAGGAGGAAGAAATGAAGGAATTAAGAAGGTTGGATGCAGAACTACTTCAGAGTAGTCTTCTTCTTAAGCATGCTAGAGTCAGTCAGCCAAAGGAATTTGTTGTAGCTACTGATATGGATCAAGAATATCCTCCTCTATCACTACACCCTCACAGGTCTAATCCTACAGGTCAAGTGCAACAATAGTTGGCATTGCTACCATCAGTTGCAGCACCAATCGCCACATCTGTCCAAGCTCCAGTCATTGCACCTACCCAAGTCCAAGTTCAACCGGATGTTTCTCAAAATTTAATAACTACTATTGAGTCATTAATATCTCGGTTAGAAACTACGGAAGGGAAGTGTGAGCAAGTTTAACCAGAAAAGATAGTCTATCCTGAATGGGTAGATTCAATTTCTTCTCCATCCAGTTTTGGGAACCCTGTATTCCCTATTTTCAATGGATCAGGCGATCCTGAACAACATTTGACGCATTACGTGTTTTGTTGCAATCCTATGATGGGAACTCCGAAGTAGCATGAAGCTGTGAAACTCAGATGCTTCATGCGAACCTTGCAAGGACCAACTTTTGTTTTGTATACAAGCTTTCAATCCAGGTCAATTACCGGATGGGAGGATCTTTGCCAAAAATTCCTCCTTCAGTTCAGCTCAACTTTGCCAAAGATAACAGTTTTCGATCTTACAAACTGTAAGCAAAGGGAGAATGAAAGGGTCTCTGATTTCATTGTTTGATGGAAGGGATTAACATATTCCTTGAGTTTATCACTCCCTGAAGAATAATTGTTTCCAATCTGTGTGGAAAATCTGCGTGACGAATTACGCATGCCGTTAATCCCTGTGAAATACACAGGAGGGTTTCGAGACCTTACTTCAATCACTCAGCAGATTGAAGATTCCCTTATACAGGCTAAGGCTAAATCTCGTGTAATTCCATCAGCTCCAGGAAGGAGAATGGGTAAAGTAGAAACTGCTACAGTTATGCTTAAACAAGCACCTATACCTATTTCTACCTCAAAACCTTGATCTTCTCAAAGGGCTCCACCTTCTGAGCACCAACAACAAAGGCCTTTTCATCAAGATGATCAAAAGATCAATGACTAAAACAATTTGAGGATCTGAAGAGCCAAACATACTCTTTCCGAAATGAACAAGTTCTTGGTTATTTCATTTCAGCTCTAGAAAACAATTTGGTTCAATTTCCAATACCCAAGAGGCCAAACAAGAAAGGAGATGAAGACTGTCCTAATTATTTCCCTTTTCATCAAATGTTGGGACATCCCATCCAGGAGTGTTTTGTCTTCAAAGACCTCCTGCAAAAGATGGTCGACTCGGGACAGGTCACATTGAAAGGCTCCTCAGCCCTGGTAGCATGTGTCACTGCTACAGTTCCAGAAGAGGAAGATGAATGGCAGGAAGTCAAAAGAAAAAATGCACAAAAGAATGATGATTGGATGGTCAGAAAGAAAATCAATCAAACTCATGCTATTTTGCGAACACAATTAAGGAAACCAATTGTGTCTTCTGCCATGAATGTTGCGGCAAAACCCTCTTCGTCAGAGGGAAAGTCCTCAAAGAAACGGCATGATTCAAAGAAAGAAAAAGAATCAGAAGAAGATGAGTATGTGTCAAATCCTAAGTTGTCTTTGACTTTGGAGGACTTCATTCCATCCACTTCAAAGCCACGGGCACCGCACCACCAAATGGCACAGCCTAAACAGGCTAATCAAGCAGAGTCTTCATCAGATGAAGAGTTAATATTTGGCTATGTTAATATAATTCAATTAACAGATCCATATGCCTGTTGCAGTTTCAATTTCAATGAGCCTGAATTCCCTGTATCAAACAGAGGAATCAGAGAAAGTTCCAGGGTCTCAAGATACAGGAGAAGACGTGGATCTTTAAGAAGCCACTATTCCAATTCTACCCTTTCTAGAACTGTGTACGCAGCAGAAACTCATGGTAGAGCCCTTCAGCGAGCTCAGCAAGAACAAGCAAGTTCTTCTACCAATAGAAAATTCAGTCCTAGCACAGTTATTTTGGAAGACCGATTGAAGGTTCCATCTTCTTCCTCTCAGCAAGTAAATGGATCTAATCAGTCTAATCTTCCAAAACCAAGAATATTGCCAACTCTTATCCCAATACAAGATGCATCAACTTCCAAAGCATCTTCTTCCAAGGTACCTGCTAAACCACATATTCCTATTGGGAAACACGGAACTCTAGATCAAATGTATGATATATTGAAACACTTGGCCCAAGTACCAGCCAAGTTATCAATTATGGATGCTTTGAATCTGTCAAAAGATCTTCGAGAAGCACTCATCGAGGCTTTGTCAAGTCCATAGGAGTTTGAAACTGAAATTACTGCAGCTAAAGTCTATCACATAGAGAATAATCCTGCAGAATTCCATGAAATAATATCCTTTACTGATGAAGATGAAGATGATGTTGTGCATGGACATTTTAGACCATTGTACTTGTCTGGAAAGGTCAATGGCGTGGATGTTCGAAGAGCATTCATTGACAATGGTTCAGGAGTCAACCTCATGCCCATTCGTACACTTCATCGATTGGGCCTCATGGAATCTGATTTATCTCCTTCCACCATGATGCTACAGGGATATGATAAAAATGAACAAGAACCACTGGGTGAAGTTACACTCAGAACTCAGTTTGGAGATCTTGTATCCAATTTAGATTTCATGGTTGTTGATCAAGACTCAACCTTCAACATTTTCCTTAGAAGACCCTGGCTACATCAACATGCAGTTATCGCTTCATCATACCATCAATGTCTCAAATATTGTTTCGAGGGTCATGTTGGGACATTGTATGGTGATAAGGCCCCATTCAAGACATGTGAGTCTCAGTACATTGAGGCGAAATTCTATCACATGAGGCAAAGGGGGAAATCCATAACAAAGGAGATTACCAAAGTTAATGCTCCATATGGTTTGGAAAAAATTCCAGTAAATCCATTTACACATGTGAGTATAGATTATGTGTTGCCTATTAGTCAAATTGGAAAGATAGACCCAAATCAAAATACTCTTATGGAAAGATCAATAATGTTAATTACGGCAATCGAGCCAGACAACATGAGAGAAATTACTAATCTACCAAGCAGTGATGAAAGCACAAATGGTGATGTCTTCATTTCATCTACTGAATTCCAACAAGTCTATTCTTCCCCAATTAGGCCAGAAAAAGTTATAGCAACATAAGAGGTGAACAATGATGTCGATTCTCAATCCATCATCTCCTCTTTATTACCCAAAGAAGACCCTTCATCATCAATCGGGTTGGAAATTGAAGCTTCTTCTTCAAAATATGCAAATTTTGACATCTCTTCAGAACATGAAAATTCTACTTTATCATCTACTATGAAAGTAGAAATGGAAAAAATAACACATGATGAAGAAGAAGAGGAAGATATTAGAGATGCTCCTCCAACACTTGAAGAGGGTATATCTACCACTGTGGATGAACTCAGAGAAATAAATATCGGTACAAAAGGAGATCCACACCCCACTTTAATCAGTGCGGCCATGACTCTTGAAGAGGAAGATATGTATATTTCTTTTCTAAAAAAATAAAGATATATTTTCCTGGACTATACATAAATGCCCGGGCTTGATCCTGATGTTGCTACTCATCATTTGGGTTTACCAGAAGAACATCGAGGATTTAAGCAAGCCGTGAGAAGAACAAACCCAACTTATGATTCCAAAATTGAAGCTGAAGTGGATAAGATGATCAAAGCTAACTTCGTCAGAAAAGTTCAATATCCCAAATGGTTGACTAATATTGTCCCTATAAAGAAAAAGAACGGACAAATTAGAGTTTGCATCGATTTCAGATATCTTAATCGGCATTGTCTTAAGGATGATTTCCCAGTTCCGATTATAGAACTTTTAATTGATGCAACAGCTGGCTATGAAGCACTTTCCTTCATGGATGGATATTATGGATATAATCAGATCCGAATGGCCCCAGAATATGAGGAATCTATAGCCTTTAGAGCCCCTCAGGGTGTGTTTTGCTACCGGGTAATGCCCTTTGGCTTAAAGAATGCATGTGCAAATTATCAGTGTGCCATGCATCGTCTCTTCAAACCCTTCTTAGGGATGTTTGTTGAATGCTATGTAGATGATTTGGTAGTTAAATCAAAACAACTTTCTAATCACTTGGCTGATTTGGAAGTCATATTATGCAAGCTTCGACAACATAATTTGAAGATGAACCCCTTAAAATGGGCTTTTTGGGTAACCTCAGGAAAATTTCTCGACTTTTTTTGTACGCCATCGTGGTATTGAAGTCGATACTGAGAAGACCAAGTCAATCCTTGGTATGTCACCTCCTCAAAATTTTAAATAATTAAGAGGACTTCAAGGACACTTATCCTATATTCGGCGTTTCATTGCCCATTTAGCAGGCAAAAGTTTACCCTTCACCAAATTGATGAATAAGGGAGCAACTTATTAGTGGACTGAAGAATGTCAAGAAGCATTCGATATTATAAAAAAATACCTCTTGATTCCACCGGTACTCATGCCACCTGTTGAAGGAAGACCACTTATCCTCTACATGACAGCTCTAGAGAGATCATTGGGTGCCTTTCTTGCTCAAAAGAATGATGCTGGGAATGAAAACAGACTCTACTATCTCAGTCGAACCATGCTTGAAGCAGAATCCCGATATTCAAGTATTGAGATGTGCTTCCTGGCATTAATATTTGCAGTTCAGAAGTTGAGACACTACCTAGAACTTCACGAGGTCCAATTGGTATCTCGCAATAACCTGCTAAAATTTATCCTAAGTCGTCCAATGCTTACAGGACGTCTGGCAAGGTGGAAAGTTATTTTGCAGCAATTCGACATTCAGTATGTGTCTCAAAAGGCGATAAAGGGCCAAGCTATGGCTGATTTCCTAGCTGGACACCCTTTAGTGGAAGACACATCTTCAGATATTGAACTCCCTGATGAGGAAGTATTATCTATTTAATAATGTCCTCAGGCATGGGAAATGTATTTTTATGGTGCTTCCATAAGTCCAACAGGGAGGAAAATGGAAAATCCTAAATTCATCAAAGTTGGATTAGGAATTGTGCTCATTTATCCAGAAAAGGACGTGTTACCTTATTCCTTCTTATTGTGGGATGGTGGTACCAATAATGAAGTAGAATACAAAGCTCTCATCGTAGGTTTGGAATTAGCACTTCAAGCACAAGTGAATCACTTAAAGGTGAAAGGTGATTCAGACCGGATAATCAAACAAGTCAATGTGGATTATGCCATTAGAAAAGAAGAACCAATCCCTTTGTATGATTACGTCAGAGAGTTAATGGAGGAATTCCCTTTGTAACTGACATTTTCTTATGTCCCAAGATCACAAAATACTCAAGTTGATGCATTGGCTAATATAGCCATAGCTCTGGCAGATCCAAATTGGGACGAGACAACCATCAGTATTGCCCACCGTCGTGCAATTTCGCCTTATATTCGAATCAGAATAGAGGAAATTAATGAAATTTGTCCCATTCCTGAACCATATGGTCACACTACAGGATGGATTTCACCTATCAGGGAATACCTTCAAAATGGAACACTTCCACCTGATAGAGCTGAGAAAGAAAAAATCCAGTGATGTGTGGTTAATTTTACTCTTTATGATAGCCCAGATCACCTAGAAAAAATTCTCTACAAACATGGTTTTGATGGAGTTCTCTTCATATGCATTGATGGTGAAGAGACAATGGTTGTCATGAAAGATGTGCATGCAGGAGTATGTGGTTCTCACCAGTCTAGACATAGACTGTCTGATCAGATTCGAAGGCTTGGATACTTTTGGCCTTTAATGATACGAGATTGTGTCGATTTCACAAAGAAGTTTCATTTGTGCCACGTACATGCCAAATTCATTCATCAGCCTCTAGATTTTCTTCATACAGCTAAATACTCATGGCCATTTGCCACATGGGGAATGGATGTGGTGGGACCTTACCCTTCGACTACGGCCAAGCAGTTTAAGTATATTCTTACTGCTACTGACTTCTTTTCCAAATGGGCAGAGGCAATACCTCTCCAAGAAGTCAGTTCTAAATGAATTGTCAGCATCATCAAGTCTAACATCATTACAAGATTTGGTGTCCCTCATACCATATTGACGGAAAATGGCATCAATTTCTTTTCATCCTAGATGAAGAAGTTGTATCAAGAATACAACATCAAATCCAACCATTCATCTTGGTATCATGCAGCGGACAACGTCCTGATAGAATCCTTTAACAAGACTCTTTCAAATATACTTCAAAAGATGGTGGATAAATATAAGAGTTCATGGCCTGATAAACTCTTTTCTGCTTTATGGGCTTATCGGACTACCACCCGCACTGCAACTCGGTCAACTCCATATTCATTAGTATATGGAACGGAAGTCGTCTTGCCCATTGAAGTTCAACTACCCTCGCTCAAAGTTTCCATTTGTGATCAATCATCTACAGATGAACAATCTCAAAAGCGATTGAATGAATTGGAATGGTTAGATGAGAAAAGATTGTGCACTTTGCACCACTTGGAAGTCTATCAGAATCGAATAGCACAAGCTTTTAACAAAAAAGTTCGTCTTCATTCATTCACTCAGGGAGAATTGGTATTAGTTCAAAGAACTCCAATGATTCTAGGAAAGAATCCTCCCAAGATTGAGCCAAAATGGGAAGGACCTTAATCAATACATAGGGTCTACTCCAATGGAGCTTATTCATTAATCTCAATGGATGGAGAACTCATCACTACTCCAACCAACGCCAAATTTTTGAAGAATTATTTTGTATAAACTGCAAAGTACCTTTTTTTTCATCCTTTCAATATGACGTTAAACTATACAAGAACGGTCCATACATATGACCTTAAACTATTTTTACTTTCGTCCCACACGACGTTAAACTGTGAAAAAGTTCCCTAAATGGTCCAGTATGACCTTAAACTGCAACTAAGTCCTGTATGACCTTAAACTGCATCATCAACGGTCCATGCATATGACCCTAAACTATTTGCAATTCCATTATGTCTAGCAAGACGTTAAACTATGACGTCCTAACTACATGACGCTAAACTGTATAAAAGTCCCTTACGTCCGGAAAGACGTTAAACTACATAATCATCAAAGTTCCTATATGACCATAAGCTACACTTTTGTCTAGCATGACATTAAACTGCACCATCCACGGTCCATGCATATGACCTTAAAATATTCTCACTTTCGTCGAGAAAGACGTTAAACTATGGTAAAAAATCACCAATGCATCCAACATGACGTTAAAATGGTGCACTCTTTTGCCTTCACTTCATGACATTAAACTGCACAGTCCCCCCCCTTTCGTCCAACATGACGTTAAACTCTATTGTCCCCATAGTCCTAACTATATGACGCTAAACTGTACAGAAAGTCTGTGATACGTCCTACATGACATTAAACTGTATTTTGTCCCTGCTACATGACACTAAACTATGCAGCACCAATAGTCCTAACTACAAGACTTTAAATTGCATAGTCCCTTTATATGTCCTACATGACATTAAACTATGCATCGTTAAGGTTGTTGTTACCTCTTGTTTCTCACACCGAGTATGACTCACGTGAGCTTAGAGAAAAACTCAACCATAACACTCTCTCTGGGCCACTAACCATGTTTAAGTCCTAACAATATTTTTTAGGTCGTTGTCCCCAAGAACAACTTGATCATTAATTCATTCTGTAATTGAACTATATCGACTTTGATCCTTGCCTTCTAGGTTGGGTATATAGGAAACCTCCCAAGGATTAAGCCCAAAACCAATCTCTTCATGTCGGTTCATCTCCATCTCATACGATGTTAATTCGTGAAACCGTCCTTAGAATCAATATATTTACATTGGTTCACTTTCGTCATTGTTATAAGACGTTAAACTATACAACACTTTTGTCCAGTATGACAATAAACTAAAAATTTCTTTGATACCCTCACCTGATAGGGAACCATTATTTTCATTGATTTTTCAATCATGTTTCATTTCAAAGACTACGTGCATACATGGAAATGCTTGAACCTTTTATCTTGGGTTAAACCATCATTGCACTAAAGTCCCCTTTCACCCTTTACATGTACGAACCAAATTTGTACATAGGGTATTTCTAGAACTACGTGGGATTGATTCCCATCCTTATGGGATACGTAGGAATGTTCGAGTGTCCCTCGAATCCAGCCCCAAGTCTTTAGGCCTAACCCCAAATTCCATTTTTTAGTCCCTTGGTTGAAAAGTCCCTATGAAAACACACACTGTGTATTTCTTACAATGGTCCAATCTCTATGACCCTAAACTAAGATCTCTAATCCTTTTTCCCACACGACATTAAACTGTAGTTTAAGAACTACGTATGGCTTGATTCTCATCCTCATGGGATATATAGTGAAGTCCAACATTTCAATTCAGGACCCAGCCACAACATGGTTATGGTTAGAATTGATCTATGTATCTATGTATACATTTAACAATACCCATCTTTATGTGTCATAATCCTAACCTTAAATATTTTCTGATCCTCATAACCCTTTTCATGTCTTCTAGTCACAAAAATGTCAAACTTCTGAGAGTTCTTTTTCCTGACTATGCAGCACGTTCCCATAGGCGGCCTTGCATAAACAGTCTACATAACAGACTTGTTAGCCAAAAGATACTATTATTTGACTATGTATCCAATGCCCTTATGTGTCCCTGCATAATTCAACACCCTAACGGGTTTTTCGGATATTGGTAACTTCATTTTTTGGAAGAATGCCTCTTTTGTCCTTATTTGTCTTAAACGACAGTATGTAGGGATCCGCAAAAATAGCCATCCTTAACATATTTGTCCCATATCCTTTTTCATGATCTGAAAGTATTCAAGTCTATGGTTTATATTATTCTTCCCTACGTTTGGGTCAGACCTTCGTAGGAGTGATATTCATCCAGTTCTTCGGTAATCTTGTTTAGAAATTTCTTCTCCATATTCAAGTACCTCTTTCCATATACCAAACTCTATACTTTGGAAGATTTGAATCACCATAAACATTCACTGGCTTTTAGCACTAGGAAAGTAAATTTCTGAGAGTTCTTTTTCCTAACTATGCAGCACGTGCCCATAGGTGGCCTTGCATAAACAGTCTACATAACAGAATTGTTAGCCAAAAGATATTATTTTATTTAACTATGCAGCCAATACCCTTAGGTGGCCCTGCATAATTCAACCCCCTAACGGGTTTGTTAAATAATGGTAACTTCATTCTTGGAAACTAGTTCTTCTAATGCCTTTTAGCTCTTTTTCATATCATTCCTCATATTCAAATATTCTTAAGTCATAGATTACATATTTTCCCACATACTTGAGTATGGTAATATTTTTTCAGATGAATTTTAAAGGAATTGAGTCAATTCTAATCCATTTCGGTCAAAGCTATTTCGACCTTAAACATTAGCCTTTTTTATGTCCGATGTGCATGACTTTAAACTGCCCACAAAAGACAGGGGAACTCTGAATAAAAGTCAAGTTCCCAGCTCACTAAACATATATTTTTTGTATGATTTAGGTAACATTGAGCAATTAAAAGGTTCAAAGTTTGTAGGGTTATTTACATTAATCCTAGTAAAAATCAAACTATGCTTACTAGGCCCATTGGCTTAGGTAAAATCTAAAGAATGTAGCAAAATAGAATGCAGGTACAAATGAGTGAAGGTGAAAGTGTTTTTCATTGATGCACAAGAGTTAGAAGGAAATCCACAGACTGGAGTCTCTTCCCTTTTTAAATAATTAGAAGATGCTTTCAATATAACTCCTCATTTGATTTACGGAATCCTGAGCTTCATCAGCAGCCACCAAGAATTCATTCATTCAAATGGATACCACAAGAGATGTAGTGATACCAGCTCTTCTTAGAACAGTTGTAAAAGAATGTTCTTGAGTGCGGTTTGAGAAAATTTTATGCTGATCAAAAAGTGACTCTGTTTCTATCCAAGAGACTTGGAAGATGGATACATGGATTTGAGAATGGACCATTGGAAGTAAAGAGCCATTTGGAGAGAGTACTCTTTTCAGATATTTCTCTAATGCCATGTTTTTCTTCCCTCCACCAATCGACAGTGGAAAACATTTCAGCCCATGGGTTTTCCATTTTCATATCTACAAGTAAATGACATGGAGGAAGAATTTGAAGGTCCACACCATTTTTGTTGCTCTTAATTCACAGCATAACCGAAATGAAGGAGTAGCAGTGCAGTTGCATTTCAAGTGTATAGTTCCTTGCATCTGGAACATTGACTCCTCAAAGATGACCATGACCATATAGAGGTAGGTAGATTCTTTGTTGGAAATTAAGATGATATTTCTTCAAGTACTTAGCCAAATTTGGGAGAGTTTTGTCGCAGATATCATAGTAATCATGGCCAACAATGTTCATCATGTCATTAATCTGCTTTCTAGCCAGTTCATCAGCTGTTTTAATTCCCTTGGGATCCATTGAATGTGTACAAAAGTTGAATAAACTAACTCTTAAATGGGTTTATTTTTCATAAAATTTGTGAAAAGAATTCGAAAAAAATGGCTAAGGCATTAAGGCGCGCAAGTCTAAACATGACGCGCAAGTGTTCATGTGTCGTGCTAGTTTTTTATGCGCAAGTATAAACCGCGCAAGTACAAATACATATACAGCAGTGTGACAGCAAACAAACATCGGAAAACAGAGCAACCTGTGTGGCTAAGGTGACCTGCGCGGCGAGAGCTCGAAGGTTTGAAATCCACAAATCTATAGGCTTGTATGGAAGTGAGGCCCTCTATTTATAGACGCGGCTGAGACCCTACGTGTCATACCCTGCGTGATCAAGGGTCGTATCTGCGCGCCTACACCCAGTGTGCCCAGGCCATGCGTGATGCGCACTTGCACGCCGCCCTCTATGCCATCAAGACTTGCGCGCCACATTTCCTTTGGATTTCTTCTATTTCCTAAGAGTCAAATCCTCATTTCTTTTGGATCCAACTTTAAGGGGGGACTTTTGTTGATGCTCCTTTCATCACAGAATCTAAAAATCGGAAAAGGGAAATGACTTAGCACAAATTAATTCATCCTTTGAAGAAAATAAAAAAAAATTGACAAAGGGATGAACAAGGATAAGATTGCACATAAGTCGCGCAAGTTTCCTCATAGTCGCGCAAGTCCACTTGTGCGACGCATTATGGTCGTGCAAGTGACTTGTGTGACCTAAGGGATAACCGCCCTGGGGTCTTCTCTTGCCTATAAATAGACCCTGTGGGCCCCCCATCCTTAGGAGGATTTTTTTCCAGAAACTCATATTTGATCTCCCAGTGCCCTAGTCTCTTCTCAAAGCTTCCGAAACACTTCTAAGGTTATTTATTACCTATAACAAAAGATCTAAAGAGGGGAAGGAAGGCCTAAGTGTTGAAACTCATCAAAACTTGCGTGCCTGAGTGGCTAGCCCTTAAGGGAAAAGGGCCACACTTGCGCACCGCCTTACTCCTTCAATAGATCTTACACACCCTTCTTCTGGAAGAACCTCAAGTTGATTATAAAGGCTTTAATGAAGAGTCGCTTAAATATTACCCTGCTAGTTAACTGTCATGCAAGTACACCATGTGTCACGTAGGCATACCTGCGCGACCAGGACTTGCGCGGCCATGCAGTACCTGCGCACCTACCAGGACTTGCGCGCCCCTGCCTTTTTGGTTGCACTTATTTCCCATTTCACCCCTCTTAAGCCATTCCACCTTTCCTATTCAAGATTCAGTCTTCAAGACACTCTAAAAAGTCATTTATGGAATGATTTCTTGATTTGACTTCCTTATCTGGAAGGAATTTTGTGGAATATCTCTTAAAACCTAGTGATTTACACATCTTTATGTCACTAAAGATTGAGATTTCATTCATTCAACCTCATCCTTTAAGATGAGATAATCCTTAACCTGGGTTCCTTTTCAGGAATAATACCCAGTCATAAGTCCTCTAATCTGGGAATCCTCCTTAGGAGTAAGCCCCAATTCTTAAGAGTTCCCAAATCTGGGTATCCTTTTTAGGAGTAAGCCCCAGTCTCCTAATTTGGGCATCCTCCTCAGGAGTAATCCCCAAACCTTAATTCCCTTAACCTGGGCCTCCTTTTCTGGAGTAATCCTCAGTCTCAAATATGGGCATCCTCCTTAGGAGTAAGCCCCAGTCCCCTAATCTGGGCATCCTCCTCAGGAGTAAGCCCCAAATCTTAATTCCCTTAACCTGGGCCTCCTTTTTAGGAATAATCTATAGTCTTAATTTATCTTAACCAGTCCTAATTTACCTTTAATCTGGTATTCGTTTTCAGGAGTAAAACCCAATCATAAGTCTTCTCCTGATTTGGGCCTCCTTTTCAGGAGTAAGCCCCAAGTTAGAGTATTCAAAATCTCCATGAAGCACATATACCTTTATGGACCCTGTTCCTGGATTTCTTCCCTAATGTAAATCCTAACCTTCATTTATCTAGGAAGTCATACATACATAAGACCCACAATATTTCTTATGATTGCATCTTTCATGGCACAAATTGTCTAATTTTTACCAATACCACTTGTTTCTCACACCGAGCATGACTCACATGATCTTAGAGTGTAAAAGTAATTGTGACATCCTTCTTTGAGCCATCAATCATAAACATCATACTCCCTTAATCGAACTACGTGGGTTCTGATTCCTTTTCTAAACAAAGGATACGTAGGTAGCCTGTCTACGGGTTCGATCCCAACTCTAAAATAATCCATGTCCTTCTGAATAATAATAAACTTCAAGTTCCCCACTGAGTGGATTTAAAACTAGCATGGTCATCATAATGACCAAGAGACTTCTGTATAAATGTGTCAAAGGGTAACATTGAACAAGAATATCTAATAAATACAGATGATTCTCTATCAATGAAGAACCTCGAATAAAAACAAAAGATTCTCTAAATTTCCTACATATTTAATCCTTGATTTTCAGATCTGAAGGAAATCTCATTTTATACATGGTAATGTAATAAGGATTCACGAACAAAACTTAAATCTATAAAGAGAGTCTCGTAGTAGACAATAATTCCCCTCAAAAAGGTGTGATGAGTCCGACCTCCCATCCTCTCGAACAATGCAATCCTAAGCCTCATCAATCCACAAACTAATGAGAACCTACCTTTGGAAAGTAGGTCCGAATGGATGTGGAATCATTTGATGTTTCTGGTTCTACGAACAAACCCATTAGAAACCGATCAGAATGTTTGAACCTCCCATCAAGGAGGTCATCCCCTGATTCTGAGGGAAACAACATCCCTGAGGCAGATCCTGCTGCCGATCTGCTAGATGCCTTACCTACGTACGGATCCGCTGGCCCTGAGGAGGTAGATGACTCGGACTAAGAGGCAGCCGAGGAGAGCCGGATGACACGGCGCAAAGGGTGGAACTGTATCCAGTGCTTTCTCAGAAAGCCCAGGTCGGATTGGCTGAGGCGGATGGGATCACTCCAGACCTGGCTATGCTTCCTATGTGCCGGAGGGGCTAATGCTCAGCGCTTTCATCTGACGATCCATGATTACATGGCCGAGAAGATACACGAGAGCATCCGGCGCACCGATGTTGCCCAGTGTCGGGAAAGATCGGCGAGCGCCCGAGCGTTGATATGGCCGAATCAGGAGATCCGGCACCTTGAAGGGCAAGTGGCAGAGAAGGAGGCCTTCATTGCAACATGCTCTGAGCTTGTGGATCAACTGACGGCCCAAATGGTTGACGCGCAGGAACAACTGATGGAGGCGAGTCACCAGATGACCGTACTTCGAACCAAGCGGGCGCAGGCACAAGCTAGGATTGGAAAGCTACGCTCTGCGACGGCTGATGATGAGAGAGTCATTGAGGAGTGAGAAGCGGTCCTGGAGGCTACCAGCCAAAGGGTAGTAGTGCTGGAAAGGTCGATTCAGTACGCTGATCCTTAAGGGATTTGTTTTGGTCATCTCATGAACTTTTTTCTTGTACTGCTCATCATCTCAATTCAATACATGGACAAATCTATTCATTTGTACACTTGGTTTAATATGATCAACCATGATTCTGAAATGACTAACAACCCATCACTAAGCTCTTGTGGGTCACACCCAACACAAGAAGCAAAGGATACTCGTGTTATCATCTCGTCCAACTTTGGGGAATTGACCAAGCCTCAGGCATCCGAAATTGGGCCTGGATTTCTGAGGAGAATACCTCAGACCGATTGATATATAACCTTCTCAATGTGATCTGACACATGAGCGGGGCAATGCTGGGGGAATTGAAATCCATCTGAACATAGGGAGATGGGAAAGAAAGGTGAATCACGCTACCCGAATTCCGAACACTGTGGGGCGCGACGATGGAGGATAACTGTTAACCGTGACAGAAACGCAGCATCCATATCGTGTTGGCCTGGAGTGGGTAAAATAAATGAGGGCTAACCACTAACCATGTTCGCAACACGGGGCCTAACTCAAATATCACCGGTCAGTTTCCCGGAACGTTGCCCAGGACAGTAGGCAGACTATAGGTCTATCATCCATATTGCTAAAATAGGCAGACCAGAGGTCTATCATCCATATTGTGGCAGCAGGAGGACCAAAGTCTAACACCCATACTATTAGGGGGTCCCTTTAAACATGACCAGTCCTCCAGAACATTGGCCTAGGACAGTAGGCGGACCGTAGTTCTATCATCCATACTGTTAGGGTGTCCCATCAGACATGAAAAAGAATGAGGATCCAAATAAAGGGGCACGCAAAGAGTGGAAGGTGGAGTGGTGGTTTTTTCGAACAGAGTCCAACACTCCCGAAATTTCGCCACCGTGGCGGAGGCGCATTAGGCGGACGTACCAACCTGGTGATGGGTTGTCCCAATTTTCAGGCAGGACCTCTCTGGCGAGGGAACTGCCGCTTCCCATTACTACTATGGGGCATCCCGAACTTATTCGAGGTGGATGTCACGATTACACCACTTCCCTTGAGGTCAGGCCAAGGGGATGAAAATAAGTTGGGACGGGGTTTGGTAATCCCTGGGGTTGGACCCAAGATGAAATGTCTGGGCGTTCCTATGTATCTCATTAGGATGAGAATCAAGCCACACGTAGTTCTTGAATCACAATTTAACTTCATGTTGGACGAAATACAGTTTAACGTTGTGTGGGACGGGGGACACATCTCATCTGGGGATAGGCATGGCATGACGAGTAACCCGACGTGAATGAGGAGATAATCCTACACCACACCGTACAATCCCACAAGAGAGACCGAGTCATGGAAAGCCAAGAAAAGGATCTTAGTTTTAGGTCTTAGAACTCAGACCAAATGGGAAGGGGAATGGGAGACACACGGTAAAGTAGTTGCAAAACCCAACGTGAGTGTGGGGAAAATCCCTGCTTACTATGTGCTCCTGTGGACGCGTGTAGGCTGAGAGACCGAACACGAAAAGTTAGGTTGGGCCTGCGGGGAAGTTCCCAGGCACTCCTACGTATCTCATAAGGATGAGAATCAAGACATACGTAGTTCTTGAAAGGCAACATGGCGCGATATGGCGCATGTGCAAAAGATGAAGGAGTCGTACAGGTCTAGCCCTCACACCAAAAGAAGCGGCATTTGATATATCTTGTTTGTTCTTGAAGGTAAATGGTTTTTCTTTTGTGGGGAGACTTTCCTAGGGTAGAAATTCCTGGCGTGTCCACAATAATCAATCCATAATAGGCATTGACAAGCGGCATGGTAATCGACCAATACCTGGCGTGATGTCCCCCATGGGGAGGTCATCACAATGCGGTGCCATTTTTCGTCATGCAGCCAGGACGATATCATCACAGTTTAAGGTCTCATGGTAGGACCAACAGCACAGTTTAAGGTCATATGGTTTGGACCAACAACAGAGTTTAAGGTCATATAGGTTGGACCAACAGCATAGTTTAAGGTCATAAGGCTTGGACCAACAGCACAGTTTAAGGTCATAAGGATTGGACCAACAACACAGTTTTAGGTCATATGGTTTGGACCAACAACACAGTTTAAGGTGGTATGGTTTGGACCAACAGCACAGTTTAAGGTCATAAGGCTTGGACCAACAGCATAGTTTAAGGTCATAAGGCTAGGACCAACAGCACAGTTAAAGGTCGTAAGGTTTGGACCAAGAGGAACATGCACGATGCGATAAAGCATACCTGATGTGGGTGAGGGCGTAATCCCATACCATCACCACGCGCGGTTCCAAGAGAGGAGCCTCGGGCCAAAGGGGCCTATGAGGGTTCAACAATCAGGGGGGCAGGAGATGCTAGCTCCCAGCTATGCCGGGACCAAAACGTAATGTCTGGGAGACTCCTCGTTCCCCATGGGGATGAGGGTAAAGCTGCACGCAACCTGTAAAGAAGAAACCCAAGAACATACTCTAGCGCTCAGATCGTGGGAGCCCCGAGACACACTGTTACGTAGCTTAATCTGTCTGATGTGTGGGGGTGTACTGAGGGTTAGTACAAGGAGTGTCGAGATTCCACCTTGACACGGTGGGGGCGGAACACAATGTGAATCATGAAACCAACATTCAAGGCCCGAGGAAGCCGGCGTGACGACTGAGGATTACTGCTGACCACGTTCACAACACAGCATCCTGTCGCGTTAGCCTAGAAGTAGGGGAAAACAAATGAGTATCAACCGCTGACCACATTCACAAAACGGGATTTGTATCAATTTTTCACCAAAAACCCTCCGGGACGTTGGCCCATGACGGTAGGAGATCCCTTAGGCGTTGTATCCAGGCCATTCTTGGGGGTCCCTCCAGGTGTGAACGATGGTGGGGCCTGAATGAAGGGGAACACTAAGCTTGAAAAGTGGACGAAAACTTGTCTATGTCGAATCTGACACTCCAAGTCCTAGACCAGTGTACTCTGAACACATTAGCAGACAACTAGAGAGGGTCGAAGGGCTCAGTATGAGAGCAGCCAAAAGATGGCGGATTCCCAAGGGAAGGGCAGGCCAAAAGACCGAGGCAACCGGGAGATCGTTGGATCTCCTAAGAGACGGGGCTGGACCTGAAATCTATGTGTTCAGGCAGTCCTACGTATCCAATAAAGATGGGAATCAAGACACACGTAGTTCTAGAGACGCAGTTTAACTTCATGTTGGATGAAATACAGATCTTAGTTTTAGGTCTTAGAACTCGGACCAAGGAGCCCAGATGTAGGGAAAAGTGGAGTTTAAGATCACGCTGGACTGTACAGTTTACGGTCATGCGGGACCGCGGAAGGATCTTAGTTTTAGGTCTTAGAGCTCGGACCATGGTGCAGTTTAAGTTCATGCGGGACCGGGTACAGTTTATGGTCATGTAGGACCGTACAGTTTAAGGTCATGTAGGACCACAAGAGGATCCTAGTTTTAGGTCTTAGAGCTCAGACCCTGGTGCAGTTTAAGGTCATGCGGAATCGGGTGCAGTTTAAGGTCATGTAGGACCGTACATTTTAAGGTGATGTAGGACCACAGGAGGATCTTAGTTTTAGGTCTTAGAGCTCAGACCCTGGTGCAATTTAAGGTCATGCAGGACTGGGTCCAGTTTAAGGTCATGTAGGACCGTACAGTTTAAGGTCATGTAGGACCAACATGAGGCTTAGGCAAAGTACTGCTTGAGGAACCTGGTGTTAGTGGGAGGAGTTATGCGCTCACCATCCATAGTCACCAGGGAATATGCTCCATTGGTATAGACCTTATGGACAATAAAAGGCCCCTCCCATTTAGGATCCAACTTGGGTGGTTTCCTGCCGGGAATCATTGGCGCTCTGAGAGCCAGCACCAGGTCACCTTGCAGGTAGGAGTAGAGGAGAACCTTCTTATTGAAATCTTGACCCATCCTGCTCTGATGCCTTTCCAAGTTATGTAAAGCGCGAAGCCTACTTTCATCCAGCACTTCAAATTCGGCTAGATGGATTTCGGAAACTCTATCCGGCACTTTCTGGTCGTAGACCTCCATGCGTAATGAGGGCAACTAGATCTTGATGGGCAGGACGACCTCAGCTCTATATACCAGGGAATATGGAGTCACCTGGGTGGAGTTACGATTCGCCGTACTATAAGCCCAGAGGGCGTTGGGGAGCTTGTCCGGCCAACTTTTCTTGTTCTGACCAACCATCTTTTGTAGAATGTTGGAGAGGGTTTTTTAAAAACCTCAATCTATCCATTCGCCTGCACATGGTAGCGGGAGGTGTGGTTAGAGCGAATGTTGTACTTAGCATACAATTTCTTCAGCTCGGTTGCTCAGAAGTTAGTTCCGTTATCCATGAGGATAGTGTGAGGTACTCCAAACCGATAGATGAAATTGGAGCTCACGAAGTTAGCGATAGAACAGGACTTGACTTCCCTGAGCGGGATTGCCTCCGCCTTCTGCGAGAAGAAATCCATAGCGGTTAACATGAACCGGCACTGGCTGGTCGTCGCCGGCGGGTAAGGCCCTATGACATCCAACCCCCAGACTGCAAAGGGCCAAGAATAATTGGTAGTATAGAGAGGCTCTGGTGGCCGATGCACAAAGTTAGCATGAACTTGTAACGCATGACACCTCTTGACATACTCAATGCAGTCATAGATCATGGAGGGCCAGAAGTATCCCAGCCTCCGAATCTAGTGGGACAACTTTGACCCGACCTGGTGGGCGCCACAAGAACCAGTGTGCACTTCTTGCATGACCTGTGGGATCTCAATTCCTTGAAGACAACGAAGGTGAACACCAACAAATCTGCGCCTGTAAAGGAGCTGCTCAAGGCTAGGACCACTTTGAAGGGTGAACTACGGCGCGCGGTGTCGGATTCGTTCTTGCTCGGCTGGGTTCGGCGGAAGATTGTCATGCTGGAGATATTCAACCAAGGGCGTCCTCTAGTCAGGAACTATCTTGATTACTACGCCTGAAGCCCCCGGGGATCCTGACGTAGGGGCACCAGTGGTGAGATGGTTCACTCGCGAGCCACGATTATCCTCCAGAATAATAGGAGCAATGAATCTCTGGTGCGCCACGTGGATGATTAGTTCATCCTGTTTGGGTTTCACAAGTGATGTGGCCAGGCTGGCCAAAGCATCTGCTCAACTGTTCTATGACCGGGGAATGTGAACGACCTCTAACTGGGAGGGGAACTTAGCCATTAGACAGAGGGTGCACTCCAGCAATGGCACGAGTTCTGGCTTTCTGACAGCATAGTCACCAGTGACCTTCTTGATGACTAGCTCGGAGTCCCCTTTTACATACATATGGGGTACATAAATCTCGAGAGCCAACTTGAGGCCAGTAATGAGGGCATGATACTCTGCCTCATTGTTGGTTCAGCCTTTTGACAACAGGAATGAATACGGTAGAACGGCTTGCTCCGGGGTGATGAAGACAATACACAGGCCAACTCTGTTAATCCTAGGATCATTGAGCATTCTACCGGTGGGGCTCCGGGAGGCACTGTCAATGTTCATCTTCCAGCATGGGATGGTGTGATCGACTGAGAGGATTGCCTCATCAAGAAAGCCTAGATCCAGTGGCTAGTCCACGGAGGTTGGGTGGGCAGCTAAGAAGTATGCCAATGCCTTTCCTTTGACAGCCTTCTGAGGTACGAACCTAATGTCGAACTACAAGAGGATCACCGCCCAGCGCGCCAATTGGCCGGTCAACATAGGTCGGTTCAGGATGTATTTCAACGGGTCTACCCGAGAGACCAGCTGTACCTCTTGGTGCTACAAGTAGTGCTGCAATTTCTACATGGAAAATACAAGAGCCAGGTAGCTCTTCTTGATGGGAGAATCTTTAATTTTCATGTCTAGGAGCATGAGAATGAGGTAGTAGAGGCTATTCTCTGTTCCCCCATTGTTCTTCTGGGAGAGAAGTGCGCCGAGGGATCTCTCCAGGGTGGTCAGGTAAAGGACCAGCGGCTTTCCGAAAATGGGTGATATCAGGACCAGATGTTGAAGCAGATACTGCTTGATTTCCTCAAAATGGATCTAACTCTCTTCATCCCATTCGTAGGCGGCACCCTTCTTCATGAGCCGGGAAAAGAGCTTACACTTTCCAGCCAAATTCACGATGAATCAGCATATATAGGCAAAGTGGCCTTGAAATCCTCTCAGCTCCCAAATATTACTCGGGGGAGGCATCTAACTGATGGCCTTGATCTTCTCTGGGTCAATCTTGATGCCTTGATACCTAACAATGAATCCAAGAAACTTTCCAGAGGTGACCCCGAAGGCACACTTCAATGGGTTCATCTTCAAGTGGAGAGAACGGAGGAAGCCTAACACTTTCTCAAGGTCTTTGAGATAGTCCTAGCACTGACAAGACTTAACCACCATGTCGTCCACGTAGCACTCCACCAGCGTCCCGAGAATCATCTTGAATATGTGGTGCATGGCCCATTGATAGGTGTCACCTTCATTCTTTAGGCCGAAGGGAATAACCTGGTAGGAGAAAGTACCCTGGGGGGCCCTGAAGGCAGTGAACTCTTCATCCTCGGGGGCCATCCGGATCTGGTTGTACCCAGAGTACCCATCCATGAAGGAGAGGTCTTGGAACTCGTTCTTGGCATCGATCAAAAACTCTGTCACGGGAAGGGGAAAATCATCCTTCGAACAGTGGCGATTGAGATCACGGAAGTCGATACAGACCCTGATATGCCCGTTCTTCTTCCTGACTAGCACAATGTTGGCTAGCCACATAGGGTAATGGACGTCCTTGATGAAGTTGGCCTTGATGAGCTTATCAACTTCAGCCTCAACCATGGCACCATGAGAGGGGTGCATCTTTCTAGGAGGCTGCTTGAACCCACGATGGTTTGCTGGAAGGCCAAGGTGGTGGACGGATACCTAGGGATCTATCCCTGGCATATCGTCATAACTCTAGGTGAACACATTACGATGCTGTCTGAGGAAGTCTATGTACTGTTGTCGTTCCTCGGGGGGCATAGCGGCGCTGACCAATGTGGGTCTCGGGTCCGCCTCGCTACCGAGGTTCACCTGTATTAACTCGTCGAACATGGTGGGGACGACCTCCTCAAAGGCAGGAGGAGCATCTTCCAGGTCCTACTCTCCTCTTGTGGAAGGATAATCCACGGGGGGAGCCGTTTCATGGCTGCCAGACCCTGATGGGAAGCTGGTGCTGACTTGGGCGGCAGAGGTCGTCACGTCAGGGGACCCATGCACTTCGAAGACCATAGAGACAAAGGTGGTTGATCCAATCCCATCTGGCCTTCGGCCCAAGGGGCCACGCTTTATGACATCAAAGCAGTAGTGGCATGTTGGCTGGAGCCGATCGATTCCAGCTTTGCGAAATAGACACATATGACGTACTGTCGTTGCCTTGAGCCCAACCTCCTGATATCGTATAGGGGTAGGAGGCTCGGGGATCACCTGATCCTGGCCGGTGTAAGAGTACGAGGTGATTTCCCGTCGTCGCTTGGAACCGGAAATATTCCTTCCTCTGGTACCCGAAACAACAAAGCACTACCCCATGTCGAGGGCCGTGGCCTCCAACTGATGGATTGGGAAGACATATGCATCGTCCAAACCTGTACAGGGACCACTCGCAACAGTGGCAGGCTCGACCTCACCTGGTAGGATCTTCTTGTCCTTACTCTTTTAATAGTCAGTGTCCAGATAACTGGCTTCACAAGAGGCAAAAGGACACGCATCTCCTTGGAGCATGCCCACTTGACCCTTAAGGGAGTATTTGAGGCACTGGTGATACGATGAGGGGACTTTTGCATGAAGGTAGAGCCACGACCTTCCCATAAACGCATTTTAGGTGGTGTCCTGAGAGACAACCATGAATTCTGTATTAGCAATTAGGCCGCCGAACAAGGTCTTCAGACGAATCTTACCGAATGGAGTTTGCTTGGTCCTATCATACCCCTGGATCCTGAGGTTGGAGGGAGTTAAATTATCCTCATACAACCCCAGTTTCTGCAGTGTCCAAGTTGGGATTAGGTTAATCCCGGAACCCGTGTCAACAAGACAGCGGGGAACTTCCACGCCATTGAACTGGCCGGTGATGTACAGTGGGTGAATGTTCCCCTGTATGGGAAGGTCTTCATCTTCACCGGAAAACGAGATAACCGCCTGACATTAGGCATCCTCAATCGCCTCGGTGTGGAAGGCTTCTACGGCCGCCACCTCCGTCTCAAACTGAAGGGGGCTCCTTAGATCCTCGGCGAGTGCCTCGCGTATTTCAGACGACAGGCGGAGGGCCTCAAGGATAGAAAGCCCTGCCGGAATTCCAGCTAGGTGCTTCATAACATCATACTTTCGAGCCAAACGTAAGGTTATGCTTATTGGAGGTCGCTTTGTGATTGGAGGCATGATGGGCCCTGACGGCGGGACCGGTGACTGACTGGTACTTGGAACGTCTCATTGTTCACTAGTCGAAGCCCGGGAGGTGGCTGTCGCGTCAGGACCGGAAGGCTGTAGTCGGCCGGTGGCAGGGCAGGGCTAGTTGCGACATGGACGAGGTGGTCCCACCTGATCCAGAAACACAATTGGTGGTGGAGGAAAACCTGTCGACACCGGGTGAGGGGGCTGCGTGCGCTGATCTCTGTATCAGGCCTACTGCTTGGTCTCAGTAGAGTGCACAACCTGACAAGAGGTGACGACTGTCGTGCCCCAGAGATTAACGTAGCCACGGCTCTGCAGACGTTGGCGATGGCTAGGGACATTGGGGAGGTCCAACTGGAGTTCCTCATCTTCAGGAGTCAAAAAGGGATTTACCAACTCTACGGTGTTAACTGAAGCGTACCCCAAGATTTCAATCGAGGTGTCATCCACTACCGGACAGAGTCTCGGAGGGATCCCCATCTCTGGGGGCATAAAATTGCCAAGTGTGTGGGAAGATGACGGCACTGGCAGGGCGTGTTCTTTCTTCTTGCGCCACCTCTTGCTCTTCTAAGAAGGGGTAGGCTGGGACGACGATTCCAAATCGGCGCTCGCAGATTCTGTGGGCTCTGGCTGACTCAGGCAGGCACGTATGATGCGATGGGCATGGGAAACCATACTACGGGCCATCCAGTCGTTATACTTCTGGGACCCATGGTCGGAAACCTGTTCCCACTCATCCTCATTGTCACTGCTTCCATCTGGTCTCTCGAACACACCTGCAACCTGTGCCGGGGCTGGTCCCAACCTGACTATGTTGCTGTCAATCTGGTCTTGGAGCTAGTCCATGAACACATAGCATCACTGGATGGTGTGTCCCAGGATCCGGTGATAAGGGCAGTAGTTAGGGTGATCAGTGAGATGCACCGCTTCTGGCTTCCGGCACTCAGGCAGCCGCACGATCCTCTGCTCCAAGGCGCTACGGAAATAACCGGGGACCTGGGCCTCGTAAAATGAGTAAGTCTGATTCCTTCTGTCTGGAAAGGGGGATCTTGGAAGCTGACCATGACCAGGGGATGGAGGAGCATACCGAGTAGAAGGGACCTGATTATCTCTCCTGGGTGGTGGCGGTGCGTCACGCGGAGGCGCCGACCGATTTTGAGGCGGTCGCTGCTGGGCCGGAAGCTGTGCCCGTGGTGGTGGACCCCTATGAGGCTGCTGAGCTGGCCTTACTGGTAGCAACTCTACCTGTCTGGGGGCCTCTATCTGGGCTACAACAGTGGGCTCAACTCTGGTGGCTCTCCTTGCAGGGATTACAGGAGGCAGCGGGCGTGCCTGACTGGCCTGTTGCAAGGCTTCTTCGAGGCGCTGAGCCATGTCTGAGAAATCCTGGAACCCTCCAGGGTAATTCTGAGTGATCAGAGAAGGAACCAACTCTACATTGAAGTTCCCTACACACATTGTCAGTAATTTCTCCTGAGTTAGTGGAATTTCAAGGGAGTACGTGAGCCCATTCCACCGGGCGACGAAGTCCACGACCTGCTCATCAGGCCTTTGTTTGCACCTGAAGAGGCCTGCAGTGTTCGTCTTCTGGGTTGTGGAACTAAACTGGTAGAGGAATTTCTGGTGAAGTTCCTCCCAACTATTCACAGATCCAACAGGGATCTGGCTCTACCAGACGAATGTTGGTCCTTCCAGTGTCTGAACGAAGCAATGGAGCTTGGCAGCCTCCTGCTGCGCTGGAGTCCCTAACATAGGCCCTCACCTCGAGTTCAAGTTGGCCAGGTGTTGTGACGGGTCTCCAGTACTGTTAAAGGGGGCGAAAGTGGGGTTCCAATATCTCGGCAGGGCCGACATATCATCCACCCATGCAGGGTATGGCTTGTCGTCCGGTGGGATTGCAACCTGCCGAGTTTCCAGTGCCTCCAAGTGGGCAATGATTACTTCCATCAGATCGTCCGGACGTGGATTCCTATCCTGATGGGGATCTCTAACCACAAGCACATTTCTGTGCTCTCAAATCCGGTAGTCAAGCTCAGCAGCTCGCGGGGCGGCTGGCAGAGCGACTCTCGGGGCAGCGGGAGGAAACCAAGCATGGTCCCCCAGGTGATCCCGCCGCTCGGGAGGGTTCGGTGAGACGTATCGCGCCCTCTTGCCATGGGCGCCAGCCTCTCCCCTGTCGGCGAATGCGACATGGTCGCGGTTTCCCGGGGGAATCTCGACAAGGGGTGGTTGCTCCTGCCCCTGCTGTCCTGGCATAGTATTATCGTAGTTAGGCCGCCGCTCTGCAATGCGTTCGGCCAAGAGCTCATCAACCAGCCTCTTTTTCTCAGCAAGCTGTTGGCGCAGCGTGGCCTTCTCGGAGTCTTCCTCTTCCTTCTGCATCGAGGAAGATGGGTCGGTGAGCTTGACAGCCCCGACATGCTCTTTAACCTTGCCGATGTTTCAGCTCAGTGTCAGTGCCTCAGTGGGTGTGGGGAGACCTAGGAGGCTCCTCTGGTGGCAAGTAATCCTCCCAAACAGGTCCAGTGATGGATTTTCCTCGGGGGGTGAGTCCCCATCGAGGAGATCCACACCGTTTCCCTCATCTGAAAGGTCAGCCATGTTGACCGCCACTACCTTTGGCGACATTCCCTCAGGGCCGCCCGGTGAATTGGGCTGTTGGCAGATCGCACAGAAAATAAGGGCAGCGTACTGCCCCCATCAGCGGACGTGCGCGTGGGGGGTGGCTTCCTCGATAACCTTGCGGAGTACTTGAAAACTCTGAACGCATTGTTATTGGAGGGCCCTGTGGTGTCCAAGTGAATCAGGGTGTCGAACCGTAGGGAGCACTGCAAGGTCGACCCGACGGCAGTGCTCACCGATATCCTCGAGATGTGCTTGACTCCCGGTATAAGGCACTAGCTGATGGAGAAGATGAGAGTGAGTCACCCGAAGAGTCTGGCAGAAACATTCAAACTCTCCCGGGGTGAGCGACTCTGGCATGTCAAAATTCAATCCTGCGATTGGCCAAAACTTCTCGGGGAAGTGGCCCGCTGTGAGGATGGTCCAGAAGCTCCATGACTCCGGTTTGGGGTCCGGACCTTGCTGCCCCATCTTATCAACCGAGAATGGCCGGGGAGATAGCAACGGCGTCGAGGCAGTTCATCGGGCTGGTGGGCTGGCCGGCGGGGAATACGGCGAATATGCCGATTGGCCGCTGATCCCTGAGTTGTCCTCCAAGGTTTTCAGTACCCTGGCTGCTACATTGTGATAGGATGTGCCAGCGAATGGGCCTCCTGTCATAGCGTCGGTGCTCGCTGAGGGTGTGTCGCCTTGCGACTCTTCCGTTGGTCCCCAGAAAAGTTCCCCACCCTCCCTGACTGAGGTGGAAGGCACTTCCGGGGAGGCCAGTGATAACTGCGGGTTTGACCTCTAGGGGTACGCCAAGTCCTCGTCATCCTGGATATACCTTCGGAGGGAGGAGGGAATCATACGGATCTCACACTCGGGGAGTACAAGACAGACGCACCACGTCCCCACCCCTTCCCTCATCTCAAAGGGTTGTGGGGAAGGTTCCATCGTCGAGTCGTACTTCGCCTCAGACACTACTGGAAATTGGGCCTATACCCACGGTTTTTCAGAAAACCGTGGGTATAGGTCCCCCCTATACCCACGGTTTTCCAGAACCGTGGGTATAGGTATAGTATAGGAACCTATACCCACGGTTTTGGAAAACCGTGGGTATAGGTACCCTATACCCACGGTTTGGACCAAACCGTGGGTATAGCTTTTTTGGTGAAGACCTATACCCACGGTTTTTCCAAAACCGTGGGTATAGGCATTGCTTTGGAAACCTATACCTACGGTTTTTAAAAACCGTGGGTATAGGGGGTATTTTTTTCAAAGACCTATACCCACGGTTTTCAAAACCGTGGGTATAGGTTTCCCGCGTTATTGCGGGTGGAGGGAATGGGAAAAAAATTGCGCGGGACGAAATAAATTTTACGTCGGAACAATGTTGTAAATAATTTAATTACACATATACTGCTATTAATGAACATAAATTCGCTAGGTGTGTTGGTTTAGTTAGTCTTTCAGTTCTGGAAAGTGCGGTGTTCGAAACTCGGCGGGATGTAATTTTAAATATTTCAACAATATTAATATAAGTATAACACTGTATATTTAAATTAACAAAATCGGTCTAGCTTAGTTGGTTCGCCACGGTGTTCTCTCCCTCCCGGTCCCGTGTTCGAAACCCGGCGGTCCCCTTTTTTTAATAACCGCATCAGTATTAATATATTAATATAGAATAATCATTATATACAGATAAGTATAATAGCTCGGTTGGTCCGCTGGTCAGTTGCTGCGCGTATCTCCCGGTCCCGTGTTCGAAACCCGGCGGTCCCCTTTTTTTAATAACCACATCAGTATTAATATATTAATATAGAATAATCATTATATACAGATAAGTATAATAGCTTGGTTGGTCTGCTGGTCAGTTGCTGCGCGTATTTGTCCTCCATGGCGCGGGTTCAAAACCTGCTGAGCTCTTTTTTTGAATATAAATTTTTCCCACGGTTTTCAAACCGTGGGAAAACTCCATACCACGCTGTACAGCAGCGGTTTCATGTGTGAACCACCTATACCCACGGTTCTACCAAACCGTGGGTATAGGTCAAGACCCCTATCCCGACGCCATTCCATCCCACGGTTCCCAAAACCGTGGGTATAGCCTATACCCACGGTTTTGGGGGCTATACCCACGGTTTTGAACCGTGGGTATAGGTCGTTTTTCCAGTAGTGAGAGTCCGAGAAGCAGACTGGTCTAATTTCCATCCGGAGTCCCCTGACATTCCTCCTACGGTGATGATGCCCCTCCTTCCTACCCCTAGGTGGCTCCTCAGGGTTAGGATGATTTCCGTCAAGGAGTCCCTTGGCTGCAATAGTGCTAGGGCAGAGGGGACTAAAGGTCAAGGTGTGGGAAGCACCAGGATAGATGTCGAAAAGGACATGGGGAGGACCTCCATGTGAGTGAGTGACTGGATACACAACAGCTCCATACTCTCAGCTAGCGGTAGGTGGAGTTACCTCATACCCAGTGCAGTGGGCGCTGGAAGGAGTCATACCCGGATCCTAGCTATCACGAAGAAGCCTTTGGCTTTCCAGATCAATGGCACAGAATGAGCCTTCAAGGTGGGTTGCACTACCATGGATTAGTCCATGGTGGCCATTGCCTATGCCAGCGACTGGGAGAGTGGACCCAACCTGCCTGTAGGGCGGTCAGAGCCTCGATCCCAGTCGTGCATGTGACTCCCCCTGCTTAACATGTGCGGGGGTCTGGTAGCAGGAGTCAATAGTGGCTCGGGCCACAGTGGTTGCTGACGTTGGTGCCCTAGGACAGGCATTCTCTTCCACTTGTGCCTGATGCTGGCGTTGGGTCAGATGGGTTGGAGATGGTGGTGCGGGCACAAAGATTACCTGGTCCTCAGCCCGGGGAGCCGGGCGATGACGTCGACGCAGCCTGGCGGGGGTTCTTGCCGTTAACCCCTAGGACGGGTCCCCGATCGGGCGGACCCAGACATCCCCCACCTCATTGGCGTAGGGGACGGATGGGTCAAGGCGCTCCTGGGTTAGGCTACCGAACCGGTTGAACGTCAGAGTGGGGAGCGGAGGCTTCCTACGTGACCCTCGGGGGTGGCGACGATGGTGAGGTGTAGCCACCTCTAAATCCAAACGGGTCATGCCCCTGGTGGGGATGATCCCTTCCTCGTCGTACCTACGAACTAGGTCGTTGATCACCCTTCGCTAGATGACTTCTGATGGGGAGAGGGGGCGAGAGCGCCCGACAGTCATGGCAATAGGAGTCGGAGTGACTGTGGAAAAGGCGGGACCGTGCGGGGTATCAGTGTCGGTACTACCCCTGCCCCTATGCCGGTGGGCAGGTGGCGATCGAGCTCCGGATGCAGTGATCTGATTCCTGGAATCAGGGAGATGAACCCACTAGTACTAACAAGAAAAGTAATCAACAACCAATAGCCTAGTGTTGTTCTGTCTTCCGTGGCTGGCGAGAGGGATCCACGCTGATGACGTCGCAGAACAAAGTGCACAACATCATGACTGGCTCAACCCCTGGCGGGTTTCACGTCCCGATGATAGGTACCCGGACCTGGTGACATGCTAATATTCCGACATTCTGAATGCTACCCGTCTCCGTATTGAGGATAAGAGCTTCACATCGGGTTCACAATTTTATGTTTCCGACACTTTTACGCTGGGGCGCGCGCACATTTCCGTCATGCATGGGAGGACGGGCGGCTTGTTGCCCCGCATTCCCGCTTTCCAAAGGCAGGCAGCATCCGTTCCTTACTCAGGGACGTCTGCTCCTTGATCGAAACCGGGACGATGGGATGTTGGTTCTTCCTTATGTGGATTCCTCCTCGGAGCTCATCACCTAGTCCGAGTCTCCATCATAGATTTAAGACGGGTTCGTGAAGCTTGTTCTCGGCTCCATATCTTCATGGATGCCAGTTAATTACGCTGCTTTCGTCGAGACTCTCCAAGGGGTCTTGCCAGGGCAGCAACCTTCAGTGTGGAGAATGGTCACATTGGGGTGTCGTTGGCATGTCTTGACACCGGGGATCGACATGTCTGTCTTCTATCCCTTATCACAGGGCTTCTCGAGGGCGCGGATACCCGAGGCATCCCACATCGAACGCGGGGAATTATGTACCATATGAGGTTTTCCTCAGCTTCCCATGTTTAACACCGGGTATTCCGCGAGTTTAACGTCTTGTGGAGACGGATCAGACTAATCGAAACACTGAAAGTGGATCAGATTGAAGGACCCCCTAGGGGGAACACCGATGTTGGGGCCAGCACGTGGGCGGCTTCCCGGATACCATGGAGTGGGATGGGGTGGCAGGATCTCACCAGGATGTGGTGGCCCGGGTAAGGATCGGAAGGGATGGAGTGACGGGCTTGAACTTCGTTGAGGATTCCTACGTATCCCCATGGCAGGGAATCAAAGTCCGCGTAGTTCAGTGATACGGTGGGACACCTGAAATGGAGACCTGTGAGAATAGACGCATGGATTGGAGCCTGGAGGAAGTAAGATCTCCGGGCTAGGGCATGAGCTTCCCAAGGTACGTGGGCTTGAAGGGGGAAGTCAGGATGAGACGTGGTTTTGAGGCATGGGGCTCATGCTCTGAGACGACCCAAGATGGGGAATATAATGTAACGTCATGTGGGATGAGATACATTTTAACGTCATGTGGGACGAGGGCATATAGTTTAATGTCATGCGGGATGAGGGATCTGGGGATTATACTCTGAGGCGGCCCATGGTGGCTCGGGAACCGACGTGGAGAGGTCGGAATGACCGGGTGGTGGGCTTGAATCTCATGGAGGCTTCCTATGAACCATGCTTTAGAATGGATCAAAGTCCATGTAGTTCGCTGGTATGGGGCTTACACTCTGAGGCAGCCCATAGGAGGATGTCATGGTCGATGCGCACTCTAAGCCCAGGTGAGTCATGCTCGGTGGGAGAAACAAGAGGCAGTAGGGACCAGACAATCACGTCGCGAAGGGTGCGTCCGTGAGAATCGGAATGGGGCTTACGCGTGGAGCGACCCAAAGAGGAAACAGGGGATTACATGTGGTTAGCGGCCCTGGGTGCCAAGGCTTACTCCAGGGTGGAGGACCATGGTGCGACAAAGCATAGTGGTAAAGGGACTCCACTGGCCTTGGCAGGGGGGAAGTATGGAGGTGCATGGGTGCAACCTTCCGTAAGAGAGGCTAGGGGCTTACGCTCTGAGGCAGCCCTTCCCAGGCAGACAAACGCCACTCTAACAAGGAGGATCTCATTACATGTGAGTAAGAATCCATTCCTTTGGAGACGAGAGGTGTAAAAATTGTCCGAGCTGGGGGGACCCTACATGCGAAGCATAGGGTCGGACCACAGTTTAACGTCATGTGTTAAGGATGAGGTGCTTAGCAGTTTAACATCCTGAAGCATGGACGAGTTGGGTTTGCTCCACACCCCTAGGGCTTACATGCCCAATTCCCTCTAACCCTTGTGGGAGGGAAGGCATCGACATGGACGTAGTGAAGGGGGACCACAGGGCGAACCATTGAGGGGTCCACGTTAGCGTGGCTATACGAAGAAGCAATAGCCGTTAGCGTGCCTATGTAGAGAAGCATAAGGCAATGCAACGCAATGAGAAACACCACCCAAGGGACCTTGAGGTTACTTTGTATGAACCTGGAAGGCCGTACGGGAAAACAACGTATGGCGCGCATGCTCGTCAGGGTAGACATCAGGTGCCGGCGTGGAAAGGCTGCCAAGGGGCGTCAAGGTGAAGGGGTCCTGGGTGTTGTGCGCAAAAGGAAGGTTTGCGCGCAAAAAACTAGGATGGCACACAATAGGTCCAGAGGATTGCGTGGATAGGTGATTGTACGCAAGTTATTGCGCGCATAGAAGGGGATTGTGTGCAAGGGGCAACGATTGCGTGCAAGGGAAGTACCCGGAGGAGGAGGCAAATTCACTTAAGCTAGTGGAGTTCCGCACAAAGGCGAACCCCGGGGCAGGGTTACGCGAAAAGTGGGATTACCTGGAAGTCATATTGCGCACAGGGGGAGTCGAATTGCGCGCATGGGAGCCGATCCGAATTCTGCAAAACCCAAACCGTCAGGGGTCGCCTTCTATTTATAGGCATCAACCGGTGCGGAATCCAGGCGGCCCGCTAAATTTTCCGTGATAGGAACCATCGGCGCGCAAAGCTTCACCGCGCGGAACCGGGGCGCGCAAAAATGCGCACACCAGCGGCTCAATTACGCAAATCCTGGGAATGCTTCGCGTGCACATCATTATTTCACGCAAGTCCTCCTTTATTTCACACACCACTTCCCGGGCCTCCGTACCGGGCCTCTGGTTCCAAATTTGACTTCGCTTTGCCATTTCGAAACTTCCTCTAGGAGTTGCGGGCTTTTTTTCAGCATCTACACCGTTGTAGTCCCCCATGTTGGGAACCACGTCTCTAGTCCATCCCATCGGCAATAGATCAACATTCAGGCTGCTAACCATGCGTACTCTATGGCATATCGTTGGGTTGATTCCCTTTGAGTACACCATGATTCTATGCCCTCATCCTGAACTATGTGGACTTGGGATCCCTACCATGGGGATACATACAAATCCTCCCTAAGGTCCAAGCCCATCATCCATGTCTCGACTTTGTCTCTCCCTCAAGCCTCTATTTTCTAGGAAGGTCATTCCTCAACCCGAAGGTTCCACTTCCTCTGAGTCCCCTCCAAACATCCTTGGATCCGCCTTCATTGGGCATTATAAACCACTCATTCTGGAAACCCTTCAAGTTCCCCCTCTTCGGGTTTCACCCATATGATACACTTCCATCAGTGTTCCGATCAGTCTAATCCAATTCCATTGGACGTTAAACTTGTGGCATACCCTGTGTTAAACATGGGAAGCTGAGAAAAACCTTAGAGACATTCCAATGGCATATAATTCTCCGCACTCTAAGTGGGATGCCTTGGGCTTCTGCGCCCCTGAGAAGCCCCATCATAAGGGGAAGAAACCTGGATGCATCAGTGTTCAAGTGTCCAGACATGCTGGAAATGTCCAACGTGACTACTCCCCTGACTGAAGGTTGTATCCCTTTTAAGACCCCTTGGAATTTCTTAATAGAATCTGTTTAATTAATATTCACCCATGAATATGTGGCACTAGGAATAGTTTCACGAATAATATCTTCAGTCTATGAGGGAGACCCGAACTAGGTAACAAGCTCTGAGGATTAATCAACAAAAGGAGGAACCTACATCCCATCATCCCATTTCAATCATGGAGAAAACATCCCAGAATAATCAATATATGCCTCTCACCTTAGGAAATAGGTAATGTGGGGAAATAGATTAGAACATACTTGACAGACGGATGCATTCCCCAATGAATGCATCAGAATCAAAACACCTTCAATTATTCATCGCTAATCATCACTACAAAAAAGTCATCAAAACATATATTCATGTTGAATTTCCTTATCATTGTGTATTTGTAAGCCTACCCTAGATATGTGGTCCCATTGAAAATTCAAATTCCATCATCATCAATGAAACTTTAATTAAGATATATCCACACAATACAATATTCAAAATCATAAATTAATAAATTTATTATTTTTAGAACTCACAATTTATGATCATAAGGAATCATTGTATTATTCTATAGGATAAGAGAACAATTTTATTCCTTAGATTTATTTGACCCAACCCATCATTAATTCTATTGTCGAACATTTTTATAATACATAAAATTATATTTTAGAGAACTCAAATGTGATTGAAAGTTTCACCATTCAATTCTATAAAAATTGATAAATATGAAATATTGATTTACATTAGATTGATGATGGATGAAAAAAACATTTCCATTTAAATTTCAACTGAAATAGATGTGTGGTAGTCTCATGGGCCTCACCATGGGTCAAAATAACCTAGCACATATTGGTCATGGATTATTCATGTTGATTTTGTAATTTCAATGTCAATGATGGATCTAATATCAGATACTGTATGGAAATGTTATTTAATAAATAAATTGTTTAAAAGAAATAGGGATATAATATATGAGAAATTAATTATATATATATATATGATAATTTGTTGGTGATGCGGCCACCTTGTTTTTAAAAAATTATATTTTAATTGGATTAGCTATTTAGTAAGGAATTGTTTTTTTAATTTATATTTATTTTATATATGTGGGAAAACCCTAATTTCCCAAAATGATAAATCTCAAATAATGGGGAATTCTCAACCCACTAAGACTTATTATAGGTTATTTTTTCACATTAAATGTTTTTAGTTGTGGTTTCCACTACTACCACTCACTGCCGATGTCATAGACACTGGGACCATTTTTAATGGCCACCAAACCAACCTGGCCTCATGAAAACTCCAAAAATCATTCAATACTTGTTTATTTACTCACCATTAATCAAAATATAATATTTAGTTCTAATTATTCATCTATTTTGGCCTTCAATAACTAGAGATAATTCACGATTTCTTAACACCCTATCTCTATTATATTTTTTATGGCCATTGATTGTTAATTTATTTATACCATCATGGTTTTTTCATCAATAGGATTGACTCTATAAATTTTATTTTTCTGATATCTATGTATCTATGAAGATGTAGTAAAAATGGAAAATTATTTAAAAAAATATCATAAAATTAGTGTGTTTGGGTGTCTGGTCAAAGAATTGTACCTCTTGTACTAATCCCATACAAGTTCATCTCTCACTAGGTTTATATCCCAACTTTGGTAGCCTCTATCCAGGGAGAGAGTAATTGAGAGAGAGTGCATAGAGAGATGGGGGAGAGGGAATAATTAAATCTCATCCTCTATTTTATAATACTAATTAATAACCTTTTTAAACCATCAGAAGATTTTTCTAATCTCGGAAAATTTCAAAACTATCATCGAAAAGGGAACACCACATTCCCAAAATATTCATGCAGCCTATTTTTCAATATGGAATAATATTTAATGTATATTTATATCATCCCATAAAAAAGTGGGACCATAGAACAACATTATAAAACTGTTAAAAATTTATCATGGTTCATAAAAAAGTTATTATGTATTCATTTTTAATGAATATGGACGCGAATAGGTCCAATAAAAGCAAAATAAGAACCATTTTATAAATAGAAGATATATCATTCTCAATTTCAAGTTTTTGGAATAATCCATGTAATGGTTCTAGGATCTTGATAATATCATTATCTCCTGATTTATCATGGTGTCAATGAGAACCAACTATCGGAAATTCAAACAAAATCCATTGGTTGGATTCTTAAAATAGGAGGAAGTTTCAAGCTGTTTTCCAGGAATCTTCCCCATGGGGATATTTCTATCCTCCATACAACCATTTGAAAGTAATGTAATGCTTTTTCTTAATTTATACAATTAATGATATTTTTTTGTCATTTATATTTTCGGTTATAGTCTATAAATAGGGTGAATGTGTATTCTATTAAAATATGTTAAATAATCTAGAATGTAGTGATTTGTGTAATTTTTTTTCATCTCATGTGTCTTTTACTGTACAGCCAAAAAACTAGTATCATATCTAGAAAACAATGCATCCTCCAATTTCCATGGTTTGTCCTTTAAAATATGTCCACTACAATCCAGCCACATTTCCTAAGTTTTCAAAGGACAACTATGAAATGTGGTGCATCTCAATAAATTCATTGTTCAGGTCATAAGAACTGTGGGAGATTGACGATAATGGGTATATAGTACCCACAATTGAGGAAGAATCCACCTTCACGAATGAAAAAAATAATTCTCTCAAAAATAAATAGAATAAAAAAAATGAGGCATTTTTCATCCTTTATCAATGGTTAGATGAATCAATGTTTGAAAATATTTCTGATGAAACATCAAGAAAGCAATCTTGGGATACCCTTGGCATCATTTTCAAGGGTTTTGATTAAGTAGATTAGTTTCATATTACATAAAAGAGTGGAGTTCTAAGTGGTGCACATGAAAGAAGGTGAGAGTATCTTGAACAAATTCTCATGCTTAATTTTTATTATTTACAATTTGAAAATAATTGGTGAAAAAGTGGAAGGAATTCATCTCATTGAAAAGGAAATAAGATCTCTCACAAACATGTTTGATCATATTGTCAGGGAAATCGATGAATCAAATGACATGGGAAAAATATCCGTTAAAGGATTGATGGGATCATTGAAAGTGCATAATAAACTAATGAAAAAGAATATTGATTCAACCATTAATCATTACCTCGAGTCTAAGTTGACTACAGAAGGAAAAAATAATGGACATACACAATATGTTCTTCAGGGAACTGGTAATCATGAAAGAGGTAGATGGCATGGATATCAACCAAGACATAAACAAAAAACAACAAAATTTTACTAGCTTCCATGGAATAGGGAATGGTGGAGGCTGATTCACACATAGTTAGGGAAACACAATGAACATTTAATGGCACAATTTTCAGAAATTCACCAATTTTTCCTCTAAGTGTTGGAGAAAAATAGATTAAGATAAATGATCCTGCTATGATGAAGAATCTCACCATGATCAATAATTCACCACACTTATCCTCGCACAAGAAAAGGCATGTGAACATCTATATTTGTGATATATTGACATGGGTATCCGCTACCATATGAGTGGTAAACATGAAATATTAAATGAACTGATAGAATAATTTTCTAGTAATATGATCTTTGACGAGTCATCAAAGGTACCCATTATTGGAAAAGAAAAATTAAAATCTATCAGATGAATGGTGAGAAAAATTACATCTCTATTGTGTATTATTTAGAAAAAATGAAAAAAATTATCCTCAGTATTAGCCATCTCCTTGATATGGGGTAAATAATACATATAAATAAATATTCTATGTCTATAAGACATGCTCACAAGAGACTTGTTTCTCAAGTCTAAATGGTGAAGAGTCGCATGTTTCATCTATATATTAACACAAAGGCTGAGAAATTTCTAATTAGAATTTTGAAGAATGACTCTTGGAGATAGAATCTTCACTTTGGGAACATCCATTTTAGTATCCTTAAACTATTATCCTCCTAAATAATGTTGAATTCCTTTTTGTAAATTTAAATTCCAAATCATTTGTCTAAGGAATGTACACTCAGTGAGTAATAAGTAGATTCCTTCCCAAGTAGATTGTCTAGAAGAGAAAAGAAACCACTTCAGTTGGTTCAAACTAATATTTGTGGACTAATTGAAACACCCTAACTTAGTGGTAATAAATAATTAATTAATCTCATTAATGATTTCAATATAAAACTTAGGGTGTATTGGTTCAAAGAAAAATCTTCTTTTTTTACTATCTTTAAAATTTTCAAAGCCCGTGTCGAATCTGAAATTGGTCGGAAAATCAATGTTCTTGATTCTAAATAGGTGGATAATAAACCTCAAATGCATTTGTAGATTTTTTTAGGGAACAAAAAATCAATAATCAATACATTGAATCCTACACACCACAATAAAAAGGAATTATAGAATAAAAGAACTGAACCATCCTCAACATGAATAGTATTATGCAAAAAGATAAAGTCCATCCATAGAGCTTCATGGAAGGCATAGTTTCATGTTCTTCCTACCTTCTCAATCAGTGTCCAACTAAGATAGTTTTGAAATTTGAAACCACAAGAGGCATGCAATAGATACAAACTGTGCGTGGAACACCTAAGAATCTTTGTGTTTGTATTATATGCTCATTTTCTAGAAGTAGGAAGAAGGAATATTGATGATCATGGACAAATGTGCATGTTCATAAGCTTCAGTTAAGTGTATAAAGACTATAAGATCTACAATACAATAACCAATAATGTAGTGGTGAGTAGATATATTGTCTTTATTTAGGAAGAATCTTTGAAATGGAATGAAGAATAATCAAACAAATATATTAAATTCGAAATAGAAGATCCTCAAGAAAGGAATTATCCTTAAGAGAAAATGTATTCAACACATTCCTCAAGTTTATCATCAATAGATAAATTTCCAAGAGTGCTTTACATAACCCTTTAATGCAATCCATTAAGTTAAAATACATCCAGATTATCCTCAACCATGGAATCTATAAAAATGAAATGCTTAAGAGACATCTATGAGAAAACAAAAGAGGTCAATATTTTTTTCTCATATGAAAATCATGAGACTATAACCATTTAAGAATCCATAAGATAATAATTTTGGAGAGTCTCTATGAAATAATTAATTTATGTCATAGAGAAAAATGACACAAGGGACCTGACTACAATTTCTAATAACCAAAAAACCATTAGAGTGAAATGGGTGTACAAGATCAAGGGAAATGATGATGGAGAGACTAATTGCTATAAGGAAAGTATCAATGAAATGGGATATAAACATAATTATGTGGTGGAATATGGAGAATTATTTTCTCTTATTTCTCTCCTTGACACTATGTAAATGATTATCTCCCTTATAGAATATCATTGTTGGATGATCTACCAACTGAATGTCAAGTTTTTATTCTTGAATGGAATTATATAATAATGGGTCTATATTGACCATCTTGAAGGCTTTGTCATGCAAGGAGAGGAACGTAAGATGAATTCACTGAAGAAAGATCTCTATGCATTGAAATAAGATCCACCTACTTGGATTTAAGGCATCAACAATTATCTTTAGGAAAACTTCTTCACCCAATATCCATATGAGAATTAAGTTTACATAAGGAATAATTCTCATAGATATATTCTTATATTATTCCTATATAATGATAATTTGTAGTTTATAGGGAATATTCGACCAATGTTCATTATATTCAAGAAGGCCATGTTTAAGGATTTTGAGATGACTGACAGAGGTATCATGTCCTTTTTTCTGGGAATAGAAGCAAAGAAACAACTTGGTGGAATATATATATCTCAGAATAAGTTCTCAAAGGAATTTCATAAATTTTCAAGATGACCAATTGCAATTCCATAAACACACCTATAACAACATGCTTAAAACTGAAAAAAACTGAGAAGGAAGAATAATTTGATCTAATTTTTTTAGTTTTCTGATTGAAATCCTATGTTACCTCACAATCACAATGCTAGATATCAACTACAATGTTAGTCTTTTAAAAAGATACATGGAAATACCGAAAGAATCACACTGGTTATCCACCAAAATAATCCTAAGGTCCATCAAAGGAACAATGTATAATGGTATTTTATATCTATGTAGTGATAAGGGAAAACTATATGAATATTAAGAAATTTTTTGGGGAGTTGAACAAGATTAAAGAAAAATCTATGTTGGATATGTACTCTTTCTAGGAATGACTAATTTCACATGTAATTGAGGGAACTAGATTGTGGTCACCCTATCTATATGTGAAGTAGAGTATGTAGCCGCATCGTGCACTATTTTTAAAGAAACATGGTTGAGAAACCTAAAAAAGGATTTGAAGCATACATATTACAAATCCATAGTCATATATGTTGATAATAAGTTAAAAATATAACTATCAAAAAAATCTGGTGAAGCATGGAAGAAGATAACAAATTGATACTCGATATCATTTTCTAAGAGATCATGTGATTCATAAAATGATAAAATTAGAATATTTCCATTCTACAAAAGAGGTGGATTATATTTTCACAAATGAATTACTAATAGATGCATTAAAAAAACTAACAATGATTCAAGGAATAATGTTTGGATTGGTTGTTGGAAATTCAAACCAAATCCATCCATTGGATTCTCAAAATAGGGGAACGTTTCGATTTTCTTTCCAGGTATCTTCCTCATGTGGATATTTCTCTCCTCCATACATCCGTGTGCATGAAATTTAATGATTATTATTTATTTTTACAATTAATTATATATGTTTTGGTTTATTTTCCATTTTTAGGTATAGTCTATAAATAGGGTTCATTTATAGTCTGTTAAAATATGTTAGACAAGCTTGAATGCAGTTTTTTGTGAAATTTATTTTTTTCCTCTCTCATGTTCTTGCTTGTATAGAAAACACCAATAAGATACATTATTTTAAAAATATTTCAATCTATATACGTAATAAAATGAATTTAAATTATATATAAGATCCCAATCTAATTTACTCTCAAATTTAATGATGGGTCCACTTTAATCCATTTCATCTATCCAATGACATGTTGACCCTTCCAATCGTCAAATCTAGTCCACTCACCAAGACAGCACACGAGGACACCACTATGGTCTCATATATGGTAAGAATATGTTGAAAAATGAAAGGAAATTATTTCCATTAGTAGATAGGGAAATAAATAAATAAAAATCATAATGAAATTGACCAATTTTAAAAAAACAAAGAATTGTATTCAGTACACAAGAAAACAAGTCATTTTACCATTACATTTTTCAATTTCAAAATTTTTCAATGTAACCTTATACTCAAATTGGATATAATACCAATTATTGGACTGTGGTTACTTCTCCTCATAGTATTGAAATTTTATTATAAAATGAGTCTTTTGAGTTTAGAGTTGGATAAGAAAAATATAGAATACAAAAATTAATTTTTGATTGTTATATTGATTTTAATCACAAAAAACCTTTGTTATAATCATTCTAATTTAACAGAAAAAATTATTATAGAGAAAATAAATCACTTGAAGGATGTATAAATGCTAATATAGATATTGTAATAATCAAAAATTAAAATCAACTTAGAAATGAAACATTTACACCTGATCAAAAAATAATATAATTAGACAAGCATAAAAATCAAAAACTATGAAAATTATTTATATATATATAATATTAATTACATAATCAATATAAAAATGATTTTAATATTCTTAAATGTATAAAAAATTGGTCAACAATATCAACAATCATAAACTATAAATAAAGAATTCTAAAAAGAACATTCATTGAAAAAAAACCATGATATTATAATTTTCAAATATTAATACAATATGCTCAAGAGGCAACATAGAAGTAATAGAATTATATTTTTATTTAGTAAATAGAACATAAAAAACCCCAATACAGTAGAAAAGAATTGTTAAAAAATAATTGAGCATTCAACATTCATGATCAATTAAATAAGTAAAGAAATAAAGAAATGGATGCATAGATTTACATGCTTTGGTTAATTTCACCTACAAATGCATAGCAAAGATATCATTATTTAACTAGGAAATATAAGAAATTATTTCATGGGATATGTATTCAAGAAAATGAGAAATAGAAGATAATATATTCAATTATTGAGTTCTTATTAAACCAGGATCTCATTGTCACCTCAAGATCAAGGTATCAACACTTTATCACACCATTGATGAACTCATATAGGCACATGATAAAACACCAAAGATATCATTTAAAAGTAATAATCAATAGAAAATATAAAATAAAACTATTCTCAAACCCCCTTACCAAGTCTAGGTCTCACCCCTACTGAAAAATACCCTCCATGCCTAGTATATCACCAAGCTGGTAATAAATATTTTCCACATGAGAAAGAAAGAAGTACTCTTTGTGTATTCCATAGTAAGAAGAAACTCCATGATTCAATGATGACTTCCATGAACTAGTGGTAAGGTCAACCTGATTTTAAAATTATCTTTCTGTATAACACATGCAAGGAAAGAAACGTTCCTGGTGACTCGAACCCCTGAAGCATGGCCCAAACCCCAACCCCACATGCCACCCTAGCCACCTGTGGGGCATATAAGGTCAAACTTATTTTTCTAACCTTTATCTGTATTTTTATTTATTATATAATGATTAAGACTTATTTCATTAGATTTAACCTCTTCATTCTCTATGGAAGAGACATTGTAAAAATAAATGAATCTCAATGAAATATGTTACTACACCAAACTAAAATGGATGATGGGGATAAGTAACTTAATAATAACAACAGTAATTGAGGATAGTTGGTGTGTATTAGGTAGTTACTTCACATGTAATTAAATATATCAAATGATTATAAATAAGTTCCAAGATCTTGAATAATTATCTCAAATAAATATATTTAATAAGAATGATAGAACACATAACTAATAATTATTAAGAAAAATTGTGGTAATATAGATTATATTTGAATGTCTGATGGAACAAGTATGAAATGGAGCATGCCATAGAGAAATTAAAACCCTTTATCCACCATCCCTGACAGCCCAATATTTGGAGATTTATTGGTATGTAGTGGGGTTTCCAGTTGGGGACATGATATAGGGTGTGGGAGGGGGATTTCAATTGTGATTTGAGGCATGGGGCTAAGAATCATCTTCAGGTATGTCAAAGTTCGGGTGGAGTCATGCAAGTAGACGATGATGATGGGATTTGCAGCTTCAGTGGCATTCGAGTGAGAATGTGGTGAGTGGGAAACTTGCTAGGGGAAATGTGGAAGGTTTTTTGGTAAGGTTACTAACGGGGCGATACTGGTGGAGAAATAAGGATGGTGACATAGAAATCTAAGTTTCATCTTGATGGGGGAATGGAAGAAGGTTTGGCAGTGGGCTTCCTCAAATGGAAAATGGAGGTGGAAGATGGAGGGCATCGACGCAAAGCAGTTTGATGAATTAAGGTATTAATCAGAGAGAGAAAATTAGTCTAAGATACTCATATGTATTTCCAAATGTTTTTAGAGCTAGAGGAAGCCACCACTAACAATTAAATCAGATTTGACGAATGAGAGCGTATGGCTTTTCCATCTGTACAAGGATCCATGCAATTCATGGGTATTTCTTGTTGATACCTTTAGAGGTTGGATCTCTAGAAAAAAAATTAAGTGTTGTATTTCCATTGGGTATTAGTTCTAGGGGTCTGAAATGGTTATGTATTAAAAAAATTCCTTCTGCCTTGTGGTCTATGGATCGTGTTATAAATGTTTCCCATAAACCATTAAAAGGGGGTTATAAAAAATTATTAACAAAATATATGCTTTTGTGTGTTTAGGCAGGTAGAGTGATAAATGAATTGCATAAATATTGGGATAATGTTTGATCAGCCAAGGTATAATGAAAAAGGTGAAGGTCAAGGAATTGGACACCAAGAAATCCATTTCATCACCCAATGGGAGAAATCCCCCATTGGAAAAAGATTGGTCATCTCAAATATAGAAAGAATTTCTATAAAAAATTGAACATAATTTAAAAATAAATTAGGAATAAAAATATGTTGTGTAACAGTTAAAATATAGGTACTCAAATCCAAAGCCGAATATAAAATATGACACTCAATCTTAATTAATACCAATTTAGGAACACAAAAATTAAAACCATAATTTTATATTTTATAAAAATTTAAAACCCAAACGCATTTAAATACCAATTTAATTTTTTAATGTTAAATTTTTATAATATTTTGTAAGATAAAACCCATTTGAAACTCGATATACCGTAATTTAAAATATTATACCATAATAACAATTTATAATTTTACGAAGGGTTTTTTTAAAATAACCCATGATATTTCTCCTAGATAACAGGTGGTAAATAAAATCTTCTACAAATAAGAAAGTAGACTTATCCAGTGGGACAAGGTGATTTAACAACCAAGTTTAATCATAACTATTCTAGATTGGGTATTAATAAGAATAAAAATTATTAGTTCTTTTAAAAAGTAATGAAAAATATACTATTTCTCACCATTTTTATATTTAGCATTGAGAATAGGGTCACCTCTCTTAAAAAAACCTTAACATCCCTGTCTTGCATTCATATTCTTTTGTGACCCACTTCTAAATCCACTCTACAATCACCCCCTATAACTCAATTTTCTCCCTTGAACCAATCTAAAATCCTAAGTATTTGAATCTTATTTTTGTTTTCATCTAATTTTTCATTATTTTCAGGTTTTAATAATTTTATATGAATTTTCTAAGTTTTTCTTCCATCAAACAGATCTTTTTTTATACATACATACATAAATATATAATTTTGTGTGTGTACATGTGTAATCAGTTATATCTATATACACACACGTATAGATTTGTATTTTTTTCTGTGCATACAATAATACAAACAATCATACATACATATATATATACATATGTTCATGTATGTGTGTGTGTGTCTTTATAATTATATGTTATATGTATATGTTTTTGTGTTATTTCGATATATATATATATATTCACAATTAAACACAGACACATATTATATTTACTTTATTTATGTATGTTATTCTTTTCATAATATAAATTTTCATATGTTTTATACTATTTATATGTACAAATGATTATATATTTATATAAATGTTTTCAAATTTTACTGATAAAATTATATATTTATTATTTTTATATATGTTATATATATATATATTTTATAATATATGCATATATATGTATTTTATATTTATGTTTATAGATATTACATGTATACACATATTTATATAAATGTTTTATAGTGTGAGTATGTATATCTATGTGTGTATGTATGTTATATAATATATATATATATATTAACACTATTATATGTGTGTATGATTTTGTTCATAGTGAATATATAAATTTCTTATTTAGATATTATGTTTCTATGTGTTATATATATGTTCCTTGGATTCTATATTTTGTTTCTTATATATATGCACTTTATATATGTGTTTGTGTTTGTGTTTGTTTTATATATTATATATATAGTTTTTATCATATATTAATATATTTATATAGTCCCATTTGAGGTAGTGTGAGTTCTAAAGGTAGGTTCCGTCGTCGCGGAAATTCCATGATTAAATAACACTCCCCCCAAGGAATCTACCATCACCATGTAGACATTGTATACCATTAGATATTTGGATCCAAAGGTTTTTTCAAAGGCCAAATCAACCTGATCTGTGTTCCACATGGGTCTAAAAATAGAGGTGATGAACATGGGTTAACATTAACATTGTATGTTGGTAACAACATCCTGTGATTTTGAGTCCCCTCTGAGGGATGCTTTTGGAGATGTCCCACGGGGGTCCCCTTCGAGGATTAAACTTTTAATATTAATATATATAGTTTTATAGTTTATATATATATATTGTTTCTGTTTTTATACATTTTTTATTCTCTATTTATCTTTTTGATTGTGTGTAACTATATATAAAAATTTGTGTTCATTATATTAATGAGTTTTATGCATGGTGACTGACATAGAATGAATATGAATCGAAAATAGATGGATTATAATCATATGACCAAGTAGTATAAGAAATTTAGAAAATATTACATCAAATTTGAAATAGATAATGTGAACCAATATTCCCAAATACTATGTTAATGTCCAAATTATTGTTATTTATATTATATTAGTCTAGATGAATTGGAGGATGATTTTTTTAGTAACAAAATTAATCAGATTTATAAATGTTGGAAAAACACGAAAAATAAGTAAATGTATCTATTTTTTAGAATGAAAATTAATTTTATGAATTTTAATACAATGGTAAATTTTCATACAATGATGTTAATCATATTGATTAAATGAAATTGTGGGTGATTATAAACTTAGTGATTATACAAAAATGTTTGAGAAGTTGATAAATTGAGTGAATATGCCCTTTTTTATGTTTTTAGGAAATATAAACCACTATTAACAATACTAAAACTCTATAACCTGAATGAAGAAAATATATTGAGTTAAAATTGTTTCATAAAGTTGTTTTCTTAGATTATGGTTTTGATTCAAGATAATAATGAGCTTCCTTATTAAACATAAAATGCTAAAAAAATGTTCTGTTAAATGCATTTGATCTATGAAAAAAATATGTGTTGGTCGGAGTGGATACTCAAGAGGGGGGTGAATTGAGTTCCAATTAAAATTTCTGTTAAAAATATTTCTCTTAAAATCACCCAATTTAAAAACAAAATTAAACTGTAGTGAATTTATACAGATTTTAAATGTTCAATTAGTTCTCAAAGATTGATTAGGTCTCAGTTAATTTAATCTGAATAATAAATTGACTTTTTAAACTAACTTACTGATTTACAATAAGTATAAACACTTGCTAATTTAACTATCAAAGTAACTTTAAAACACATTATATTTCAATGTAGTTAGCAGCGGAATATGAAATATATATATATATAGTATACTAATGACTTAAACTAAAATGCACAGCAGATGTAACCAAGAGGTTCAGTCTCCAGCTGAGACATAGTCCTCTCAAATTTATATATAAAATTTAATCCACACCCTGGATTGGGGTTAACAATAGTCCAAGACTGTCCAGGCCACGCATGGACCTCTACCATAGTTCTTCATGTGAAGAAAAAATAATGACCAGGCCACATAAGGACCTCTTCCACAGTTGTCGTGGGTAAACAAGAGTAAGGAGTTTTGGTGTGAGGATTTTGATATCCTCCAATTCAGCACAGGAGACAGTTTGTGTGTAAAATAAAGAAGATACACACACTCCTCAAAAATAAATAAATAAATCACATAGAGAGAGTATATGAAAGTTTAGAAAGCTCTAGTGATTGGCAGTGCAACTCTGGACTCGTTTGATTGGTCATAAAAGCTTCTGAGTCCTTCTCTGGTTTTTTTGTTCTGAAAACAAAGTATCATTTTCTTCCTTGGTTCCAGGTTCAGCTTATCAGCCTGAGTGCATGAAGTTTCTGTTGCAGTTCTTCACTCAAGATGCATCTTGTGTTCTCCTCTAGAATGAGTGGCTTCATGTATGTCCAGTGATTTCCAGTTATGGATGTAGCCTTTTCGTTTTGTTTGAATGCACCACGTTTCAATGCTGTTAAGACCTTGTCTTTTTCACCCTTCGTGTGTCTTCTTAGTTCCTTGACTCTCTCTTTTATTATAACCTATTTGGCATGGCCTTTTTCCTTCCCTTTATAGCTTTCAGATCTAGAAAATGGGAATGATTACCTTTTCATGGGTACTAGGTACGGTTCCCTGTCATGCCAACAAAACACATTAAATAACATTAATTGCATTAAAAACATCAAATGTAATCGTTATCTTAATAAATAAATAATATTGAGAGAATGGAGTTTGACTGGTTGGTTAATCATTTGAAGCTCTTGTTGGTAAATGTGTATGGTGGAATTTGTGTCGCAGTGACCTTCTATCGGTAGCTCTTTGAACTTGTATCAATAGCTCCATACATCGGTAGCTGTTTGAACTTATATCGGTATCCCTTGGTATCAGTAACTCCTTCAATAGGTAGACTTACTCTATCAGTAGACTTACTCTATCGGTATCTCGATAGACTTGTTCTATCGATAGCTCAATTCTGTTAGTAACTGTCTGTATCTGTAGCTCACTTTGTTTCAGTGATTATGTGTATCGGTAGATTTATGCACATCGGTAGCTCCGTTTTGTACTATCGGAAGACTTGTTCTATTGGTAGCTATCTACATCGGTGACCTTGTTCTATGCTTACCAGTAGACTTGTACATATCGGTAGCTCTGTACATATTGGTAGCTCTGTGTATCAGTGACCTTAGCTTATCGGTGACTCTGTCTATCGGTAGACTAAGTACCAGTAGCTCTGTATTAGTAGCTATATGCAGATTAGTGACTTAACACTTATCTATTTTATGCAAAACATATCTGATTGGGTTAGAATTACTTCAGAACTCATATAAACATGGATAAAGATTTATTAACATATTTGAGGGACTATTTTAATATTATCATCATCTTGATAATAGAATATCATATATTGAGCGAATTTTAATATAGATAAAAATTAATTGGGATTAACAATGTATATGAAAGCATAATTGGGATTATCAAAAAAGGTGATGTCAACAATCTCCCCCTTTTTGATAATCACAACTTATGATATTATAGATTTAAAAAGAGTGAGTAATTGTATCAGAGGATATATCATTATATTCAATTGTATTAGAGAAAACAATATATTATAGAACATAATGTATCAGAGGTTGAATGAAATGCAATGATATCTGAGGGGAAAAGCATGGTAGCTCTTCCTTAGATAATATTTCTCCCCCTGTGTAAATATTTCCCCTTCTTTGGTACTTTGATAATATTTCTCCCCCTTTGTGATAATCAAAAAGTTGGAAACAATAAAGAGAATAGGAATAAAAATAGAAAGAGAATAAATCCAATTGTATTAAATGTTGCAAAAAGGTACATAGAAAGAAAAAAAATACAATAGATTCCTATTGAACATCTTAGCAACCTATTCAATCCATGTCCTCAATGTGAGATTTTCCCTTTGGATCAAAAGAGGATTCAGACTGTGTGGAAGCAGGTGATGGCTTAGGAATTCCAGAGATAATAATAGGAGGCTGAGCCACTGACACTGTTCCTAGCATGTACTGTGGAGTTATCTGAGTGATCATAGGAGTAAGGCTTCGAATGGCTTGGTATGGAGTCATCTGAACTGGATAAGTAGTAGAGGTAGAGGCAGGTAAAGCTGGAGGTAAAATCACTAGCCTAGCATCGACAGGAAGGAAAGGAAGCAAAGGATTTCTAAAATCCATAATTATTCCTCATCCTCTCTCCATAGAAAATATGAAATCATCCTTGTTCTCCATGAATTTGTCCAAGGATAGATTCAATTCCCTTAGTTTGCTGAATTGCTCTCTGAAGTCTTGATTGATAGAAGGTAACTTCCGGTTTTCTAACAGATGTTTGAAGTGATTGTTGATTTGATGCTTGGTGTAGAACTTTTGGAAATAAGAGTCTAACTTTTCTTTCTCTTCTTTCTGAGATGCAGATGCTTCTCTCATATAGTATTGGACTAACATCATTATTTCTCTAGCTGAATCTCTAGTAGAAAACACAACTTTTCTTAGGTCGGATGAGTCCACAGGGCCACTGGTTGAAGCTGAACCAAGCTCCTCTTTCATCACAGTTCGAATCTGATCCACATCTACTGAAGGTCTAGAAGCAAGAGATCCAATAGAGAAAGAAACAGTTTCCTTGAAGTTTTTGGTCAACCCACTAATAAGATTTTGGACTTGGGAATCCTAGGTTTTAACATGATCTTTCATGGAGGTTTTAAAACCATCAAACACTGAATCCATCTGGCTCACAACACTTTTGACATAGGATAAGTCCTTGTCTACTTGAGATTTTGAACTCATATAAGAGTCTAAAGAGATAACAGATTTCTTTAGTGCTACAAAATCTTCTTCTAGTCTAGATAATTGAGTCTGGTAGGCTGTAACTTCTTCCACTATCTCTTCCACAAAGGTAGACATATTACAACCGAGCTAGAGTGAAAAAGATTTTTCCAAGTTAATCATCTATTCAACAAAGCAATGCTTCAACTCAGCAATAGATGCACTAAAGGACTCTTTCATCTCATCCATTAAGTATGATAAGTCATCCTTGGTGATCATCTGAGCAGGAGAAATCACAATAGGTTTCTCTTTCAGATGCTATACTAGTCACTAAGTCAGTCATAATTGATTGGATTGATGACAACAGTGATGCTTCCATCTTTCTTGTCTCTTCCAAAAAACTGTCCTTAATCATTTTCTTCAAATTATCCAGGTCATGCATTCTGACCACATATTCAGGTATTAACTCTATCTGAACATCATAATTGATTTTTGGACTATTTAGAGATGCCTCATTATCAAGAATCGGGATAGTCCAAACCACAAACCATAAAGCCCGGGTCTTCTGCCCAATCCTCAGTATCAACAGCCACTGAAACATTACCAAATCTTGGTTGATGCTCCCCCTCAATAGGTGCATTCTCTTGTACAGCAAGGGAATTCTCATTGGGTCTTTCTTACTCAGAAGAATCTTCTATTATCAATTCCATCCTTGCAGCAGCAGTAACAGTATGGGGATTCTCTATATTAGACACATATCCTTCCATATCATCCACTACTTCTTTAGCAGGCACAATGGAGCTTCCAATTAATGGACTCAGACTTAAGCAAACAGAATTAGATGCTTCAGATTCATTATATCTTTCTTGTTCATTCTCAAGGGCTGGTTGGTCTTCCACATCAGCATGTGTGTCTTCTTCTACTAAAGCTTCCATTTCTGAAGATACAATTTCATCAGTAGGTCTTGGAGGTAAGTTCGGATCCCTTCCATCCTCTATAGAAGTATCCTCTTCATCAGTCTCATCATTGTACTCAGGTTCTTCTTCATCAGGTCCTAGACCTGGATCCCTCACATCCTTAAGTCTTGAAGGATGATCCACAAGATTGAATTTATCATACACCTTCTTATCATTATTCACCCATTCTCCTCTCCATGGGTTCCAATTTATCTTCATGTATTTTCAAACTATGGTTGTGATACAAAAAATATTCTTTACTTCCACTATCTCATCTTGAGACTCACCTACCCCTTTCACTTTGATCATCACTGAGATCAATTTGGCAAAGAATAAGGCATTGGTCTTTGATTTTGGCCAGGTCATGTCTTCCATTTGAATCATCAGCAATCTGTACAGATTCACTTTTACACAATGCCTCAAAAGATACAAGAGATAGATATCCTGATATCTTAAATTCACAAAGTCCCATCTCCTTGGTATTAAGACATCCTGAACAAAAACATATAGGAATATTTTCTCTCCATCCATTTCAGCAGCCACTACTTGTCTTTGATTGGCATCACGGGTGAGCTCCTACAAGGAAATCTCATAATCGGATATATCACTAGTAGGTGGTATAGCTTTTGATACATATCCAAATACACCTTCATGCAAAACCTTCAGGAATTCAGCCCACTCAACAGACGAAAAAGATATCTCCTTTCCATTCACAAAAGAAATCACTCGGTTCTCATCTTCTGACTTCTCAAAGATCAAAAACTCATAAAATTGTTTTACTATCTTCGGATAGTAGGGGCCATTATTATTTGAGAATCATTCTACCCACTTCTGATCTTCAAGCACTTCGAGAACTAACGATTTTATATCTAATAGCCATTCCAAGCAGAGCTCTTCTTTTATCACAATAACTCTATTCTTAAAGTGAGGGTTCACTGGTCGCCTCGCCAACCTTGTTCTACCAACACTACCACTTGCTTCTTTCTTGGACTTCTGCTTCTTTGAATTCAGCTAATCAGTGTCATCTCTGATGGTTGGATGTTTGGTTTTTTCCATCTCTGGTTCGAGGGATTTATGTTTTTTGAGAGATTCGGGAGCTAAGGTTTGAGGGTAAAGGATTTAAGGCTCGGTGAATTGAGAATTAACTAGGATTTTATTTTATCATTCAGGAATCATAAAATAAATAAATAAATTAAATTAAATTAAAATGATTCGTATTTTGGAGGCAGACAGAAGTTTAAAACAACGCACTCATTGGTAGGGTTCATCGGTGAGAATTTCTATCAGTGGGGTCCATCGGTGAGGTTACATCGGTGAGGTTACATAGGTGAGGTTACATTAGTGAGGTTACATCGGTGAGGTTACATCAGTGAGGTTACATCAGTGAGGTATTCACATCAGTGAGGTGTTCACATCGGTGAGGTGTTCACATCGCTGAGGTGGTCACATCAGTGAGGTGCTCACATCGGTGAGGTGTTCCCATCGGTGAGGTGCTTACCGATCAAGGTTAATCATTCCCAACTCATGTCTAATGTAATATAACCTATCCAAACTTAAAGTTTTGGTGAAAATGTCAGATAATTGATGTTCAGTACCAATAAATTCAAGAGTAATATCACCCTTTTGGTAATGATCTCTCAAAAAGTGGTGCCTTATAGCAATGTTTTTGGTCCTAGAGTGAGATAAAGTGTTTTTTGAAATATTAATTATGCTAGTGTTGTCACAATTAATTGAAACACATTTGAAATCATATCCAAAGTCTAAAAGAGTGTGTTTCTTCCACAGAAGTTTAGCTCAGCAACTACCAGCAGCTATATGCTCTGCTTCGGTAGTGGACAAAGCTACAAAATTCTGCTTCTTACTACACCAAGATACTAAGGATTTTCCCAATAAATAACATGTTTCAGATGTTCTTTTTCTATCCAACTTGAAACTAGAAAGGTCAGCATCTGAATAACTCATTAACTCAAAGGATTGTCCTTTTGGGTAAAAAAAACTAAATTTACAGTATGTTTAAGATACTTAAAAATCATTTTAACAACAAGGAAATGGGATTATTTTTGATTGGTTTGAAATCTTGCCAACATAGACACACTAAACATAATATCTGGTCGACTAGCAGTAAGGTAAAGTAAGCTTCCAATCATACCTATGTAATTGGTTTGATCCACTGGTTTCCCAGTTTCATCTGCATCCAATTTACAGACTGTACTCATAGGTGTATCACTTTCCTTAATACTATGCAAGCCAAAACGTTTTAAAATATCCTTTGTATATTTACTTTGATTCAATATAATACCATTTTCATTTTGAAAAACTTTAAATACAAGAAAGTATTTAAATTCTCCCATTAAACTCATTTCAAATTCATTTTTCATAATCTGTGAAAAATCAATACATAAAAAGTGTTTAGAAGATCCAAAAATAATATCATCAACATAGATTTGTACCATCAAAGCATCTTTAGATATTCGTTTAATAAAAAGAGTTGGATCAGCAATCCTTTAGTAAAACTTTTTCAAATAATAATATTTCAAAGTCTATAATACCAAGATCTTGGATCTTGTTTTAATCCATATAAAGCCTTAGAAAGATTAAAAACATGATTTGGAAAATGAGGATTAGTAAATCCAGGTGGTTGTTCAACAAAAACATCTTCAATAATAAAACCATTTAGAAAAGAACTTTTGACATCCATTTGATATAACTTGAAATTCAGATGAGAAGCATAGCCAAGAAAGATCCCAATGGCTTCTAATCTATCTATAGGTGCAAAGGATTCATCATAGTCTATACCTTCCTCTTGACTATATCCTTGTGCAACTAACCTAGCCTTGTTTCTAACTATGTTTCTAGATTCATCAACATTTTTTCTAAAAACCCATTTAGTGCCTATTGTCAAGGTGTCCTTAGGTATGTCAATTAATTCCCAGACACTGTTTATTTAAAATTTATTTAACTCTTCTTGCATATCCATTACCCAAAATTCATCATTAATTGAATCATTGACATTTTTAGGTTTTAGCTGTGAAAGAAAGGCTTGATGTTCAACCAGATTTCTTAGAGAAGCTCTAGTCTGTGTCCCTATACCAAGATTACCAACAACAGCATCCAAAGAATGATTCTTTAGAATCCTAGTTGATCTAGTAAAGGTAGGACTAGAAATTTCTAGTTCTTCTCTAAGTTCGGTTTCTATAGAAGCAGATTCTAGAATATGTCCAGAACTGGATATTTTTAAAGCAAGTTCTTTAGTTTTATAATTAAGGTTCAGAACAGACAAATCTTCTTCAAGATTATCAAAAGAGGTTTTAGGCTCATGTGGATCATTTTCATCAAACTTGATGTGAATATATTCTTCCACACATTTGGTTCTTTTTTTAAAGACTCTATAGGCTTTTCTAATTAAAGAATAACCAAGAAAAATTCCTTCATCACTTTCAGAAGAAAACTTGTCAAGATTATCCTTTGTATTGAGAATAAAAACATTACAGCCAAAGACTCTGAAGTAACTAACTTTAGGTTTTCTATTGTTCCATAACTCATAAGGGGTATTTTTAAGTATAGGTCTAATTAAGACTCTATTAATGATATAACAAGCTATATTGATAGATTCAGCCAAAAAATAAATAGGCAGGTCATACTAATTAATCATAGTTCTAGAAATTTCTTGAAGGGTTCTATTTCTTCTTTCAACTACACCATTCTGCTGAGGTGTCCTAGGGGAAGAAAAGTTATGACTATATCTATTGTGTGAGTAGTAAGATTCAAACTCTTGATTTTCAAACTGACTGCCATGATCACTTCTTAGGGTTTTAATCTTAAGTCCACTAAGGTTTTCTACAGACTTGGAATATTTAACAAAGTAAGAACAAGCTTCACTTTTGTGAGCTAAGAAGTATACCCAAGTATATCTAGAAAATTTATCTACTAAGACATAGACGTAGTGCTTCCCATTTAAACTAGAAACTCTATAAGGTCCAAATAAGTCTATGTGAACCAACTTGAGAGGTTGATAAGTTGAAACTTCTTTCTTTGATTTAAAAGAAACTTTATATTGATTTCCATTTTGACAGGGATTACAAACATTGTCTGATGGGTATTCAAGTTTATGTAGGTCTCTAACCAAGTTCTTCCTAGTCAATTTTTTAAGTGAATGGGTGTTTCAGTGTCCTAATATTTTATTCCACAACCAAGATTCTTTATGAAAAGAATTTAGGCAAGTAAAATTTTGCTTAGCTAAGGAATTCAAATCAATAGCATAAACATTTTCATTTCTCAAGGAAGAAAATACTAAAACATTCTTAGAATTAAATACATTACATGAATCGTTTTCAAATTTAAAATTAAATCCATTATCAAATAATTGGTAAATACTTAACAGATTGCATTTCATTCAATCTATAAATAATACTTTAGAAATTAAAACTGAGTTAGTGTTACCAATCTGGCCTAGGCTGATGATTTTTCCTTTAGAATTATCACCAAAGGTGACATAGCATCCATCAACCTTTATTAAGATTTTACAGCATGATTAATCTCTAGACATGTTCCTTGAACATCCACTATCCAAGTACCATACATTCTTCTGAGAACCCTTTAAGTAGGTCTCCTACAAAATAGATTTAGATGGAAAATGATTTTAGTACCCAGATCTTCTTGGGTCCAGATAGGTTAGCAAGCAAGGCTTTAAGTACCCAAATTTGTCTTATGGGTCTCATATAATCAATAGATTCAACAGTTTTTGAAGGATAAACATTATTTGGTCTATAATAAAGTGAGTAACTGGGTGAAGCATGTGAATTTTCAGAACTAAAACAAGCAGAATTTTGCCCAAATTTAGAGATATATCTAGTTTTAGTAAACTGTCTTTTTCCAGGTTGATAGCCTATTCTAGTAGTGCATTTTGGTGTAACTTTCTTACCTAACATTTGAGTTAGAGTATCCTTTCCATTTGTAATTTTTTTTTGGTCTTCACTAAGTTGCTCATTAGACATTTTCAGTTCTGTATTTTCCTTTAACAGTTGAGCATTCTTTTCTTTTTCTACATCAAGGGAGGATTTAACATTCGAGGTGAGAGCATGCTGTTTCTTTAATGAGTTTTATTTTTTACTTTAGTTCATTGCATATTTCTTCCAGCATGTTACCATATTCAAATAGTTCATCCTTATAAATATTTTCATCATTATCTGAATCATTGTTATTTCTAGAATAATATTCATTTAGAATAGGGGAAATAGGTACCTCAGATATGTTAGTCATGAAGCACATGTTGGCATGATTCTTTTCAGAATCAGAAATTTCATATTCACTTGTGCTATCTTTTGAAGCACTTCACGTAGCATTCATTGAATTCTTATGCTTACTTTCCTTGTAGTCATATTTCTTTTTGACATTCAATTTTGGGCAGTCTACTTTAATGTGACATTTCCTTCTGCATTCATAGCATACAACTTCATCAAATTTATCAGCTTTCTTCCAGTCCTTTTTCCAATGCCCTTTATTGTCATACTTTCATTTATAGTTTGATTTTATGAAGAATTTATTCTTCCTATAGAACTTCATGAATCTCCTGGCTATTTGAGCCATCTCAGCAGCACTGTTAGAGTCTGAATCTTCCCTTGTTGAACTTTCAGTTTGTATTTGAACTTTGTCTTTGTCCTTTCTCTTAGAAGTAGTAGATTTGAATGCCATGTATTTTCTCTTGGGTTCATCATCTTCTTCTTTGATCACCTTCAGCTCTTCCTCATACATCATTAGCTTACCTATTAATTCCTTAACAGGCATAGCTCCAATGTCACATGATTCTATAATGGAAACAATTGTACCTCTCCATCTTTCTGGTAGGCATCTTAATATCCTCATTATTTGTTCCTTTGCTGGAACAGCCTTTCCAAGAGAGCTCACAATATTGAAAATCTCATTGATCCTGAGATACATATCATAAATAGATTCATCATTCTTCATTTTAAAATTATCATATTTAATAGTATAGGTATTCAGCCTCATTTCTTTAACATTGGTTGTTCCCTCATGGTAAATAGACAAAGTGTCCTATATTTCATAAGTAGTTTTGCAAGTAGAAATTCTATTAAACTTTTCATCTCCAAAAGCATAGTACAGGGCATTCATAGATTTACAATTATTATTGTAAGCAGTCTTGGTAGGTTCATCCCAAGTAGTTCTATCAGTATCTGGAATTTTATATTGAGACTCTATAGCAGTCCAGATATCAAAACCCATACTTTCTAAGTGAATTTTCATTTTATGTTTCCACTGGGCATAGTTTGTACCATTAAAGAAGGATGGCATGTTAGTAGCAACACCTTCTAGTCTATTGTCCATAACTAGATTTTAGAAAATAAATTTAAAGAGATAAAATTTAGAACTAACAGAAATTTTAGATCTTTAAAGATGCAACTAAAATCACAGTTTAAAAACTGAATGTTTTGAAAACTAGTATTAATAAAAACACCCTCTGATACTAAATTTTGGTCAGAGTGGATACTCAAGATGGGGGTGAATTGAGTTCTAATTAAACTTTATGTTAAAAATATTTCTCTTAAAATCCCCCAATTTAAAAACAAAGTTAAACTATAGTGAATTTATGCAGATTGTAAATGTTTAATTAGTTTCTCAAAGACTGATTAGGTCTTAGTTAATTTAATCTGAAGATTAAATTAACTTTTTAAACTATCTTATTGATTTATAGTTACTATAAACACTTGCTAATTTAACTATCAAATTAAATTTAAAACAAATTATATTTCAAAGTAGTTAGCAGCGGAATATGAAATATATATATATATATAGTACACTTATGACTTAAACTAAAATTCACAGCAGATGTAACCAAGAGGTTCAGTCTCATGTCGAGACTTAGTCCTCTCAAATTTATAAATAAAATTTGATCCACACCATGGATCGGGTTTAAAAACAGTCCAAGACTGTCCAGGCCACATAGGGACCTCTACCATAGTTATTCGTGGGAAACAAAAATAAAGACCAGGCCACACAAGGACCTATTACACAGTTGTCATGGGTAATCAAGAGTAAGGAGTTTTGGTGTGAGGGTTTTGATATCCACTAGTTCAGCACATGAGACAGTGTGTGTGTAAAATAAACAGGATACACACACTGCTCAAAAATAAATAAATAAATCACTTAGAGAGAGTATATGAATGTTTAGAAAGCTCTAGTGATTTTCAATGTAGCTTTGGACTCATTTGATTGGTCAGAAAATCTTCTGAGTCCCTCTCTATTTTTTTGTTCTGAAAACATATTATCGTTTTCTTACTTGGTTCCAGGTTCAGCTTATCAGCCTGAGTACTTGAAGTGTTTGTTGTAGTTCCTTACTCACGATGCATCTTGTGTTCTCCTCTAGAATGAGTGGCTTCATGTTTGTCCAGTTCTCTCCAGTTATGGATGTAGCCTTTTCATTTTGAGTGAATGAACCACATTTTAATGCTATTAGCCCTTGTATTTTTCACCCTTCCTGTGTCTTCTTAGTTCCTTGATTCTCTCTTTTCTTCCAAACTATTCTGCAAGGTCTTTTTCCTTCCCATTATAGATTTCAGCTCCGGAAAATGGGAATGATTACCTTTTCATGGGTACTAGGTACGGTTCCCTGTCATGCCAACAAAACACAATATATAACATTGATTGAATTAAAAAAATAAAATGTAATTGTTAGCTTAATAAATAAATAATATTGATAGTATAGAGTTTGAATGGTTGGTCAATCATTAGTAGCTCTTGTTGGTAAATGTGTACGGTGGACTTTTTGTCGTAGTGACCTTCTATCGGTAGCTCATTGAACTTGTATCGGTAACTCCTTGCATCAGTAGCTGTTTGAACTTGTATCGGTAGATCGTGGTATCAGTAACTCCTTCTATTGGTAGACTTACTCTATCAGTAGACTTACTCTATCTATAGCTCAGTAGAATTGTTCTATCGGTAGCTCAATTTTGTCGGTAACTGTCTGTATCGGTAGATCACTTTGTTTCGGTGATTATGTATATCAGTAGACTTATGCACATCGCTAGCTCCATTTTGTACTATCGAAAGACTTACTCTATTGGTAGCTATCTACATCGGTGACCTTGTTCTTTTCTTACCAGTAGACTTGTACATATCGGTAGCTCTATACATATCAGCAACTTTGTACATATCGGTAGCTCTGTGTTTTGGTGACCTTAGCATATCAGTGACTCTGTCTATCGATAGACTAAGTACCGGTAGCTCTGTATCAGTAGCTATTTGTAGACCAGTGACTTAACACTTATCTGTTTTATGAAAAACATATCTGATTGGGATAGAATTACTTCAAAACTCATATAAACATGGATAAACATTGATTAACATATTTCAAGGACTATTTTAATATTATTATCATCTTGATAATAGAATATCATTGATTGAGAGAATTTGAATATAGATAAACATTAATTTGGATTATCAAAGTATATGAAAGCATAATTGGGATTATAAAAATAGTTGAGGTCAACAATATGTTTCCCATGATTTTTTTTAATATTTTAAAAATGGAAAAAATCAATAAATAAATGTCCCAAAAAATGACGCTTCTTGATACAAGAAGAAAATTTTTATTTCAATTGTTGTATGGAAGTTTCAATACATTCGTATGTTTTGATGGTTTTATAAATGTTTATAGATCTTAATTAATATCAAATGGAATGTAAATAAATGATCAAAATGGTTAACAATGATACCCATATCCTTGAGTGGATAAAATAGACAATGGGTATCCTAAATCTCATAAAAATCCATGAATCATTTATATTATGTTATCAATGGATGGAATTAATCCACATGGAGTATAGGGTAACACACACAACACTTTTCTAATTATATCATTATGTAATCATAGCCCTCAATATATTCCATCAATATCATTTCACCATCCCTGGATCCAAACTATTTCTACAATTGGGGAAAACTATAACATCCCTCATCTAATCTCTAACCATACGGGTTTCACAAAAAAATAAAAAAAAAGATATTTATCATCATATGGTATTAACATTGTATGGAAATATATATTCAGCACAACAAACTCATGGGGAAATAATGCCATCACACCAAGGAAAACAAACCGATCAAGAAAATCTGGTCTCATAAAAACCCTAAACACATTTATTTTATTAATCATAATTTCCTATTAATATATTATATTATCCAATTAATTATGAGAATATTTCATCATCATACATAGATATGATTCAAGAATCATTTCCATATTTAGCAATTTGTAAGGAAGAAAATTAATAAAATCCATATACCCTTATCAATATTCACTTTATCTTAAAATATTTCTATTGTTTTTATTCATTCAAACATGTAATATATGCTAAAAATGAACAAAAATCATATATATGGTAAATCAAACCATCTAAAAAATATTATGTGGGATCTAGTATAGATTATCCCACATTCAATTAAACTTATAGTGTGTTTTAAATATGAAAATGATATTTTAGGTCAACATTTGTGTAACATTTTCAAAACCATAAACATGATTTAAGATCATCCTGAAATAATAGAAAAATAATAATAAATTAATTTCAGACTAGTATGAATTAACTACAAATCATTCTAACAAAATGTGTAGAAATTATTACATAATTTTTAATTATCTATTTTTAGTGTTTAATAATTTTAAAATAGATGCCAAAAACTCAAAACATGGAAAATAAAATTTGATTGTCAGGAAACTAAATGATAATGATTGTAGATTCATATGTCACATTTAGAAAATAATCATACATCATTTTTATATATGGTTTGGTCAATATTACCAAAAGTGTTTGTTTTCACTTTAAAAGTAATATGTTGGTTCAAAAAATGCATCACATAATCAAAACCGTGAAACACAATTTTATTATCATGTTACTCTAAAAAATGGTCAATCATTCATTTTTTCCAATTTTAATGAACCTAAATATATTATGATGCATATTTCCCTCAAAATAACTAAAGGTGTGTGTTTTCCATTTAAATTTCAAATTTTAGTTCAAAACATGCTCGATTACCTCAAGACCAAGATCATGATCTCATGTTGTCATGAAACTCAGGGGAAGTGTCCATCAATTCATTTAAGGTCTATATGAATGAATACCACTTAATTTAAATATACATTCTTGTTATAATATCTTAAATTGTATTTTTCCATTTTAACTGTCTAAGTAATACAAACCAGATGTCAAATACTCAAAACTAAGTAAACATATTAGGATTATTTTGAAACACGGTAAAAATAATCTTTATTTTATTTGGGACATATAGTAATTAATTTTAGATTATTTTTTTCTATGGTGTTGATAATATGATTGAATGTGCATGTTTTCAATTTAATATTGATATGTTAGTTCAAAACAAGAATCCCATGCTCAAAATAAAACATACATGATTAGATTATTGTGTTACTCTAGGTAAATTGGAAATCATTAATTTTTTCTTATAAGAATGAACTAGAATTAATTATAATGCATGGTGTAGTTAGAAAAACTAGAAGTACATATTTTCAATTTAGAATTCATATTATAGTTAAATACATTATTCATATTCTTGTAACTAAGCATAAGATCTTTTATTTTCTTGAATATTTAGAGAAATGATTTTCACCTCATTTTTGACATGTAAGAACATTCCACACATCATTCTGACACTCGATGTAGGAAAAATAACTGATATTTTATTTATTCATTTAAAGCATCAATGATATTTGAAGCACAAATCACATAATAAGAACCATGAAGATTCACTCTAATTTTATTAAAACTCTACAGTAATGACCATTGAATCCTTAGGGATATGTAAGAATCCATTTCACATAATTATGAGGTGTAGTGTCGACAATGTGATTGAATGTGTGTGTTTTTAATTTAAAAGTAATGTGGTAATTCAACACATGTTTCACATGATCAAAATTAATCTAAAATGATTGAATTGTTGTGTTACTCTAAGATAATGATCGATCATTCAATTTTCCCCTATAGGAATGATACACACTTCATTTTAATTCATGATGTAGTCTGAATAATTAAAAATATATGTCCTCAATTTAAAAGTTATATTGTTGTTAAAATTTTGGGTTAAATGAAAAAAATTGATTGAATGCTCTGGGATTGTCATGAATCTATTGAAAAATGATCATTGTTTTACTTTTGACCTATTGGAATAAACAACATTCATTCTGAATAGCAATATGATCAGAAGAAATGAAATTTCTTTTTTCTTTTTAAACATTTAAGTATTACAAAATAGGAATCGCATTATAAAAACATACATAACATACTAGAATTATTTTCAAGTGCATTCACAATGATTATTGACTCATTTAGGATATGTAAGAATAAAATGGACATAATTCTAACTTGTGTTTTCATCAAAATAACAAAATGTGTATTTTACTATTTATAATAAATTTTAAATTTATTAAATGTTATCCATAAAAAAAATATTTTTGATTATTATTTATATATATGTTACTCATTTCAAAATTACATTTACATATCAAAGGTCAGTTAAATGTCAAATAATGGTTAATTCACCAACACACATTTTGAATGTGTTATTTTACTTATAAATTTTATACTAATAACTTCATGTGTGATTATGTTCTATAATAATTACAATTAATTTATTATATATATCATGTCAAGTTTTATATACTTTATATTCATTATATTGGTGATTATACAACATATTTTTATTTGTTTCTATTTTTTGAGTTGTTGTAGCATTATTTTTGGCTCTTTTATATTCATTTTTTAATAACTACTATAGATTTAATGATTTTGAGCATCAACCATTAACATTTCTTTTAATAAGAACTAATAAAAACTAACTTTTTTTCAATGCTAAAATAAAGTTCACATAAAAGTTACCATTTGTCAGCATTAGTAAAAGTGTTACCTTTATTATTATTTTATTTAGTGTGGGTAAATGTAACTTATATCAATACGAGTAATATTGTTGATATAATATTTATCTACTTATTTAAGGAAATATTTTTATTTATTTTGATTTCAATGAAAATTTGTATGTTTAATGTTTAAATTAGTTAACTAATTGAGCATTTAATGTTTTATAAATTTTCATATAAGAATTTCTATAGAATTTTAAATATTATATATAGATATACACCTCCATATTAATTTATATAAAAATAATAATTCATTTTAGTTAATTATATATAGAATTTACAATAAATTTTTAATTTTATGTATTGTATATAGTTGGATATACACACATGTGTGTTGGGTTCACCTATAGAAACACACAAGTCCTTAGGTTCTCTAGACATGCACATATGTGTATATTTATTTTTTCATAAAGACGATCATAAATATAGATCAATAATTGAGAAAATTGAAAATATATAAATCTTTAAATAGTTCTATAAAAATAATTTATATTCAAACTTTTATTAATTTTATAATTAGATTTTCTTATATTATTATAATACTAAAATTATTAATTAATATTAATATATAAGTAAATAGTTATTTATATATATTTTAAATATTCTTGTATGTATAAATATAATTATTTATAAATATAATTTGCACAATTATGTAATTAATGATATATTTTTTTGAAAATATTTATTCATTTATATAAATAATAATATTTTTAATTATAATTAGTTATTAGTTATATTTTTTTTAAAATCAATACAGAATATACCATTATAATTAGAAATAATAATATATTTATAAAATTCCAATTATAAATCTATTTATGAATAATTACTAATATTTAGATTTTAATTTTGTAGTTTATGCTTAATAATATTTTATGAAAAACATTTATATGTTTATATTTTTCATATAGTGGATAAAATATATTATATTAATACATATGTATCTTATATATTTTATCATAAAATAATACCAATTTAGTTTTATTTTAAATATAGTTGGAAGTGAATATAATTTTGATTATTGATATATTGAAAATAATCCTCTCTAAATTGAAACATGGTTAATAATATTTTAAAATTTAATAATATATATTTTTTAAATGTTAAACATTAATTTACCTATATAATTTATAAAATTTTCTAAATACTATGAAAAATATTTAAATATAATTAGTAATTATTGATATTATATATATATTATATATATAAATAAATAAATAATAATTTATAATCTATATTTTGTCTTTTAATGTAATCATTAATAAATTTTTATTTATTCATATATTTAAATTTTGTAAAAATATTTACCCATGTATATAATAAAAAATATTTATTGAATCAAATTAGTCACCTTAAAATATATTTATTTACTATAAATATTTTTTATATAATTAACATTATATATGAAAAAAATTGTTTTTATTTATTTTAAACATTTATAATTAAATTTTTTGTATTTATAAATATAATTATTTTTAAATATTATTATACATTTATATAGTTAATGATGTAATTAATAAAATATTTATTCATTTACAAAAATAATATTTTTTTTTAAATATAATTAATAATTTATTATTATTTTTTGTAAAATGAGTAAAGTGTAAACATAAATAATTATTAATAATAAAATATATATGTATTATTAATTGTAAATCTATTTTAATATAAATTTTAAAATAATTTCATTTAATTTTTAAATTTTATAAATTAGTAATATATTGAAAATAATCCTCTATAAATTAAAACATAGTTGTTATTATTTTGAAATATAAGCATAAATTCTTATAATATTAAATATATTTTTATTTTTATAATTAATTAAAGTATTTAAATATTAATACTTTTTAAAATTATATTTATTACTAACTTATATTATATATATATATATATATAATAAATATTATATAATTTTATATAATTAGAAATTTAAAGAAAATATTTTGTATTTAAATGTAATTTTTAATATTTTATTTATTTTTTTATACATCTTTCTATAGTAAAAAATATTTACACATTTAGATAATTAATTACATTTCTTAAATAAATATAGTTGCATGGAAATATAATTATTGGCTAATAATGTTTTTTTTATAAATAATAATGTGTAAATATTTTAATTATTCTTGTACAATTTTTTATAATTTCTTATTTATGTTTTTATATGTATACATATAATTATATGTAAATATAATCATACATTTATATAAAATAATGGTATATTTTTTAAAAATATTTATTCATTTATATAAGTAGTAATTTATTTAAGTATAATTAATAAGTTTTAAATGTAGTTAATAATTAATTAAATATTTTATATACATCAATTAAATACATAAATATTTATAATTAACTAACAATAAATTATTCATAGGTAGGGTCATTACAAACTATAGACACACGTACTTTGGCACCCGAGATGCCTAAATCTTATCTCTCCCCCTAGGATTAACAAGAAACCACTTGACCTATTTTATTACATTTATTATGGACCAAAGACTCTAAAACTTTTTTTGATGGTTTTATGGTCCTTAGATGTCTTTGACCAGAAGATGCTTGATTTCATGTCAATTTCTATCCATTGGTTATCTTTGATCTAAAGGCCCTCATCCTTGACAAATGACCTTGATTTTGAGGTCCTTGAACAAAGGAGTTGTAAGTGTGATAAAATGCCTAGAATACCCATATAGGCCCACTAATCCCACTCACCATGACTGCAAGATGCATGTGTTGTGTTGAGCACTATCCCACTACTCGCAAATATTATCCTCATCATCTTACTTTTCATAGGGTTGGCAGTTTTATATATCGATGATAGAGTAATTATTTTCTTAACTTTTCATGTGATTTTTAAGCAATTAATTTCTCATAGTTTCTCATTTTGAACCGATTAGGACTAGTTTTAGTTTTCAATTATATTTTGGGAATTTATTTGAAAATGATTTAAGATATAGTTTTTATGTTATTTTAATAATTAATGGAATTATTTGATCAAGAAATTATTTTTTTTTGAAAATTTTCTGAATTTTATGAATAATATATTTTTTGGATTGAATTCATGAATTCGAGAAAAGTTTGGGAGTTCGTAGAATATTTTGAGTCCACCTCATAATACATTTTCCTCCATCATATGATATTTTACTTTTCCATATTTTTCATCATATAATATTTTCTTTTTGTATGATATTTTATATTGAAAAAAATATTATCTCATACAGTATATTTTCAAGCCTCGTCATTTATTTTAACTGCTCATATGATTATTATCACATATGTACAATGTTTTTGGGATATGTATGAAATCATCCCCACTTATGATAATTTTCATCTCATATAATACTTTAAAACCATATAAGTATTTATGTCATGAAAGTTCTAGGAATTAGGGAAAATAAACATCTTGTTGTTATATTTTGGAAAACTACACACCTTCTCCATGTGGATTCAATTAAACAAGGATTTGAGGTGGTTATTTTTATAATATTATTCCAAGGGTAAATAAATTCTTAATGTACATGTAAATTAATTGCACATACATGCGACCGATTAAATTTATGATACTACCTGATGGATCCAATTGAAAGGATGTTATTACACACTGATGAAGATTACAAAGTCAACTAAAAGGTGAAAATAAAATTCAAATATATTTCCCCTCTATTATTTTTAGAATACATTAACCATAAATATAGGGATATTTGGATAGGAGAGCGGTGATGTGGTCCATAATGGTGTGGGGACTGAGTTGGTTCATTCATGAGGAAAGATCCAAAAGATAGTATATTTATCCATGAATGTTTAAACTCCAAGTAGGGGTAGTGGTGGAGATCCTATGATTCTTAGAAATTGGTTTTTGTACTTCATTTTATTTTTATTTTATTTTTCTAGATATTTTTTTTAGGATTTATGGAGGTTTAATTTCTCTCTTAAATCATATTTATTCTTTTTTTTTCTGTATTTTTTACCAACTTATGCTAATAAAAGAAATTTCATATTATTTTAAATTAATTGGGAATGGTTTCCCCATTGTGCACAATGAGATCAATTATTTTCAGTTGATCATAGTAATTTAAGAAATTGAATCAGATTCATAAGGGTATAGACACCCATATTTGAGTTTTTTATATTGTGTCTAGGAAATCTAGGTGTTTACATGGATGTCTTTTCATGATAATTGATAAATAAAATTTTATAATCCAATTAGAAAATGATGAAGGGAATATCCTTGGATCAAATATTTTCCATTACTGATATCTCAATTTTAGAATATCATATATTTTATTTCTATATTATCACTGACATCTAACTTCAATTAATAACTTATTTTTATTATTAAATGATTTTTTTTAAACTATAATTCCCAAATTTGAACTCCAAAAAAAGTTAAAAATAATTAAAAAAAAGTAATAGTTTGTAAACTTAATCTAAAACCTCCTCATGATACAACCCCATCCTCATTATTATAGAATTATAAAGGGTAAATTGTTGAGGTAACTCAAATGAATCGTCGCCATCATTTGCCTCCAATATCAGGGATGTTGATTAAGTTTATCTTAATTTTTTTATGTCTCAAAATTCTATCCATGAATTTTTTACCTTTAGATCCAAAAATTTAGGGAACATACAACTTTAGGCCTAGATTTGTAAGAGGTTATATTGTGCCTAGTTGCGTGTCTATTAGTAACACACCTAAAAGAATTATTATCGAACCTAAAGTCCCAAATGAATGGTAATAGAAATTAAAAAAAATGATTCATTATATAAGGGTAATCAATAAAATCCTATATAATATTTTTATTACTTTGTTAGATTTTAAATCAAATATTTTTTTACCAACATTTATAATTCATTGAAATGGAAAGTGAATATACACACAAGTGTCTTCAAGAATTTAGTTATTTTATTTTAAACATGAAACCCCAAAGAATATATAGAAATAAAATTATGATTATATATTTCACTTATTACTTGTAAAGAGTTTCTAAATAATGTTTATTTTATTCACATCTACTTTGATTCATGATTGGAATGGATTGAAAAATATTTTTCTTGAAAATTATTCTCTTCATAGAGAACATATTCCATTTGAAAATTGTTTTAAAGAATTACAAAAACACAATTAGAAGCATTAGATGAATAATATAAAATATTATATAGTATTTTTTTAGTTTCCCTCATAAATATATAATTGAACAAGTTTGGATTCAATACTTTGATGAATTATTTATTCTTACAAATAGTAGTACTATTGATGTCATTTTTAGGGTACTTTAGTTTCTAAAGTACTTATTGTTTCTTGAAATCTAATTTCAATCCTAGCCCAAAATTATCAACAGTTTGTAAAATGTTGCACGTTATGTGTTAAAACACTCCAAGGTGTTCCCAATTCCAATTCTAAAAACGATATGATTATATGCCAACATAGTGATGTTACTACCATGGTGTGCTCAACGATTTTTTCCAATTCCCCACCGCATAAATCTATACAAAAAACTACTTTTCAATTACTAGTTTAATATAGATTTTTTTCCTCAAATGAATAATTTTGTGAATAATTCTCCCTAATTCAAGAACATGCGGAATTCTTATTTCTTTCTTTCTTAGAAAATAATTTTAGTCAAACCAATATACATCTTTTCAACCCTATAAAAATTTTAATAAATTATTGAATAATCAAACCCAATACTGATTAAGACACTATGAAAACCGAAATAATTTTTTTTAAGGATTATCATTTAACTCTCAGTATAAATAATTTAATAATAAATACAATGCTCAAAATAGTTATAATTTCTAATCTACTTATCCTGTATACAATACTAAAACCAATTTTAAAGAATCTATAAGATAAAAACATATTTTTATAAATAGTTTGATTTTGCATGTTTGTAAACTGGATGACAACATGTGTAGAATTAAGAGCCAAAAAAGTAGAGGTTTTCTTTAAAAAATCACATAAACCCCCAAGATAAAAGAATTTAAATTTTAAGTTCCATTTTACATAGAAGTGATTCTATGTTGAAAAACCCACAAAATGATAGTTTTAAACCTGAGTCTAAAATTAAATAATTTGTACAGGCTCCGACCTCTATTTTACCAATTCTAGAACATGAGTTTAAGAAACAACCTTCTATGGATATTTCTAATATTTATAACTAAATTGAAAATTTAGAATCTATTTGGAATGGAAAATCAAATATAACAAGAATTATATTTACTAACAAAATTCTTAGAAATATTCTAAAAGTATGAAAGGTAATTATGTTCCAAATTATCGTTAAACATTCAAAAAACCACTACCAAAACCTCAAATTAACCCACTAAAAAATTTCAAATTTCAAATTTCAACTTTCAAATAGAAACCAATATCACCGCATTGGTTGACGATCTGCCTTACATCACGCACATTGACCCACACTGTAACTCAGCCACACCAGATCTTCGGCAAGAGCTACCCACCCAAAACCAACATCGGCACAGAATAACCTATAAAAAGTACACCAAAAAAGCCACGAGAACCAAAATTTCATGAATATCTACAATTATCACAAATTTCAAGCCCAATGTAACCCAATAATGGAGAAAAGGACACCACGATAGACTCTACCTGGAAGGTCATTAGTCATGTAAGCTCACATCCCAAAACACATTGAACACCACCACACAACTCCAACTAGGATAAGAAAGATATAATCCTAGAGAAAGAGCAGATCATTGAGCAGACCAAGGAATTGACAATGAACTCGGATCGCCATGGACACCAAACCTACCTTTGAAAACAACCACCAGGGAAACAATGACCGAACAAGCACCACTACCTAGAACAAAAATATCCTGATGAACCAGAACTCTAGGAAACATCATCACCATCAGATGATTTCTTGAGACAAAAACTAACAACAACGTCATATTTAGGAAGAGAACCAAAGGAACCACAGGCACTCCATCAGTAGAAAACCAAACCAAATTGAGAAACAAATTTGTATGGTGGAGAAATTGAATCCTTTCAAATAAGGAGCACCATCACACAGGACAGAACTTAAAATAACCTAGAAGCTAGGTGAAGAATGGGAGGAAGAAGGGGCACAAGGAGACCTGATCTACAAACTCTTGAAAACAAGAATAAGTGGTCCGCTCCACGACTACTGAAATGAAGGACAAACCTAGATCTAATTCAGATCTAGCCTAGGAGAGGAAACACGCACCAGAAACTCTGATGATAACATCGTTATAGACCCAAGAAACAAAGATGAGTGGATGGCCTGAAGAAATTCCACGCAGTGAGGTCTCAGGGAGTGGCGGGATGGAAAACAAATTCAATGTATACATATTTTTTGACTGGGATGTTCTCCCATAAAATAAATTGTATTGGAGGAGATAATGTTAACTTATGGAGAAATGTATCCTCAATGATTCCACATGCTTTCATTTCAAAATTTAATGAACCAGGAATATTTATAATTCCATATAAAATAAGAAAAATCATGTTCAAGAATGTCATTCATGATTTAGGATATTCTATAAATTTTATTCAATTCAAAATTTATTCATATTTATAGGTTGGAGAACTAAAATTAGATGTAATATAAATTCAACTCACTTACCAATGTACCAACAATCATACTAAAGTTATTGAATATGTTTTGTTCCAGGTAAAAAACATGTCTTTCCTAGCTAATTTTAATGTCTTGGTTATAGATTATTATAGATTTAATACACGCATCCCTCTCATTATTGAGAAAGATTTCTTAAAAACTACCAAATCTATCATTAATATCGACAAATGAAATTTTTCATTATAATTTCTAAAATTAGTGGTATATTTAAACATTTTTCAATCCAATGAAAACAAAATTGAATATCATTCAACTCCTCAAGTAAACATTATTTATTGTTTCTCTACAGAGATATTTCATGATTTTGGATATGTATTTTTAAAACTAGTGATTTTGAAAAAATATTATTTTATTTAAAAAACAATAATATAGAAGTTGGTTTAAGAAAAATTTCTTAGAAATAATAAAATTAATAATATAACTACCATTTAGAAAATTTTTAATTTAAAATAAATGGTGAAATTTTTGGAAAATTTCTCTTATGTACATGTTATTTTATAAAGTGTTGAGCCAAATAAAATTCTAAAATCCCTATATACTACATATTATTTTTTCCAACATGTTGATAATCACACATGAAGAAACTATTATAAAAATATTCAAATTGATAACCTAGTTTTAAAACATTAAAAATTGAAAAGCCTTTTAAATATAGAAATTTTTTAAAAGAATAAAATTTTTCATATACATAAAGAAAATATTATATCCCTAGGTTCAATAAAAATAAATAAATTTTAGTAAGAAAATAATGATCTAGTATTGATGCGTCTTAGATAGATAAACCTTTATTAACTATAGAAACTTTTCTCCAGTAATTAGAGCAGAAAACATTTCCTAAAATTATCAAGTATGCCTTTATAGGTAAGAATGAGATATTCAATGTCATTATCTCCAAATAGTAATAAAAATTCAAATAATACTAATTATTAGGATTAAATAACACTTATAATAAATATTTTGGATTGACCCTCTCGGATCTCACTAGAATTAGCACTTCAACTTGCAAGTATATAATTATGTAAGAAGAAAAATCCAATCCATCGAACCAATTTCAATGAAGATTGAACCTAACATTTTTAGAGGTTATTAAGAAATAATTATCCACATTATTGGTTATTGGAATAATATTTATAATCTTTTATATCCAATGGGTGAGAGACATTCATTTTGTCCCTAAAAAATATTTTCCTTAAAATATAAAAGAATTAATTTGGTGAGATTTTCCTGGTTAAACTTCCACACAAATCTAGGATGTGTTTACACTATAGAAAACTCAACTTGTTTATTATGATAGATCTCTTAAAAATTTATTTTCATGATCATGTTCTTGAAATTATAAATATATATGACAATTACTATTTTCCAGATGGATTCAATGGTTATTTTTAATCCACAATGCACTTGAGGATCAAGAGAAAACGACTTTCACATATCATTTTGCTAACTTTTGTTACGGGATAATATACATCATATTTTTTAATGATCTATAAACTTTTCAAAGGTGCATGATGATTATTTTTTATGAGTTTCTTGAATTTTTTTGAATATTATATGCATTACTTAACTATTAATGGATCTTCTTTTGAGAAGTGTTTAAAAATATATGTTCTTTTTTCTTTAAATTTTAATTTATAAAAAAGTTATTCAGAATTATTAAAAATTCCATTTCATATAAAAATAATAATTTGACTTTTTAATGTTGTGTATTGATATGGAATCAAAATTCAAAAGTGAAAATTTGAGATAATTTCTTCACTAACTTACCTAAAAGATAGACTGATATCAAATCATTCATTTGTCGTGTTGGTTTTTATAAAAAAAATCATAAATGAAATTAGTAAATTTAAATTATCCTTATATATGTTACCTTAAACTGAATAATTATTTTCATATGACGATAAGATAAAATAAAATATTAGAGAGTTAAAAAAACCGATAACCAGACCCATAATTCCACCACCTAACTAAAACTTACCCTTTGAAATCATGACTCCTAATTTTAATTTTTTTCGATATGCCTATTTTGGATCAAAAGCCAGAGAGAATATCACATGTTATTAGTTATTCTTATATAAACATTAATCAATCCAAATTTAATTATGAAAACATTGAAAACAAGTTACTAATTATTTTATTTTCATTAAATTAATTTATGTGTTACTTGTTAGGTTCTAAAGTGATTGTCTTCACTGATCATACTACAAAATATTTCTAAATGAAATTATTATTTCTGCGTAGGAATTTTAAGATAGATCCTTTTTTTACAAGAATTTCATATTGAAATTAAGTATAAGAAAAAATATATAAATATTGTGGTTTTATATTTAAGCAAGATAACCACTATTTTGTTATTAAAACTTTCTGATCTATACACTAATCAAAGAATCTTTTACTGAGAAGAAATTGTATGTCGTTAAGAATTAAGGAATTTAGATTACTCAGTTAGTGAATTATATATATAAATTTTAAATACCCATATTAGTTTCAAAAATAATAAATTATTAAGCTAGTGATTTATTCAAATTAATACATTTGGAATGACCCTTACCAATGGCATTTTGTAAGTGACCAAATGATTAGAAGATGCACTCCCAATTCTGAAATAAAATCATTCATAAATGTTTATCACACTTCAATCTATGGTGTATAATTGGGATCTCAAATAAATTATCTAAAAATTTCAAGAATTTAGTTTTTATTAGCCCTTATTTTTCAAATATTATTTTGATTTTTTTTAAATCATGAAAGAGCTACCGGTTTCAAGGAAATATTTTAAAGTTACATGAAATTTCACAACAAACCCTATTATACTGTGATGTATTTTATATATTTGTTATAGATTTCATGGGAACATTTACCAATAAATTTTTGATACCTTTAAAAACTAATTTTTAGTTATTATGTGTAAAAATGGAAAGAATCCATCCCTGTAATAACTATTTATAGAAAATTTGTTGTTGTATTTATAAAATAAAATATGTTTTGTACGTTTCGTTTACACATGTTCTTAGTAATTTATCAGTGAAATAATTTACATAATAGGACATTTTAATATATGATATAATAATATGGAGTCAATAATAGGGATCATGCATTCTATCAGCCAAAGAAAAGTTAAACTATTGAACTATCAAATAGAGAATTCAAAAAATGAAAAATTTGTACCCCCAATTTGAAAATACCAGAATTTAATGCTAGGCGATAAAATCCGGGCCAATATAACTTATTTTAGAACACCTATAAGAATTTTCCATTTTATATTAGTTTATTAAAAATACTATTACATTCATATTGAGTTAAAATTAAATGTTTATTAGGTTGTGAAGACATGAAACATGACTATACATTATTATAAAAAAGAAATAATATTCTATTTATAGGTGTTTTATGAAATCAGAAACAATGATAATGGATGTTATTGGATTTTTAAAGGTGAATTAATTTTTTTTGTGGTCAACTTACACTCAATAAATTATTCTAATAAGGGAATAAATTATTATTATATGAATCCAAAATGAAGCTATTTTGAGGTAAATTATGTTCCAAATGGTCAGGGCCTTATAATGCTAACCATTATTTTCCATTTGGTGTCATTATGACTAGAAAAAATAACTTCAAACCATTAATAATGAATTTACACTAATTGAGTGTATTTAAATAATAATTTATAGATCCTCTAGAAGATATGGTATATCTTCAAACAATTGAGTATCATTGAGTACCAGATTATTTATTTTCAATCTAATTGTAAATTGTTTTGTCTATAATTTATGAATTTTATTTTCTTGTTCATTAATAACATAACAATTATTAAATTGAACAAAATAATTTTTGGGTAATATTTGGTCAATTTACTATTTTTTATTCCATTAATTTCATTCAAATTTTTTCTATTTGTCTATTGTGTTTTTCTTTTTTTCTTTTTTTCAATTATTACATGTGTGTTTTTAAAAGATGTTTTAGCTCAAGTTGAACACAATTTTAATTTATTAAACCCAATAATATAAATATACTAATTTTCCATGGGACCTAAATTTAAATGAATGTTTAAATAATTATGTTCTATTTTCAAAACATTGACAATCTTATGAAAATACCACTGAAATTTTGAATCCCATGTCTAAAACAACTATCTAATGTTTAAATTCACATAACTATAAGAACTTTGAACCTTTTATAATTTTTATTTAAAATCATGTAACTTTTATAGAGAACCAAAAACTTCATATTCATTCACAATTTGATTTATTTATATCGAAACCTGAGAGCTTGAGAGCCTTTTTCTTTTAAATGACTCATGAATTTATTTAGTTATAAAAGAACCATTAAAAAAAACATTTTTACTCTAGACTAACCTATATATGAAATCCTTTTACGTTATAGAATACTTGAATTATATATTATTTAGACATAATACATTACATTGTTACTATCCAACCTTCTCTAGATGTAAAATTGCATGAATTAGTTGATTTCAAGCATGGGGGATATGTTTTGTGATTGGTTACATCATATTTTAGTTTCTATGGTATGTAAAATTATAATATGAATACCCTATTATTATAATAATGTAATCATATTAAGTTTGTTCCTTTCAAGAAATTTTCAACTAAATTTCTAAAACAAAACATAGGTAAAATTCCATGGTGCTGAAGATGTGATAAAAAATCAAAACAGACACTAGTTTTGTGAAGATGAAAATAATTATTCTAATTTTATAAAGAGGATATATATTCACACAACACTATAAAACTCATAGTTTCCTCTCCTACCTTTAATATTTCAAAATTTTTCCAAAAAATAGATATGAAAAACTAGATTTCACTTCCATAAAGTGAGGGAAGCGGGAATAAAATAATGTTTTTATTAATTTTCTAAAGGATATGAACTACAATTTTATATATTTGAATATTCTAGAGATTATTTGTTAAAGGAATATTAATGACATACCAAAATTGAGTTTAAACTTATCATGTATTTGTTTTCAAATAGATCTAAAACAACTTTGTGCTTCCCTAGAGAATTTCACATTTTATGACTATAAGATCAAATCCTTGGAATATCCCTTAAAATACATCATGATTTTACCCAAGGTCCATGAATCTCATTAAGTTGAAATTTTGGATTTTATAAAACTTATGGTGACTCTTACAATTTATAGGTGAGAAAAAACATTGTTACAATTTCATACTTGTGTAATAAGAGAAAATTTCATGTGACATAAGATCTTTATGTGAATAGGATTATAAATAAAGTTTAAATGGATTATGTAAATCAAATAAAAAATTTTCAAACATTAGTTGTCTAGGATGCCAAATAATTTTTACATACTTGGTGTTAAAAATGTAAATCTCATGAGATTGTGCCTTGAAATAATTTTTTGTTATCTTTTCCCATACATATCCATGATCTGAAGTTCTATGTTTGTGGTAATTGAGAAAGTTTTTATTTTCCTGAAATTTCATGTGATTATTAAGAAATAAGTCCCCACCGATCGATCATTCTATGATTATTTTAGCCAAATATAGATATCAATTATATTTTTACAATTTTTTAAAGAAATGATTAATTTATTATTTTCCATTTTTTTCAATTAATTTCTATAATTATTTAGTCAATACATTATTTTTATGACTTTATTTTGAATTATTTGACATCTTATTTTGGGGTTTTAAATCATGCATTTATTCTATGTCAGGGAATTAAGGGGATATTTTGATTCTTTTTCTTAAGTAATTTTCATCCATTGTATGAAAGTATACTTTGATACATTTTTTCACATTTGATATAACATTCTCATATAATGATTTACTTTTTAAAAAATATTGTCTCATTTGATATTGTTTCTATCCTCGTAAGTCATTTTCACTACTCGAATGACTATTTTCACTCACATATTAATTTTTGTGAATTTTTATAATATTTGTCCCCAAATATGATATTTTTAATCTCATATGATAATTTTTTCACAAATGATGATATAATTTGTGAAATTTGTAGGAATTAGGTAAATGAAACATTGAACTACTAGATTTATCCAAACCACATACATTATCCACATGGAATCAATTGAAGAGGTAGATGAAGAGGTGATTCTTATAGGATGAATGTAAGGGGTAATAAAATCCTATGATTCATGGAAGTTAATTGTTCATCCTCATTACTAAAGAACATAATGATGATACATCCTAGAATCAATCTAATGGTAGTTACCTCACAGGTATGAAGTTTCTCAGGGGGGACTTAAACGTTAGAATAAAATTCAAATATTTATTCCCACTATTTTTTATGATATACCTAATCCGTAAACAGAGATAGAATTCAATAGAGTATAGATAGAATAGACTACGGTGGTGCAATGACTTAGATGGAGTTACCACGAGAAAGAAGGAATATGAGAGTTAATTTATCCATGAAGGAATACACTCCAAGCGATGATGGAAATAGATATCTAAGGATTATTCCATTTTGATTTTTATATTTAAATTTATTATAATTATTTTTTTTGGAAACTATTTTCATGATTTATGGAGGTAACTTTTCTCTATTGAATTAACTTTCTTTGATTTTTTTGGATTTTTTACCAACTTATGATTATAAAATAATTTATTTATTTTTTAAACTTATTTGGGAAAGGTCTCTCCATTGCGCACAACAATGTCAATTATTTTTTGTTACTTAGAGGTATTTTGGAAATAAAATGACTTTAATAAGGGGATAAAAAGCCATATTTTTTTGATAAGTTTTTTATATAATATAGGATTTCATTTGGTGGTATTTGAGTGGGAATTTAGAAATAAAATTTGATAATTAAATTAAACAATAATGAAGGGAGTATCTAAGGATCATGTTTTTTCCATTGTTGTTAACTCAATTCAAGAATCTAATCTCTTTTTATTCCATCCTACCTTAAATTTATAACGTCAATTGATATCTTCTTTTGGGTTTTTTAAAAATTGTTTGATACAAGAAATTGCACTTTTTCCTTTAATTTAGCAATAAAAAATAATTAAAGTAAAATTTTGTAAACTTGGTCTTCAAACACAAAATGAAACTACTTTTTGGTCACTATACAACTTTATTATAAAGGGAAATTTATTTATTGTGATAGTGTGAATTAATAATCACCATCAACTGACCCCCCCCCACTAACATGTGTCGTCATTCCTTCATTGGTGTGATTCCTTCCCTTTTTCTATCTTAGATATTTTAGTATCATAAATTTGTAAACTATAATTCATGTAACCATATTATCATAAAATTCTTTGACCAATTCATACACAAACCTCTCCCTTCATCTATTTCCTACCCATCCTTGACATATAAGTATATTTTTTGGTTCCCTTGGACAATAATTTCTGATATCATGATGAATTGCTTCACCATAAATGACACAAGGCCAACCATCGTCACCTTTTGAGTCATTACTAGTGTCGTGCAATGATGATTTTTTAATCTGGTTCATCATAACGATTATATTACCACCTAACGATTCCACAATCCTACCATTCAAACATATCACATGCTTGAATTCTTACATCAATCATGACATCATCACCTAGATACATTCTCGTATAAATGGGTAAAAATTCCATTCAACAATTATTAGTAGGGGTTTAAACATACTTTATGAAATAAAGAAGGTATTAAAACCACTCATCTACCAAATTTACCAAAAATTTACGATAAATAATAATAAATCTATATATTATAAATTATAAGCCAATTTAAATATGTAGTTGGGGCTTTCCTAAGTGGAATGATTACCACATATTCCTCCATCAAACCTGAGTTCAATTCCAAGAAAGGGTGAATTTCCCTTGTATTCTAGGAGTGTGCGACCTATAGTATGTATGATATTTTGGTACTATAACAGTGGTATTATTCACCCAATTTGGTATTTTGAGCCACAGGTTGGGGACTTCATAACACAGGGACCTCCAGAATCATGTTGGAGTCATTCCTGACTAGTGAAGTGTGTGACGGATCGAAGGTGGTTCCAAATGATCAGTTGGAAATGGATGATCATTCCTGGAGTGGATAGGGTACACCAGTTCCAAACCCCAATTAGGGAGGTAGTTATTATAGTCTATATATGTGACATCAGGATTAAAAATTTTATTTTACGGATGAAGGAAAACAAGAGAGGTTCTTATAACTTTGGGATGTAAACTTGGACCTTCATGAATTTGTTAGCCTCTGGTCACTGGAACTATATTCCATGTAATATAACTCTTTTAGTTCATTTATGGGTTACTTTTCAACCTAGTTATAAAGGGGATTGTCCAAAAAAATCTAAGGCTATTGGGTTAAGGGATGAAAGTATCACCTCTTAAAATATATTCTTAAAAATGATTACTAGAATTCAAATTTTTAACATTATGGATTTATAATTATTAATTTATTAAATCAAACATTTATACATTTTTATTTTTCATGTAGTTGATAAAAAATATTATATTATTACATTTTCAATTTATATATATTCATAAATTTATGATAATTTAGTATTATTTTAAATATAGTTTTTAGTATTTTCAGAGTTATTTTTAAAAAATATAAATTTAATATTACCCATATTTCATTATCATAGATAATTTTAGCACTGATAAATATACTTATATTATTTATAAGGTTATCACTGATAAAGGTATTTTCTTAATATTAAACCAAAGTTTCATAATAATTACTCCTTATGACAATTCAATTTAATCATACACAAAGACCATTATAAATGTTATTTTCAGCACTATTAATTCTACCTATATTAGTTTTAATTTTAGAACTAAGAAATATCTTTGTATAATATTAAAATTATGTAACATAAAGTGTAATTCCTATATAGATTTGATTTAAATATATATAGATAACTTTACCAGTGAAAAATAGCAATAATATAGGTTGATTTATCAATACTTTTTTTAAGTAATAAAAGCCTCCTTTATCTGAACAATTTAATAATTCTTAATAAAGATTTTACTACCTTTCAAAAATAACCCTAATTACCCCATATGTTGTACCTAATGTTCAACATATTCTAAAATTCATACTTTGTTCCCCCCCCTACGCATCATTTTTTAAATGAATCCATTCCTAAAATCAAATTTATACAATCTCCATCATCATACTATTTTTTATAAAAAAATTTAATTATTCTTCATATAAAATGATTTTATACTCTACTTCACCCTCTTATGATACTAATTTATGAATTTTAAAATACCTAATGTCATTGTATCATTTTTGTATATTTTGTGTTATTTAACCTCCCTTAGAAATGATTAAATGTTGTTAAATAAATTTTGGATAGATGTTTTTGAATTCATGTTTATTCAAGTGTTTTTAAAGTAAATGTTTATGAAATATGAATCAATATAATGAGATAAAAAATATTTACTTAAAATACTTGTAATTTCTAGGGTAATGATATAATTTAAGTTTGAGTTATTGGATGGTATATTTAATTTTTCAAAATAATTTTCAAGATATATTAAACAATTTTTTTATTTAAGTTATCATATGGGTTTATAAAATTAGATTAATTATTTACTTTTATAGGTTTTTTTATCAATTTTTTAATGAAATGATTCATGTAGTGTTGTATATGGGAATTTATAATTGAAAATCCCTAGTGTTTATTGTTGGGTAGAATAGTTTCGAATGAAATCATTTGAAAGTGTTTTTTTAAAAAATCCCATGGTTTTTTTAGGATGGTTTGAAAAGGAAATTAGTATTGAGTATTTTCTATTTTAGTATTTAAATGGGAATGGTTTTTAAAGAATAATTTTGTGTTTGTTTTAGGATTATTTCTAAACAATAATTTTTCATTAGAATTAATAGTTTTCTAGTAAAATTGTTTTTTTTCAGTTTAATTAGTTTTAATCATTAGAAGCCTATTTAGGGTGTTTAATGATTAATTTGGTTTTTATCCTAATCCAAAAGATATCAATTTTAAATAAAATGAGTTTTCAAATAATTTATTTGGGTTAAATTATAGTTATATTTAATTGATATAGAACTCTTTTAGTTATTAAAGATGTGTTTTATATATATATTTTTCATATAAGTGTTTATTTTAAACAATTGTTTTAATATTCGATGGGTAAATATTGATTTGAGTTTCACATAGATTAAAAATATTTAATTCAACTTTGAACCATGTGTAATATTCCCAAAGAGGCTAATTGGTATTTTATGAGGAATTTTGTAATTGTATCTTTGAATCACAAAACATTATTTTTGTGAAATAATTTTTAAAACTATTGAATAGGTCCAAAAATAGTTTATGGGAGTTTAAAAACCTTCTAATTTACCACTTCCTTCCTTGGTGGTGAAAAAAATAAATTTGGATATGGAGTTGAATTACTCCCTTATTTAAGCCTCTACTTATGAGTGCATAAAGAATGGATAATAACCACCCATGAGGTTTTATTACTTCCTTCTAGGAATCATGTTTATAAATTATAGTTACACATCTATAAAACTAAAGCATACAAGATGTTGTATATATTAAAGTCTGAGATAAACTCACATAGACAAGGATCCTTAGATTGAATCATTATATCATAAGTAAAACTTATTATATGAATTTTTTAAATAAATCTAAAAAAATATTAATAGAATTTTCTATTTTAAATTTTTTTACGAGATACCTTAATCCCATTTTCATGTGATAAACAATCATCTAAAATATTTTATGAATAATCATGTATTTTAAGAAATATATCTAAACAAATAATTATTAGGGTGTTTTGTCTCTAAATTTTAAACACTCATTTTCATATGATCAAGTATTTTGATTCATTTAATAATTTTTTATTCAAAATCTATAAATAAACATGTCAATTTAATCGATTTCCATGAACAGAAATTAATTCAAGTAATATGTTTATATATTAGATGTAAATTCCTCAATCAACACGATAATGATGTTTCTTATCATAGAAGTAATAGATATATAAGAATGATTGAAAGAAAAAACCCAAAATAATTCATAAAATCCCAACCTTAACTAATATTAAAAATAAAATAACTGTGATATTCAATGTCCCCTCATTGTTAATCATAGAAAAGGGTGACTACACACCCATGTTTTCATAAGAACAGAAGAATTAATAATTTTTTTACATAATATATATTCCTAAAATCCTCTCTATGTCAGACCATAGGTCCTTTAGATCTCCAGGATCTTTATACAAGGACACTAGTAAATGATTAAATAAAATGATTTACATCCTTAAAAATCAATATCTTCTTTGATTGAGAAAAATCATCCCATATATTTTCTAATATCTCCCATAACATATTTCCAATTATTTTGGAATTGAAATACAATTAAATATTTTTAAATAGAGTTGGATATATTAAATATCTCCCATGTAAATTTATTATAATTTATAATTATATTTTTCAAACTTCTACAGTAAATTATTTACACATGTAAACAATGAAAATTTTTATGAACATCGCCAGTGTTATTTATATGAATATTGTTGAACTAAATAGAATAAATATGAATATAAAATAGTTTTATGAAAATCATATGAAAAAATAGTATGGGTATAGAGTTTTAGATTTTATTATGTTTTAATAAGAGCATGGAAATTTCCCTCTTAAAATCACTTTTCTATTTTTACATTGTTTTATTAAATATGATTTTTGTTTATACGGGTGAGAAGAATACATGATCTATCACATAATATATTGATGTTATTAATTTTTTACTAACCATGTGAAAAAACAGAATGTTTCTAGTAACTAGGAGAACAACACAAGTTATGGATAATCTAATATGAATACAACTATAAATGATGAGGGATAAAAAATTTAGGGAATGATAGTGATGTTTTAAGATTAATTTTTTTATTTTAAAAATATCTTTAAGAAGTTTATGTATTCTGTAAATATTTCATTATATGATGGTTGTATTAAATAATATATATTTTCAACCATACTGAATATAGATAATTTTAATGTTAATAATTGATAATATGGTATCATCTTTATTGATTTACTTTCTCTAATAAAAGATATGATACCAGAAGTTAATTAGATTCCTTTTTGATTAAATGGAATTAAACAAATGTTATTTTCATTTCTTAGAACTCAAAAATAATATATAACTATTCAAATAACTGTATATTTGTTATGAGGAACCCCAAATCACTAAGATTGATCCTTAAGTGTGGTAAAAATCACTATAATAATGATGAATAATGTTCTAAAAAAGTTATATGGTAGTTTTCAATCATTACAGTTTTTAGATAGATATGTGGTAGTGAGTAGATAGTATGAAAATTAACATGGAGCACAATCACACGTATTCAAGATAAGAAACTTTGTCACCCTGTAGACTCTCCTCATTGGAATAAAATTGACGATGAGTATCCACAATTTTCAAATGATCTAAGAAACCCCCATCTTATTCTATCTATATTTAAGACCCTAAAATTTTGAATGAATAAAATTATGTCTAATAGCATATATGATAGGAAACAATGAGCATAAAAAACAATGAAATACTATTATTTAATCACAACTTTTAAAACCCATCTAATTAATTGGTCCGTATGAATAAGAATGACCAAATTATAAAATATATATATTTTTCATACTCTATACCAATAAATTGATTAATTCATAATAATTAAACATTAAATTTCCAATAAAGTCATATTATGCATCAAAAATTTGTTTCAATCAAAAATGATTTTTATTTTCTTTTGTGAGAAAATATTATATTTAATTTTTTACAATTTTATAAAATTTATTCTAAAAAATCAATTTCGAAATGAATATATTAAAATTCTCTTATACTGAATTTCAGATAATTTTCTAAAAGGAATAATTTTTCAAAAACTAGTGAAAATTATTTTTATTTTTAAATAATGATTTTTCAAGAATTTTAAAAGTTAAATTTGTTTTTAAAATGATTCAAAATGATAATTATTATTTTTCGAAATGATTAAAAATTATAATTATTTTTCTTAAATTATTATTTATCTAATTGTGTTTATTGGAATCTATTTTTCAGTTAATTTTGTTATAAGAACATTTTTTATACTTAAAATGATATTTTTCTGATAAAAATTTATTTTATTATGTTTTTAGTTTTCATCATAAATTATTACATACCACATATATAGATTTAATCTTGAGAAATTTATACCATATTTGGAATTATTAGGTTTTTGTTAGGTAAATAGTTTCTTCTTATTGTTTATGAATATGAATAGTAACCATATTAAATGTCTGTCACCCTAGCAGGGGTAAAAATGGTAAAATATGGTTAAAACATTGGGATATAGATTTAAAATTTATCTATAACATTAATTTATTCTATTTCATTAGTTTAGTTCTTAAATTTTTATCCAGTTCTCAAATATATTTTCATTTTTTGTCATCTTTCATTGATTATGACCTTTATATTGATTTAAGAATACAATAAATACAAAATGTCACTCTCTTGACTTTAATATCAGTAAAATTTTAAGATAAGGATAAAAGAGGGTATGTTTGGTGATAAATGTTTGTTTGAAATGTAAATTTACATTGTTACCATGTTAATATATTAATAATTTTTAGTAATTGAATCATTTACATAAATTCTTATACATCACCGACATAGTATTTATTTAATTAAAAAATAAAATATATAGTTTTAAATTTTTTAAAAGTTATAAAACATCAGGGAACTACTTTGTTCAAAAAGATTAGATAAATAAAAAATATTATGGATGTTTTATAAGATTATATATAAATTCCAACTTTTTCATGGTGTTTTTAATGTCAAATTAAGTGGATACTTCCAAAACAAAACTTAATGACATTTTCTAAAAAATAAAATTTTATTAAATGATTCAAAAACAATAAAAAAATATCTTCATCAAAGTGAATGGAATATGGTATAAAATTTAAACCATGGTCCAATTATGATTTAATTTTTCATTTATGGTAGCATTATTAAGCATTTAATATTACAATAGTTGATATCATGGTAAAAGTAAAACATGATAATAAATATATTTATTAAAGATATCAGGTTTAAAATCACACTAAAACCTGTATAAATTTCATTTTATGATTTTATTTAGATCCTAGACCCTTTTTATTTAAATTTACTTCATTTGGAAAACATTTTTCTTGATGATTACATTATAATATTTTAATCTTTTAAGAAATTAAAATTGTATCACCACCCTCCCTTATAAAATTACACTCATCCTTTCTATTAATTACACCACTTTCAGCCTCCAATATCAATCACCTCGACCATATTCCATTATAAAAATCCCTATAAACGTTTTATAGGTTCTGTTATCCCCCAAAGTCAAAACCTAGGGTCTTCAAGAGATTTTTTGAAGGATTTTATCCAAATAAGAGGTCATCTCCTTAACCGGTCACTTTATTTACACTTCTTATTTAACCATTTATAAATTTATGTTGTCACACTGAGGTTTTTATTTTAGCCTTCAGCACAACCTAAGTCGGGTATCGTTTTTTTTTCTCTGGAATCTGGTGTGATAGGTTTGTGGTTTCGGGATAATGTGGTCATAGATTAAGTTTTAGATGATTTAAATATTTGGAGTTTGGAAAATTTGTGGGTTTTAAGCCAGTGTGTGGGGGAAACATGGTATCGAGATCCATCCAGTCGATTTGAGTGTATGTGCGGTCACTTTATGAGTAGGAAGAAGCCACCATGCGACCTGTGGACAATCACTTGAGTCATGCGAGGTAATTTCATTGTTTCCCTGTATTAAAAGAATTATTTCATTAAAATAATAGAAAAATAAAATAATTAATAAATTTAATTAAATGAATTATTAAGTAAAATGAAATAATAGAAGCGGGTAAAATTTTATGATTTTTTTTAATGATAATAATAATAATATTATTAAAATATAATATTATTTTTATTTTTATTGATTTTAATAATATTAATATTATCATTAACATTATTACTATTATTATTATTCTTTTATTATTATTGAAAAAATATAATTATTGTTGGGTTGTTATTAATTATTATTAATATGGAATTATTATTATATTTTTTAGTTCATTATTTCCATTTATTAGGGTTTTATTTTCCCCCTCTCTCCTCCCTCTTTCCCCTCCTTAATGAACCGTATTTCTATGGCCCTCCCCTCTATGGAGATCAGCCACCCCCCCATGATCCTCCTCCACTGTGGCCCTTTCACCAGCCTTATTCTCTGGCAAGCCACCCTTTCTAGGTTCCCTACAACCCTCGTGTTCCCCTACTCGAAGCTTGCATCCATCAAGTGTGCCCCATGCTCATGCCACATCTCCTATGGCATGCACCATCTTCTGGTATCCCCTCTCCATACAGTCAGCTTCTATGGTCCCTCATCACTTCTCCCCCCCTTCGTCTTGGGTGGGTACATTCTACAATTGTGAGAGGTTTTTTTTCTCTCCCTTTCTTAGGGTTTTGTTTCTAGCAGTTAGGGTTTTGGATTTGGGCTCCCGATCTTGGCCCGAGGGGTTCAATTTTGTTTTTTAAGGTTCATTGGGGGTTGTTTGAGGTGTGTCTAAGGTGCAGTTGTAGTGCAGATGGTTTTCCTACCACTTTTATAGATGCTTCTTAGTCTAGGTAGTTGATTCTATGCTTAAATGTTCTTTGATATTTTATTATGCTTGCTTGTATTTTTTATATGTTCTTTAAATGATGTGTGATGAGCGAAATTGGGCTTTGGAAATCATTATTGCACATTTCTATGGAAATGATTTATTATTCCTTGTTAATGTAAGGATGTAGGGTGTGTAATGTTTTTTGTGCAATTGTATGCATTTTTTAAATTATTTTAATTATTTATTTTATCGCATAAATGGTGTGAATTGTGTTTTGACATGTTAATGACATGTAGTTGGTTTAATGTTGTGTTTTTGTAAAAAATTGATCTTTTTTGGTGAAAAAACACATTGTATGATTTTTGAATATTTTATAATATGTTCAAATGATTTATTAAATTATTCATGTAGAGTAAATGTGGTATTTGGTATGATCAGACGTGTGTTTAATTTTAAAGTATCATTTTTACATGAAATGGGGTGTTTTTCATGTGTAAAACCACATTAAGTCACATGGTAATGTTGTATAAATTGTGTAATTGGTTTATTAAAATATTTGGGAGCATCAAATTGTGTTTTGGCATAGCTTTTATGTGCTGTAAAATTTTAAAGAGGGTTTCAGGTGCAGTTTTGGTGAAATAGAATTGGGTTATTTATCGTAATTTGTTTTGAGATTGTTATAATGGTTTGATTAATTATTTGAATCTATGAAAAATTATATTTTGAAAAAAAAATATGCATGTTTGTTTTCAAAGATTATTTATTATGTGAAGATAGTTAATTGTGATGTCTGATTCTTGTTTGGGTTGAGGAATTTTGCAAACCGTATTTTATAACTTGTGGAACTTGTTGGACAACAAAGAGGGAAGGTCGAGAATCTGGTTGGGAAGACTATGACTATTATGCTAAGGATTTTATAGTGTCGTAATCATTGTTTAACTTAGAAATGTTAACAGTGACAACACTAACTAAACTATGATGATGATTGGGGACCACTAGGCCACTAGGGTTTCCCCTCCTAGTGGATCGTGCATGATAAAGTTAATGATTATGGTTACTTTGGCACCAAGATATGATGTACATAGGGCCCCATAGTTTTCTATTTCCTATGGTTATTTTCTATGTCTAGTGCTCAATAAATATATTTCACCCACCATCGGCATATGGTATGTTGGTTAGGTAATTTTAAAAGCATGTAAGTTTCCTTTTTAAAGATGCACCTCCTTTTTTTAAACTGCATATTGTTTATAGTTTCATTCCTTGAAATAGTTTTCTAATTAAAGCTGTACACATTCTATGTTGTTTAGTTCCAATGTTAATTTCCTTAAAATTGTTGTGGAGTTTCCTTTCATTATAAATCTATCATGTTTTATTTGTTATTTAATGTTTAATCGATGGAATCACTACCCGAGTGGCATCCTACTAGGGTTTGTCTCATAGCCTGCATACACCATTTGGTGTATGCAGACTTTTTTCTCTATTTTTTTAGGTTAAGGTAATGCATTCCAGGTTTAAAGGTTGGGTTTATAGTGGCCTTATTTTTGGACCTTGCTGTTGGTGGCTTAATAATGTCTCTCCCCTTATTGTACGGATGTTTGGGGTGTTTTTTTGGTTCCCCTTTGTGTCATTGTCCTTTTTGAGTTTTTGTTTAGTTATGTCCTAAATGGTGTATTTGGTTAAATTTTTATGATATGTATTTTTGGTTTTTGTTGGTTATTTTAATATAATTAATTCAATTAAATAATTACTTATTATTCAATTTCATACCCAGGCACTTGTTCTAGCCCGTGGGAATTGGGAATTCCCTTCGGGTCTTGTCATATACCGATTCAGGTGACTAGTTCGGGGTCAACCTTGGTTGGTTCATGACAAAATGGTATCATAGAGAGGATATTCATTTTTTAAGTCTCATTCCATGTGGTGGATTTTGGGTGTACAAGATATCAGACTTATCAGACTTGACGTTCAGGTTACGAGTTGGGTTCCCAACATGCACACCTCCTGGAGGGACTCAAGTTACCAGGGGATGTTAGCTTCTATATGAGTTCTTTGGCCCTTTTGGTCACATGTTATTTGGGAAATGAAATGAGAGATGGTTCAACATTATTAGTGAGCTCACATAGCCTGGAAATCCATGTGAAGTTGTGAAAATTTTCCTAGAGTACTCTCTGTGATGGTGGATTGATTGGCATATTGCTGCCAACCATATGTCCAAGTCTCCCACTAACACTAGTTTTCTCTTGTATCATATTACATCTCCTTGTCATGGAATCGTATAAATTTTATTATCAAGTAAAATTGATTTTGTTTTGGGTAAGTGTTAATTATTTTGAAAATAAGTGTTTTGAAATTAATGTGTAACATTTGAAAAGTGTGGGTTGACTTTTTTGTTTTGGAAAGTGTAAAGGTTTGGATTTATTATTTGGTGTTATCATGGGTTACCACATGCATTGGTACATATGGAAATGTAAATGGTTAACAGAATAAGCATATGAATTCCTAGATGGACACGAGGTGGGTGCCCAGTGTGGCACGGAAACACAAATGTTTGAGGTCCATGAGACACCATTAGTTATTATGCAAACCACCAACCTTGTATATTCTCAAATAGTTATTTTTAGATAAAATATATTGTTTTAATTAATGGTGATTGTGTGGTTTGTATTTTTTATTTTGGTAATTTTTTTTATGAAGAATTTCAAGATGATTATTAATTTTGGTTGACTTGTGTCATGAGGTTGAGTTCTTACCGGTATGTTGGTTTGAAAGTGTGTGGTTAATGGATTATTCTGAAATATGATTCAGGAATCCCTTATAGTGGGTTCCACTGTAGGTTTAGTGTTCACTTCCAGTATGTCTTGTCCATTAGACCGGTTTGATTGGGCCTATGTTTTTCTTTCTAGGCTAGTACATTACCCCGTAAAGTATTGACATATATTCGAAGTTTGGACATTTTTAATCCACCAATATAAGACCCCCAAGTTTATGAAAGTAAGGACTTACATAGGGTATGTATTTTTCTCTTATTTTCAGGTAATTGGGTCCTTTTTTAGCGGTAAAATGGTTGTTGAAGGTTGGAAAAAGACATTAGTTCATTATGTTTCTGGAGTCTTCAAAGGAAAAGTTTGACATCATCATGTCTGAAGGTTCTGTTTGACAGAGGTTAAGGGAATTTCTGATAGGAATGGTGAAAGTGGTCTGGGTTGTTGGTGTTTGCTATGTTGGAAAGGGCCTTGGTACCCTCATTGGGTTCATCTAATCTTAGGATCATTTTGGGACACTAATGTGGAAAATATGGTTCGAAGTCGAAGGGGGTGATGCACATGAATATTCTAAGCCTCTTTCTTTGTGAAAGTTCCATGTGATAGTGAGAAGTTTGCGGGGTGGGTTATGTTATGTTGATGATATTATATCATGGAATTTTTTTATGGCATCGGTAAGGTATAGTTTAAATCAAGGGTTTTTTAGTTCTAACTACAAGGATAGAGATTATTCAACCATCATAGCTCTGGCCATATGTCTTAGAGTGAAGCTGAAGGGTAGTCAGGAAAACCATGGGGTTGTAAGTAACCTCGATCTTGTGTCTGTCTTCAATTCGGGAAATAAAGACAATTAATCTTTCTACGTTGTAATTCCATTCGGATTAGTCCCGTTGGATGAATGTGTGATGAGGATCCGATTTCTCATATGGGTATTTGGTTGTGTGGGAAGCCCCCACATTAGCTCATGTCAGTCTTTCTATGTCGGCATGTGCCAGTCTGTTGGTTAGATGGTATTTATGGTGGGCAGACCCACTATGGGTTTCTCTGAATTTTACCTTAATGTAGATAAATGGTATCCTATTTGTTGTGATTTTTATTTCATTCAAGATCCCCTATGTCATTATCCTAGCTCTATATCAAGTACTAGTTACCTCTTATGGTGGGGAGTCAACTCGGGCCTCCCCATGTCTGGAATCTAGTTTCATCACTGGTGTTGGTTTGGTGATGATAGTCTTGTTCAAATCTATCTATCCACAAGCCCCTCTCTTAAGAAAATTTTTGGGTCCATGCATTCCCAACAGTATTATGAAGTAAAGTTTTGGTAACATCATTGAGTTCTTTGTTTGTTCATGGTAAAGTGGGAGAACCTCTTTGGGAATGTTTAAGGTGTTTTTTCATGGGATGTTGAAATTGTGCATTGGGATTGTTCCTATTGTTTGATTTTTAATTGGAGGTGTCTTAGCGTCTGGTGGTGCTGGTCAATTAGTGTGGAGTCTATTTTGGGACTCCTGATTTTATTTTATAGGTTTTTTCTATTTGTTATCAGTGTTCTTGCATCTCTTTTGTGTTATTCGTTGGGATCCTCTTTGAGTGGATAGTGTGTACCAGTTCTATTTTCCAAGTAATATTGGGTTGGAATTCTAGGGGCAGAAAGCGTTTATGGTGGGGAGAATTGTCACACCCATGTTTTTATTTTAGCCTCAGACCCAGCTCGGGTCGAGTCTTGGTTGTTTTTCTCGGTACCCTAGAGTGACAAGTATGAGGTTTCAGGATAACATTGTCGAAGTTTGGGTTTGATCCGGTTCAAATCAATGGAGTCTGGAAAATTTGTGTGTTTTCGGTCAGTGCATAGAAACCGCTTGGTAGTAAGAGTCATGTGGCGGGCCCTTGTTCTCGTGTGGTTGCTTCTTGAGTGGGTAGAATCCATCGCATAACCTGTGCACTATCTTTTGATCTAGGAAGGGAAACCGCACGGTTCTCATGTAATAAATATAATTATGGAATTAAAATAAGAGTACAATAAAATAATAAATGAATTTAATTCTATGAATAATTAAGTAAAATAAAATAAGAAAATCGGGTAAAATTTTATGAATAGTTTTAAATGATAATGATAATAATAATAATAATAATATAGATTATTATTATTATTGTTGTTGTTAATAATATAAATATTATCATTATCAATATAATTACTATTATTAATCATTTATTATTATTGAAAAAATATAATTATTGTTGGTTTGTTATTAATTATTATTAAAAAGGTATTATTTTTGTCTTTTAGGTGGTTTAATTCCTTTTTTAGGGTTTTATATTTGCACCACTCTCCTCCCGCTTTCCCCTCCTCAACAAATTGCCTTTATCTCCCCCTCCCCTCTGTACAAATTATGCTATACCCCCCCCCATGCACCTCCCCCTTGTGTAACCATTACTATGGCCTTCTTCATTAATGAGCCACCCTCTATGGGTGCCCCGCAACCCCCATGAGCCCGCTGCTTGTACCTCGCAGCCCTCGCGTGCCCACTTTCTCTCACCCAATCATCTCTAGAATGTACCACCTTCTAGAAGCCTCTATTCATGTGGATGGCTTTAGTGGTCTGTTGTTTCTTCCCCTCTCCCTTTTCCATGAGTGAATTCTTTATTCGAGTAATATTTTTCTCTCCATTTCATAGGGTTTGGTTTCCAACAGTAAGGGTTTTGGTTTTTTGGGTTCGATCTTGACCTATGGGTCTCAATTTTGTTGTTTAAGGTTAATCATGGGTTTTTTGAGGTGCGAGTAGGGTGGCATCGTGGTTTGGATTGGTTTCACACCACTTTTCCATATGCTTATATGTTGAGTTAGGTGATTCCGTTCTTAAACATTATTTGATAATTTTGTATTTTTTCTTGTATTTTTTATATGTTCAATACAAGATGTTTTGGGTGGAAATTTGGGTTTTGGAATGATTTGATGCACATTCATTTGGAAATGATTTAATTTTCTTTGTTAAAGTAATCATATTGGGTGTGTAAGGTTTTTTGTGTTATTTTTAGTAATTCATAAATTATTTTATTGATTTACCCAAGCATATAAATGGGGTGAATTAAGTTTTGACATGGTTATGAATTGCGGTGGGTTTTAAAGTGGTTTTTTTGTATAAAACCTTGTCTATTTATGGTGAAAACCCTTGTTATTCCATCTGTTAATATTTTAAAATATGTTCATATGAGATATTAAATTCTTCATGTGGTGAGAAAGTGGTATTAGATGTGATTATATGTGTGTTTAATTTTAAAGTGTAATTTTTACATAAAATGGGGTTTTTTTATTGTATGAAACCACATTGCGTCATTGGGTTGTGTTGTTTAAATTGTGTAATTGGTTTATTTAAATTTTAGTGAGATAAAAATTGTGTTTTGGCATAGCTTTGATGTGCGGTTAAATTCCTGAGAGGATTTTGGGTGAACTTTTGGTGAAATTTGATTGGGGTATTTTTTGAAAAAAAAATTATGATTGTTATAATGGTTTGATTAATTATTTTAAAGGGTGAAAAGTATATTTGGAAAAAATAATTATGCGCATTTGTTTTCAAATATGAATTATTTATGTGAAAATGGTGGATTATGATGTGTGATGCTTGATTTGGTGGATGGATTGTGCAAACATTATTTTATAACACAGGGAAGTTGTTTTATCTCCAAGTGGGTTGATCGTGTATCAAGGTGGGAGAACTAGGACTCCGATAGTGGCGTCATCACTATTTCAAATAAGATGATTGACGATGAAAACACAAATAAAAATATGAACATGATTGAGGACTAACAGGACACTGGGTTCCCCCCCACCCCAAGTGGTTCGTCCATGATAATCTTATTTGTTATGGTTACTTTTCCACTAAGATACGATGTACCTAGGGACACACAGTTAGCTAATGCCTAGGTTTAATTACCATGTCTATTTCTCAATGATTATATTTCACCTACTACTAACATATGGTATGTTGGTTTGTAATTTTAAAAGAAACATTGTTTCCAATTTAATGTTTCACCCTATCTTTTTAAACTACTTTTTTTATAGTTGCATTCCATGAAACTATTTTCTAATTAATGTTATTATCCTTATAAGTTGTTAAATTTAAAAGTTATTTTTCCTTAAAATTGTTCTACAATTTCCTTTCATTATAAATCATGCATGTATTATATTTCATTTAATGGTTAATGTATGTAATCTCTACCCAGGTGGCATCCTACTGAGCTTTGGCTCATACCCTGCATACATCTTTGGGTGTATGCAGACATTGTTGTCTATTTGTTTCAAGTTATGGTATGGTGTGTAAGGTAGGAAGGTTCGGTTTCTAGTGTCCTTGCTTGTGGACCTTGGTGGTGGTGGCTTGAGGATTTTTCTACACTTGTTGCATCGATTTTTGGGGTGTTCTTCTAGTTCACATTAATATAATTTTCCTTTTTGGGTTATGTTAAGTTGTAAATTTAAAATTTGGAAGTCATAAAAGGTGCATTTGCTTAAAAATTTGTGATCTATTTTTATGTTTTGTTTTTTTGGTTATTTTAATGAAATTAATTCTGGTAAATCATTCCCTCGTGTTCTATTTGATACCCATGTACTTGTGTCAGCCCAGGGGGATCTGGAACGCCCTTCGGGTCTTGTCGCAGAATGATTCGAGTGACCGGTTTAGGGTTGAATCGGGTCGGTTCATGACATATTATATAAACCATAAAAAATTATCAATAGTATTATAAATATACTAATATCTTATCATGATTATAAAACTACCATTATCTCATCTCTTTCTAATAAAATGGTATGTGAAATTATTGTTCATGCGTACATACAGCTTACTGTCTCCATATTGGGAAACAATTCATTATTTATCACCTTATTTTATGGATGCGTGTTATGATGTATTTTTTTTATATATGGTATTCATGATATAATTACAATTCTTTAATGATAATATCATATATAACTTCTTACCTTCCAATCATTTGGAAAATGATAGTGTTGCTCATGCATATGTGTGGACTACCACCTCCCCTATAAAGACCCAGCCTTAATCATTACATAATTTTGAATTAAGTTAATAATTCACATTGAGGATCTTATTAGGTTTACAGGTTTATAGAATTAGGTTATAACATAAACATAATGATTTGAATATTATGTGTAGACACTTCTACTTAGTATCCAATTTTTTCATAAAATAAAAACTCTTAAAAGGAAAATAAACATGTTTAGTTCTATGTTTTAATCATCATGACTTTACCATGATCCCATATTTGACCCTAATCCACTTTATGTCCTATAAAAAACATTTCAAAAAAATGGGACGAGAAAAAAATCACAGTAAGGGACACACAAAGAAGGAAAACTGTTAGTTTTTCAAAACTACCAAAAAACCATGATTACATTATCATAATTAATACTTTTCACCTTTATGAATTTTTTAATACTCTTCACTAAAAAAAAGCTCATTTTGTACCCTTTGTTTACCAAAATATTACCATAAAACCCATTTAAACACACATAACATATAAAGGTAACTTGGGATATAAACATACTTAAATGGAATAACCATACTATCGAATTCCACACACATAAATAAATGGAATAAAAATACAGCTGACTTCCAAACCCAATGCAATGGAGGTTATAACATAACCACATGCCCTAGTATATCACGACACCACCCGTCATTTGGTTTATCACATAACCACCTTTCAAATGTCTATGTTCCATTTTAAAATCATAACAAATAAAATATTGAAAACATAATCATTTCATTAAAAACATTTCATTTGAAATCACAAGAAATCATTTCAATATATTAAAATAATCAATCCATTTGAAAAAACATTTTAAATACCAAAATACCCAAAAATGGAATATGGGGATTCTTTTTCATTTAAAAAAACATCAAGTCTCATAGAGGAATCCAAATAATGATTACAGCGGTGGAGATGTCATTGTGGCTGTATACATTAAAAAAGTATTCCTTTTTCATTTAGTAAAACGCTTCATAGAATAAGATTCTCTTTGAATGAAATTAAAATTAAAAGGGTTTTATTATACACAATGTTAAATAAGGATTTGTATATTATCAAAACATGCCTCATTGGAAGTAGATTGGGACAAAGTCCCTTACCTCATGTCCGATTGGACTCGTTCATTATTTAATTTTATGAATAATAAACATAAGTTGAATTCTACTTGATTAAGAACCTTTTTCAATTTTATTACTAATTTTATTTCACTTATTATTTTTCTATAGAAATTAGTTAATTATTTTATTTCATATCAAATATTTTTTCAATTTTCGGAACTTGAGTAAAAAATGAACTTGTTATAATTACAAATTGTCCATGTGGTCGGAATTCCATTATCCCAAGAATGATATTCATTATTTATATATCATATATATCATATATATAAAGTATATATGTATTTAGAAAATTCCATATCATTTGTCTATTTAAAAATGAAATGCACCATAAATTGAGATTGTAAGTCATACATACGCATGAACACTACATCCATTTCATTTTTTTCATTTTTAAAGGAATGAAAACAAAAAGATACCAAGGTATATTATTATTCCTATATAATATAATAATTTATATACATTATGTATGTTAATTAACACCATCCTTTATATGTTCCGTGTATGGTATGAAGAATTCATATCACTTTGAGGGGGTGGTAGTCCGTCCTTCCTCAAATGAAATTATCATATATATACAACATGAACAGAATAAAGTTATTTTAAAAATAATAATTACAAAAGAATAGAGATAAAATAAAATATATTAAATATCACATATAATTACAGTTCCATCATAATGAACACCATGAGCGGTAGTAGGGGAAAATCGAACAATCATTGTTTCGTGAGTCAGCAGTTTGTCATACACAGAAACAGTATGTTCTTATCCATTAGATAGAGGTGTGTGTAAGTGTATTTATAATACTTATTGTAAAAAAACCTATTATATTGAGGATACATGTTTTTTATGTAAAAAAACAATTAGAAGAGCATAGGTAGTGAATAAGTAAAATAAAAAAAAGAGAACCTAAGGGAAGACATTACCTTTAAATCGGGTAACTCTCTTTGGTTTGAACCAAAATGATTTATTTAAGTGCCTAATGCCTAAGGTAAGGATTCTAGGAGGATTATAGGGATCTTGAAAGATTATTTGGGCAGAGGATGGATGAGCCAAGGCGCTTGAGAGGTGTGAGTAATGGGTTAGAGTTGATGGAGTTTTATAAGGAGAGGAGGGGCTCTTTATGAATGTTTCAAAATATTATTTTATTATAAACTAATTTATGGTTTAAAAAGGTCCCAAACATATTATACTCTAATATAAGATGACTATTATTTGAAATACTCTCAAAAAATTGGTTTTATACATGTTTTGGTCTCAAATTTAACCTTATCATTTAGCTTTAACCCATGGTTAACTAATTTGACTCTTACCATGTCTTCTTGTGTATTAACTCAATATGGTTAATATATTTATAATAAAATGAAAATAGAACCATAAGTGGTTCAGTAATGAAATTTTAAATATTATATAAGTCATTTGGCCAAATATTAGATTTTTTGGACTATTTTATCATTTCATAAAATATTAATTTATTTAAAAACTCATTTATGTTAATTTTTATACTATTCATATCATGACTTTTTCAAAACTCCAAACCAACTTGATTATTTAAAAAAACCATAATTAATTCAAAAATAAAAAGACATCCTCATCTTTAAAATTCTCATATGGCATAAAAAGGTTCAAAATAAATTTATTTTAATATTTATAGTCTCATTTATTTAAAACATTCATTAATGAGGTAATCATTACATCATCATTATGTCATAAGTAAATTTATTTATTTGATATATAAAAATTATAAATAAAATACCATGATGTTTGAAATCTTTTTATCATTATAATGAATATTTATAGTCAAAAATTCCAATTATATAACCCCACATTGAAATTGTTTTAGCAAAACAATACATGTTTCTAATATTTTTATTTTTACTTGAAATAAATAGTTATTAATGTCATTATCTTACCCAAATAGATTTAAAATGCCAAAAGTCTCACCCAAGGATTGTTATGTTCATCCATGAATCATGAAATAAGGTTAAAAAAAGTGTTAAGATAATTTTATTTAATTATAATATTCTTTTACCATGTATTACAATATTTACCTTTAACCGTGGTAAATAAAAATCAAAAGTTCCTATTCACCAAAAATTATTTTAATCCTATTGAACCAAATTTTACTTACTAATTACAACAATGTATGTTGATTTTTTGAAATTCAATTCAGATAAGTGGTAAAATTTCATTCAAATGAAAAAGTCAGTTTTTAACTACTATGCAGTGTTTTTCACTATTCATCAAAAAATTGAACGATTTCAAAAAAATAAATAAAACCACCTAATACTAATTTGATAATTTGAATTCAAAAATAATAAATATTTTAAAAAATTAAAAAAATATAGGATTCTTTAATTAATTTAAAATTATTTTCCATTGTCAAAACTAAAAAGCTTGTTTATAAGAAGTAAAAACTAAAAAATGATTGACATGTGTTTATGTCAAATTTCGATGTGAAATTTCATCCAGTGAAAAATTTTGGATTAAATGGTAAAAATATAATCAAATTACTCTTTAAATCCATTTAAAAAGATAATCTAACACTATAAATAAATCATATGAAAAGACCGTTTTGACATAAAATGTAGTATTTTTCACTATTCATGAAAAAACGAACTTTATCAGAAAAACACCAAAAATTTACCCAATGTAAATTTGTATATCCATACTCTAAATTATTAGTTTATTTTGTCAAATTAAAAATATAATAGTGAAAAAAACTATATTTGAAAGGGGTTCCCTATCAAAAGGCGGTAAAACTACCTTTTAAAAATAATAGAGTATTTATGCTTAAAATCAGATTCATTCTCATTTTAAGCCTCTAAAAATTTATTGGATAAATGTAATGACATTTAGGAAACATGTATAATAATATTTTAGTTAGCTCTATTCATTCCTGCCAATACAACGACTAAGCGTTAACTACCATTAAAAATAATAATATTATATTATTATTATTTTCAGTATGACTCAACATTGTGTGCCACATAAGATTTTAGAGAAACCCATTGTTGTGTGTCGGGTACTCCATAAAACATAGAATCCCCTTTAAATTAATATGAATATATAATTCATGAATAAAATGAAACTTTCATATTCTTTATTTACATGGGATGGTACATCCTTCCCTCTTTTGAAAATTGCATCCACGTAATTTGAAAATTAGGCTGAGAAACATCATTAAATGTCCCAAATTGGAAAAGGAGTCAATAAAACTATCACTTTAAAAGAAGTAAATGGAAGTAAAAATGTTACCTGAAATAACCCATACTAGGATCCCATGAAAATATGGATATGGAGGAGAAACTAAATGTCATGTTCTGATGGAGAGAGACAGATAACATGATTAGCGGAAAGTTAACCACTAGAAAACCAAAAACTTGTGATAGGTTAAGCTGTCTTTGGGTTCATAGTAGGAAAATTAAATAGACATCGTTTTTTTCTCTTTCATGGAGTTGGATAAATTTATTTATGATATTGAATAAGAACATAAGTAAATATACTTACCTTTCAATTAGAGTTTCATCCATTTATAAATTTCTACAATAAAATCATCTTCTCTCCACATGATGAGTATTCATGATGACATGATCACTCCTAAAGTAATAAAATTATCTTCTAGAGAATCCCCTAATCCACAAAAGATGAACTATATATTTACCCTATCTTTATAAATTATCCGAATCCAAAATGGTTAGTAAAAGGTCAAATAGTCCCCAAAAGGGTAATCCATTATAAAAAGAAATACTACTCTTAACCTCCAAAATTCAACAAACAATACCTGATGTTCAACAAAGACCATTCAATATAAAATTATCTTTAATATTCTTGAATATAATCCAATAAATGTTTAGAACCCAAAATTTAGAAAGATTTAATCACATAGTCTGTAATGACCCGTAAATTTCAAGGGAAATTTTTTCTTAATTGTCTTTGAGATTTTACAAGAATGCAGTTTCTAACGGCACCTGATTCTGAGACCTGGTGTGCCCGAAATCAATTTCCAATGTTTAGCTCGGGTAAGTTTAGTGAACGAACGAGCGAGTTTTTCTAACTTTTGAATGGGTGCTCAGAATTGAAATCTAAGGGCACCATTGAACTCACAGCACCCGTTTTCACTTAAGAGGACATTCACCTCGATGGTAGATGATCGGGTTTGAGAGTTGGTTTTTGGGTTTCATGTGGATTAATAAAATAAAATAAGTGACAACTTATTTTATCTTTGTTGAACCCACGCCATGTGGATAGTGTTGGTTAAAAGATCCACATGGGAGTTGGTGGTGGTACCGCCACACCCTAACCTCCCATGGGAGGATAATTATGGTGGGGACCACCCGAGCAACATAACCTCCCACGAGAGGTTATGACATGGGGTCCACACGGGGCTTAACCCCCCATTTAATGGGAGGGGATGAAATCTCTCAACACTCCCCCATTAATGAGGGAGAGCCTCTTGGACTCTAACTCCCCTCTTAATGGAGGAGAATAAAACCTCCTCAGACCCCCTCCCCCATTTAATAGGAGGAAACTCCTTGACCCTCACCTTGTTAATTAGGTGGGGACCACCCGGGCCCCTAAACCCCCTCGAAACTCCCAAAATTAATTATGCCATCCACTCGGGCGATTAATTTGGTGGAGCCTCTCCACTATTTGAATTTTGAATTGTGCCAACCATCGTGAACTTAATTAAGTGGGTCCCACTTAATTAATTTCCGCCACCAAGTATAATAGATTATATTCTATTATTTTGGCATGTTCTTGCTCCTTTTGGTGGAGAGCTTGAGAGAACTTCTTTCTCCAGCGAAGAACGCAAAGAACATTGTTGACGCTTCTTCCCCAACCTTCTTCAGCCTTCTTCCACGGAGCCCACCCCCCCCACCTTTCTAACATGGTGCTTCTCCGACGACCCTCCTACCTCCCTCCTCGTATTCAACGCACCGACGCACGAACTCGAAAGTGGAAGTGTGCGGTGAGCGACATCATCATCTTCCCCTACGAAGAATGCACGCCTCGATGAATCAAAGGTCGGGGTTGATTACTTTTTGTTCGTGAAATATCCTTTGTCGCTCTTCATCTTTATTTTTGGGCCGCTTGTTATCAACTTATCAGGAGGAGGTCGGACTGCATGAACACGACCGAATCTCCTCCCCCTTTGTTGTTTTGTTCGTTGCGGCTCAAACAAAGATGACGCAGTGCAACGACACTGCACGGAAACTAGAAAGAACGTGAGGAAGAATCGTGGCGCTGTCGCACCGCGCCGTTGAGGCCGAACGAAACCGCAGCTGGAGTTGGGACCGTGGAGGCGATTTGAAGACTCCGCTAGTTTATCGTTGTGCGCAGAATGACGAGAGATTACAAACGGGGCCGCAAAGTCAACTTAAAGCCTTTGTAGTGAAGGTCGGGTCCCGAGAGGACCGTTGGCAAAGACAGAAAGCAAAACGAACCACCGGAGTGCGTCCGGTGGTCCGAGGAAGACCCTGTCGGCGCGCCACGCAGGCACGGCGGTGCCGACGGCCGGAAGCGGCAGCTGGCACCGGCCGGCCGCCTGGAGGCGACGGCACCTGGCGCGCTGCCAGGAGGGACCGCCGTGGCTGAAGTCGTGGCGGCAAGCGCCGGTCCCGCAGCCTCGTGGGACCAGGGGGAGACCGGGGGTCGTAACCCCAAGCTGGAATGAAGAAAGGCCCCCACGTGGGGGGGGGGGGGGGGTTGTCAATCAGGGGGGCCACACGCCCCCCTTTCCTTGAGAGCTCGACCAAACCGAGCTGTCTGGCCATGCGGGCCATGCCCGCCCAGGCCGGGCCAGGCCGCGCCCTGGTGGGCTGGGTCGGACCGGGCCTGAACCCCCTATTTCCAAGCAGTTTTTGTTCAAACACCTATAACTTGGGTTACGGACCATCGATCAACGCAATGTCAGCTGCGATGAGATCCTTGGATTCAAACGGTCGTTTTGGTATATTACACTCACGGATTTGGAGACCTTTGGGTACATCCGGGTTGGTTTGAGAATGAAACCAACCGGGCCCATGGAGCAGAAACGCTTATAACTTGATCTCCGGACGTCCGATTGACGTACCGTCGACTTTGTTGGATTCCTCTTGATGATATGGAAATTTTGACAAAATTTTCCTGTGTTTTGGATGCATTTGGATAGTGGTCAGGTTGGATTGAACCCGTAATCCAACCGGGCCTTTGGAACGGAAAAGCTGATAACTTTCTAACCGAACGTCCATTTGACGAACCGTCAGTGGCGTTGATGATCACGTTGTGAAATGGTACCTATCGTATAGCCTATGAGAGTTTGGGGTACAGTTGAGATACGGCCGGGTTGGTTCTCACATGAAACCAACCGGACCCCTGGGACGAAAATGCTAATAACTCACAGACCGGGCGTCCAATTGACACGCCGTCTATTGCATTGAGACCCCTATGACGAGGCGGTACTTTTAGATACTTCTATGTGGGACTTTGTGATACTTGGAGTATTGACCTGTAGCTCATGGAGCGGACCCTCCCGGAGATGAACGTACAGAGTACGGAGACCGTGTAGCTGGCTGAGACCTAATGACTGCTTGACCGACTCGACTTCGAGTGAGTCGACTAGCCCAGTGGATGGAGCACTACTATGTTTGGGTGTAGACCCATGGCGGATGGAGCACTATTGTGTTTGGGTGCAGACCCGCGGTACTCAACAGAAGGAGTACCTCTGCATACTATTAGGGGGGGTGCACTACTGTATTTGGGTGGCAGACCCCGTCGGGAAGCACTACTGTGTTTGGGTGGCTGACCCGCAGTACTCGACAGGAGGAGTACCTCAGCAGTGTTAGGTTAGAGAGCAGTTTCTCGGAGTCGTGACAGGATCACTGTACTCGTCAGAGACATGACTCTTCAGCAGTTACGGTTTCGATAATGAAAATCCTGGTTTGAGCTGAGTTTATGACCTTTGTGTTCACCTCATGATTGAGATGGGTCACTTGATAACTTAGGTATATGTATGGGAATATACCTAGGTAGTGTTTATCAGTTGATTTCATAACCTTTGTGTTTCCTCATGATTGATATGGGTTACTTGATAACTTAGGTATAAGTATGGGCTTATTCCTAAGTAAGGGTTATCTGTTGAGATCCTTCTTTGTGGTTATCCTTTTTGAATTTAGTGAGACCTTGAGGGTCTCAAGGTCCCTACTGAGTATCATATAATCACCCCTGCACGAGCTTTGCCCGCACGTCGTTGTGTTGGTTGCAGATGACGGGCAGCACTGACAAAGGCCGAGTTTTCGAGGATTGGACGGTACCCGGAGGTGTACCTCACGATGAGTCAGTATCCAGAGGTGGAATTCACGGTGATACGATACTCGGAGGAGGTCAATGGGTGAGAGCATTGGGAGGTTATCTATACCTACCCTTCAGGTAGGATCTGTGGTGGACGATCCAGGAGCTGCGCTATCTGTACCTACCCTTCAGGTAGGATCCGAGGTGGATGACCCAGGAGCTGCTTCTATTCTTCTAGATATTTGTCTTTTCTGTTGTACTTTCGTTTAGTTGTAGCTGTACTTTCAGTTGGGTTTGTATTCTGGCCCACTTACTTTTCAGCACTTAATTTTTTACTTTGTGTATTTCTTCCGCTTGTACTCTCTGGTGTTTAATTTACTATTATAAAGGCAATGCCTTCCAAGTTATCGAGATTTACGCCTTTGGTGCTAGTCGCCAGCCCATGGCCTATGGAAGGCGGGCTTGGGGTAGTCATGGCACGGGTCCCGAGGACGGGTCGTGATAAATTGGTATCAGAGGAGTCGGTTCTACCGTAGAACTTATAACTCTGATATTTTCTTTCTGTGAAGCAATAATCTTAAGGGTACCAAGTGTGGTTTCCAGTTCAGGGAGTCTAGTGTTAGTGCGTGCGGCCGACGTATCCATACACCAGGACCCTGACAACTGATTTCTGACTTTGTGCACGAAAACTCTATTTGCGTGTGTGTTTTCAATGGATTTCCTTTAAAACATCTCAAACCAGGTCAGCTCATCGGGTATAATCATTTGACCGTGTCATGTATGTTTCATTCAGGATGTCTTCCCACGGCCGACCAGCTGGAGCCCAGAGGGATGTACGTACTGACAGTCTGCCGAGCGACGAAGCTTCGGTACAAGGTCCTCTTACAATTGAGACACCAATAGAGGCACCAGCGGTACTACCATATGTTGGGTCACCAATGCCACCAGCCCCAGCATCATAGAGTGCACGTTGCTTGAGCGCACTGCACGAGTTCTAGCGCCAGAGGCCACCCAGGTTCTGGGGAGAGACGGACCCAAAGGTGGCTAAGGATTGGCTGGAGGTTGTGGTGAGAGTTTTCAGGATAGTGGGTACACCAGCAGACTTCATGGTGATCTTTGTTGCCCGCCTCCTTCATGAAGCAGTAGGCAGGTGATGGAACCACTTGTTCCAGTTTTGCGACGGGATGACCTTCACTTGGGAAGACTTTGAGACATTCTTCAGGGTGGAGTTCATACCAGTGACTCTACACCCCGAGCGTGTTCAAGAGCTGCTGCCTTTGCTGAAGGATTTTCAATCAGTATCTGATTCATCTGTGGGCAGTAGACAGATGATGCATAGGTCCAAGAGTAATAGAGCCAGCTATACGAGGAGCATGAAATGTTATGAATGCGACAGGAAGGGTCACCTAGCACGTGACTATTCGACCCCCAGCACAGTTGATCCGTAGGCATTGGAGGAGCCACCGAGGCAAAAGTAGTCACAGGTTCTTGAGCAACAGCCGAGCAGTGGACAAGGCAGTAGAGCTCTAGAAGCAAGTGGACAGGAGCGGAACTAGTGGATTACTTTTGTTCTTGGTACTTCTAGTTCCATGTTGCTGTTGTATTTGTGCCTTTGTACTATGAGCTGCAGTAATAAAAAAACACACTTATCTTTGTGATGTTTTATTTCCTGTCCTTTTGTTCGGTTGATACTGAGAGGTCCTGGTTAAAACTGTTGACATGACCCTCACTTTTGATATTTCTACTGGAGGAGACCCAATGACCTCACACTGATGTCGATAGTGTGACTCGACCCTTGGAGGTGAGAGTGACGGTTGGATCTCTTGATAGTAACATCGAGGCCTTACGACGTCATCCATGGCATTAATGCATCATTCATGTCAGTATTGACTGTATTAGGAAATGGGTGTGGTTCATCCAGGGGATGATACAGAGCTTCTCTTTTCAGCAAGGGAGAAATATTAGTAGCTCTTACAGATCATAGGCAAAGAAGGTGCAGATCATCCAGGAGCGGATGAAGACTGCACAGTACAGTAAGAAATAGGAAACTGGCACCGGTCTTAGAGAATTGGGCATGTTAAATGTTTCAAGAAGAGGAAGCTTTAAGGATAGATTAGTCTATGAAGCAGCAGACGTGGAGGCAGAACTATGAGAGTAGCATGAGGTGGTGTAATTTTTAACATGCTACAACCACCCACCTTGGTTGTCCCCGCCAGGCTCAGGGAGCTAAATGGCAGGGGAAGAGTGTGGCTGCATGCAGTGAAGGAGTGTGACCCAATGGCTCTAGAAATGATTCAAGGGACAGTCTGTCTCTACTATTATCTATTGTAGTAACATACGTTGATATGAGTCATTACTTCCTTCCATGAATCTTTTCCCGGACCTAGAGTTTCCGGTAAGCCGTAGACTTGACCCTCATGCCTGGAGATATCTTGAGAGAAGATTCGATAATCACACTTACGCCGAAAGTGTGGTCTGACCCTCGAGGCGAGAGTTTCGGTTGGAATCTTTTGGTGGTAGCATTGAGGCCTTACGACGTTGGTCTCGGTATGGATTGGATTCACAGTTCATGATTATATTTCACTATATTAGGCAAAAAGTTTTTGTTCTACTACAACGTCGGGATTGTTTTCCTTGGTCGGTTAAAAGGAAACCCCAGGCAGCACAGGATTAACCCATGCATAGGAGGGTGCGGCCGATCACTCTTGAGTCGGTCAAACTTACCCTCATGGAAGAAGTAGTTTTGAGTTTCAGTTCTAATCAGGAAGTGGAGGCCTCTAGAGTTCGAGGATGGTGATCGCGTCCTTAAATGGGTCTCACCTCGACGAGGTTTACGGAGATGTGGCCAAGGAGGCAAATTATCTCTGAGGTTTAGCAGACCTTTTTAGGTCCTCAGCACGGTAGGTGAGGTGGGTTACCGTTTGACCCATCCACCTCAGTTACACCAGGTGCACGATGACTTACACATATCTCAGCTGAGGAGATACGAGCACGACCCGATGCATATCACCGACCATGGGAAGCTGGACATTGGCGATGGGGTGACTTTTGTGGGGTTCCAGTAGAGGTTGAGGATTGATAAGAGTGAGTCCTACAGGGACGTTTGATTCCTCTTGTGCACTTTCGTTGGCAGCACGGGAACCTCCAGAAGAGCACATGGGAGCGGAATGCTCAGATACATGCTCAGTACCACTTTTGTATCCCTAGTTTGTGTTAAAGCTTTACGAGGACGTAAAGCCCTGAGGTGGGATTAATGCAAAGACCCGTAAAATTCAAGGGAAATTTTTTATTAATTTTTTTTGGGATTTTAAAAGAATTCAGTTTCTAACGACACCTGATTCCGAGTCCCGGTGTGCCCGGAATCGATTTTCTAAGTTTAGCTCTGGTACGTTCAGTGAACGAACGAGCGAGTTTTTATAACTTTTCAAAATGGGTGCTCGGAATTGAAATATAAGGGCACCATTCAACTTACAGCGCCGGTTTTTGCATAAGAGGACTTTCACCTCGATGGAAGATGATCGGGTTTGAGAGTTGGTTTTTGGGTTTCACATAAAATAAGTGACAACTTATTTTGTCTTTGTTGAACCCACTCCATGTGGATAGTGTTGGTTAAAAGCTCCACATGGGAGTTAGTGGTGGGACCGCCACTCCCTAACCTCCCATAGGAGGATAATTATGGTGGGGACCACCCGAGCAGCATAACCTCCCATGAGAGGTTATGACATGGGGTCCACACGGGGCTGAACCCCCCATTTAATGGGAGGGGAGGAAATCTCTCAACACTCCTCCATTAATTAGGGAGAGCCTCTTGGACTCTAACTCCCCTCTTAATGGAGGAGAATAAAACCTCCACAAAACACCCACATTTAATGGGAGGTAACTTCTTGTTAATTAGGTGGGGACCACCCGGGCCCCTAAACCCCCTCGAAACTCCCCAAATTAATTATGTCATCCACTCGGCCAATTAATTTGGCGGAGCCTCTCCACTATTTGAATTTTGAATTGTGCCAACCATCGTGAACTTAATTAAGTGGGGCTCACTTAATTAATTTCCGACACCAAGAATAATAGATTATATTCTATTATTTTGGAATGTTCTTGCGCCTTTTGGTGGAGATCTTGAGAGAACTTCTTTCTCCAGCGAAGAACGCGAAGAACGTCGATGATGATTCTTCCCCGACCTTCTTCGGCCTTCTTCCTTGGAGCCCCCCCCCCTTTCTGACGTGGTGCTTCTATGATGACCCTCCTTCCTCCCTCCTCGTCGCCAACACACCGACACATGAACTCGAAAGTGGAAGCGTTCAGTGAGCGGCATCATCATCTTCACCTGTGACGAACGCACGCCCCGATGAATCATAGGTAGGGGTTGATTAGATTTTGTTTGTGAAATATCCTTTGTCGTTCTTCGTCTTTATTTTTGGGCCGCTTTTTATCAACTTATCAAGAGGAGGTCAGACCACACGAACAGGGCCGAATCTCCTACCCCTTTGTTGTTTTGTTCGTTGTGGCTCGAACAAAGGTGGAGCGGTGCAATGGCACCGCACAGAAACAAGAAAGAATGCGACGAAGATGCGTGGTGTCGTCGCGCCGTCGCGCCGTGCCGTTGAGGCCGAACGAAACCGCGGCCGGAGTCGGGACTATGAAAGCGATTCGAAGACTCTGCTGGTTGATCGTTGTGCGCAGAATGATGGGAGATGACAAATAGGGCCGCAAAGTCAACTTGAAGCCTCCACAGTGAAGGTCGGGTCCCGAGAGGACCGTTGGCGAATACGGAAAGCAAAACGGACCACTGGAGCGCGTCCGGTGGTCCGCAGAAGACCCTGAAAGCGCACCTCCAGGAGAGACCGCCGAGGCTGAAGCCGCGGCGGCAGGCGCCGGTCCCGCGGCTGCGCGGGACCAGGGGGAGACCAGGGGTCGTAACCCCCGGCTGGAACGAAGAGCGGCCCCACGTGGGGGGGGGGGGGCACGATTTGTCAATCAGGGGGGCAGCGCCCCCCCCTTTCCACGACAGCTCAGCCAAGCCGAGTTGTCTGGCCACACGGGCCACGCTAGCTAGGCTGGGCCGTGCCCTGGTGGGCCAGACCCGGACCCGGGTCGGGTCGACCCGATTCGGGCTGGGTCGGACCGGGCCTGAGCCCCCTATTTCCGAGCAGTTTTCGTTCAAACGCCCATAACATGGGCTACAGACCTCCTATCGAAGAAACGTCAGTTGCGATGAGATCCATGGATTGAGACGGTCGTTTTGGTATATTACACTCAAGGTTTCAGAGAACTTTGGGCATGGCCAGTTTGGTTCGAGCATGAAACCAACGGGGCCCTCGGAGCGGAAACGCTTATAACTTGAGATCCGAACATCCAATTGACATTTCGTCGACTTTGTTGGATTCCTCTTGATGAGATAGAACTTTTGGCATACTTCTCCTAAGTTTTGAACGTAGTTGGATAGTGTCCAGGTTGGATTGAACTCGTAATCCAACTGGGCCCCTGGAACGGAAAAGCTGATAACTTTCAGACCGGATGTCCATTTGACGAACCATTAGTGGAATTGGTGATCACGTTGAGAAACGGTCCCTATAGTATACCCTATGAGAGTTTGGGGTACAATTGAGATATGGCTGGGTTGGTTCGTACATGAAACCAACCGGGCCCCTAGGATGAAAATGCTAATAACTCACAAACCGGGCGTCCAATTGACGCGCCGTCTGTTGCGTTGAGACCCCTATGACGATGAGTTCTTTTGAGATACTTCTTCATGGGACTTTGTGATACTTGTAGTATTGACCTGTAGCTCATGGAGCAGACCCTCCCGGAGATGAGCGTACGGAGTACGGAGACCGTGTAGCTGGTTGAGACCTGACGACTGCTTGACCAACTCGACTTGGAGTGAGTTGACTAGCCCAGTGGATGGAGCACTACTATGTTTGGGTGCAGACCCATGGCGGATGGAGCCCTACTGTGTTTGGGTGCAGACTCGCGGTACTCAACAGAAGGAGTACCTCTGCAGGCTATTAGGGGGGTGCACTACTGTCTTCGGGTGGCAGACCCCGGTGGGAAGCACTACTGTGTTTGGGTAGCTGACACGCGGTACTCGACAGGAGGAGTACCTCAGTAGTCTTAGGTTAGAGAGTAGTACCTCGGAGTCGTGACAGGATCACTGTACTCGTTAGAGACATGGCTCTTCAGCAGTTACGGTTTCGATAAATAAAATCCCGATTTGAGCTGAGTCTATGACCTTTGTGTTTACCTTATGATTGAGATGGGTCACTTGATAACTTAGGTATATGTATGGGCATATACCCAGGTAGTGGTTATCCATTGATTTCATAACCTTTGTGTTTCCTCATGATTGATATGGGTTACATGATAACTTATGTATAAGTATGGGCTTTTACCTAAGTAAGGGTTATCTATTGAGATCCTTCTTTGTGGTTATCCTTGTTGGATTTAGTGAGACCATGAGGGTCTCGGGGTCCATACTGAGTATTGAATACTCACCCATTCACGGGATTTTCCCACACCTCGTTGTGTTGGTTGCAGATGACAGGCAGCGCTGACAGAGGTCGAGTGTTCGACGACTGGACAGTACCTGGAGGTGGACCTCACGATGAGTCAGTATCCGGAGTTGGACTTCGTGGCGAGATGATACTCGGAGGAGGTCGACGGGCGAGAGCGTTTTGGAGGTTATCTGTACCTACCCTTCAGTTAGGATCCATGGTGGACGATCCAGAAGCTGCGCTATCTGTACCTACCCTTTAGGTAGGATCTGAGGTGGACGGCCCAGGAGCTGCTTCTATTCTTTGAGCTGTTTGTATTTTATGTTGTACTTTCGTTCAGTTGTAGCTATAATTTCAGTTGGGTTTGTATTCTGGCCCACTTACTTTTCATTACTTACTTTTGTACTTAGTGTATTACTTCCGCTTGTATTATATGGTGTTTAGTTTACTATTATAAAGGTAATTCCATTGTAGTTATTGGGATTTACGCCTTTGGTGCTAGTTGCCAGCCCCTGGCCTATGGAAGGCGGGCTTGGGGTAGTCACGGCACGGGCCCCGAGGACGGTTCGTGACATAGTCATCCACAATAAATCTTATCATTTATCTTCAAATAACATTGACTGCTCTTAAAGTCTCCAACTGAAGTGTAATTAACCAAATCCCATATTCTATATGATAGTTTAATCATTTCAATAAATAAACCAAATCACCATATTCCAACAATAAAGACATAGATTCTTCCAAAATAAAATTCCAACCATTACTCCATAATTGAAATCTTATAGCATTATATTTTCCTTAGGCATATAGTGTTCCCCAAAAGAGATAATTTCTTCTAAAATAAAATTTATCACTTAACCACCAAATCATTTTTCTATACTAAATATATCCATTTTATAAATTTAAGTTCCCAAAATCAAGATATTATTGATCCATAAAATCATTTAACTAAAAAAAATAAGTCATACTAACTGGGGACATCATGTATTTTAGTTGTAGGCGATGCACCCTTCTTGCCCTTGGGTTGTGGGTTTGAATCTGACAGCCTTGACAGACACAACGGGTTTTCTTCTATCTTATGGGTTGTCCTTTTATAGAAATCAAACATAACCCTAACATATTTTAACATCAATAGTATTCTAATACCTATCATTTTCATCTCAATACATTAAAACCACAACATCTTAATTCATGAAGTCTTATATATATTATCCTTTTTTTATTTCACATCCACATGATAAAATAATACTATTACCAAAGAAAAAACATTGTACCTTGATCATGGTGTCCAACTCGTTTCATCGTCATCTCTTTCACATAGATAGATGGTCCATTCCTTGCCACAATGATTTAGAGATCCTTCAAAATCATCTGCTTCCATTATACAAATACACCTCGTACAACTTTGGTCATCTGGGTGTTCATAGAAAAATAGTTTCAGAAAATAATATTGTATGACATATAATTTCAAAAAATCTGATAAAATTTTATTTTTTTAAAATAGTCAGAACGAGTTTGAGTTGAAACATTCAATCAATGGTCCTTATAAAATACCATAATTATGTTCTAAAATATTATAATTTAAAAGAAAATATAAATAGGTTGATCAAGGGTCTCTTTCTTCAGCACCTTTTTCAAAATCATAATATGCTTCAAAATTTTGTGATAAGGTAAAATATTTGAAAATTCATTGATAATATTTACATTCCTTGAAAATATAAGAATATTGAAAAATATGTTTTGATTGAATACCAAACATGATCTAAGATATTATCGAGGTATCGAGGAGGTGTTGGATATATCAACCATTTACTGGTAAGGGAGTTGTATGTTAGAAAATGTTTTATAATTTTCAGCACAAGACTCTGCAATAATTATTGCAATAAAGTCATTAGGAAGTGATAGGAATGTAGTTTCAAATCTACCTCCTTCCATTTGTTACAGAATTTCCTTGATATGAAAAAGTTACAATGTAAAGATTTAACTTAAAGCATAGACATAGAGACTAACCATGTTTCTAAAAAACTCTTAATCCCTAAAGTTTTCTAAACCGACCATTGATACCAACTATAAGGACCAGGCCTTAAACATTAAATAATCTTGAGTTAAGTTAATAATTAACATTGAGGATATTTTTTGGTTTAGAACTTTAAATAATTAGTTCATAACTTATACAAAACAATTTGAATATTACATGTATACACTTATACTCAGTATCAATATTTTTCATAAATTAAAAACTCTTAAAAGGAAAGAAATGGGTTTAGTTTCATGTTTAAATCATCATGACTTTTAATTGATCCCATTCTTGACCACAATACACTTTAAGTCCAGTGAAAAACATTTCAAAAAAATGGGATGAGAATAAAAATATTAGTAAGGGATACACAAAGAAGGAAAACTGATAGTTTTTCAGAATAACAAAAAAACCATGAATACATTGTCATATGTAATAATTTTCAGATTTATGAAGTAGTAAATACTCTTTACTGAATAAAATCTCACTGATTACCCTTTTCTAACCAAAATATTACCATAAAACCCATATAAATCACACATAACATATAAAGGTAACTTTGTAAATAGACATACTAAAAGGGAATAACCATATGGTTGACTTCCACACATATCACAAAATGGAATAGCCATACAACCGAATTCCACACCCAATGCATTGGAGGTTATGAAGTAACCACCAATCCTGGTTTATCATATCACCACCCATCATTTGGTATATCACGTAACCACTCTTGAAATATCCAAGTACTATTAAAATCATAAAACATAAAATAGTTCAAAAATAAACATTTCATTATTAGCATTTTATTTCTAATCACAAGAAATAATATCAAGATATTGAAATAATAAATCCATTTAAAAAACCATTTTCAATACCAAAACACCTAAAAATGAAATAATGGTTTTCTTTATTATTTTAACAAAACCTGAAGTCTTATAGAGGAATCCAAATAACGATTACGAAGGAGGATAGGTCATCGACACCGCATACGTTAAAAAATATTACTTTTTTTCATTTAGTAAAATTCTTCATAGAAAAATATTCCCTTTGAATTAAATTTTAAGTCAAAGGGTTTTATTATACAATTTGTATAATAATAAGTTGTATATTATCAAAACATGCCTAAATTAAAGGATATTGAGAGAAAGTCCTTTACCTTATGTCCGACTTGACTCGTTCGTTCTTTAATTTCATGAATAATAAACTTAAGTTAATTTCTAAATTCCTAAGAACATTTTTCAATTTTATTATTCGTTTTATTTCACTTATTTCCTTTCTATATTAATTAGTTAATTATTTTTGTTCACATTGGATATCTTTTCTATGTTCAGAACTTGAGTAAAAAATGAACCTGTTATAATTACAAATTGTTCATGTGGTCAGAATTCCATTATCTCCAGAATGATATTATGGATTTGTATATCATATATATAATATATATCCATTATATATGTATTTATAACAGTCCATATCATTTGGATATTTGAAAATGAAATGCACCGTTCATAGAGACGGTATGCAGTACGTATGCATGAATGCTACTTCCATTTCATTTTTATCATTTTTAAAGGATTGAAAGCCAAATGATACATAGGAATATTCTTATTCCAGTGTAATATTATTATTTATATAAGTTTCTTATGTTCATTAACACCTTCCTTTACACGTTCCATGTATGGTATAAATGATTCATATCACTTTGAGGGGGTTGTAGTCTGCACTTCCTCAAATGAAATTATCGTGAATATACCACATTAAAAGACTAAATGTATTTTATAAAAGTGAATTAAAAAATAAGAGATAAAATTAATTTCATAAATATAACATATAATTATAGTTCAATCATAATGGCTACCATGAGAGGTGGTAGGGGAAATCGAACAATCATCGATTCTTGAGGCAGCAGTTCACCGTTCACAGAAACGGTATATTCATATTCATTATATGAAGGTGTGTGTAATTTTAGTTTGAATACATCTCATAAAAACAACCTAGTATATTGAGGATATTTTTTTTGTTATGTAATAAAAGAATAATAAGATCATATGAAGTTAACATGTATAATAAATGAAGAGAACATGAGGGAAGACCTTATCTTTATATCAGGTAACTCCATTTGGTTTAGACCAAAAGGATTTCTTAAAGTAATTTATGCCTAAGGTAAGATTTATATGAGGATTATAGGGATATTGGGAGATTATTTGGGCATAGTTTGGATGATCCAATGGGCTTTATAGGTGTTGCTAATGTTTTAGAGGTGATGGCTTTTTAAAAGGGGGGGAGGGACTCTTAGGGAATGTTTGAAAATATTATTTTATTATAAACTAAATTTCGGTTTTAAAAGGTCAAAAACATATTAAAATATAAGATAATATGAAAATTATTCTAAATAATCTCAACCAATAGGTTTTAGAAAGGTTTTTGTTTCAAAATTAACCTCATAATTTAGCTTTAACCCTTAGTTAACTATTTTCACTCTTACCATGTCTTCTTGTTTATTCAGTGTATATGGTTAATATATTTACCATAAAATTTCAATCGAACCAAAAGTGGTTCATTTATAAAATTTTAAATAATATCAAATTCATTTAGAAGAATAATAATTTTTAGGACAATTATATCATTTAATTAATTATTAATTGATTTAAAAACTCGTTTTTGTAAATTTTTAGACTATTCATATCAGGACTTTTTAAAAATTAAAATCTAAATTGATTATTTCAAAAAAAGTTCATTAATTAAAATATAACAAGTAATAATAATATCTAAAATTATTGTATTAAATAAAATGGTAAAAAATAAATTTATATTTATATTTATAATCTCATTTATTTAAAACATTCATTAATGAAGTAATCATTACATCATCATTGTGTCATAAGTTAATTTATTTATTTGATGTCTAGAAATTATTAATAAAATTCCATGATGTTGTAAATAATTATAGATTTTTAATGAATATTTATAGTAAAAAATATAAATAATATAACCCCACATTAAAATTGGTTTAGGAAAACAGTACATGTTTATGATATTTTTATTTTTACTTGAAATAAAATGTTATTAATGTCATTATCTTACCAAAATGGCATTCAAAGGAAAACATTCTCACCCAAGGATTGTGTTGGGCAGCCATGACACATAAAATAATATTAAGACAAGTTTTATGGTAATTTTATATTATTATAATATTATTATTACCTTGAATTACCCTATTTATCTTTAACCGCGGTAAATAAAAATCAAAAGTTACTATTCAACAAAAAATATTTTCATCCTATTTTACAAAAGTTTACTTAATAATTAAATCCATGTATATAGTATTTTGGAAATTTAATTCACAGAAGTGGTAAATGATAATTTAAATGAAAAAGACAGTTTTTAAATACTATGCAGTGTTTTTCATCATTCATCAAAAATTGAACGTTTTCAGGGAAATACCAAAAATTCACCCAAAGATAATTTTTTTATTATGAATTCAAAAATAATTTCTATATAACCAAATTCACAACATTGAAGTTTCATTAATTAATTAAAAATTAATTCCCATTGTCAAAACTAGAAAGCATGTTTTTAAGAAGTAAAAACTTCCAAAAGATTGACATGTGTTTATGTCAAATTTCGATGTAAAATTACTTCCAATGACAAACATTGGATTAAATGGTAAAAATATAATTCAATTAAACTTTAAAACCATTTAAAAAGATAATATATCTATATAAATAAATTAGATGAACAGACAGTTTTGACATAGAATGCTGTATTTTTCACTGTTCATTAAAAAATGTTCTTTATCAGAAAAACACCAAATATTTCCCCAGAGTAAATTTTAATAAACCTATTATAAAGAAGAAGTTTATTATTTCTAATGAAACAAATAAAACTAATGAAAACTATATTTAAAAGAGGTCCTCTATCAAAATGCGGTGAACCTACATTTTAAAAATATTAGTGTATTTATGCTAAAAATCATAATAATTCACATTTTAAGCCTCTAAAAATTTATTGGATAAATGTAAATACATTTAAGAAACATGTATAATTATATTTTAGTTAGATCTCTTCATTATACCCAATACAATAGTTATGCCTTAACTTTCATTTAAAATAATTATATTATATATATTTTTCAGTATGACACATCATTGTGTGCAACAGAAGACTTCAGAGAAGCCCATTGCTGTGTGCCAGGTAATCCAAAGAACATATAATCCAATTTAATGTAATATTAATACATATTTCACAAATAATATGAAATTTTCATATTCTTTATTTACATGGGACATTACATTCACGAAGTGATGTGATTCATTTTTTTCCACATTAAATGTATTGTAATAAGAATGGATTATATAAGGACACATCCTTAAACATTACGTAATATTGAGTTTTAATTTAATAATCCTATCATTTACATGTTAGTATATTTTTAGTTTAGAGTTTAATAGAATTAGGCCTTAACTCATACATAAAAAAATAATATAATACAATGTCTAAACGTCATATTAATTTCCATTTTCCATATAATTTAAAACTTTTAAAATAAATCATAATTTCATTTCATGGAAAATCTCAATGAATTTCAAGTAGACTTCTTACTTTCCCTAAACCATCCTTAAAACCTATGAAAAATATTTTAAAATGTGCCATGAGCACTAATTTCTCAGTAAGGTATATAAAAAAAATGAAACCATATGTCCAGTGAAAAATAGGAAACCTCATATAACATTCGCCTTTAACATTAATTTTATTTGAATGTATAAAGTAAAAAAAATTCATGAAAAACAAAAACACAAGTTTTTCTAAAATAACGCATTTAAAACCCATAATAAGAAATTAAAACCAACGTTTTGGTGACTTAAAGAATCATATTCGTAAAACCCCTTCAGAACCATTTTAATTATAATAATCATTTAATTAACTTACATTATAATAGTTACCCAATATATTTTTGATCTATAATGGTTAAACCCCTTCAAATAAGCTATATCGACCTCACCCATTTTCCATAAACTATATTGGCAATTAACCTATCGTATAAGATACATCAGGCTCACCAATGAGCTATAATGGGGATACAACCTTCGTATAAGTTGTATTGGGATAACTGGTTTCATATAATAATAATGTATCATAATAATAGTAAAATACATTCATCATAAAACCCTTTGAAAAAATATTTTAAACTCATATGAAACACACTTTTAGATTAAAATAACATTTTCTATTAAAATAAATCAATACCAAAATAAAAAAAAGTTGTTTTTTTATTGAAGTAAATTATAAATCGTACAGAAGAATCTAGAAATTAAATAATTTCAACAATATAATAAAATTTATTTTCTCCTTCTAAATTAATAATAGAAACTTCCTTTTGTCACTTATCAAAATGTTCTATATAAAACATATAGAAAATTCCTTTTGAAAACCATTTGAAATAATGAAAAAAGAGACATAAAATATACATTATAAATATTTTTCAATATTAAAATAAAAAAAACATTTTACATACATGGATACGGAAAACAATTAATTGGAAAAAAACATTAAAAGATAATTATTTTAAAATAAAATTCCCTAATCACATTGGAAATATTTAATTCATTATCCACCTCAAAGAATAAATTTAAAAAAATATATAAATTAAATGATAAATGATAAATTCATTATATAACATCTCAAATGGTTTGTATATAGACATCATAAAATTATATAGGTGTATAATATGAAAATATTCCTCAATGAAAGAAGATTGAGATGATGTCCCTTACCTTGAGTCCAACTTGTCATTTGTGTCTATATATTCCTGAAAAAAACTAATTTTAATTATTCAATTTTTCTATAACATTTATCACGTTTATTATTACAATTATTACACTTATTATAATGTTTTATACAATTACTTAATCAATGAAGTTTACATTAGATGTTTTGGCTATATTCGTCTTATGTGTCAAAAATGACATTTGTTGGTTGAATGTGGTCAATGAGGTCATTATTTAAAAAGAATAAAAATAATAATCATGAATTAATAATCATATTTTTATTTAAATTATACTTTCAAACCAAATAATGAAATATTTATATAAAAATAAACTATGTTACCATCATAGATACGGTAGGTCATACGTACCCATGAGTAAAATTTCAATTTTCTAATGATAATTATAGAAATAGGGTATTTAATATATTATCATTAAAAAATTATAATAATATCATACATACAATATTATATGCTTATATTTATTATCCATGGGGTGTGGTGATGAAAATAGACTCATATCTCTTCTTGAAGGTCGTAGTCCACACATACATGAAAGTTGATTTCTTCTTTTGGTGACTGAAAAGGTGAGAAATAAAAGGATATATTATCCTTAAATAATGGAATATTATTCATTAATATAAAAATTATTTCTTTTATATAAAATATAAGCCTTAAATCTATTATTATCAACATCAATGTGGAGTGTTACGGAAAGAGGAATCACATCGCTTCATGAGGGAGTAGTCTGTCAAACACACAAGAAACGTAATCATATCTACTAAGGAATAGAATTTAAAAGATTATATAGGATATAATATATTCATATGTATAATAATTTTATAAATATCATATATAAACTTTATATCAATCATTATACCGATCTTTGAGATGTGTTAATGGGAAAAACGGATGACATTGGTTCATGAGGTGGTAGTCCTTCATACACTTTAACATTGATTTAATAGCCCATTTGATGAAAGTGGAGATGGTTTAAGTATTTAAATTATTATAAAAACATCCGTGTATTTTTATTTTAATTATGATATTATACTATAATGATTTAATAACAATTATAGGATGTGGATAAATAATTAAAATTAAGATTCTTATTGAAGAACATTGCCTCTTCATCAGGTACCCTCCTTATGTATGCACCAAAGGCTTCATAGGTTGTCTTTATACTCCAAATAAGGCTTATATAAAAAGAGTATGAAATTTTGGAAGTTATTTGGGTATGTCTGGGAAAAACCATAGAGGTTTGAAGGTGTAAATAAGAAAAAAGAATGGTGGCCTTTTATAAGTGAGGTTAGTGGGTCACCTGTAATTTTTTTGAATATATTAAATAATAACCACGTTTTTATCATTAAAAATGGTTATAAAATTGTCCATTATAGAAAATAGAATATATAAGGTTAAAATATTTCATGAAAACGGGTGTTGTAAAAGTTGGTACGTCATTTTAACCCTTATCTTCTTATTTTAACTATCTTTACATTAACCATAGTAATTAAATTGTATTATTTTTACTATTAGATTTAGTAACATTTTAAGGCAATATTATTAGAAATTAGAAATTATTCTTTTTAAAAATATATAATCCATTTTTTCAAAATAATTCACATAAGTGGAAATTTTTAATTTAAAAATAATCATGAGGACATGAAGGGTATGAAGATTTTTTAAGAGAAACTCTTCAAAAGTTGACAAAGATATTACTTCAAATTCAATATGAAAATGATTCCAATGACCCAAATTATTTTAATAAACATAAAATTAATGTAATTTTACTATAAATAAAATTCAAAATATAATTTAACATTATAAATAATTTTAAAAAAATCAAATTTCAATTAAAAATTAGTGTTTTTTATATTCATAAAAAATGTAACATTTTATAAAAACCCCAAAAATTCACCCTATGATAATTTTGATATTTTGAATCAAAAAAATATTTTAATTTTTAAAAAATAATTTTATATAAGTGTTATAAATTAATTTTAAATTTTATTCACAAAGCGTGACTAAACCATCATTCGCATTTTTTTAAAAAAGCATTTCATTTTCATTTTAATGGTTTTTATTTTATCTCTAATAAATAGATATAAATTTTATTTATGTGTAAAAAATATAATTGTAATAATTTAGTTATTATTATTTGAGGCATATAATTTAATAGCCATGTTATATTGGTAATGTTTAAATATTAATATTTTTATAGATTATCATGTTTCATTTAAACATAATGTTGTATTCATTGAAATATATCGAAGATATTAAATATATCTTAATTTCATAGGGTGTTACATTCTTATATAATCTCAATGTTTCATGTCATTTAATCTATAAAACATAATTTTCATTATTTATAATCTTGGGTTGTTACATCCTCCCATTTAATAAATTTCATCCTCCCAATTTGAACTTTGTATAAATAATTCAATGGAAGGAAAATTGAAAATAATTTTGTTCTAAATACACTTTGAAAAAAGGTTTGATAAAAATCATCTTAATAAGATGAAAATATAAGTACAAGGGTTATATGAAAAACCACATACTAGGTTTCCAAGTAGGATAACATTGGTGGAATATGAATATTTGGACATGGAGGAAAATAATAAATAGTTATATAGAGTGATTGAGGTGATTGATCACATGAAAGTGAATGATCAATGGAATGTTAGTGGCCTCAAAACCATAAATTGGTGATGATCTAAAAGGCTATATGATTCATCAGATATGAATTTAATGGGATACATTTTTTTGAGGTCTTTTTCCTAAAGATGATGAATTGTTTTATTTTCTAATAATGTAAGAAAATATAATTACTTTATACATTTCTATTTCACAATCACAATATTGTCCTTTGGATGTACTTTAATAAATTTACAATTCATCAAATAATCTAAAAAATAATGATACAAAAATGTATTTTTTTTATTTCTAAAGCACTAAAATTCACATTTAATGGATCATAAGATCCCTAAAAGTGTGAAAATTATTTTCATATATCTCTAGATAATTTCAAAAACTAATCTGATTAGAATAATTTATCTAATATAAAAAATAATATCTAAACCTTAAAAGTATCAGGTGTAGTTCATTGTTATTATTTATTTTTCATAACACTTAGAAAAAATAATGTCATATTAACTAAGACATTGTATAGGTCAGTAGTAGGAGTTTCATCCAAGTCAAATATAGGTTGTGGTTTCAAGCCCCATAACCTTTTTGGTTATGATTGGTTATTTCTTATCCATTGATATGAACCTTATTATAAAATTTCAACCTTATAATGGTCCTAGAAATATAATGAATACCTTTAAAAATAATCTTAACATAAAAATATCATAAAAACCCAAAATATTATCAATTCCATAAAACTCATGTCAAAAAAATTAAAGGTATACTTCACATTAATATAATGCCTTACTTATAAATAAACCCAAAAAAACATCTCCCAAAATATCATTAATCACTTTAATATCTCATAACACTTAAATCTCAAAAGGAGTGTCCAAAACATTGAACATATGTTTAACCTTCAAAAAATACTGAAATTCCTAGAGCGTCCAACACTTAACTAGATGTCCCAACATCAAATTTAGTAGTAGAAAATGATTTTTCAGAACCTTTATATTTCTGACCATGATGATTTCCACCCGGATTAAGTAAAATTATACACACATTCGCATAATGTCACAACTCATAGCAGATAAAAAATCTCATTGTAGACTGGCTATTTATTATCTCATTCTTGGATTATTGAGGAATCTTTTCATTATAGACACATGTCATTTTATGGAACATACCACACCGGTATAACTTCCCATATCCTCATATAATTTCCCCAAAATGTGTTTTACCACATTTGGAACATGTTTGGGGATTACCCCGAGATATCTTAGTCGGTTACTTCTCCATTTCCTTCCACTTATAATGTTTCTTTAACTTTTCATCTTATGGTACATAATAGACCTAAAAATCCATATTAAATTACCCATCTCAATGAAAAACTTTCTCATAACTTTAAAATTTTCATGCTGACAAATCTCTTCATATGCTATGTTTTAATCCAGAGTAAAATCTATTAATTTTTTAATTTGTGTCCCAAATAAAATTTGGATCATACCTAGAAAATATTGTGAATTTTTCTTAATATGACTAAATAATTATCTATTTTCCTAAATTTTGAGAATTGTTTCTACATCCTATGTATAATCCCGTGTTTTTGAACCAGACTAAAATACTAAGGTTTTGGAACATTTTTTACTTTCTGCATGGGACAGATTTAAATCCGAGATTCAGAACATAATTTTGAGTGTTGTAACACTTATACATGGTGTTTTTAGACTTGGGAGAATGCCTGAGAAGTCTCTAGAGTTGATCAAGAAGTTTCGGTAGTGTCAGATGTGAAAAACGTCATGTTTTAAATAACAATAAAGGGTGTATGGTTTGTGCACGGTCTGCTAAACTGTGCAGCCCAGTTTAGGTAACTGTGCGGCCTGGTTTAATAGGGAAAGTGGCATTATCCATGAGATAAACACAGTTTCCTAAACTATGAGCCAATTTCATGTACGATGTTTCTTTGAGGTAGAAGACTTTGCATGGTTTGCAAATGGTTTTTGAAACTGTGCAGGTGAAACCATGTTTTCAGGTTATTTTAAAGAATTGAATTAAATTAAATTAAAATTTTATTAAATTAAAATTAAAATAAATCACTCAACCCTCACCCCTCTCTCATATACATGACACAACCATCCCAAGGGGATCTCCCCTTCGAATCACATGACCCCTCCATGGAGCTCTGCTGATCTTCATTCCTCCATATGGATTCTATGTGTTTTCTTTTTAAAATCATCATGGTACGACTCTATCTCCCATCTCCTATTATTTCCCAGCAGCTATTCGGCCTTTTCGTCTCCCCATAGGGTTTGGAAAAATCCTAGATACATTTGGATGACCCGATTTTGGATTCCCTTCGATTGTAGGTTGTGAAAATGGTCTCTACGGGCATGTTGGAGCGTGTTCCGACAACTGCTTTCGAAGGAGAGGTAGTTTTATGTGTTTCAGTCTATCAGATTGGCTTCAGGGTATGTTTTCTCCTTATTACCCAGTTAATTTTTCGGGCTTTTGAGGTTTTGAGTTCCCAGTATGTCGCTTGTAGTGCATTGAGGATCTCCACATGGGTTCATCTAGTTTTGATTGATCGCCTCCAACCGAGTGAGTTTTTGTTCCTTCGGAAGGCTCGCAAGCATATATAGATCTATGTATATATATATTTATAGGTGTATATCCTCCATGTGTGTATTCCCTCATTAGAATAGGGAATACGGGAATTTGGTTAAGGGTATTCAAAAATATATATAGTTGTACGTGCACACGAGTGGATTGTCTACTTGAGATAGAAAGCTCCAAGATCTTAGTGGATGACTCGTTTCCACATTGAGGTAGGGTCCCTTTCCAAGTCCTCAATTTTATAAATTCATTAATAAATTTATTACTGCACTTTTTCGAAATTAATTCCATGTAGTGAATTATTTATATTTTATGCCTCTTAAATGTGAATTTATCATGTTTTGTTTAAAATGCTAAATGTAATAAATGATTTTTTGATAAACCATGACATGATTTTATAATAAAAGCCCTCCAATGGATGTGCGCATCTTTTAAGATAAAAATTAGTTGATATACCTTGCTTTCTTGTCTAGTTGGGTTTATAATTATTATACCTAGTTATTATGTTGAAATATGGAATGTTTAGGACATTTCCCTAATGGAATTAGAGAAACAGATTTACCTTTTTGAAATAATAAAAAAGTGCCAAGGAACCGCCTAAGTGCTTGGCCCAGTTTTGAAATGGATTTAACCATGTGTGATGTTTCCTATAATTTTAGTTTGATGTTCTGGACACATTCGGTCCACCGTTCAGGTGTCCCTTTGCTTGACCTTAATAAATGTAAGACCTTATATATTAAATAGTTGACTCATCCTATGAATTGCATTGTGGAAAGTACAATGTATGATTGTCACTTTACTCACCTATGTTAAGTGCTTTTAATTGAAAATTAAATGTAAAATGTGAATTAGAAAGTATATTGGGTATATCACTTATCCTTATTAAGAGTAATTGAATAATGGTTGCATGTCCATAACATCTCTTTCCATCTTGATGTAAGGTAGTGGTGTGAGCCTTAATTAATGAATATTCCTTAATGGGTTTTACTAAATGGTTTCAATGCCACTTGATCTCTCAACACTAATCTAAAGTAAGGATTGAACCAATAAATAAATGGTTGTATGTCTACATGACCTATCCACAGTAATGGAAGGCATGAAATTAACCAAATGAATCATTTCATGAATTCTCTGTTAAACAGGAATGGTTAGACTTGAGCTCACCTTGGATTCTAAGAGGATAATACCTTGGGACTTGTGTACCACATTCCAAATTCAAGGACGAGTTGCTAATGTTCAAACCCTCATAGATCCCATTCCTTGTATAATATTTGGATGCTTGGAATAACACCATTGGGTTCCCCATGTAGTACTACATGATTCCTTGGATACACTCATTGGATCCATCATTTGACAAGTAGGTTCCTTGGATACACTCCTTAGACCTAGTTTTTTTCTTAGCCCCATTTTACCATGGAAGCACTCATCGGACTTAATTGGAACATTATTGTGTAATGCCTTGGATTAAGCTCCTTGTATTACAATCTTATCCATTAGCTAGACTCTAATAATATTGAGTTAGCATTCTGTGAGATTTATGTTACCTTGATTTTTACCTTGGTACTCCCTCGCCAGATATCTTTGTCAGGTTTCCTTGTTATGTATTGGAGACTTCACTACTTAAACCATCAAGAGTTTTTTCTGTGGTTATTACCCTAGGACATTAATAATAAAATCCATTATAGGATGCCTTGGACACACTCCTTGGGTCTAGCATTTACAAGTAGGTTCCATTGTTAAAGCCCCTCGGGCCTGACCATTGCTTAGCCCCATTTTACACTAGAGGAAACTCCTTAGACTCTATAGGAGACATAGTCACATGTGACTTATGAATAAACTTGAAATATTGAATTAATTAACTGACTACATGTCCAGAAACTATCCAAGGGATAAATCATGTACTTGGTTATTTAGTTACAATGTACTGCTTACTTTATTTACGCATGCTTGCACCATTATTGATTTATATTACACTGTCAGTATTGGGTTAGACAATGGTAGTTCCGGCCTACTAAAATTTATATCCCATGCCCTACTCGAGCATCCATTGCACTGGGGTACCCGAGTACACATTTCTTATTTGTAGGTCCTTATACCTTGCTTCTTGTTGTTTTCTTGTATCTGGGATTTCGGTGCAAAGGACTGAGCTAGAGCTCAGGATGCTCATGGAGATCACATCTGGGATTTTAGTTCTTTTCATTACTTGAGTCCTACATTATATTGTATTGAAAGGCATGTTGTAATGTTTACTGCTTTCAGTAATGTATCAATACCATGTCATTAATTCATCTATTTTATAAACTGGAGTTTGCCACTTTTGTTCATTTATATGAAATATTGCTTTCGCTCCTTTTTTTATTTATGTATTACGGATTCTACTATAGATTGTTATTTACTCTGTTATACCAATGTGAAACTCTAATAAGAGGGTACAGTCTCCACACTGATTATTCTTACACCCTCACAATTATTCAGAAGCCTCTGGCATACGAGGAGGTTTTCTTGTGGTCATGTGGCAACCGGTCCAGCCACCGTCTTAATAGTGATCTGGGTCGGGACGTTACATACTAATTCAAACAAAAATAGGAAAATATTTTTCAAGGAAAATATTATTAAATTAATTCCATTCAATAAAATTGAGATCATATTTCTTCATGGTGTTCTTAACCAAATACTATCATCGACCAACTTCACCTTCAAAATGATAAATAGAAAGAGTTACTTTTTCATGTTCTGAGCATCCCATGACATAAAATATATTTTCTTGAGCATTAATCCATCATTTAGATAAAATATTTTCAGATGATCCACAAAATGATGTGGGATGTTGCCTCATGAAATGATCTACTATAGATATATTCTTTAATTTTATATTAGGTTTCTATCTAGCATGTATTCCATCACCATTTATATATTTTTCAATAGATCCATCACTCCAAAAAACTATTCGTTCCAAAACAACAATCTTGGGATGATATTTTGGAAGCATATTTTCCTATCTTTTCCTTCCAACTATATCTTTCTGATTTTATATATGGAAATTTGTTCTGAACAAACATAGTTTTGATGAAGGGACATGGTAATATTAAAATTTTATATCATTTTAACTAAACCATAAAGTGCAATCATACAAGTTAATTCTATTAAAACTATCCTAACCTCTAATTTTTTCTAAACCATCCTTCAATACCAACTATATGGGCAAGGACTTAAACAGTAACTAATATTTATTTTTTAGTCAAGAATCCATTCTATTACATTTAAAATCTTTTCAAGTTTATAGTTTTTTAAAATTAGGCCATAAATAGTACATAAGATATTATAATACAAAGTAGAAACTTCTTATTAGAATCTATTTTTCACATAATATAAAACATTTAAATTAAATCTTGATTTATTTTCACGAAAAAATCTCCACAAATTTCAACTTGACTCCTTCTTATCCCTTACCAATCCTTAAACCGTATGAAAAAAAATTAAAACATGGGATGAGAAAAAAATATTAGTAAGGGACATAAAAATAAAGAAATCCATTAGTCTGGTGAGATAAAGGAAAACATTATAATTTTTACCATTACCATCAATGTTATTATTGTGTATAAAGTAAAACATTTTGACATGAAAAAAACACATATGTTTTACTCAAATAAATAGTTTAAAATCCATGGAATGAAATTAAAACCCCCTTTTGGAGACTTCGATAATCATATTCATAAACCCATTTCAAAACCCTCTTAATTAGCATAAAATATAAGTACTAATTCTAATATAATCAATACCCAATGCATCAGATATCTATAATGGGGATCACTATTTGTATAAGCTATATCGATCTCACATATTTTTCAGGATCTATAACATGGATCAACCCTCTTTATTAGATATATCAGTCTCACCCAAAAAGTACAATGGGTCTCAACCCTTCATATAAATTTTATTAGCCTTAACCATTTCATATAATTCATAATTACCATATCGTGATTAAAAAACTTGTATCACAAAACCCATTGAAAAACTCTTTTAAACCCATCTGAAAACAATTTTGTATAAAAATACATTTTTCTATTAAGAAACCATTTTCAATACTTAAATAACCAGAAAAGACAAATAGGTTTTTTTATTTAAATAAAATATTAAATGTTTCAAAGTAATCCATAAATCAAATAATGACCACAATGGTTGAAATTTTTTTATCATCATATAAGTTAAGAGTAGAACATTCTTTTTTTCATTTATCAAAACACTCTATATAAAATATGTACAAAAATTTCTTCTAAAATCCTTTTAAAATAAAGTAAAAATATGCATAAAATTTACTTTATAAATAATTTATATCCATATAAAAAGATTCATAGTCATTTTAAATATATACATGGAAAAGAAAGAGATGAAAGGAAAACAAAAAACATTTTTTTATGAAAAGTATCTAATCACATTTGAAAAATTTTAATCATAATAACAATGAAAAAATAACATTAAAAAAATAAAGACCATGATAAAATTGAGATTCATGCTATAAAATGTCAAAGGGGTTTTATATTAACATTATTGAATAGTATAGGTGTATAATATAAAAATATTCCTCAATGAAAACAAATTTTGGCGAAGTCCCTTCTCTTGAGTCCGACTTTTCACATGTGTCTTTGTCTAATAGAATTATAAAATTATGTTAATTATTTAATTTCTTGAGAACCATTTTCAAAATTATTGTTTCTTTTATTTCACTTTTTATAATTTTTTATACAATTACTTAATCAATTATTTTTATTTATATATTTTGACCATATTCAGTTTATGCATCAAAAATGAAGTTAATAAGTTGACTATTGTCAAAGTGGTCAATATTTAATCATATAAAATATAATAATCATGGAATAATTATAATATTTATACATCAATTATAATATTAAAACCAACCATGAAATATTGTTATGTAAAATTAATTTTGTTACATTCATGGAGATGGTAGGTCATACACATGTATGAGTAATGTTTCTATTTTCTAATGATCATTATAGAAACAAGGTAAGTAATATATTATCCTTCAAAAAATTATAATAATATCATATATACCATATTATATACTTATATTTATCATCCATGTGTTGTGATAATGAAAAATAGTAACATCACTTCATTAAGTAAGTAGTCCACATGTACATGAATGATGTTATCTTGTTTAAGTGAGTGAGAAGGAGGGAAATAAAATGATATATTATCATTAAAAATTATAAAAATGTCATAAATATAATAATTATTTCATTTATATCACATATAATATTTTACTTTATCCTTTTTACCTTCCATGTGAAGTGTTAGTGAAAGATGAATCACATAGCTTCATGAGGCGGTAGTCTACCGTACAGAGGGGTGACATTATCATATCTCTTTAGAATTGAATGTAAATAGTTATATATAAAATAATGACTATATAAGTATAATAATATTGTAAATATCTTATATAAAGTTTATATCCATCATAATACCCATCCATGAGAGGTGGTAATGGGAAATTTAATAACATAGTTTCCAGAGGCAGTAGTCCATCGTACACTTTAATGATGCATAACCAATTTGATAGAAGTGGAGATGGTTTTAGGTAATTAAATTATTATACAAAATCACAGTATATTTTAAATACTTATTTTATTATTTCATCATGTCTTAATAATATTTTATGGTGGGTTATATAGAAATATAATAAAGATGCTCATTGAAGAACAATACCCCTTCTTTAGGTATCCTCATTAGTTTTGCACCAAGGCCTTCGAAGGATGCAAATTCTATGAAAACTAAGGCGTATGTTATTATAGGATGTATTTTGGGATGTTATTTTGTATAGTATTGTCCAAAAAAATACTATTGATTGTTTGAATAAGAGATGAAAGTGGTGGAAATTTATAAGTACGGTGAGTGGCACACATCACCTTTTTTTTAAAAAGATTTAATCGTATCAATGCTATTATCATGTAAATAGCTTCAAAAATGGTCTTATATAGAAAATATAATATATATGGTGTCAATATTTCTATAAAATGGTTTTTTACAATTTATTAGGTCATTAATAACCATTATCTTTTTAGTTTAGCCCTTGTAAATCCATATTTACTTAAACTGTAGTGTTTAATTTTTTCTATTTTCACTATTCATTTTGGTTAAAAAATAAGCTTTCCTTATTAGAAATTAGAAATTATTATGTGTCCAATTTTTTAATCCATTTTTATAAATTAAAAACACTGAAGTAGAAATTTTAATTTAAAATTAATACTAAATAGGTGACGAGAAAGCGTTTTTTAATGAGAAAATGTTTATACATTTAGTGCATTTTTTATATGAAAATTCAATATAAAAATGATTTAGATGAACTAAATTTTATTAATTGATAAATAAATGGAATAATTTTACTTTAATACTAATTTTTAATATAATTTAACATTACAGACAATTTAAATCCAAAGGTATTTTTCAATTAAAATTATGAATTTTTACTATTCATTAAAAATGAAACTTTTCAGAGAAGTCCAAAAATTAAACCTAGGATAATTTTGATTTTGTGGTTCCAAAAATGATGTTTATTTTTTGAAATAAATATTCTATAATCGGTAAAAATTAATTTTAAATTATGTGTGAAATATGTTACTAATCCAATTTATTTTTGTGTAAACCATATAATTTTCATAATTTAGTTAGTACTATTAATACCCCCCAATTTAATAGCTAGGATATAATGGTAATTTTTTAATAAAAATATTTTAATAGGGTATCATGTTTTTTTTAACTTAGGGTTTCATGAATTTCAACATATCGAAGATATTAAATATATTGTAATGTATTGGGGTTTTACATTCTCATATAACCTCATTGTTTAATGTCATTTATGGTAAAAAAAATTTAATTTTATTCATTTAAAATATTAGGGTGTTATAAATTTTTTGAATATATATATATTATATGATAAAATATTGATTTTTAAAGGTGAATTATTATTTACCTTTCCTTTTTCTCATCTGTCGAATAGGAAAATTGCATTTACGTATACCTACAACCTATCGTCCCCATGAATGGTGTAATTAATTTTTTTAAATTTATAAGTTTTTGGTTGAATAAGAATATATATATATATTGAATATATATGAAATTTATATAATTATTATATTTCATGAGATTATGGAACCATTATCATATTATAATGACCAAAACTACCAAATCAAAACATACATGAAAAATAAAGTAGTTATCACCCATAAGAGTGATATTAAAATAAAATTTTCACTAAAAATGTGAGATAAGAATAATAATAAATAATATATGGTATTATATGTTTTATTATGGTTATATAATAGATTAATTATAAATCAATATTTATTTTAAAGGATTTTTAAACACTTGTGAAGGATTTTAGATATCAGGTAAGGTATTTCTTATATCACTTTTACTCTTCGGAGACATATTCCATATTCACCACAAGTTTTATTTTTTAGGGATTATATACATTACCTTTGACATGATATATCATTAACATACTTTATTAATGATATTTATTGTTTTATTTTATATAATTATTTCATTTGGATTATTATTCAAAAGTTACCAAAGTGGTAATGGTTTTATGTTAAAATATCATTGTTTGTTGGGGTTGTTTATGATCATATTTATGATGATGATATTTGATGATCTACCTCTCAAGAATATAATTAATTTTATTGAACTCTATTTATTTATAAATAATTCATATTTCACATTCATTCTCTTCACTTTAAGTACTCAAGAGAGTGAACAAACATTTTTTATTAAACTCAACTTTATTTATTACTTCAGTGAAAAAACAAATTATTCCATATCCTTGTTTTAAAGAATGATTTGAATATTGTATTATGATTTTATAAAGTTATTCTTAACAATGATTCACTTTTTAAAAAATGGTTTAAAAAGTTTGTTCATATCATTTTCTGAATGAGGTACTTTTTAAGTTTTTTACAAAGGTGTGAAAATAATGTTTTATTTTGACCTATAAAGAATGAATAAATTTTTTTGCCATCATGACCAATGAATTATGTGAATAATTATTTAAAATTTTCCTAGGTTATTTTCAAAAAATATATAATTTTTTTTAATTTATTATATTTTAAAAATGTGATTCCAAAATGAATTTGGTACTTTCCTTAAGAAAAATTCTAGGTGGTATTTCAATGGAATTTTCAGTTATAATAACACCATTTGACGTCACATATTATTTACTGGGGATATAACCCAAGGATTCCAAAATTAATATTTTTTAGATGTTTTATGATAATGATGACATGATGTTTATGAAGCATCACCCTTTTCCATGGGTTATGCTATAATGAAATGATGAATTGCTTATGAAACACATTTCTTTTCCCTTGGTTATGCAATGATGATGTATTTGTTAAACATATCTCCCTTTTATGAGTTATGATAAGATAAATTGATTGTAATCTTATGTCACACATATTTTTGATTTTCATTATGTGATGAGTGGTCTTGGAATTAAATAACCCTCCAATGCATTGGGTTAATCAGGATATCTCTGAAGACAAACCAGACTAAAATGGGGAGAGAACCAAAATATATAGGGGACTCAATCCACTATGACATTCTTCAGAGTGAACCTTAACTAATGTGGTTGAATAGGGATTGAACCCAATCAACTATTTTAACCATGATATTATGCTATGATAAAAATTGAAATTATTTAATATGCTTATTCGTATGATATAAAATTGTGTCTCATGCCAAATTTTATTCTCTAATGGATAATGTTATTTTATTCATCAATTATTCATGTCTTATGAACCGCCAGGATTTATTCCATTATTCAATATTATATTCTATGATTGTAGGGTATGAGATTCTAAATGTTAAGATCAATTTTACATGCCCTTATGCTCATGTTACATTTAGGTGATCATTTATATCTCCCTTTTTTAACTTTATTGAGCATCTGTGCTCACCCTTAAATGTGTATAATTTCGCTTGTATATTATAAAACTTTTAATGAATGGTATGTATATTGAAGTTACTAGTTTTTAAGATCTATGTGGGATACGGTGTAGATATTTTATTAACCATTTTATGTATCCATGTCTCTAATGGGACTAGACCTTTACAGTCCTCAAGCATGTAGTTGAAAATTTTATTAAAATTACATAAAAAAAATTAATATCTATGTATGAAAAGATTTAGTCATTATAGTATAGTTTGAATTAATATTTTTAGTTTATAAAGTAGTACCACTTGAAAATTGATCATTTTGTTGATAAATTATAACCTTTTACCATAGTTATGTATGAAGTGGAAGTATATTATGTTTTCTATACTCATATTGTGATAAAAAAATGGGTCATGATATTGACGATTATTTGGATTCATTGATTAATGATCTAAAAATGATATGGGATTCATGTGGTTTATAATTATTATATAAATAAATAGTTAACTATGAGACACATATTATTTAGTATGATAATTAACATTACTACTTCTGAAAATTTAAAAAGAAATATAATTAAAGGGTTTTTTGGGTGCCAAATTTATGAAGAATGAACACACATAGTTTGGATGAAACATTCCATGAAAATAGTGTTTCTAGGACATCATACATTTTTACCCCGATGAAATAAATATTGATCTTAGACAATCTAATTCAATGGGAATTTAGAATAAGGAAAAATTCTTTCACCATTAACTGGTGATTAATAGTATTATAATGTAAGTGATATTGTTACCATTTTTTATAAAACCTTTTCCAAAAAAACTTATGAATTTTTTTTCTAAAAATAGATTATTTGTTTTGAGCTACTATATTAAAAATATTTGTATGTTTGATATTTTTATGAAGTCATTCACATAGAAAAAAATGTACATGATAGTGTAATTAAAATGTTACTAAATGAAATTAAAAAAACAAAAGATGGAATTAAATCTAGTTTAGAAATTATTGATATTGGGAAAAGGAAATATTGGATTCCATTAATGAGTGAAAGATGGGGTTTTCTTCCTCCAGTTTCTTACACTCTTTCTACGAAAGAGTGATTTTTGTTTTTCATCTTCATTAATGGTTTAATGGTTTCATATGGGTGTTCCAAAAATTTCAATAATATAATTTGGATAAAAATTGAAGTTAAAGTTAATAAAATAAAATTATTTTCATGTTTTGATAAAAGATAAAATGTTTTTGGATTTTGATTTCATTCTAACTAAAAATTGTTGACATGAATTAATAAGGTTTGGTTTGGTTTTGAATGATATATAGAATAATTTTATAAACATATCAATGTCTTGAATAATGGAAAACAATATTTCTATCATGTTATATGAATTAGATATTTTCTTCTCACCATAATTATTTGATATAATGGATTATATGATGGTTCCCTTTGTTAGATAGATATAACTTCCATTTTCCAATCTATAATTGTTTCATATACCCTATAAACAATATATAATGTTTTTTGAAGGTCATATATAAATTTGAAGCTAATAAGAAGGTTTTGTTATAGAGTGATATATTTTTAGGATGATACAAAATTATGTACTGACTATATATCTGATGTGGATAATATTAGCTACCAAATATCTCATCCCAATGAGTGCCTTGTGGGAGAATGAATTTTCAGAAGAGATATTGTTTTAATTACCATGAAAAAGTATGAGTGGGATCTTGATTACATTTTACACAATTTTTGTAGTGACACGAGTTTTGGCCCTATCATGCTTTGAAATATTCCGATGAATATTTCTAGATCTAGGTGCAAAAATGACATGTGATTCTGAGGCCCGGTATCCCTGGATTTAATTTCATAAAAATATTAAGTATTTTTTATACTATGCACGTGGTGGGGAAACATTTTCTCCTAAATAGTAGCTCGGATCAGAAATATGAGGGAACAGTTGTGTCTATAGTATGTTGTTTACCCTAGGCAGGGTGTGCACTTTGCGGGCCTGGGCCTGCTATAGAAAAAGCCACCATAGGCATTCTCGTAAATTAATGGAAAAGTTTATTTATGATTTTCAACTCGAATAACTCATGAACAGAGTATCATATCAAAATTATAAGTGCATCATTGAGTTCAGAACGTCGCATTTTCCCTAGAGGCGGCCTAATTTCCTCCAAACCGGGAGGTTTGGTCAGGGGTTTTAATTTAATTAATTTAATTAATTATTTAATTAATTTAATTAATTATTTAATTAATTAAAATCAATCAATACCCTTCCCTTATGCTTTTCAGTACACGCCAGAAGGAAGCTGCACCGGGAGCTCCTCCTCCCTTCCTCCTCCTTCCGTCGATGATGAATGGCTGGAATCAAGCGAACGAGGTGTCGTCGGACTCGAATCTTGACGGTGGATGCTCTCGGATGGTGTAACAGTAGCAGAAGAGAGTGAAAAGCATCGACGATCCTCCAAAAGTTAGGTGGTTTGATTTTTTAAATCCCAGAACCCATTTATGCATTGTTTTTTTCAAATCATCATAAGGGTTGTGTAGTTATTGTCTGGAGGTTTCCGAAACATTTTTCGGATCTGAATTTGTAGCATCAGGGTGCTTTTGATGGCTCTCATAAGTTTTTTGGTAGAAAACTCAGTTTCTGGTGGCTGTAATGGTGTTTTTCAGTGAGGGCGGCGGCGCGGTGGCAGCACGACAGATTTCGGCAAGCGGTGGCGGTCTGGATAGGCGGCGGCGGTGGTTTCCGGCGCCCAACGGTGGTCCGACCAGATTTTTCTAGAGGTTCTTTAAACCCCTGTAACCCATAAACCGTACGTCCGATTTGCGAGCCAATTGTGGAGAAGCAATCCTCATGACGATATGGAATCCATTGAATAGGTTTTAGGAATTTTATGAGTCGGGATCATGTCCTAGAGCTACAAAAAGTTGAAATAATAGTAATATATTATTATTATTCAACCTCAACCTGTCGTAACTTCTGCACTGATCGTCCGATTGATGTGCCATTAGCGACGTTGTGACCCTGATATTAAGGAGTAATTTTCAGAATAGTTTTAGGACACTGGAACAGAGATCAACATGTGGGCCCCACGAGGCTGCATTTGGGTGTTTATGGGGAAACACGACTTTTTTCGTTGGGTGTCCGTTTTGGACGAATGAGTAGTCGATCTTGTATGTTTTTTCAAGTGGATCATAATGAAGCAGTCCACTTGAAGAGTTTCTAGATCGAGGAGTGATCCCCACCCTGGCTAGCAACAGTGAGTTGTACCTTTTTTACCTATTGTTCGTTTTGGGTGAGTAAATAGCCTATCATGTGTGTTTTTCAATGTAGATCGCGGTTGTGGGCTTGGTATAGGCTTAGGTGGTGTGCAGTGTGGTGATGTTTCTGGTCACTCAGGTTAGAGATTTTTAGACCAGAAGTGGTTGAGTGTACCCCCTTGGTACGTTACTATGAGGCTTTTTGTGGAATTACAACCTTAGTATAGGTTTTTGATCCCCTAAATAGGATGTTTTCCTGATAGAGTGGTGGCATCCTTCTAGTGGGTCCAGAGTGGGATCCCCTTGCTTTGCATCACTGGATCAGGTTCTTGGTATCACTGTAACCGCTTATCCACGGGCAGTGATCCCCTATAAGGAAGTATAATCCCGTAGGGTTTGATGAATCATTGATAATATGATCCCCTACGTAGTGGGCCAAATATAGTAGGGTAGTGGCATCGTCAGGTATATGAGCCCCTACCCAGCATGAGTTTTATAGTATGGTTGTTGTATCATTGGGTATGTGATCCCCTACTCAGTGCATGGTTTCAGTAGGGTTGTGGAATCATTGTTTATACGATCCACTACTCAGCGCATGGTTTTTGGTAGGGTTTTTGCGTCATCGGTCTGATCCCCTACAATGCGAGTTATACCAGATAGGGTTCCGATGTCGTAATGACCACCATTACCCGGGAAACGATCCTTTATCTGAGTGATGTGATCTATGGAGCACCAGATCAGGTTGTAGTATCCTCCATTGATTCTAGGGAGTGATCCCATATTGATGAGATCTACGAGTTACCGGAGTGGGTTCTTGTATCCATTAGGGGACCCAAGGAGTGATTCCCTATCTGAGGAGTTTGGTGTTTCTGTTGTTTCTGCATGGTGTTCTTAGTGATGATTTCCAATGAGTGTGTTCTCTCAGATGGGCCATATGGGATGGTGGTGTGAGCCCAATATAGTATATCTCTCGGACTCATGTCATCTGGGATGATAGAGCTCTTAGAGTGGGTCCTACTGGTTTGTGTAAGCCTTATATCATTGAGTTGAACATGTCGCTAGTTATGAGTTTGGATCCTCATGGGGCTTGGTGCGTGAAATGGGTATATCTGGTTGTTCAAGGTATATATATGGACATATACCTGATAATATGTTCATGGTATATGTATGAAAATATACATGAGAGGAGGTTCATGATGAATGTATGGGCATATATTTGAGCTGATATGACTAGTCGTGTTTAGCCAAGGATGGTATTGAGAATGAGTTTCTTTCTCATTTGGGTTCCCTCTGGCTGGGAGGAGCTAACTCTTTTTTTCAATTGCTCCCTCTTATTTTTTGGGGTTTTTGCGGTTCCTTCTGAGTATTTTTATACTTATACATGCATGGGCGTTACCCACACATGTTTGTATCTTGTGCAGACCACATGCCTTTCAATAGAGTTCCAAGAGGACCCGGAGCAGGTGGATCTTAGTGAGCAAGACTGACCGGGGTGTTTATCGGAGCTGTTCCAAGAAGCTTACCGTTTGGTGTATTTGGATGTTTTTTCCCTCCTTTTGAGCGGGTTGGACGCTTTTGTATTTTTCCTTTGGTGGGCCCTATTTTCCCTTTGGTACTTTTTTTGTACTCTGGTTTTGGGTTAGATATATGCATGAATTTCTTTTCAATTTATATATATATATCTGTACTGTTGCATGGAGGATTTTGTGGGTGCGTGTGTACAAGTATCTTAGGCTAATGCCTCCCATGTGTGTGATAGCGTACTCAGTGTTATTCGCCAGCCCCTAGCCTATTGGAGGTGGGATTGGGGAGTCAGGGCTCCATCCCCGTTGGGTTGTGTCGTGACAGAGTGGTATTAGAGGAGGTTCCACCTTTGGGATCTCTAAGCGTAGGTTGTCTAGTTGTGATTTTGGTTTGGGTTGCATAGTGGTAGTGTTAGAATGTTTCGAGTTCGGATTTCAGGCCAGAGGCTTCAGTGTTGGTGCGGCAGCCAACGTATCCATTCACCAGGACATAGAGAACCTGCCTTTCAACTAAATACTTTAGGACACTAGTCGTAGGGACATAACAATATATGCATCATATCAAAATGGGTTTTGGGTATCTCGTGTTCTTCTTGAGTTAGCTCCCCAGATATACTCTATGACCATGGTGTGTCTTGATCATATTTCAGGATGCCCCCACGACGACAACTAGTGAGATTTCCATAGTGGGATTATGGTGACGATCCTCCCTGTGTAGAGGTTGTGGGCCAAGGTGCCGGTTCTGAGGCTGGACCACCATGTGGTATACCAGTTCAGCCACCACCTGTCGATAAACTTTTTGTGATGGTAGTGCAGGAAAAGGTTGTGTGCAGGCTGAGTTCCTTGAATGAGCTCCAAAGGTAGCGACCACTATGGTTCCGGGGTGACCCAGACCCTTAGGTAGCTGATGACTAGCTTGAAGCAATCACCCGTGTTTTTCTCCTGGTGAGGACACTTCAATATCAGATGGTGGTTCTAGTGGAGATCCTTATACATAGTTCATCTGGGTGATGGTGGAGTTTGGTGGTGTAGTCCCATGATGAATAAAATCTCACATGGATGGAGTTTGAGTGAATCTTATGAAAATATTTATATCCAGTGATGCTGTGTTCAGTGTGGATTCAGGAGCTTCTGTAGCTTCAACATGAGAACATGACTATGTCGGAATACTCAGTGAGGTTTACCGACCTCTCACGCTACTCCCTAGATATGGTTTGAGACCCATTATTTGGGGCTCGGACCTTCGAGCAGGGGCTACGCAGGGACATTTGGGAAGGTTTGGCTTCTTTGTGCCTACCCACTTATGCGGGAGTATTGGAGAAATTCTTGGTGGTGGAGATATTTCTAGCTGAGATGATTCATCCCATCAGTGCTCGGCACATGGCAGCTGGTAGGCGACGGTAGGCGTAGGGTTCTGGACATGCCCAACATCTCAGGAGGTGACCCCATGGTGGAGGATCTAAGGCTTAGGGCTCTCAATACGATTATGGTCAGCAGTAGGAGATGTGGTATTATGATTGCGATGGTCAGAGAAATATTACTAGAGATTGTCTAACTCGTTGTGCTGCTGAGAGGGAGTTGGTCGACATGCCGCCTTATCAGAGGCAGCATCGCGAGTATGGATGGCCGCAGGGCAGCGGTCGGGTGTTGGAGTTGGGACAGCAGCAGTAGGTGGTATGTGGTATCATATGACACACCCACCACCCCAAGGTGGTCAACTCCGAGCTCAGGGAGCTGGAGGAAGAGTGTGAGGATAGCTGCATGCCTTAGTTGTTGTTGACCCAGAGGCTCCGCAGATGGATAGAGGTACGCTCTGTGTCCTTTCATCTTCTCTTGTAGTTTTGATAGATACTATTTAGTTGTACTCTTTTGTTTTTGTTTCTTGTTCGAGGTTTGTTCATGGCGTTGGTAAGACCCTTTGAGGTTGTTGTTTGAAGTGTTATGAATGCATTAGGAAGAGGGATCTTTCCCCCATCGAGACACATTTTTGTGATGTGATTAAAATTGTGTGGGTGATTTAGTGTCACCCAAATCGGATATTTTTAAGGTATGGTGGATGATTCCCTCTTACGGATGTGTTCAGGCAGGGGTGTATGTCGTTAAACATGCTGGCATTTGAGACCTAGTTGAGAGTTCAGTTGATTTCCTTATGCTTATGTATTTTGGGGGATGAAATGTTCTAAGGTGGTGAGGATGCAACGACTAGAGTTTTGACCCTGTCAGCCTTTCAAATATTCATACGAATATTTCTAGAGCTAGGTGCGAAGACGGCGTGCAATTCTGAGACTCAGTGTGCCCGAAATTAATTTTATAAAAATATTAAGTATTTTTTATACTATTCACATGGTGGGGATAATTTTTCTCTTGAACGGTATCTCATATCAGAAATCTAACTGCACAGTTGCTTCCGGAGCATGTTGTTTACCCTAGGTGGGGTGTAAACATTGCGGGCACGATCCCACTGTTGAAAAAGCTACCAGGGGAATTTTTATAAATAAATGTAAAAGATTATTTATGAGCGTCATCTCGAATAACTCCTGAACGGAGTCTCAGATCAAAATTCTTATCACACCATTGAGTTCAGAACGTCGCGTTAACCCAAGAGGCGACCTAATTTCCTCCACGCTGGGAGGTCTAGTCGGGGGTGTTGATTTAATTAATTAAATTAATTAATTAATTAATGAAAATCAATCAATACCCCTCCCCTCCCCTTTGTGGCCCATGCCAGAAGGAAACTGCGCTAGGAGATCCTCCTCCCTTCCTCCTCCCTCTATTGATGACGAACTGCTCAAATCAAGCGAATGAGGTGCCGTCGGACTCGGATCTTGACGGTGGACCCTCCGAGATCGTGTAGCAGCAGTGGAGCACGCAAAGCGTCAACAATCCACTAAAAGGTAGGCGGTTTGAGTTTTAAAATTCCAGATCCCATTTTATGCATTGTTATTATTAAAATCATCATAAGGGTTGTGTAGTTCGGGTCCTGCGGTTTCCGAAACATTTTTCAGATCTGAATTTGGAGTACCGGGGTGCATCCGGTGGATCCCAGAAGTTTTTCAGCGAAAAACCCGGTTTTCGGCGGTGTAAATAGTGGTTTCCGGCGAGGGTGGCAGTGGAGCTGTGGTGGATTCTGGCAGGTGGCGGCGGTCCGGTCAAGTGGTGATGGTGGTTTCTGGAGACCCAGCGGTGGTCCGACTAGATTTTTCTGGAGGTTCTTTAAACCCCCGTAACTCGCTAACCGTAAGTCCTATTTGCAATCCGTTTGTAGCAACGCAATACTACTGACAAGAATGAACCCCTTGAAGAGGTTTCTGGAATTTTATGAGTCGATTTTGTGGACCATAGTTACAAAATGTTGAAAAAATAATAATATTTTATTATTAGTCAACTTCAACCCGTCGTAACTTCTACACGGAGCGTTCGATTAATGTGTCGTCACTAATGTTGTGACCCTGATAGTATGCCGGAATTTTCAAGATAGTTTCTAGGAAATAGGACGAAGATCAGGATGTGGTCCCCATAAGGCTGGTTTTGGTTGTTTATGGAGAAACATGACATTTTCGTCGGGTGTCCATTTTGGACAAATGAGCAGTCGATCTCGTTTGTTTTTTTCGAGTGGATCGCAATGGTGTAGTCCGCTTGATGAGTTTCGGGATCGATTCATGGGACCCACCTAGGCTAGAAATATTGAATAGTGCCTTTTTCACTGGTATTCCATTTCGGGCGAGTAAATAGCATATCATGTGTGTTTTTTTGAATAGATCTCGGTTGGGGGCTCGGTATTGGCCTAGGAGGTGCGCAGTGTGGTAATGGTGCAGGTCGCTCGGGTTAGTGATGTTTGGACCAGCAGTGGTTCAGTGTACTCACTTGGTTTGTTCCTATGAGGGTTTGGGTGGCATTAAAACCTTATTATACGTTTGTTATACCCTCAATAGTATGTTTTCCAGATAGAGTTGTGGAATCCCTCTAGTGGGTCCAGAGTGGGATCCTCTGGTTTCGCTTCCCTGGATCGGGTTCTTTGTATCCCTGTTACCACTTATCCACGGGTGGTGATCCCCTATCTAGTAGGTTAATCATGTAGGGTTCAAGTCATCATTGGGAATATGATCCCCTACGTAGTGGGTCGTGCATAGTAGGTTTGTGGCATAATCGGGTATACTATCCGCTACTCAGCATGTGGTTTATAGTAGGGTTGTGGTATCATCGAGTATCTGATCCTCTACTTAGTGCATGGTTTCAGAAGGGTTGCAGAATCATTGGTTATAAGATCCCCTTTTCAGCGCGTTTTTTTCGGTAGGTTTGGTGCATCGTCAGTTCGATCACTTACATCGTGAGTTATACTATATAGTGTTCCGCTATTGTCGTGACAACCTTTACACGAGCGACGATCCTCTATCTGAGTGATGTGATATGTGGAGCACCAGATAGTATTGTGGTATCCCCTAGTGGTTCCTATGAGTGATCCTCTATCTGTGGGATCTATGAGTTACTGGAGTGGGTTCTTGTATCCCCTAGTGGACCCAAGGAGTGATCCCCTATCCAAGGATTTTGGTGTTTCCGCTGTTTCAGCGTGGTGTTCTTAGTGATGATTTCCGAGGAGCGTGTTCTCTCGGATGGGCCATCTGGGATGGTTGTGTGAGGCCCGATAGAGTATATCTCTCAGACACATGTTATCTGGGATGATAGAGCTCATGGAGTGTGTCCCCCTGGTTTGTGTAATCCTTAGAGCTTTGAGTAGAACCTGTTGCTGGTTACGAGGTTGGATCCTCATGAGGCTTGGTGCGTGAAATGAGTATATTTGGTTGTTCATGGTATATCTATTGGAATATACCTGAGAGGATGTTCATGATATATTTATGAGAATATACCTGAGTGGATGTTAATGATGTATGTATGGGAATACATTTGAACTGAGCTAACTAGTTGTTTTTATCCAAGGATGGTCTCGAGATGGAGTTTCTCTCTTGTTTGAGTTCCCTCTAGATGGGATGAGTTAACTGTTTCCTTTCAGTTGCTCACATTTATTTTTTTTCTAGTTTTTTGGTGGCCTACTGTGTATTTTTACACTCACCTTTATAGAGGAGTTTCCCACACATGTTTGTGTCTTGTGCAGACCACATGCCTTTCGACGGAGTTCCAGGAGGACCCGAAGCAGGCGGAGCTTAGTGAGCAAGGCTTACTGGGGTGTTTACTAGAGATGTGCCGAGGAGCATACTGGAGAGTGTATTTGGTAGTGTCTTCCTTCTATCTGAGTGGGTTGGACGCTTTTTTAGTTTTCCTTTGGCGGGCCTTGTTTTTCCCTGCTGTACTTTTTTTGTACTCTGGTTGTGGGTTAGATGTATGCATGCATTTATTTTCAGTTTATATATATATATATATATATATCTACACTATTTAATGGAGGTGTTTGTCGGTGCATGTGTACAGGTACCTTAGGCTAATACCCCCCATGTGTGTGATAGCCTACTCTGTGCTAGTTGCTAGCCCCTGGCCTATTGGGGGTGGGCTTGGGGAGTCACGGCTCGAGCCCCGTTGGGTCGGGTCTTAACAATTTTATAGAGATTGTACCATATAATGATACTCACAAAAGAATTATTAGGTATTTTAATATATTAAGGGAGGAAATATATATATTAAAAACACAAGATAAATAGTTTATAGGATAGTTCAAGGCCATATTTTCAATGAGTTGTCTATAAATATGAATTCAATTTTATAATGAATTCAATGTCTAGTCAGTGGACCATGTTTATATATATTTTCTTGAAATTGTTATATAATTTAAAATTATGTTCTCTATACAAAGGTAAATTATTAACATTGTATGATGCAAAATAGTGGAGTTCGTATTATGCAGTAAGTAATGAATATATTTGGTATTAGGGATATAAATCTATCTTATGTAAATATATCATACTTTGGTATAATAAAAAATATATTAGTTAAATTATAAAACGTTTCAAGTGGTTATATTTATAATGAAAATGGGTTATTAATAGTATTTTGGTTAAAATATTTGAATTGGGATTCATGAAAGTGATTTTTCGTAAAAAAAGGGTACAAGAATGAACTATTCATTATGTAATCACAAGTTTTACTAGTATTTTATACCCTGGATATTATAATCAAAAATGGGGAATCGTTTTATTATAGACTAAATCAAGTGTAAGTTCATATTAAAATTCCATTGAGTATAACCATTTCATCGAGGTATTGTGATAATTTCATGTTTTTTCCAATGTAGATGATGTCTTGAATTTCCAAGGGAAATACAAGGATGGGATTCAAATCTAGGATGGAGCAACTAAATCCCTTCAACATTTAAGGAAAAAAGTGTTTAATAAACATCTCAAATGTCTCTAATTGAATTTTAATATAAAATGTGTTACCTCGTAATTTTAAATGTTCATTATTGTATTTATATAATCTAAATAAAATATTTAAATAGTTATAATGATGATGGATTATACATATACTGATGTTATAAATATCAAGGAATAATAGATTTATGATGTTAAAATTGATAAAATATTACAAGGTGAACAACATCCTGATGGTGAGTAACAACCTGGAGGTGAGTAAGTGGGGAAAATAGATTTTATTGAAAAAATATTGGAGTTCTGTATCATAAAAATGTTATTAAAAATTATTAATGTGGGATGAAAAGGGAAAACATTCAAGGATTTATGGACTGCACTAGGTCAACCTATTAACACCATCAAGTCCATTTTCACTTGTTATGTTCTATTCATAAATAAAATTCATGTGTCGATTGATATAAATACATGGAACAATTTTATTTCTACATTAAATATAATAGTTTTGGAAGTAAATTAGGTCATAATTATGAAATAATCTCTCTATTATACTAAATAATAAATCAAGGAGACATTTATTTACTCTTTATTATACCTTATATAGTATATTTATATAATAATATTTTTGAATTAAATTTATACTAATGGTTGTTGGAAAGTCTCATAGATCATTTTATAAATTTCTTATAAACCATCACTTTAATGATGAAGAGTGTAATGTAAAACCCCACTAACTAGTTGTATATACACAAAACATAAAACAAAAACCTTGGATTCTTTTATTAAATATAAAAGGGAGGAATAATTTATGGTATATTGTAATTTATATTATTTAATTTGAAATTACATGTATTAATCACTTTGATTTAGGATTACTACTTTATTAACATTAAATTTGGTGAAAAAATAATAATAAATGTGCATCAAAACCACTGTACACCTATCCTACTGTAAGGATGGTATATTCTTCACTTAAACAAAAAAAGGGTATGTATTTAAAATATATATTAAAAGTTATATTTTATCTGAAGCAATAATATAATTATGTTCATGTGTTTATATATAGATTGATGAATCATAATCTCAATCCACTTTAATCTATTTTCATATCCTATTGAAGAAGGATCATGTAAATAAAAGGGGTTAAATAATAGCTGAAAACAAAGTATGGGAATCATGTGTTTGTATGATATAATAGAAAATTTTATTCTTTAAAATAGTAATACATAACAACAAATACTTATTTTACTAAATTATTTATCTAGTTTAGACATAAAAATTATCATCAATTGTAGCCAATAATTGACGACTTTCAGAGGATTTGAATCATACAAAAAAGTATAATGATGTTATATGGGTAAGTTTTAATGTTTTTCCACAAGAATAATTCAAGAATAAAAAGACACCTAGGGATACATATGAAAAATTGAAAAAGAAGCATGAATAGATAGATATTTTAATTAGAAAAGTTATTTGGTGGAATAATGTGATAAACTAGTTTCTCTAAATAGGTTAATGAGATGAATGAACACAACATAAACCTCAACCTTAAATACCCTCCCCCTCTTTGGTTTTGAGGTTATAAAGTCCCCTCAAAGGCCTTATATACCAATGGTAATCAATTTTATCATACACTTTCTACTAAATTTCATGGAAAAAACTACTAATACCTTTCCGTTATTAAAAATTTATAGGGTAAAATTCATTGTTATTTATATATAAATTCACCCACTCATAGTCATATTGAAATAGGTACAGTATTAAACACCCAATGTAAAATTATAAATAATAAAAACATCCATAATTTAATGTGAAAGTAAGGATTCATTTACCTTATGAGATGTACAATAAGCTACTTTATCTCATGGAAGATATTGATGTTCACATGTTCAAAAATTCTAATAAAACATTTATTGAATGGTCATTTAATCCTAAAAATATGCCTAATTATAATGAGGTATGATCATTATAATTTATTTTATATGAAAAAAATTATAATTAATTAAAAAAGGTTTGAACTAAGGTATAGAATTATTGGAGAAACTAGAGGGGAAATATAAGGTTGTGTAAATTAAATCTAAAGCATCATCTATTATATATTGTGGACCTTCTGAGTGTGTCTTTAACATAGTAATTTCACTATTATATTTATTAATATTTCAATTTAATGTTGATACAACATTAAAAGAAAAAAATACGGTCAAAATTTAATATGAAGAATAATTTTATGAAGAAGCCATTACTGACATGATAAGTTTTGATGATGTAAATGAAATTATCAAGAATTAATGGTTGTCCAAAATCAATATAAATGTATATATAAATCACATTTTCATAATTTTTTGTCCAATAATTGATCTACTATGTTTATTATGGTTTAATAATATAAATATTTTCAATAAGTGTATATATCACACAAATTTAAATGGGAGACCTTGGAAATAATAAATTTTATTTCTTATTCCTAGTGTTACATATATATAAAAATTCCTGAATAGATAAGGAATAAATTTTCATAAGATCACACTAAATATTTAAAGAATTTGAAAAGGAAATAAAAAATGATAGATTTCTCTTAATATATAAAATACAAGGGAACAATCTATAATCTAATCATATAAAATATATTTTCATTTTTTCTATTACTTATTACTTTTTGATTTTGTTTAGAACTCACTATTTGATCATTGTAATCAATTTGGGTACTACAATAATATATTTTTTTGATCCAATACATGGATGTCTAAAAAATTGACCACACATTATATCCATTAGGAATTTTTAATACACTACATTAAAATTTTTACAAATAAACATAATGTTATATTTTTTATATTATTTTTAAAATATAATTCATTATTATTGTTGTGGTCCCTATATAATCATCTATGGAAGCAGTAAGAGGTGGTTTGAAATATAGTTGAAAAGAAAATTAATAATATTTATCCCAATAAAATATGTAAAATGTTATGCAGATATAATTTATGAGAATTTATAATAATCAATGTAAACATTCAATAAGTAGTGTAAATTAAAATATTGGGAAGATAAACACTTAAGCAATAAAAAAACTATGCAGCCAAAAATAAAACAACAAAGTAAAAAAACTTGGAGTATAAGATGAAAAATTTTATACCCCTTAAAAGATATTATTACCAAAAACATCCAGACATGATATTTATTATCTTTTAAACCAAACCAAAATGTGGATCAGTAGAATAAATCATAGGTATCAAAAAATTCCAAACACCATAACATCATTTCCTAAGATAGATAGCATCTTCATGTTCATCACGATAAACTTATTTGAAAGAACTGTCAGAAGAAGGTAGCTATATTCTTGATCACCACATCAATATCAGTGATGGATAGAAATTCAAAGTTCCTTGGACCATTTCAAACTCCATGATTTAAAATTTGAACCTTCCTATCTTAGGAAACTCTTCAATCATAGTTATAATAATCAATAAATTAAATATCAAAATATCATTGATCATAATTATTGTAAAATAAAAAAATTACCAATAAATAAATAACTTTTCTATTAATCCTAAAAAAATTGTTGATCATAGAAATCCCTAAAAACAAAAAACAATTATATGTTATTTAAGAAATAAGATGGTACAGACTACGACGTGATTTTATGTGAATAAGTATCTTCCATTACTATAACCCATGGTTTAATTTTTAAATGAAGGAATAAAAACATAAATTTCCAAATTAAAATATATTCATGGAATATCGAAACATCATAATAAGCTTCATCTCCATCTAATTAATGTATCTACTGCTATTGATGAATTATTTCAGTGCCCTCACCAGATTTTTCAATGTTTTTATATTAATATTATAGAATCTTATATTATTGACATGGTTTATCTATATTCATAAAAATATAAAAATATAAATTAAGTCTATATGAACATATAATAAACAAAATATTCCAGTTATAATGAAAAAAAAATTAAATTGTATTTTTATTTTTAAAACAAATGATATAAAGATTCATTTTACTCAACTATCTCCACCCTTTTTATAATCCTAAGACATAAATGAAAATATATGATTGATTGGAATTTAAAAATATATATATATATATATTTAATCTGATAAATATCCCCAAGGATTTAAAATTATGAATAAATTGTCTCATTTAAGAAACATTTGGGGGTAGAAACAAAAAAAATCTCCCCTTTAACAAAAACTCTCTAACCATTGAATAATTATACCCCTTAACAAAAGAAAGATAAATTTGCCTCCAATTTATATAATTTTCCCCCTTTGTTATTTTAAAAAATAATAACATAAATAATATTAATATAATGATATGAATTAACAAAGTATATTAAAATAAACTAGTATACAATGTCCATTTAATTTCAATTAATCTTACTCCTTTTGAGATATGAATTTAATTAATAAATGTAAACATCTCTTCTCAACATAAATTTAATTTTCTCTATATTATATTTATTTCTCCCCTTACTAAAAAATCAAAGTTATAGATAAATCCTCTATTTTCATTAAAAAGTAGTTAAAAAAATATTGTCAATGATAATTGTTAAATAATGACAATAATAAATGAATTTTACCTTATAATATTTATCATCTAATTCATATCTATGATCTTATTTGAATGAAGATGGTTTCAGAGAATATAAAAACTAAATTCTATTAACTTCTAAAGAATCAATTAATATTCTTATATGAATATATAATAAAAAATTATATTCCTTTATCAAAGATTAATTTTATATGTATAAAATTTTCAAAATATTATAAATCTTACATTTGAGTAAATAATTGATAATTTTTCAAACTTAATAATTACCTTTAAAAACATTAGTGTAATTTTTTTAAAAAATATAAGATAAATGAATGGAATGAATAAATGTAAATGATAGAGAATAAAATAATTAATTGTAAATAAGTTATTTATACATGATATTTATATACAAAAGTTATTATTAATAAGTGAAAAAATCAACAAGGAAAAAGATGCAGAAATAAAATAGGGGTTGTTTTCATAAGAATAAAACATGAAGTATATGGTACCTCTCATGAGTTAATTATCATTAAACTGAACAATAAAAGAATAAATTATTTATTTTTTAGTCCTATTAAATGATAAATATAAATTAGATATTTTTTAATTAACTTAAAAATAATATAGGGTTCTTGGATGATAAATTAGTATTGGTCAAGACAAAAAAAGGTATCTTGACCCTTTCTCAAAGAATATTTCAAAGTCAGGAGATAATAAAAATTGAAGCATAACTTATTGCCACTTTTCAGTGATAATACCAAAATTAAATTTTATACATTGAAATCTATTAGAATTTAAGGGTTTAGTAAAAAATTTAGAAAACTAATTTTTATTTCCTATAAAATGTGAATAATATCTATTTTACATGGTGTTGAAAGAATTTATAGCTTATATATAAATTGATTCCTCATGAATGAAGTGATGGGATATTATAAAAGGATACCAAACTGTTTTTATCACCAATAAATTTATTTATTTTGTAATTCAATCCAAAATCGATGAGTTACCTCTACATCCACAACAATTGTGTGCAGAAACATCTAATTGCCACATCTTTAGCTTCAGCAGTGGAAAGTACATCTGAATGTTTCTTCTTGTAGTGCTATGTGACCAATTATATTCAATAATAAAATGAAATTTTCATGAAGTGAACCTATTATAGATTATATGTAAATAGTTTTGATCTATTTTAGGTATTTTAATAATTCTCCCTAACATATTTCAAATTAGATAAAATCATTCTAAGATTATTAGCTCTAGGAATTAGTTTTACTACTTAGTTATATCAATAATTTGTTGAAATAAGTTTAGATTTATAATATAACTTGTATGTAATCATTGAAATCTTATCATTAGATTGTTCAAATATGTCATTATCAAAATAAATTTATTTCTTCATCTTTTTATTTATCTTACATTGACAATTAAAATATGTAATCATGTTATCAAAAGATTTATTATAACTGAACTAAATTGGTATTTATATAATGTAAGGAGTGTAATGATCATTATCATTAAACATTTAATTTGATATAATGTTTTGTATCAATATATATACATATGGTAGCTACAAGATGTGAGATAATTGTAGCCATAAAGAATCCTAACAATTTTTCTCCCACTTAAATTATTAGAAGATACAACATCTGATCAAAGTAATCAATGTAACAATTTAAATAATAATCAAAAATTAAAAAAAAAGATAAACATGTTACTAATAAAAATATATATACAGTGTAAAATAATAAAACAAAATAAAATCAATGATTAGGGTATAATATGACATTATAAAAACCAATTAAAGGATATTATTATCAAATAATTCTAGTGATAAGAAGTATTATATTTTTAACCAAACAAGTAAGTGGATCGAATGAATAGATACATGGTTTCAACAAGTTACAAAAATAATCACTTCTTTGACTAAGCTAGGAGGTAGTTGAAAGTTCCACACCAGTAACTTCTTTTTCAAAATTATCAACAATTGGTAGATCTATTATTGAGAACCTTTTCAATCTCACATATCATAAGTAAATCTAATTAACATAGACTTCATCAAACACTATGATTTTAAAGATGAAATTTCCTAGGCTTGGAATCTCTTTTATCACAATTATCAGAAGAAGTAGATTCCTCACCAAAAACACATCAAACATGAATATTGGAACATGAAAATTTATAAATTAAAACAATAAACATTATAGTTAAAACTCATCAAATATTTTCTATTATAAATCAATGATGATAAATATATTCTATATCAAGTGAATAAATTATATAATATATAGTTAGAAATGATTTTAATTTTAAATATTATTTTCTATTCTATAAATCCTTGGTTAAATTTAGAGATGATGGTGTAAAAAACTTCCAAAATTACATTTTAAGATCATCATGTTTTTTAAGAGAATAAAAGGGTTCATCACCTTCTGATAAATGTGTGTCTAAATTCCAATAAATTAGCACATCATTCTATCCTATAAATCAATAATTTTTTAGTACTATTATAGTATGTTACCATATTTATATGGGTTTGATTAGTTCATCATAACATACAAGAAAAACATAGTATGTTGAAATATAACCAAAAAATATATTCATGTTAGATAAAAAAGAAAAGTAAATCATAATATGATTTTCAAAAAAAGGAATAGAAGAGCCATTTAACTTAATAATATGGAGTATTTTTATTAATCTTAGAACCATAATGTAAGGATGGTCAATACCCACAAAAAACCTATGAATTTCTAAAACTAGAAATGTATTATGGTATATATCATAAGATTTCATTGCCAAAAATAATATCAAAAAATATTAATTGTTCTTGTAAATATTTCTATAGTTTTTGATATATATTAATCACATCTATTGTGGTTATTATATTTGAAAATTTATAAAATTTTTTGTATTCAATCTACAAACTATAATCCTCAAAGAGGTATTTACAAATTTAATGGAAATGATATTTTAAATAGTTTTTAGCTATTTTTTATCTATATTTTTATAGTACTACATAGACTATTGATAATAAAAATATTAAAAATAGTAAATAGATAGGATATATAGTGAGTGGGAATCTTACATGGCGTTGAAATGTTTAGAGACGCTATAAAATGTTTGTTTCTTATCATGTTTGTAATAATTTTATATCATAGAGATCATGAAGATACGGTTTATCTTCTACTTATTTAGTTAATTTTCATATCATTGACTATGTAGATTCTAAAGTGAATATTAAACTAACGTAAAAGTTACAGACAGATATATTATAATATATATATTTTTATCTTATTTGTAATAATATAGAATATAAGGATTGATCTTTTAGAAAATGATTAAATAGTAATGTCATTGAAGCAAGATTCAGAGCCCATTGTATTTTAAATTATATTTTTAGAAATATTTAGGATATCTTATAACACTATAGGTATTTGAAAAAGTTAATTTTTAAAGTAAATTAAATTTATTTGATAGCTTGTGATATATGAAACACTATTTTTAAATGAAACACATTACTTATTGAAAATATTTGTTTTAAATATTACTATTATAACCTAGTTATTATAGAAAACCTAAATTATAAAAAATATATGATTTTCACATTTATAAAATAAATCCAAATGTTATATTTTGATTATAAATAAAATAAGATTCATTTGAAAGAAAAAAAAGTTTTTTTAAAAATCTAAACTTTTTTCTAAAGGATGGTTTAGTCGTTCTTTACACATATAATTTAAAAATATTTTTTTATCAATTATTGAAACATTATTTCAAAAAATAAACTCAGTTTTTCAAATAATCTTATAAAATCTTCTTTGGGTGAATTGATTTTATTTTATCTGAAAAGTTTATTTTTTGATGAATAGAAAAAAATAGTGATTTTCATTTAAAATTATATTTTTGATTAAAGAAATTACAAGACCAGTTTTTGTTTAATAGGTTTTAAAAAGTAAAATTATTTAAATTTTACACTTATTAATCCAAATTAGATCTTTTTAATGAATTTAATTTTGAATTTGGATATAAAAACTTTAAAAACTTTTGAATGTTTTTACATTAGAAAACAGCTTTTCTGTCGTGTTTACGAGTTTAATTTTAAATTTAATTCTACGAATTATATGAATTGAATTTGTAAAAATGGATTCCATATTTGGAATCAGAATAATTTATATTATCTAATAATATAAACTAAATTTTTTATCGTAATTAATATTTAAAATAGTAAAAAATAATTATAGTGGTTAAGGTGAAAAACGTTTATTGGGGATTAAAATAAGAATATAAGGAATAAAATGACCTAAAATGTTTCCAAACCACAATTTATAGAAATATTTATTACTTAAATCCTATAATATTCAATAATCTTCCTATTTTTCCTTATGTCATGTGAAAAATTTGGGTATCACTTTTTATTTTTAAAAATTCCATGTGTGTCCTCATACTCAATTATAAAAGGACACACCTTCCCATCACTTATTAATGCCTATCAAGCCATTTTTATCAACAAAAACCTTTAGAAATATCTCCCCAAAATCCTCATACACATTATTCAGCTTCTTTTATTCCTATAATACTAACAAAGTGTCCTAAATTGGATATCTAAATGAGGTTTCTCTAAGAGTAGGTGATCATATTAACAAAGCTCTTTCATTTTCCTTCTTGTTTAACAACATTAAATTATTTCTTAAAACATAAAATATAAAAACACTAGTATATTCCATATAATTATATTTTATTATTTTAGATAAATAACTTATATAAATCACTTATTCCATCAAATGTTAAATGAAATCATCAATCATGTGTACGGTTGAAAACTGCCTCACAAACCGATATAACTCATTTTCCATCAAAACATATCACAGTTGTATATAATGATATATTTAATTCATATATATAATATTTATGATATTATTATAATTTTTAAATAAGGATATCACATATAACTTCTTATGTTCCCTTCCATTTAAAATATGATAATGTCACTCGTGTGTACGATGAACTACTGCCTCACGAAGAGATGGGATTCATTTTTCACTTATTATTTAAAAGTCAAGTAATATGGATAAAATTAATGAATATATGTGATATATATGACCTGAAATTTATTCTTAAAAATTAATATATCACTCACTTTCTTACCCTTAAACTCATTAATGTAATGATATCATCACTCGTGTGTACATATGGCTTACTATCTCTACAAAGTGATGTGATTCATTTTCCATTTAAAACCTTAAAAATGATTAAAAAATATTTAATCAGTAAATTTAATATTTATAACATTAATATAATTTTGTATATGATGGATATATATCCTATAAACAATAATTGAAACTTTCGAGACAAAACACTCCTAAGAAAGCAAGGCAGTTAACACCCAAAACAATGAAAATATTGAAATATTATTAACAAAAATGTGGTAAAATCTTGTAATAAGATAATATATTATATTATTGATGTTAATATTTTTTATTATAACCTTTTAAAATAATTAAAACTATTTTATATGAGTTTAATGAACATTCAACCAAAAGGAAGCGTGAGGTAAGGTATTTTATCTCAACTTCTATTTCATTGAGATATGTTTGTTAATATGAACCTATTCACTTTTATGTGGTGTATATAATACCCACTGGATTTAGTTAACAATAATACATATTTATTAATTATTTTAATTTCAAACCCCATATTCCAAATGAATCTATGGTCACCTCTCATTTCATGTTTAATTTTGTTTCTGTTAACTTTCTATTAAGACAATCACTTTATTTTATTCATTTTTCAATAGACATTACATTTATATTAAATATTCATATTCATTATATAAAAATAATATTACTTCATAAACATTATTCCATTTTTAAATATGGTGGGTAATTTTAAATTTATTTGATTATATTGGAAAATATTGATAAATATGTTTTCCTTACTCAATGTTGATATTTAATGATAAGGCACATAATTTTAGAATTAAATTGATTATTTGATATATGTATAATTCATTGGACATGTACTGATGGGTGGTTCCTAATTATATAAACCCCATTGATGCATCATAAGTCTTATGAAGTGAATAATGTAGAATTAAATGGGGTTTTACCTATAGTTTTGAATTTTCTTGTGAAAGGTCCTAACAGTAGAGATATCATGATGTCTGAGATCATGAAGTATAATAATTAAGAATTTAATTAATTTATAACTCATTAATTTTTATTATCAATGATATTTTCACATTTATATTATCCTTTGATTTATTTCATTCTTATTTTATTAACTTAATGTGATGTGTGTTCAGTTAATTACCATTCCTAATTGATTATGCATGTCTAATCATAATAGTAATGATATTGTTTAAATGAAATGTGTGTTCAGTTATTTACCTTGTCATTTTTATTATTCCTTATTAATTCATGATATATTCCATTATACATAACCCTTCCTAATAATTTGATCCTGAAATTATCTTATTTATTTTCCCTGGGATATGAAGATGAATTCATTGAATGAGTTCCGGGATGCCAAATGTTTTCCCTTAATATTCTTTATAATTGTTTATTCCCTATGTAAAATGAGTATAATGATTATTCCATTTTTATCATTTTGGGGGAAAATTGAGGGCCGGAATCTAGTGAGAAGGTGATGGTTAGGTCATGGGACCACATATATATTGTTTCTAGTGAGGGAAGAAGCTTTAGAAATGAATAAAATGATGAGGAAGAGATCTAGATGGATCCTGAATATCCCAAGTTACATGGAATGTAATCTGGGATTACATGAAATGTGGTACCCCCTATATGGCACTAGGGTTTCCACATATAATTAAATATCACATTTTGTGTGATTGAGTAACATATCACATGATGCATGTTATTATGATCAGAATTTATCTCAGAGGCTACATGGGAACAGGTAGTCCAAGTACATGGACATGGAAAAGTGTACATAGGCATGGCTAGGTTTACATGAGTTGGTATATGGGAATGTCTAGTAGTATATGGGAATTAAAAGACAGCATGGGAAATGTTTTGGGTGATCTATACATGTTTTTTACTATCCCTACATGTCTTGTATGTGGATATTTACATGTTGTGTGAGGCAACACCACATAAGTAGACCAGGGGTAAGTTGGAAATGGTTTGTACCCCCGTGTACATGATGTATACCCCTATTTCATGTCATGTACGCCCTTTTATGGTGTTTATATCCCTTTGTTTCTTTAGAGTTGACCCATATCAATTGATTATGTTCCCTTGGACCATTTTCTCTTAAGGTTACACTATAGTACTATGTCCAGAACTTTAGATTGTGATCCCATCTATAGGATGAGTCTCTGATAGAGTTCATGGTGACCCTATATGAAATTATGGTGATATATTTTATCATGTTTATACCCTAGTTGAATTTTAAAGAATTGGAATTACCTCCTTGAGTGGGGGTTTTGATCCTACAACTAGCTTTATGTATTAGTAGGGCTAGAAGTATCACTGGTGTAAGATCCCCTACGTAGTGGGTTGATCCAGATTGGGTTTGTGGTGCCCCTAGTGGTCCTGGTCATGGATCCCAATCTGAGTATAAGGGTATTCTAAGACTAGTGGGAAAAATTGGCCGAGACCCAATGACCTTTACCACTTGAATGAGTTTCTCCTAATATATCGTTGATTGTGGAGTGGATAATCATGGAATGATTGTTACATCGAGGAGAATCCTATGGTTGGCAGTTCTGTTTTGATCACTTGGTTTCTTAGAGTCCTTCCTCAGTATATATGAGTGTTTTTATATTATAATTTGATTTTTATATCATTCATATTAGCTGAATATTCCTGATGCTTCATGTTTAGTGTTTCCAATGTCTCCTACATGGTATTGTTATACTCACCCCTATATGGGATCTACCTAAACTTGTCATGTCTTATGTAGAAAATTTCTCATTTGATGGTGTCCTAGGATTATAGGGAGACGTGTGAGAATATCTTGATCTTGATATACCAAGGTTTTTTTCTAGGTGATCTCATTTGATCATAGTCCCCACCCACAGAGTAGGTTAGACTCATTTCAGTTTTGGTTGGTCTTGTATTTGGATCCTTTTTCACTTTCAATAACTTACTACCATACTCTGCGTGTGGGATCAAATATTTATGCATGAATTGGTTTTAGTTTTTTTGAATTTTAGCATTTTATGGGCTTGGAAATGTGTGTGTGTGTGTGTGTGTACAAGTACATTGGGATAATGGCTCCCATTTGTGAAATATTTCTACTCAGCACTGGTCCCCATCCTCAGGCCTATTAGTGGCAGGATTGGTGTAGTCACGGGTTGGGCCATGGTGAGGTATGTTCTTGAAAAGTGGTATCCAAGAAAGTTGGTTATACTTTTGGAAAAAAGTATATGATATTGGTTTGGGTAAATTGTGTTAACTATTTTGAGTTTGAATTTCAGGCTAGGGACTCTGGTGTTGGTGAGGGGGATTATGTATCCATACCCTAGGACTCGGATCACCTACCTTTTGACTCGGTACATATAGACATTTTTATAGGGAATAATTGGTACATTCATATTATAGAAATGTTTTTTGTTTTCAAAGTAATTCTTAAGTCAGCTCCCTAGATATACTCCTTGACTGTGGTATATATATATTATTTCAGTATGACTCCATGAAGACACTCGTCCAGGATTCCACCGCATGATAATGAGGATCATCTTCTTAGTGATGAGTCTTTAGTATAAGGTCGTGTACTAAAGATATCACCTCCAAGTGGTTTACCTGCTATACTGCCACCCATTGAGTAGAATATAGTAATGGTGGTTTTAGTTGGGGATGCATGAAAGATGAGTGTACTGCATGTTTTATAAAGGCAGTGACCTCCTGTGTTTGAGGGTGAGCCTGAACCCTATGTGGAAGAGAAATGTCTAGAGGTATTCACCTATGTTTTAACTTTTTGATGATACCTTCAGATCTGATGATGGTCCTCACAGCAAGCCTTATTTAGGAATATACTGAGCGATTATGGAGTTTATTGATTCAATCACACGATGAGATAGCTCTCACCTAGTTAAACATATAGAATCTCTTTAGGGAGGAGTTTTATCCATCCATGTTATGATATGAATGAATGTAAGAGTGTCTACATATTTAGAATTATATTTTGACCATGGAAGAGTATTAAGAGAGGTTTACTAATCTCTTGAGATACTATATGGAAATAATACGAGATCTATCTTTTAGAGAAAAAACCATTGAGAAGGGATTATTCTAGGATACCAGTGCTTTGATGGTATCCCACTACATTCCCACCAATAATGTGGTGCTTAAGTGGGTCTTGGTGGTGGAGATATTCTTGGAAGACTATGAATCAAAAATGGATGTTGGTAGTGGGAACCCCAGAGTGGAGACCATAGTAGTAGTTAATCAATGTCAATAATAGGGATCCAAGGGTGTTAGATGTTTTAGGATATGATCCCATGACCCATGATAAATGGTTTTGGGATATCAGTGTGGATAAAATTATCTGAGGGAGAGATGGTGTTTCTCTTGTGGTTGTTAGGGACACCTATCTCAGTATTGTTCAAACCATCATATAGCTAATCTAAAGATTATTGTGGGACTGTCAAGGAAGAGGCAATGGTAGGATAATGGTGTCCCACAGGGCTGTGAACATGGGATAGGGGTTCATATAGTAGTAGGAGATGGTCAAATGTTTGACATATTACCACCACCACACCCATGTGGTCCATTCTATGATTAGATAACTTGTGGTCAAGGAAAAGGCTAGCTGTATGTTATGGGGGTATCTAACCATGAGGCTCAATAGATGATAGGAGGTACAATCTAGATCCCTTATACCATGTATATTTTATTTATAGACAAAATTGTGGGTTATTACTTTCATTAATCTTCTCTAGTTTAAGAAATATATATTCTGGTTGAGCCTTTAACTCAACCCTTATTATTAGAGACTCAAAAAAGTATTGAATCGGTGATTTAAAAATTCTACCGATAGTGTGATTTGATGCTAAGAGGTGATGTTTTTTTATGGTATCTCCTTGTAGAAATGATGAGTAATTATGACTCTATATAAGGTGTATACTAAATATCCATAGTTCTGTCCCAAATTAACTATTTTAGGTAAAGTATGGGGTGTGTCTACAGTGATGGGATGTGATTTTTCTTTGTGTGTTAAAAGGAAACCTTGGAATAGTAATACATGATTAAGAATAATATATTGATTGTATTTACTCACTAGTTGGCTAGCATGACTCCTGCAGAAATGGATCATATACGCTACGGTTCCCTATGGTGGTAGGGGAGTATGGGGACATCTTTATTGAGGATTTTTCATACTAACCTCCCCATAGTGATCTAGAAATATGCATTAAATTACATCCTAAAATGTCCCTAAAATCTATACCAACATATCAGATGTCTCCTGCAGAGATTCTTGATTTGAGGGTGTAGTTAGAGGACATGCAGAAGAAGGTCCTGGTGAGACCCAATGATTACCCCTATGAAGCCCTAGTGTTGTTCTCCAAGATGGATAATTATATCTTGAGGTTATGTGTGGACTACTGGTGCTTTAACCAGGTGACTATGAAGAATAAGTATCCACTAGAGAGAATTGATGACCTATTTGATCATTTGAGAGGGGAGAAATGGTTATTGATGATTAACCACATATCATACAATCACCAATTGCAAGTACGGGATGCGGATATACTGAATACAAGATTCATAAGTCTCTATGGTTGTTATGAGTACTTGGTGATGCCCTTTGGCAAGTTTAGTGCCCTGTTAGTGTTCATGTGACTCATGAACCAGATCTTTCAGCCTTTTTAGACTCTTTTATTGTGTCCATAATTAATGAAATCCTAGTGTACTCAGGATCCGAGGAGGAGCATGCGAAACATTTTTAGGATGGTCGTAGACACAATATAAGACCACTAGCTTTATGGTATGCTCATGGAGTGTATTTTCTTGATTCAATAGGTCCGCTTCCTGAGATATGTCATCTCTTAGAAAGAAGTTGTGTTGAATCCAATAATGGTTGAGGAAGTGTTTTCCTGGGGTCACCCAAGACTATTACAAATGTGTAGATTTTCCTTAGGTTAGGAGGGTATTGTCGAAGGTTTTTACCTGATTTCTCTAGAGTGGAAGAACCCTTTATATATTTGACCTAAAAGGGGTAGCCTTTCATGTGGAAAAAAGGTGCCAGCAATTCTTTCATAAGATAAGGCATAGGTTAACGAGCACTCTAATCATGAGGATTACATATGATTGGTTCTATTACATAGTGTCATGTGATGAATCATGGACTCTTCTTGTTTGTGTTCTGATGTAGTGATAGGTGGTAATTTTTTATGGTTTATGTCCATTGAGAACACATGGATAAGACTTCATGAACCATTATATGGAGTTAGTAGTGGTAGAAGTTTCACTGAAGATGTGGAAACACTACCTGAAGGGTGAGCGGTTTATAATATACTCTGACCTCAATATTATGAAGTATATATTATCTCAGGAAGATATTAACAGGATGTAACGCCCCGACCCCAGCTACCCAGAGTCGGTGCATTACTTCGTAACATTGGCATGATCACAAGAAGATCAAATCTCGAAAGACCGATTGGTTTAGTAGCCTTGGAAACACTAGATATATTCATAAGTTTTACATTACATCATAAAATGAAAAACTACTACAACAACATAATGCCTCCATAATTCACACTCATATCCCCACATAATATCCCTGCAGGTCATTCATAATTTACTTCTTCACTTCCTGGGAAAAATAAAACATAGAAAAGGGGTGAGCTCAAATGCCCAGTAAGGATAACAATATAGCGGAAACTTTCATAAATAAGAATAAACATTTAAGGCAATGTATAACTAAGACAAAAGCCTTTCAAAACATGAACTTTCAACATGGTATGGCATAAATAAAATGAAATAATGCCATTTACTTATTCACATTGATATTCTACTAATCGAATAATCACATGTAAAAATCAATAACCACTTTCATAATGTTGGAATGCATAATGCCAGACTATCATAACCACATAGCCAAGGCCTCGTGCCAAGACTACAAATAAGATTTTGTCAAGGCCTTGTGCCAAGACACTAGTTTGTCTCATGAGACCTACCGATGCATCGAGGAGCTATAGCGGGCTCCACCCGTCACTTATTAAGTCCAATGCATTCCCATATGAAAAGGTTTAAACATAACATAAACATTCGTATTAAAACTAGCATACGAAATGTCAATAATTTCACCATAAACTATGAATGGTAGAAAAATAGAACATCCAAAGTCAAACATATCACAAAACCTTCAATACAATATAGAAGTTTTGTATCATAATAAATCAACTTCAAATAATCTTAAAATCCATCAAAGGATGTTGACATAGATGAAATCAAAATTCTTTTTAAAGAAGTATCTCCTTTTATTTTGAAATCATTTAAGTTCCATATAAAATAAAACATTTTCTTTGAAAATATTCTTATAAGCTTGTATGGAAAGCTTCGACGATTTTATAACGGCGGAAAATAACCGCACCCGCCGTATAAGTTAAAAAAAACATTCTTACCTCAATTCTGTCGAAAAGGTTAAAAAGGACCTTGTTTTGAAAACGACGGAAAGATTCCTTTATAAACCTCTTATAAAAAGTCAAACAAGGGTATAAATGACTTTAACCCATATTCTTGTAAATAGTAAAAATGTTTTGAAATACATTTCGAAGAAACATGGATGTGGATGATAAAGAGATCCCAGTAGATTATTACGTATAATACAACCTCGGATAATGAAGAGATTGTGAAATAACCCTTACCTTGTACTTTTCCTTGGTTGGGGTAGGTTAACCTCCTGTATAATAGTTAAATAATTGTTACTAAATTATACAAGAATCATATACATTAATATGATATCATATATGATCTTTTAATATTGATTTGATAATAATATCTTAGTATTATCGCCGTTTCGGGTGTTAACTTACTCATTTTCTTTATATGTTTGGTTACATAAGTCATGTTTGTTGTATCTTATTCATATCCAGAATGATATCAATTCCTTAAACATCATTTTTAAATCATTAAATGATAATTATACTTGAATGGATACGATGGAGAATGAATCTCATCGCGTTCGTGGAGACGGTAGTCCGTACGTACGCACGAACGCTATTTCCATTTAATTTTTATTTTAAAAGAATCGAATCCAAATGATACATAGGTATATTACTATTCCAGTATAATATAATATTTTATATATATTACTTAATTTCATTAACACCATCCTTTATACGTTCCATGTGTGGTATGAACGAGTCATATCATTTTAAGGGGGCGGTAGTCCGCACTTCCTCAAATGAAATTATTGTATGTATATACAACATGAAACGAATAATGGTATGAAATAAAATGGAATTACAGAAGATTATATATAAAATATATATCATTAATATCATATTTAATTACAGTGCCATCATAATGGCCACCATGAGAGGCGGTAAGATGTATTTGAACAATCATCATTTCGTGAGGCGTTAGTTTTCCATCCACAGAAACATTATGTTCATCATCCATTAGATGGAGTTTTGTGTATGTTTAGTTTGAATCATTATTATAACAACATCCTAGTATATTGAGGATACTGGTGTTGTTACAAAAGAAAGGAAATAAAAAGAGTTTGGGGGTTGAAGAAGCAAAATAAATGAAAATAATTTAAGAGAAATCGTTACCTTTAATTTAGGTAACTCACTTTGGTTGGAACCAAAGGACTTGTTGAAATGCTTTCTGCCTAAGGGGAAGCTTCAAGGAGGAGGAGAGGGATGTGGGGAGCTTAGTTGGGCAGAGTTTGGACGAGCCAAGTGGCTTGAGAGGTGTGAGGAATGAGAAGAAGTGGTCTCCTTTTATAAGGGAGAGGAGGGGCTCTTTAGGAAAGAGTGAAAGTATTACTTTATAATATAATTATATTCGGTTTATAATGGTCCAAAAATCATTGAGGTCGAAGATAAGATGACTCATATTCTAAATAAAATCAACCAATAATAATTGGACAGGTTTTAGATAATATTTTAATCATTATAATATTATTTATTTCAATGATTTATTAATGAGGTAAACATTGCATCATTATTGTGTCATTAATAATTTAACTTATTTGATGTCTAAAAATTATAAATAAAATATCATCATGTAGGAAATCTTTTTAGATTTCTAATTAATATTTATAATCGAAAATCCAACATGTATAACCCTATGTAAAAATTGTTCTTCTAAAAGATGTAAGCTTATGCCATTTTTATTTTTATTTTAACTTTATTAATATAATGTGTCCCTACCACATACAAGTGGCTCCAAGGGGTCCCCAAATTGACCCAAGGATGCCCATGGTCGGGTATGTGTCCACCAATATGGTTAGGACACGTTTTAGGGTAATTTTGTATTATTATAATATTATTTTTTAACCCTTATTTACCGGATTTACCCTTTAACCATGGTAAATAAAATATTTACCACAGTAACTATTCAAAATGTCTAAAAATAAAAGTTACCTATTTACAAAATTTGAACATCCTGATTCCAAATATGGAATCCATTTTCCTAAATTCAAAACACAGAAGTGGCAGAAATTAATTTAAAATTAATTCCCGCTGTCAAAACAAAAAGCGTGTTTTTAAGAGGTAATAACTATCAAAAGATTGACACTTGTTTATGTTCGGTTTAATTGTAAAATTATGTCCAATGACCAACATTATATTAAATGGTAAAAATATATTCTAAATATACCTTAAAACCACTCAAAATCACAATTTATCATTATTAATTATTTTGATTAAAAAAGTTGTTTTTAATTAAAATTTAGAAATTTTCACTATTCATCAAAATATGAAAGTTATCCGAAATGTACCAAAATTTCACCCTAGGCTAATTTTGATATTCCGAATCTAAAAATGAAGTCCATTTTGAAATATTGAATATATATGATTTCAAAAAGTAGGTATTACTATTCACAACGGATAGTTTAATTAGTTGTGGTGTGTGTTAGAACTCGAGGTTGCGTACAACACACGCTATCACATTATTCGAAGGGAAACGTACCATAGAAGCTTGGGGTGTTATATTCTCCCCTCCTTCAAATAATTGCATCCTCGCAATTTCTAGGGTATTACTGCATAAAAAGACTCGGGTGGTTCTTCATCATAAGTTCCTCGGGTTCCCACGTTGCCTCTTCCATCTTATGGTTTCTCCACAAAACTTTTACCAGACGCGTCGTCCGGTTTCTCAGTACTTGTTCTCTTGTATCAAGAATCCTGACGGGCTCTTCGCAATAAGACAGATCGGGTTCCAGTTCTAATTCCTCATAGGTGAGTACATGCGTTGGGTCAGGCATGTATTTTCTCAACAGAGATACGTGGAACACATCGTGAACTTTGGAGAGACTTGGCGGCATTGCCAATCGGTAAGCTACAGCCCCAATTCGTTCTAGAATTTCGAAAGGTCCGATGTACCTGGGACTCAATTTACCTTTCTTACCAAAACGTATGACTCCCTTCCACGGAGATACCTTCAGGAAAACATGATCACTGACTTGAAATTCCAAATCCTTCCTTCGATTATCGGCATAGCTCTTCTGCCTACTTTGAGCTGCTTTGATGTGATTTTGGATTACTTTCACCTTTTCCACCGTTTCCTCCACCAGTTCTGGGCCTACAAGTTTTCTTTCACCAACGTCATCCCAACAGGTTGGTGTACGACATCTCTTTCCATATAACGCTTCATATGGTGCCATCTGAATACTTGAATGTAAGCTATTGTTATAGGAAAATTCTACCAGTGGTAAATATTGATCCCACATACCCTGAAAATCAAGTGAGCAAGATCTCAACATGTCTTCTAAGGTTTGAATAGTCCGTTCTGATTGTCCGTCTGTCTGAGGGTGGTAAGCAGTGCTCAAATGAAGTTCAGTATCCATGGATTTCTGAAGACTTTTCCAGAATCTTGAAGTAAAACGGGGATCACGATCAGAAACAATCGATAGGGGTACTCCATGAAGTCTCACAACTTCATTAATGTATAGTCTTGCTAGACGTTCCAGGGGTAGATCTTCTCTTATAGCTAGAAAATGTGCTGACTTGGTAAGACGATCAACGATAACCCATATTGCATCGTTCCTTCTAGGAGTCTTTGGTAGCCCCATGACAAAGTCCATCGTAATATTGTCCCATTTCCACTCCGGTATGGAAAGAGGTTGCATGACTCCTCCAGGCTGTTGCCTTCCAGCTTTCACTTGTTGACAAACCATACATCTTGACACAAAATCAGCAATCTCCCTCTTCATGTTGTCCCACCAAAAATGTTCCTTCAAATCTCTATACATTTTGGTGCTCCCAGGGTGTATAGAGAAATTGGAACTATGAGCGTCATCCAGCAATTCCCTTTTTAGATCAGGTATATTGGGAACACAAAGTCTCTTCCCGAATTTCAAAATTCCATCTTCATACACAAAGTCTCTCAATCTCCCATCATTCAAAGCTTTAATCTTCTTCTGAAATTCTTCATCATCGGTCTGGGAACTCTTAATCCTTTCTAGTAAAGATGGTTTGGCAACCATTTGAAAAAGCATTGATGTTTCACCTTCCCTGGTTATTCCCATGTCCATCTTCTCTAGATCCATGAAAATTGGATCCCTTTCAATTCTCATCATGTTCAGAACTCCATGGTCTTTTCTGCTCAAAGCATCTGCTACTTTGTTTGCTTTCCCCGGGTGGTAGTGTATCGTGCAATCATAATCCTTGAGTAATTCAAGCCATCTCCTTTGCCTCATGTTGAGTTCTTTTTGTGAGAAAATATACTTCAAACTCTTGTGATCAGTATAAATCTCACATTTTTCACCATAGAGGTAGTTCCTCCATATCTTCAAAGCAAAGATCACAGCTGCTAACTCAAGATCATGAGTAGGATAGTTTTGTTCATGAATTTTCAACTGTCGTGATGCATAGGCAATAACTCTATCATTCTGCATAAGGACACAACCAAGTCCTTTCTTTGATGCATCACTATAAATAACGAACCCATCATTCCCCGATGGTAGAGTCAATATAGGAGCATTGACTAATCTTTTCTTCAATTCTTCGAAACATTCTTCACACTCTTTTGTCCAAACAAATTTAACCCCTTTACGTGTGAGCTTCATTAATGGGTTAGCCAATCGGGCAAAATTCTTGACGAAACGTCGATAATAACCTACCAAGCCAACAAAACTACGTACCTCAGTTATACTCGTAGGTGCTAGCCATTCTTGGATTGCCTTGGTCTTAGAAGGATCAACAGAGATTCCATCTTTAGAGACAATATGGCCAAGAAAAGAAATCTCCTGAATCCAGAATTCACACTTGCTAAACTTCCCATATAATTCATGCCTCCTCAGAGTCTTCAAGATAATGCGCAAGTGATTTTCATGATCTTCGTAGGTTTTGGAGTATACCAAGATATCATCAATAAATACCACCACAAATTCATCAAGATACTCCTTGAAAACTCTATTCATTAGATCCATGAATACAGAGGGTGCATTAGTCAATCCAAACGGCATTACAGTAAACTCGTAATGCCCATACCTGGTTCGAAATGCTGTTTTCGGAATGTCTTCCTTCTTCACACACAACTGATGGTATCCAGATCGAAGGTCAATCTTTGAAAAGTATTGAGCTCCATGCAGTTGGTCAAATAAATCATCAATACGAGGTAGGGTATACTTGTTCTTTATCGTTATAGCATTGATCTCCCTGTAGTCGATACATAACCTCATAGATCCATCTTTCTTTTTAACAAAAAGAACAGGGGCTCCCCATGGAGAAACACTAGGGCGAATAAATCCCTTATTACTCAATTCCTCTAGTTGTTTCTTTAGTTCGACTAACTCTACAGTGGCCATTCTATAAGGGGTCTTCGATATAGGCCTTGATCCCGGAATCAAATCAATGGAAAACTCAACTTCTCGTTCTGGAGGATGTCCAGGTAAATCTTCTGGAAATACATCTACAAATTCTTTCACAATAGGTACATCCTCTATTTGAACATTCCTTTCCTCACCCACAGTTATTTCATTCTCTTCCTCCCCAATAATTGAATTTAGTTGAGCTATTGAGGGTGGATCTAAATAAGAATTAGGTGGTGACGATTCTGCTCTAAAAATAAGGTGTTCCTTATCATTATCATCAAGAATCGTAACCTCTTTCTTCTTACAATAAATCTTCGCAACATAGTCCGAAAGCCAGTCCATACCGAGGATTATATCAAACTCAATCATAGGTATGACGATGAGATCAGCAGATAAAGAAAATTTATGTGCTCTAATGGGGACTGATTCACAAAACTTTGTTGCAATGATACTTCCCTTAGGAGTTTTAACTGACAACTCCCTTATTAAATCAAATTGGAAATATCTAATTTTCTTAGAAAACTGGGAAGATATGAAACAATGCGATGATCCAGAATCAAATAATGCATTTTCTAAACTTGAGGAAACCATTAAATTACCTGCCACCACATCTTTCGGAGCTTCTACCTCAGCAGTAGTGATAGCATAAGCCTGGCCTTGATCCCTTGAACTTTTCTGAGGTAAGTTCTCCTGACGCTTAGGACATGCATTTGCATAATGTCCCATCTCCCTGCAATTGTAGCACTGAACGTTGGTAGCTTCCTTCTTCCCCATGCAATCATGAGCTTGGTGGCCTTTTTCACCACACTTGTAACAGACTCTCATTCCCTTCAAGCAAGTACCAGGATGTTTCTTCCCGCATTTACCACAAGATGGATATTCAACCTTTCCCTTCTTCCCCTTATTTCCATTCCCAGATTGATCAGCAGGTCTCTTCTTCTCTGGCTTTGCTTTAAAGTCATAAGACTTAGAGAATTCCTTTTCGGTCTTGATAGCACATGAGACAATGTCTTCGTACGATGAAAAGGATTGTGAAACTAACGCTCGACGGAGAAATGGTTTTAACCCATCAAAGAAATGATCAATCTTACTTCTTGGGTTACGAATATAATCACCAGCGTACCTCTCTAACCTTGTAAAGTTAGCCTCATACTTTGTGACATTCTCATCCTCCTTTTGTCTCAGACTCAGAAATTGTCTTTCCATATCTGCTCGATGGTCGCGAGGAAAGTATTTTTCTAAAAACAGATCTTTGAACTCCCTCCATTCCATATTTGATACTTCATCATCTTCCTTCGTATTTTGAATCAATGACCACCATTGATCAGCATCTCCAGTGAGGCGGTAAACTGCCATGATAACGTTTTCCCTTTCACTGCTCCCCAAAGCCTGAAATATTTTCTCTAGGGAAAATATCCATTGCTCAGCTACTAAGGGATTTGTATTCCCATTGAACGTTGGTGGTTGTTGTCTCATGAATCAATCTAACATTGATCCTCCACGCTGCGGATCAGGGTGCTCCATACGGGTAAGGTTATTATTCATAACCTGAGTAAGTTGTCCCAGTATGGTGATTAGCTGATCAGAACCAGTTGCATCACCAGCCCCACTATAATTATCTTGAGCAGGAGGGCAATCCCTACATGGAGTGCGTGCATTGATACGGTTTCCATTTCTTCCACTAGGCGCCATTTCTAAACAATGGCATAAACTAGATCAGTTTATGAATCAAAATACATAATCCCATACTTATAAAACACTTAACATAAATTGAACTATTTATGGATATAATCCATAATCATAAAAATGTTTTCTTTGAGGAAGTATATACTCATAAACCCTTCATAATGATTTGTAAAGAAAATGAGAGTTATCCTAAGCATATCCCCCGGGAGTGTCGTAACCAAGAGTGCAGCAAGGCCCGTTGTCGTGCACCAGTTCCCGTTCGAGTCTAGCTCAAAGCGGTGTTTTTGGGTTTTACCCCTAGGTACATCTGTGCCAGAGCCGCCTCTACCTGCTCGTATCCAGATAGGGATGTATTGCTCGGAAAACTCACAAAATCTCTACAATACCAAAATTCTAGGAAGTTCTTCTATACTAATCCTCAAAGTTCATCTTAGGTATACGTGCTCTAATCAGAGTTTATCTAAATCTAGCTTCCAAGGTTTGTACTAAACTTCCTCTGATACCAACTGTAACGCCCTGACCCCAGCTACCCAGAGTCGGTGCATTACTTCGTAACATTGGCATGATCACAAGAAGATCAAATCTCGAAAGACCGATTGGTTTAGTAGCCTTGGAAACACTAGATATATTCATAAGTTTTACATTACATCATAAAATGAAAACTACTACAACAACATAATGCCTCCATAATTCACACTCATATCCCCACATAATATCCCTGCAGGTCATTCATAATTTACTTCTTCACTTCCTGGGAAAAATAAAACATAGAAAAGGGGTGAGCTCAAACGCCCAGTAAGGATAACAATATAGCGGAAACTTTCATAAATAAGAATAAACATTTAAGGCAATGTATAACTAAGACAAAAGCCTTTCAAAACATGAACTTTCAACATGGTATGGCATAAATAAAATGAAATAATGCCATTTACTTATTCACATTGATATTCTACTAATCGAATAATCACATGTAAAAATCAATAACCACTTTCATAATGTTGGAATGCATAATGCCAGACTATCATAACCACATAGCCAAGGCCTCGTGCCAAGACTACAAATAAGATTTTGTCAAGGCCTTGTGCCAAGACACTAGTTTGTCTCATGAGACCTACCGATGCATCGAGGAGCTATAGCGGGCTCCACCCGTCACTTATTAAGTCCAATACATTCCCATATGAAAAGGTTTAAACATAACATAAACATTCGTATTAAAACTAGCATACGAAATGTCAATAATTTCACCATAAACTATGAATGGTATAAAAATAGCACATCCACAATCAAACATATCACAAAACCTTCAATACAATATAGAAGTTTTGTATCATAATAAATCAACTTCAAATAATCTTAAAATCCATCAAAGGATGTTGACATAGATGAAATCAAAATTCTTTTTAAAGAAGTATCTCCTTTTATTTTGAAATCATTTAAGTTCCATATAAAATAAAACATTTTCTTTGAAAATATTCTTATAATCTTGTATGGAAAGCTTCGACGATTTTATAACGGCGGAAAATAACCGCACCCGCCGTATAAGTTAAAAAAAACATTCTTACCTCAATTCTGTCGAAAAGGTTAAAAAGGACCTTGTTTTGAAAACGACGGAAAGATTCCTTTATAAACCTCTTATAAAAAGTCAAACAAGGGTATAAATGACTTTAACCCATATTCTTGTAAATAGTAAAAATGTTTTGAAATACATTTCGAAGAAACATGGATGTGGATGATAAAGAGATCCCAGTAGATTATTACGTATAATACAACCTCGGATAATGAAGAGATTGTGAAATAACCCTTACCTTGTACTTTTCCTTGGTTGGGGTAGGTTAACCTCCTGTATAATAGTAAAATAATTGTTACTAAATTATACAAGAATCATATACATTAATATGATATCATATATGATCTTTTAATATTGATTTGATAATAATATCTTAGTATTATCGCCGTTTCGGGTGTTAACTTACTCATTTTCTTTATATGTTTTGTTACATAAGTCATGTTTGTTGTATCTTATTCATATCCAGAATGATATCAAGTCCTTAAACATCATTTTTAAATCATTAAATGATAATTATACTTGAATGGATACGATGGAGAATGAATCTCATCGCGTTCGTGGAGACGGTAGTCCGTACGTACGCACGAACGCTATTTCCATTTAATTTTTATTTTAAAAGAATCGAATCCAAATGATACATAGGTATATTACTATTCTAGTATAATATAATATTTTATATATGTTCCTTAAGTTCATTAACACCATCCTTTATACGTTCCATGTGTGGTATGAATGAGTCATATCATTTTAAGGGGGCGGTAGTCCGCACTTCCTCAAATGAAATTATTGTATGTATATACAACATGAAACGAATAATGGTATGAAATAAAATGGAATTACAGAAGCTTATATATAAAATATATATCATTAATATCATATTTAATTACAGTGCCATCATAATGGCCACCATGAGAGGCGGTAAGATGTATTTGAACAATCATCGTTTCGTGAGGCGTTAGTTTGCCATCCACAGAAACATTATGTTCATCATCCATTAGATGGAGTTGTGTGTATGTGTAGTTTGAATCCTTATTATAACAACATCCTAGTATATTGAGGATACTGGTGTTGTTACAAAAGAAAGGAAATAAAAAGAGTTTGGGGGTTGAAGAAGAAAAATAAATGAAAATAATTTAAGCGAAATCGTTACCTTTAATTTAGGTAACTCACTTTGGTTGGAACCAAAGGACTTGTTGAAATGCTTTATGCCTAAGGGGAAGCTTCAAGGAGGAGGAGAGGGATGTGTGGAGCTTATTTGGGCAGAGTTTGGACGAGCCAAGTGGCTTGAGAGGTGTGAGGAATGAGAAGAAGTGGTCTCCTTTTATAAGGGAGAGGAGGGGCTCTTTAGGAAAGAGTGAAAGTATTACTTTATAATATAATTATATTCGGTTTATAATGGTCCAAAAATCATTGAGGTCGAAGATAAGATGACTCATATTATATAAAACATCAACCAATAAGAATTGGACAGGTTTTAGATAATATTTTAATCATTATAATATTATTTATTTCAATGATTTATTAATGAGGTAAACATTGAATCATTATTGTGTCATTAATAATTTAACTTATTTGATGTCTAAAAATTATAAATAAAATATCATCATGTAGGAAATCTTTTTAGCTTTCTAATGAATATTTATAATCGAAAATACAACATGTATAACCCTATGTAAAAATTGTTCTTCTAAAAGATGTAAGCTTATGCCATTTTTATTTTTATTTTAACTTTATTAATATAATGTGTCCCTACCACATAGAAGTGGCTCCAAGGGGTCCCCAAATTGACCCAAGGATTCCCATGGTCGGGTATGTGTCCACCAATAAGGTTAGGACACGTTTTAGGGTAATTTTGTATTATTATAATATTATTTTTTAACCCTTATTTACCGGATTTACCCTTTAACCATGGTAAATAAAATATTTACCACAGTAACTATTCAAAATGTCTAAAAATAAAAGTTACCTATTTACACAATTTGAACATCCTGATTCCAAATATGGAATCCATTTTCCTAAATTCAAAACACAGAAGTGGCAGAAATTAATTTAAAATTAATTCCCGCTGTCAAAACAAAAAGCGTGTTTTTAAGAGGTAATAACTATCAAAAGATTGACACTTGTTTATGTTCGATTTAATTGTAAAATTATGTCCAATGACCAACATTATATTAAATGGTAAAAATATATTCTAAATATACTTTAAAACCACTCAAAATCACAATTTATCACTATTAATTATTTTGATTAAAAAAGTTGTTTTTAATTAAAATTTAGAAATTTTCACTATTCATCAAAATATGAAAGTTATCCGAAATGTACCAAAATTTCACCCTAGGCTAATTTTGATATTACGAATCTAAAAATGAAGTCCATTTTGAAATATTGAATATATATGATTTCAAAAAGTAGGTATTACTATTCACAACGGCTAGTTTAATTAGTTGTGGTGTGTGTTAGAACTCGAGGTTGCGTACAACACATGCTATCGCATTATTCGAAGGGAAACGTACCATAGAAGCTTGGGGTGTTATACAGGATATAGAGGATATTGCTATTGTTACTCCAATATTATAACATCTGTGTTTTCTATTCTCTTACAAAAGGGAATGTGGTGTAAGATTCTCTTAGACGGAGTTCTTATTCTCGATTGTTGGAAATGGTTTTAAATTAGTCATCCTCATTAAATTTTTTCTTTAGTAGATAAGGAAGGTTCTTCACATCTTCATCTGATTTTTCTAAACCCAATTCTTTTGCAGCATGTCAGGGGTGATCGGTGGGGAGATATTGAATGTGAGACCATACATATTCATATATCTACTATATATGATCCTGATGGATATTTTTAAGGTGAGGAGCATGCTATCCTTTTGAGAGGATGGATGGAGGTACCCATAACATTTCAATAGTAGGTAAATTCAGTGTATCATACATTCACATTAGTGGTACATCCATGTTTTGGAAATATTTTTGATGACCACTAATGTCATTTTTGGGGGCCATGCATGAATTTTTATGTTGCAAGGATTGAATCTTGATGCCTCACTTTTCAGCATGTGAAGGATAAGCACTAGCTTCCCATGGGTTAAGCTCAACTCCTAGAGGTTCCAGAGTGGATGTGGCATGGGATATCCATGGAAAATTTTATAGGTTTAACACATAAATCTATAGGACATGATTCCATATTGACGAACATAAAATAACTCAACAATTTGGCCCACAAAATTTCTATTCAATAGAAGATCATAGTAGAGAGCTTGGTATTATTGTACATACAGAAGATATTTTGAATCCATGGAGTTCCCTAAATGATCATTTTAGACTATGATTCTCACTTCATGTCACCATTATAAAGATTATTATAGGATTCCTTTGAGATTTTGTTTCATCTTATCATGGATTTTTACCCCTAGACTGATAGCCTGACCAAGCAGACCATTATGGTCTTGGAGGACATGTTGCGATCTTGCAATTTGGATTTTGGCCACAGTTGGTGGGATTATATACCCTTGGTGGAGTTTTCATACAAAAATATCTACCATTCAAAAATTATAATGGAAACATTCGAGGCCGCTTACAGGCAAACCTATAGGTCACAACATGGTTGGGTTGATCCAAGAAAGTCTGTACTCATGGGCCTAGAGCTGGTGCTAGACACTATAGAGAAGGTTCATATCATACAAGATTAGATGTGGACTAAATAGAGCTATCAGAAGTAATATGAGGACTAATGAGGGAGAAAATTGGAGTTTGAGGATGGATACCATCTATTCTTGAGGGTCCAACCTCGACGTGGATTATAGAGATTTTGATAGCGCATAAAGATGTCTTTGAGATTCTTTAACCCTTTGCAGATACTACATGTAGTTAGAATGTTGGATTTCTGCTTAGATATACCTCTGTAGTTGGACCAGGTAGATGAAATCTTTCACATGTTACAACTGAGGACATGTGTGCATGATCCATCTCTTGTTGTCGGCAGGGGAGGTAAGGAAATTGATGTTGGAGATACCTTTTATCAGAACATGGTGGATATTGACGATTGGAATGAGATGATCCTTCCGGGGTGATCGATTCCCATAGTGTATGTTTGATGGTAGCGCATGATTCATTAGGAGTGCACATGGGAATAGGATTTCTAGATGTGATCCAAGTACCCTTATCTTTATTAGTAGGTTTTTCTCTTTTCGATTTGAAAAATACTCAGCTGGTGACAATCCAATGACTTAGATTTTCTATGTATTAATTTTTGATATTATATCGAATATTTTTGAGACCAGGTGATGAGATGGTGTTTGATTTTGAGGCTTCGTGAGACCAAAATAAATTCTTCAAATATATTAAATAAATTATCATGTACAAACATTTTTTATAAAAAAATGGAATAACTCCTGAATAGGGGGCCTATATCTGATATTTGAGGGAACTTTTGAGTTTAGAACATGGATTTTACCCTAGGTGAGACATAATTATTTTTTTAGGCATTTATGAAAAATTTATCATGGGCACAAATGAATAAAATAAATAAATTTATAAATTTATTTTATTTGTTTCAACACACCGAATGAGATCTTATATAAGTATACAGTAATAGATATTGTATTTGGGTTGGCCCCTAAATTTTGGAGACATAGATGACCATTGGATATAATTCTTGGAAAATGAAATTTGATTAGTTCAAGATCAAGGATCTTTTCACCATTAGAGTTCGTGGATGTCACTAGTGATCACAATGCAAGACCATGCTTCATTAGATATCAATATAAACTCTATAAAGGAATTTGTTTTTTTATTTTACCATCCAATTATTTTTATCCCATTTGAACACATATCAATTACACAAACAGAATTAATTCATGCATCAATGGTTGTATGATTGATGTAATTATTTTGTTCCTTGATATTATTCCTATTCATTTTTCTATATCTACAGAAATCGTGGATGAAGAAAAAAAGATACGGTTATTTATTAACATATTTTGCCATATGATTTTCTCCCCCTTTTCATCACATATTCATAATGGTTATTTAATTTGGACTATGGTTCAATGATGACAAGGTAATTGATTGTTGCATGATCGTTCTTCAGCAGAAAGGATCAATATTGTTGGTTTATCTCCTGATGGGGTTTTCGATTCTTAGATTACAGATTATGGTGTATGATTCAATGAGGAATGAGATCAGATTGGACCATAGGATCTATTATTCTAGGTTTAGATATGAGGTAGTGATTTAATGGCTTGATGGATTAATTTATTAAGAAGATTGAGGGTCAGATTCTGGTGAGAAAGCAATGACATAGTCGGGTGGCCTCTGAATTGTGGTTTTTAATTAGAGTAGTGTCTGTAAAGATGTGTATAATGAAATGTAAGTGTTTTTAATATATGTAGAAAATAAAATAAATCATATTGTGTAATATAACGTTACACATCATGTGGGACCCTCTGTGCTTCACTATGGTTTTCACACATATTTAAATATGACATGTCGTGTGACACAACCACATTCCATGTGACATGTTTCTGGTGGCTTAGTGTGTATCTTGGAGGATACAAAATAATTGGTAGTCCAAGTACATGGACAATCCTTGGTGTAAATGGTAATTTCCATATGTACATAGGTTGGTACATGGGCATGGAAAGTAGTACATGGGCATAGGATGACAACACAACAAGGTTTCAGGTGATATCAATTTGTTTTTTATTATACCTATATTCATTGTAAGTGAATATTTATATATTATGTGTGGAATCACCACACAGAAAGAATAGGGGTTGGTTTCACACACCATGTACCCCAATTACACATTGTGTACCCCCTTAGAGGGTGTTTGTAGCCCTTTGTTTCTTTATTATGGACAAGTATCGGTTGATTGTCTTACCTTATCCTATTTTCCCTTTATGTTATAGTGTGGTATTATTTACACATCTTTGGATTGTGATACCCTATATAAAATAATTCTTTGATAAATTTTTTGGTGTCCCTCTATAAGACTAGAGTGAGATCCTCTATCGGCATTATACAATAGGTGGGGTTTGTGGAATCAAAATAAACTCCTCGATCAAGGTGTGGATCCTCCATCTATTATACAATACCATTAAGGCTCACAGTATTGTTGATGTATGATCCCCTATGTAGTGGGTTGATCCAGATTAATCTCAGGGTACCCCCATCATTCTTGGGCATGACGCCCTATCTAAGTATCATGGTCTTCATAGAAAAATGATCGTTATTAATTTGGGACCACTAATATTAACCTCTTGGATGAGTCTCTCTAGTTATAGTGTGGCCCATGGAGTAAATTACCCTAGAATGAGCATTACATTTAGCAGAGTCATGTGGCTGGCAGTTTGGTTGTGACTTCATGGTGGTGTGGTGTCCTTACTGAGTGTATCTAGGTGTTTTTATGTTATACATTCATTTAAATTTCATGGTTATGAAATATTTATTTCTTAGGAATAATTTTTAGTGTTTTGGAGTGTCCTACTGGGTATTGTTATACTTACTCTTGCATCGTCTCTTCCCACACGTTTCATGTCTTATGAAGATGGTGGCCCATTTCAAGGTGTCCATGGAGGACAGGGAGAAGGTGGAGTGAATATTGAGCTTAAAATACCTTATTATCTTTTACGTGATTCCATTTGATCATAGTCATCTCCCTTGGAGTAGGTTAGACTTTTATAGTTTTTTTGGCTTATATTTGGCCCCTTTTTTCTTCCAGTACATTATTGTCGTACTATGTGTGTGGGTTCATAGATTTATACATGCATTCATTTATTTTTTTACATTTCATAATTGTATGGTATTTGAGGTTTGTGTGTGATTACATGTAATTTAGGATAATTCCTCTCATTTTTGGTATATTGATAACCATAATTGGTCACCAGAACTTGATCTATTAGAGACAGTCTTAGGGTAGTCATAGGTCAGACCCTGGTGGGTCGGGTAGTCACAAGTCCCTAGTAGTACAACACATTATGTTGTGACCCTAAGGACTATGAGAGCCCTGAATTTTTTTCCCTTAAGGAGGCTTGTGGGGATCTTATGGAAGATATTTGTTGGGTATTGAGATCTAAGGGACCAGTAGAGGTCGTACTCTTTATTTTTAGAGGCTTTATTGGTGCATATAGTTCAACTGTTTGGACGGTGGGTTTTATAGTAGGATCATCTAATGTTTGGTAATCCTTTGTCCATAATATTTTGGTAGATTCTTCATAGGAATTTTTTTTGGAGAGGAGACCCTTAGGAAATCGTGGATCATGTATTACCCATAATTTATATCTGGTTATATTCTCCATTGGTTGTTTTTGATTAGACATGAATGTTCATGATGATTTTATAACCCCTAGTTGAGTACTCACCCTTTCTTGGGGGTATATTTATTTTTCATGGATACTATTTCACTCCTATCCTTGTGTATGGAACCCATATGGGAGTAAAACTATTGGATCAATGTGGATGGATCCCATAGCGTGGTGTATCTATCAGGTTAATATTTTTTCAGAGCCTTATTTTTTCTAAATGAATTTTATGTAACACCCTAGACTTTTATGTTATATAAATCATCAAAGGAATCTTTTTCTACACAACACTTGCTTGGCTTGCTTTACACGCAATCGCGACCTTCCTCGATAGCTTGCGTCGTACGCAATACCGAGTTTCACTAAACAACAATATGTTATTAAAACTAGCCGTTATGAATAGTAATAACCACTTTTTGAAATTTTATAAATTTTATTTTTCAAAATGGACTTTATTTTTGGACTCAGAATATCGAAATTATCCTAGGGTGAAATTTTGGTATTTTTCTGAAAACTTTCAATTTTTGATGAATAGTGAAACCACTAAGTGGTAGGTTAAAAACTGAATTTTGCATAAAACATAATTTTACCGCTTCTGTGAATGGAATTTCAAAAATCCGACAGACACGGTTGATATCAGAAAGTAAAATGTGATTCAATGAGATAAAAATAATTTTTTGGTGAATAGTAACTTTTTACTTTTTTTACCACGGTTAATAGTAAATAGGGTAACTAAGGGTAAATATGATATTAATATTACCCTAACATATGTCCTAATTCTATTGGACAAGTGTAATTCGACCAAAAACAAACTTAGAAATAAAAATATGACCATTTAGGCCCACTTGGATTAGATTAGGACATTTATTATTAATTTATTTAAAGAAGGGTTAAAATAGTTAAAATCAAAGTTTAATAAGTAAATCATTTTTAATATGGGGTTATATATAAGATAAATTCGACTATAAATATTCATTAGAAAGATAAAAATATTTCCTACATAATGGTATTTTATTTGTAATTTTTAGACATTAAATAATTTAATTTATTTATGACACAATGATGATGCAGTAATTATCTTATTAATGAAATATTGACAGAATTGATGTTATAAACACAAAAATAAATGTAATTTGAGACTTTTTATGAATTCCACTAATTTTATAGGTTACTATGATATATTAATGTCGATTTAATCAACTTGGTTTGAACATATAATTCTGTTATGACTTTCACAAAAATCATATATCAAATAGTGTCAAAATTGACACAAAATAGTTTTTAAATCAAATATTATACTATTAATTGTTATTTTATTCCTAAAAATCTAAGGTTTGGCCAAATAACATAGATAAGGAAATATATATTAATAATAAACAATTTGGGGTTCGTTTGGCATGTTATAGTAAGTGTATTAACCATATAGTGAAAGAAAACAAAAAGACACGGTAAAAGTTAAATTATTTAACTTGGAGTTAAATCTAATTGATAAGGTTAAAATAATACCCTAAACTTGTCTAAATCCTATTGGTTGATAGTATTTCGACCCATCCCCACTTTAGCTTCGAAATAAGACCCTTTGTAACCATTATAAACCAATTTTGACTTTAATATAAAATAATATTTTGAGATATTCCTAAGGTGCCCCTCTCCTCCCTTATAAAAGGGCACCTCCTCCCCCTCCTCCTCACACCAATTTGAGCACTCAAGCTCGGCCAAACCCTGCCATTTTCTCCTCTCCACTTCCCTAGAACAATCCTAGAGGTCCTGGTCTTCTTCAAAGACCAATCTTAGTTCCCTAAGTGGAGGATTCAAAGAGGCGTTCCAAAGAAGAGGAGCTTCGGACACGTACAAAGAAAATCGGACCTAAGGTAAGGGAAATATCACAATCTCATTTTTATCCGAGATTTTTTATTCGTAAGTATTTATTGGTGTGTATTTTATCATCCACATCCATGTTTCATCAATATGTAATATTATTTCCATCCACCTACAATTGTTTAAATCCATTTTTACCCTTCGGTGTGTTTTTAGTAATATCTATGAAAGGAATCTTTTGTCGTACGAGGTACTTTTTGACTTTTCCGACAAAAGTACGAAGAATATTTTTTTTAACTTATACGGCATGAATGGATTTTTAAAACATTATTTCCAAGAATCTTCCTTTACAAGTTTTCAAGTTTATTTTTAATCAACTTCTTTTATTTTAAAGTTGTATGACATGTTATGAAAGGAAAAATGTTTTTAAAGTAGAAAGGATATTTTCCTCAAGAATGGAGTTCAAGTATTTTATCAAAATTATTTTCCATCAAAGATAATAAAAGGGTTCTATTTTTATCCCTATTATTACATGGATTTGATTATGTTGTGATGGAAACATTTTTATGAATTCCTTTATCTTATATGAATTGTTTTATGATGTCATGTTGTTTAAGAATCCCATTTTTATTACATGGGTTACGCTATGATGTATGGTTTATGATTATGTGGCACACATAAGAAAGGATTCATTATAAGATGGGTGGGACCTATATCTCCCTCCAATGCATTGGGTAAAGATTTTATATCTCATGAGATAGACATGGCTGGAACGGTAGGTTATACCGGTTCAGTGAAACAGGACTGGAACGAGGGTGACTCGGTTCAGAAAGGGACTTTGTCCACTAAGATAGTCTTGGAAATGAGTCATTACTAACAAGAAATGATTTTCCATGATTATGTGTGCATGCCACAAAGTTTCAAGTTTCATGTTATGATTATGGGGATCTCATTTTCACTTCTATGATTTATTCCATGTTAAGATTTTATGATCTCTTTTGCAGGTTATGATTTTCAAAAAGATATGATATGATTTTTATTTCCTTTATTTGCCCTTGCTGAGCATTTGAGCTCACCCTTTTATGTTTTCTTTTCCCCAGGTCAGGAAGATGGATATTAAGTAGAATATGCTAAAAGGGTCCCTAGATATGATGAAATAAATGGGAGACACTTTAGAAGATTTATGAACCAGTTGTTTATGTTTCCCAGTTTCTAAAGACACTATACCTATACTGTCCTTTGTAGTTTTGTCATATGTTGTAATAAGTGTGCTTCAATTTTGAAGTATTAACAATGTATGTAAAGTATGGGTCATTATAGTTGGTATCAGAGTAAAGGTATAGTCCACCTTTGGAAACTAGGATGTGAAAGCCTTAGTAAGAACCCTAAGGATAAGTCTAAGCATAGAACACAATCTTAGTGTTTTAGAAATGGCCTTGAATAACCTAGGATAAGACCTTAAGCATGAAATTTTATTCTTGAATTATGTGGTTTTCCTATTATAATTAGTGTTGCTCACACTATTCTTCTTGGTTTTAGTCAATGGCTGGAACCCGAAGGAACCGTGTTAATGCGGAATGCGATGGGCAATGCAATGATTGTCCCCCTGAGCAACCAAACGATATGGGAGCTGGAATGCAAAATCTTGTAGCCATGCTCACACAACTTTCTCAAGCTATGAATCATGCAGGACTTCCAAACGAGCAAAGGAAGGAGCAACATTCTGTTGAATCCTTCATGAGGCAGCGTCCACCTTCTTTCAGCGGGTCTACTGATCCATTAGTTGCTGAACAATGGATTAGTACTACTGAAAAGATATTTTTAGTTCTTCAATGTTCTGAGCATGATAAAGTCATCCTAGCAGTGTATCGTTTGGAAGGAGATGCTGATCAATGGTGGAATCTTATTAAGAATACGAGGCAAAGGGATGAAATTGAGTCTATGGAATGGGACGAGTTCAAGAACTTATTTTTTCAATAAGTACTTCCCTCGTATTCTCCGAACAAAGATGGAGAAAGAGTTCCTTGAACTGAAGCAAAGGGATGATGAATCTGTTGGTACCTATGAAGCAAATTTTACAAGACTTGCAAGGTACGCTTCTGGTATTATTATCCAACCTGAGTGTAAGATCGATCGATTCTTTAGTGGCTTAAAACCAAGTCTTCTAAGGGCATTAGCCATAAGGGACTTCAATAGCTACGAGGAAATCGTTCTATGTGCTCTCAAAGTCGAGATGGAGATTGGAGTAACCCATCAGTCACATGGGTTTGATAAGAAGAGAAAGATGGAATTCAAAGGAAAATCTAAAGAGCACACTGAAAAGAAGATGATCTTTCCCTTATGCTCAAAGTGTGGAAAGAAACATGGAGGGAGTTGTCTTAAAGGGACAATTAAATGTTTTAAATGTGGAAAGGAAGGTCATCGGGCATTTGAATGCTGTGATAATGGGAAGAAGATGTCTAATGACGCAAACAAAGGAAGGGATACACAGAATGAACCTACTACACTTCAATGTTTCAAGTGCAAGGAGATGGGGCATTATGCCAATCAATGCCCAAATCCAAGGGTTGATGATGATGGTCAACGTCAACAAAATCTTAAGGCTAAAGACAAAGGAAAGTCACATGCAATTTCTATCACCGATGTGGAGTACGATAACGAAGTGGTGAAAGGTACACTTACCATCCACTCTAAAGTAGCAAATGTTTTATTTGATTCTAGATCCACCCACTCTTTTATTTCTAAAGAATTTTCTAAGGGTATCACCGTATTACCTCAACAATTAGATGTTGAGTTAGCTATGACAACACCTAATGGCACAACAGTCACATCAAAAGTTTATAATTCTTCTCCGATCGAAGTTTGTGGGAAAGTGCTTCCTGCAAATCTTGTGATCCTTCCTTTAGTGGAATTTGATGTGATTCTTGGCATGGATTGGCTTTCTCTACATGGGGCTCATATCAATTTCCAAAGAAGGGAAGTCACATTTCATATTCCAGATCAATCTACGATCGTCTATCAATGCAAGGATGAACATAACCTTCCAGTGGAAATTCCTTCCATCTTATGGGTCTTGATTCCACTAAATGAAGGTTATTTATCTCAAATGGTTGGTGAGAAACTCACTATTAAGAATATGCCCATTGTACGGGAGTTTGATGATGTCTTTCCGGAGGAATTACCGGGTCTTCCACCAAATCGTGAAGTTGAGTTTTCAATAGAACTCGTATCGGGTGCTTTGCCTATTTCAAAGACACCTTATAGAATGGCCCCAATTAAGTTACATGAATTGAAGAAGCAACTCCAAGAGAATCTTGATAAGGGATTCATATGCCCTAGTGCGTCACCTTGGGGATCACCTGTTCTATTTGTTAAGAAGAAAGATGGATCAATGAGACTCTGCATTGATTATCGAGAACTTAACAAGATCACTATCAAGAACAAATATCCTCTCCCACACATTGATGACTTATTTGAACAACTACACGGAGCTCAATACTTTTCCAAGATTGATCTTCGTTCAGGGTATCATCAATTATGGGTCAAAAAGGAGGATATACCAAAGACGGCTTTCCGTACAAGGTATGGACACTATGAATTTATAGTGATGCCATTTGGTCTTACTAATGCCCCTGCTATCTTCATGGATCTAATGAATAGAGTCTTTAGAGACTATCTTGATCAATTTGTGGTAGTCTTTATAGACGATATTCTTGTCTATTCAAAGAGCAAGGAAGAGCATGAAGATCACTTGAGAATTATATTGAAGAACCTGAGAAAGGAGAAGCTTTATGCCAAATTTACCAAGTGTGAATTTTGGCTTCAAAAAGTTGCATTTTTGGGTCACATAATCTCAAAAGAGGGGATATCAGTGGATCCAGCAAAAACAGAGGTTATCGAAAGATGGTCGAGACCAACAACATTAACTGAGATTCGAAGTTTTCTTGGTTTGGCTGGATATTATCGACGTTTTGTAAAAGATTTTTCACGATTATCTAATCCACTCACCAAGTTGACTCAGAAAGGAGTTAAGTTTGTCTGGACAGAGGAATGTGAAGAGAATTTCAAGGAGTTTAAAAGAAGGTTATCCAGTGCACCTGTGCTCACACTACCTTGTAGTGGAGAAAGGTTTGTGATCTACAGTGATGCATCCAAGAAGGGATTGGGGTGTGTTCTTATGCAAAATGATATGGTGATAGATTATGCCTCACGATAGTTGAAAATCCATGAGCAAAATTACCCAACACATGATTTGGAGTTGGCTCCGATAATCTTTGCATTAAAGATTTGGAGGCATTAACTTTATGGTGAAAGGTGTGATATTTATACTGATCATAAAAGTTTAAAGTATATTTTCACACAAAAGGAGCTGAATATGCGCCAAAGAAGATGGTTGGAGCTGATTTAGGATTATGACTGCTCAATCCATTACCACCCTGGGAAAGCAAACAAGGTGGCAGATGCATTAAGTCGACAAGACCATGCTAGTTTATCCATGATGAGGATCAAAAAAGATCCAATATTTATGGATTTACAAAGGATGGATCTTGGAATTATAATGGAAGGGGGAAAATCTTATCTTTCTCAAATGAATGTTCAACCATCTATACATGTGAAGATTAAAGAGGCACAGAAAGAAGATGTCGAGTTACAAAAGAAGGTGAGAAATGTTCCTGAATTCAACCTTGATTGTGATGGGATAATAAAGTTCAGGAATCGGGTTTGTGTTCCTCCCATCCCAGAATTAAAGAAGGAGCTGCTGGATGAGGCTCATAGTTCATCATTCTCTATTCATCCTGGAAGCACGAAGATGTATAGGGACCTGAAAGAGTACTTCTGGTGGGATGGCATGAAAAGAGATGTTGCTGAATATGTCTCTCGATGCTTGGTTTGTCAACAAGTTAAAGCTGAGAGACAAAAGTCTAAGGGGATGTTACAACCATTACCCATACCCGAATGGAAATGGGAAAACATCACTATGGACTTTGTCACAGGACTTCCTAAAACATCCAAAGGCAATAATTCTATCTGGGTCATAGTTGATCGTCTTACAAAGTCTGCACACTTCATTGCTATTAGAGAGGATTTATCTCTAGATCAGCTTGCCAGGATATATGTAAAGGAAGTGGTAAGATTGCATGGAGTACCACTTTCTATTATATCTGATCGAGATCCGAGATTTACCTCGAAGTTCTGGCGAAGTCTTCATCATACTCTGGATACAGAGTTGAGTTTCAGCACTGCTTATCATCCCCAGACAGACGGCCAGTTTGAGAGAACAATTCAAACCCTAGAAGATATGTTGAGAGCTTGCTCTATGGATTTCAAAGGAGGTTGGGATCAACACCTACCTTTGGTGGAATTTTCTTATAATAATAGCTTTCACTCCAGTATTCAGATGGCTCCTTATGAAGCTCTCTATGGAAAGAAATATAGGACACCAACTTGCTGGGATGAAGTTGGGGAAAGAAAGCTATTAGGACCTGATCTCGTTGATGAAATGGCAGAAAAGGTCAGATCTATTCAACAACACATAAGAGCATCTCAGAGTCGACAGAAAAGTTATGCCGACAACCGAAGAAAAGACCTAGAGTTTGAAGTGGGTGATAAAGTGTTCTTACGAATATCTCCCTGGAAGAGGGTTATGAGATTTGGAAAGAAGGGGAAGTTGAGCCCTAGATATATTGGTCCTTTCGAAATACTGGATCATGTTGGGAAGGTAGCTTACCGATTGGCGCTTCCACCGAATCTCTCTCAAGTTCACGATGTTTTCCATGTATCTCTCCTGAGAAAGTACATACCAGATCCTTCACATGTACTCAGTTCAGAAGTTGTACCACTGGAGCAAGATCTTTCTTATGAAGAACAGCCGATAGAGATTCTGGATCGTAGCGAAAAAGTCCTACGAAACAAGACCACTCGATTGGTGAAAGTTTTATGGAGGAACCACCAACTTGAAGAAGCTACATGGGAGCTTGAGGATATGATGAAGGAGAAGTATCCTCATCTGTTTGTTACAAAGTGATGAATTTCGAGGGAGAAATTCTTTTTAAGGGGGGTAGAATGTAACACCCGAGACTTTTATGTTATATAAATCATCAAGGGAATCTTTTTCTACACAACACTTGCTTGGCTTGCTTTACACGCAATCGCGACCTTCCTCGATAGCTTGCGTCGTACGCAATACCGAGTTTCACTAAACAACAATATGCTATTAAAACTAGCCGTTATGAATAGTAATAACCACCTTTTGAAATTTTATAAATTTTATTTTTCAAAATGGACTTCATTTTTGGACTCAGAATATCGAAATTAGCCTAGGGTGAAATTTTGGTATTTTTCTGAAAACTTTCAATTTTTGATGAATAGTGAAACCACTAAGTGGTAGGTTAAAAACTGAATTTTGCATAAAACTTAATTTTACCGCTTATGTGAATAGAATTTCAAAAATCCGACAGAAACGGTTGATATCAGTAAGTAAAATGTGGTTCAATGAGATAAAAATAATTTTTTGGTGAATAGTAACTTTTTACTTTTTTTACCGCGGTTAATAGTAAATAGGGTAACTAAGGGTAAATATGATATTAATATTACCCTAACATATGTCCTAATTCTATTGGAAAAGTGTAATTCGACCAAAAACAAACTTAGAAATAAAAATATGACCATTTATGCCCACTTGGATTAGATTAGGACATTTATTATTAATTTATTTAAAGAAGGGTTAAAATAGTTAAAATCAAAGTTTAATAAGTAAATCATTTTTAATATGGGGTTATACATAAGATAAATTCGACTATAAATATTAATTAGAAAGCTAAAACGATTTCCTACATAATGGTATTTTATTTGTAATTTTTAGACATTAAATAATTTAATTTATTTATGCCACAATGATGATGCAGTAATTATCTTATTAATGAAATATTGACATAATTGATGCTATAAACACCTAAATAAATGTAATTTGAGACTTTTTATGAATTCCACTAATTTTATAGGTTACTATGATATACTAATGTTGATTTAATCAACTTTCTTCGAACATATAATTCTGTTATGACTTTCACAAAAATCATATATCAAATAGTGTCAAAATTGACACAAAATAGTTTTTAAATCAAATATTATATTATTAATTGTTATTTTATTCCTAAAAATCTAAGGTTCGGCCAAATAACTTAGATAAGGATATATATATTAATGATAAACAATTTGAGGTTCGTTTGGCATGTTATTGTAAGTGTATTAACCATATAGTGAAAGAAAACAAAAAGACACGGTAAAAGTTAAATTATTTAACTTAGAGTTAAATCTAATTGATAAGGTTAAAATAATACCCTAAACATGTCTAAATCTTATTGGTTGATAGGATTTCGACCCATCCCCACTTTATCTTCGAAATAAGACCCTTTGGAACCATTATAAACCGATTTTGACTTTAATATAAAATAATATTTTGAGATATTCCTAAGGTGCCCCTCTCCTCCCTTATAAAAGGGCACCTCCTCCCCCTCCTCCTCACACCAATTTGAGCACTCAAGCTCGGCCAACCCCTGCCATTTTCTCCTCTCCACTTCCCTAGAATAATCCTAGAGGTCCTGGTATTCTTCAAAGACCAATCTTAGTTCCCTAAGTGGAGGATTCAAAGAGGCGTTCCAAAGAAGAGGAGCTTCGGACACGTACAAAGCAAATCGGACCTAAGGTAAGAGAAATATCACAATCTCATTTTTATCCGAGATTGTTTATTCATAAGTATTTACTGGGGTGTATTTTATCATCCACATCCATTTTTCATCAATATGTAATATTATTTCCATCCTCCTACAATTGTTTAAATCCATTTTTACCCTTCGGTGAGTTTTTAGTAATATCTATGAAAGGAATCTTTTGTCGTACGAGGTACTTTTTGACTTTTCCGACAAAAGTACGAAGAATGTTTTTTTAACTTATACGGCATGAATGGATTTTTAAAACATTATTTCCAAGAATCTTCCTTTACAAGTTTTCAAGTTTATTTTTAATCAACTTCTTTTATTTTAAAGTCGTATGACATGTTATGAAAGGAAAAATGTTTTTAAAGTAGAAAGGATATTTTCCTCAAGAATGGAGTTCAAGTATTTTATCAAAATTATTTTCCATCTACGATAATAAAAGGGTTCTGTTTTTATCCCTATTATTAAATGTATTTGATTATGTTGTGATGGAAACATTTTTATGAATTCCTTTATTTTATATGAATTGTTTTATGATGTCATGTTGTTTAAGAATCCCATTTTTATTACATGGGTTACGCTATGATGTATGGTTTATGATTATGTGGCACACATAAGAAAGGATTCATTATAAGATGGGTGGGACCTATATATCCCTCCAATTCATTGGGTAAAGATTTTATATCTCATGAGATAGACATGGCTGGAACGGTAGGTTATACCGGTTCAGTGAAACAGGACTGGAATGAGGGTGACTCGGTTCAGAAAGGGACTTTGTCCAATAAGATAGTCTTGGAAAAGAGTCATGACTAACAAGAAATGATTTTCCATGATTATGTGTTCATGCCACAAAGTTTAAAGTTTCATGTTATGATTATGGGGATCTCATTTTCACTTCTATGATTTATTCCATGTTAAGATTTTATGATCTCTTTTACAGGTTATGATTTTCAAAAAGATATGATATGATTTTTATTTCCTTTATTTTCCCTTGATGAGAATTTGAGATCACCCTTTTATGTTTTCTTTTCCCCAGGTCAGGAAGATGGATATTAAGTAGAATATGCTAAAAGGGAACCTAGATATGATGAAATAAATGGGAAACACTGTGGAAGATTTATGAACCAGTTGTTTATGTTTCCCAGTTTCTAAAGACACTATACCTATACGGTCCTTTGTGGTTTTGTCATATGTTGTAATAAGTGTGCTTCAATTTTGAAGTATTAACAATGTATGTAAAGTATGGGTCATTATATTTTAGGACCTGAAATTTTTTCAGATCTATTGTGGGTAGAATTCTTCACTCGTTCAGACCATGTTGTTAGAGTCATATATCCAAATAGATGTGATTTGTCTTGTAGTTTCCTCTAGTTACACCTTTTGGTCTAGAATTAATGCCTTTACATGTTGATATATTAGACCTCATGTATATATATATAGGGGATGTTCTAAATATCATGTCGATGGGTGAGCCACATGATATAAATCCTATAGCAAGGGTTAGAGCGAGGGTAGACTTACCACGAGTAATAAACTATAAACCATGGTTCTCTATTTTATTTGTTTTGTCAAGCCTAATTTTTTTAATTTTTTTATTTTTATACTATATTTTAGTATTCTTTAGTAAGGATGGTCAAATGTGTGTTCATCTATTGTGATAGTAGATTATAGGATCACCATTGGGGGTGGCCTATTGAGATTTATTTCCTTCCACCTATACGTGAACCTAAGTTTCATACAGACCATATGTACTATTTCATTGTGGTGCATAATTTGTGATATGGATATGTATAAGGCCAAGGGTTTATTGATCGAGTGGATCCACTCATGTGAATTCTTAGGATCAGACTTATATAGACTAGTCATATTGGAGAATGAGCTTGTCGATGGGATTGGTGTTGGTAGTAGAGACTATTGTATATTATTTTCAATTTTTTTACTTTTTATATCTATTCATCCTAGTGGGAAACCATATATTTTATTTTTTATCAGTTTTTAAATCTCTATGATATTATGCTACATTTCATTTATTATAGAATTCCCTTGTTTGAGTATATTTATTATGTGTACCCTAATGTTTATCCTTTTGGGTGTTTTAGTTATTTTCATTGTCAGTACACTCTTACTAGTGGGTATACTATCCCCATTATATTTTTTAGATACACACTATGATTTGGTAGACTCTGACATATGAGGAGTAATTCAAGAGTACTTATGGTGAGCCAGATGAGGTGACGTGTCAGGTCAGCTTAGGTTAGTTCATTACACATAAATATATACTATTTTTTTAGGTTTTCAAGGAGATTTTGAAGATCAAGATGGATATTAAAATCCCAAAACATATAGTTGTGGCTATTTTTTCTTCTTAGTAGTTCCCTTTCTATTATTTATTTTAAAGACTATAATTTTTATGACATGTCATTTGTTGTTACTTATTGTGGGATTCTAGTTTTAATTAAATTATAATTTCATTAATCGGTGGATTTATTATTATGTTTCTAGGATACATATGGTTGAAATACCTCTAATTTTAATGATTATACTCCCAGTTATAGTCTTGTGTTTGAGTCTTATTGGAAGTGTGCCTCACGGGTTACTATCTTTTTCATTATAATCCCATGAGAGGTTCTAAGGGGGTGGGTCCTGAAAAAGTTTTATTATAACTTTGAATGAGTGTTAGTATGAAGATTAGAATTATAAATTAGTCAGGTTTGGATGTTATTAGTAGGGAAATGGAATTTTTTAAAACCTAATATTTTTATTAAATATTTTTATTTAAATAATTTTAATTCCATGATAACATGTGTTGTACTCAACATTGAGCTTGAATTAACCATGTAATATTATTACTATATTATGTTTCTATTATCATATAGACATTATATTGAAAGGAATTAATAGTAATAACTAAATCATGAAAAATTATGGTCTATTCATTTATAAAATTAATTCATTAATTATTGAATGATTGTAAGTTAAAATAAAAGTGATGTTTTCTAAAAAAACTATTTTATACATGTAATGAATTAATATTTGTGAATTATTTTAATAAAACTTTTATATTATTTATATTATAAAAGTTTTTAAACATTCAGAAAATATTTTTCTAAATGTGGGATAATAATTAATCTACTTGTATGATTAAAAAATATTACTAAAAAGAAGTTTTTTTTTCACCATTTTTGAACAAAAATTAAAATTAATTTTTTTAATTTATAGGAATTCAATTATATAAAATTAACTTTAAATTTTTAATCATGAGTTTAAAATTTTGTAATTAATCCCCTTTTTTGGTGAATATAAATAGTAACTGTGGTAAAATTTATTACGTCGTTAAAGGGTAAAATGGGTTAATCTACAGTAAAAAAGTTATAAGGAAACTTTTTTTCATCATATTCGTTATTGGATGAATTTATTTCTTCCATTATCACCAAAGGTTCTAAATTGAGTAATTTAATGGGCATTTGACCCTGAAAATGACTTAGATATTATTGAAATCAAAGAAAGTGAGAAAATGGCACACACTTATTTTTATAAGTATAATATTTTTAATATGTATACTCAACTATAAATATTCATCAAAAATATAAATTATTTAACTTCTTCATGGTAATTTATTTATATTTTTTATGAATTCAATAATCACTCTAAATTCTTACACAACACTGATACAATAATTATTCAATTACCATAAAAATCAATCAAATGATTTTAAATGTATTAAAATAAAAAAAATAGAGATATGTAAAGTGATACACGATTTCTATAGAATATATTGAAATTTTAGGGATATAATGAAATAGTGTTTTCTAATTTTATAGGTTTTCTTTTTTATTTTGAAATTCAAAGTATTGAATAGTATCAACATTGACTATATGGATATTTAATGGGATTAATATATTATTATATTATTTAAAAAACATAAAAAATATTTGAAAAAAGTGATTATAATATTGTCTAAAATGCAATTAATTTTCCATTAATGGACTAATTTTACCCATATCAGTAAAAAATAAAACCTTTTAATATTAAAATATTTGTTATCATAGTTAAAATTAAAATATGTTAAAAAGAGTTAATAAAAATGATAATGTTTAAAATAACACTAAAACATATTTAAAATCTCATGGTTGATAATATTACAATATTATATTATCTTCCCTTTGAATAAATATCCATTTGGTGGTATCTCAATAGAAAATTAATTTTTTATAATTTAATCTTTTGAGAAATTCCAAAAGTGCTTCCACCTCTTTTTTAAAAGGGAACCTCTTCCATCGCTTATTTACACCACTAAGAGCCTTCAATATCCACCATTCTCTACCAGTTTATCTTATCCAAATCACTAGATAGATTATATAGGTTATGGTATTCCCAAAATTCAAACTCTAGATCCCTTTAGAGGAGATAAAAAAGAGATGATTTGAAGAAGTGATTGCTCCACATGATTACATTCTTTTTCTAATTTTACATAACTACTATAAATTTCTTATATTTATCATAAAACAATAAAATTAAGTATCCTAAATATGTTAAAAAATTATACTTATTATTAAAACAACATTACACACACTCTTTCAAATCAAATAATCAGTTAAAGTTTCACTCTTTCCTACGTATGACTTACCATCACCACATAGCGATAAAATTAATTTTTCATCGTCATATTTTATTGATGGGAATAATGATTAGTTTAATGAATATATATATATATATATATATTAAAATAATAATTCTATAAATATGAATTATTCCAAAAATTTAAAAATGAAAATAGTGTTCATGCGTATATACAACATACCGTCTCGATGAACAGTGTAATTTTGTTTTTTATTTATACATTCTAGGAATGATTATAAATATGTATATAATTATTATATATAATTTTTATACCATTAATAACAATATTTAAATTATTATACCAAGATAAAATTATAAGTACCTCGACTGTCGAACCAAAACATGATTCGAAAATAAAGCAATTATTAGTGAGAGTAAGGATTTTAATAACAACTTATTAATAAATGGGTGATAATATGTTATAAATAAATTATAATTTTTCTGATGTAATTAATTTCACCAAATAAACTTATAATAAATACACATTTATTGTACTAGAGTTTTGAATGTGAAAAAAGAAACACAAGACATGAGGTATGATATTTATTAAAGAAACTCATTGGGTGATACTTCTTCTCCATTGATTATGTCTTGTGAAGATTATGTGTGAAATGATTTTTTATTACCTTATGTTTTATCAAAAAAAATTATGAGGATTTACAGTGGATAAACATAACTTATTAATTTTATTAACTTCAATTATTTGACCTTTATAAGGGACGTTGTTTCAATTTTCTTTCATTGAGGAATATTTTAATGTAATGTACTTATATTTTTTGAGGTTTATATAAAACTTGTTTTACATGTTGTATCATTAATTTATTTATTACTAATATATATAATGTTTTTTAAATTTTATTCTTTAATGTTTCATACAATTCAACTGATTAAAAATTATTAAGGGTTTATTTCACAATCTAATTATTATTAGATACTATTTATGTTTAAGTATATTTTGGGGAATATTTATATTCCATGTTCAAGTTTTCTAAATATATTTTGAAATGGTTTTTAACATTCTCCGATAAATGTTTAAATTCATTTTAACACATGTTTTAATTTCGAAAAAATGGTTTGAAAATAATATTTTTATCAATTTCCAAACAGGTTACTTCATGCCTTTTCTAAAAAAAATATAGAATAAATGTTTTTAAACATCTACAGCATGGGAAGATTTTCTTGTTGGAATTATGCCTTAATTATTTAAATATTCCTATACATGCCTAAAAGGTTATTTCCAAATAAGAAAATTTTCTTTTTAATGTTTTTTTAGTAAAAAAACCTAAATGGAAAGGATATTTCCCTCCATAATGATTTCAACTGATCCTTCAAAATCATTTTCCACGTAAGTCAAAATTATTTAATGTTACATCTACTTTGCTGGGGATATCTTCCAAGGATACAATACATATTATTTCTCTATATTGTTTATGTTTATTATGGAGTGGTGTTTATGAACCCCATTACTTTTAAATGGGTTATGAAATGATGAAATGTTTATGAAATAGATTTATTGTAATGGGTTCTGATATAATGAGAGATTTATGTTCTTATGGAAAAAATATGAATGGTTTTCTTTATTTGATGGGTGGGACCTAGATTTATCTCTAATGTATTGGGTAATAATTTCTATCTCCTAACAAATATTGTATTATAATGGGGAATTGAACCCTTTTTTAGTTAAATAGGGCCGGACTGAGAAGTGAAATTGATTCAATGAGATAGGACTGAAATAGGGAGTGAACAATATTCAATAAAGGACTTTGTCTTCTATGATGGTCTTGATAGTGATCATTGACGAATATGTAAATGATTTCATATGTGTATGTGTATTCTAAAAATTCCATATCTTATTCCAATGTTATTATTTCATGGATCATGTTATTTTATTTCCATATGATTCATGTCTAATGAACTACCGGGATTTAATCCATAAATTAAGACTATTATCTTCGATATACAAGGTATAATTTTCCAAATGTTATATTCATGTTATTATAACCCTTTTCTCATATTATTCTTATAAAATCATTTTTATCCCTTCTTTAGCCTTACTGATCATCTCAACTCACCCTTTCTTATGTTTCTTTTACATAGGATATTAAGGAAGGTATTAAATATGATATTTAAAAAAAATAGGTATGATTGAATAAGATGGAGACAATTTATATGTTTTATGAACCAGTTTTTTGTTTCTAGGATTCCCATGACACAAAAACCATATATTTTTATCATGGAATTTTTTTTTATATAATGAATATTCGTCTAAAAATATGTAATATCTATGTATGAAAAGTGTGGGTTGTTATATTTGTTTATTAGAGCATGGTTTAGTTAACCTTTCGAAACTAGGATGTGAAAACCTTAGTATGAAACCTAAGGATAATTATATGTATAGGTAATAACACTATAATTTAGGTAACGATCATAAATAACCTAGGATTAAACCTAATATTCCATAGATTGAAATTTTAAAAGAAAATTCCATTGATTAAGTGGTGTTTACACTATGATTAGTGTTTCTCAAACAATGTTTTTTTGTTTTTTTCAATTGAAAGAATCTAAAAAAACAGTGTTAATGTACATTTAAATGAGAAATGCAATGATTTTCCTCCTGAGAAAATTAATTTTATGGGATATGGAATTAAAAATATTGCTTCAATGCTCACACAAATTTCTGAAGATATGAATCATGCTAGACATAAAAATTAGAAAAGAAGGTAAAAAAAATTTATTTATTCCTTCATAAGGAATCATCCACCATTTTCATCAGGTATTCTAACCCACTAGTGGCTAAAAAATAAATCAATTCCACTCAAAACATATTTCTCGTTCTCCATTTTTTATAGCATGTTAAATTCATTTTGGTTTCCTATCATTTGTATACTGAAGCAGATCAATAAGGGAATATTATCTAAAATATGCGAAAAATGGATGTAATTGACTCCATGGAATGGAAATAGTTCAAGAACTTATTTTTCAATATTACCTTCCTCATATTATTTTTATGAATATAGAGAAGAAATTTCTTGAGTTAAAAGAAAATGATAATTCATCTATTAGAGCCTATGAAGAAAATTTTACAATACTTGTGAGGTATGTTCCTGAACTTATCATCTAACCTAAATGTCAGTTTGAACAATTCAATAGTCTCTTAAAACTAATTCTTTGAATGGTGTTATCTATAATTAAATTTAATATCTTTCAAAAAGTCTTTCAATATTCCATTAAGGAGGGAATAGAGGTTGTAGTTACATATCAATATCATGGTTTTGATAAGAAAAGAAAGATATAATTAATGGGAAATCTAAAACCCATGTAGAAAATAAGATTAGATTTTTTATGATCAATATCTTGAAATAAACATATAGGAAATTTTCATAATGGGAAAAGTAAATGTTTTCAATGTATAAAATAAGTTCATTGGGAAATTTAATACCAAAGTGATTGGAATTTTTTTTTCTAATGATGTGAATAAAGATAAGGCTACATAGATGTTACCCCCCACACATAAAATATTCAAGCGTAAGAAAAATTTTCATTTTTCTAACCTATACCAAAATATGATTGTTAAAAATGGTGACTAAAGTAAAATACATATTAAGTCCAATGAAAAATGAAAATATCATGTGATTACTAATGGCGATGTGGAGTATGATAACGAATTGGGGAATAATACACTTACCATCCAATTTAAAATAGATAACGTATTATTTTATTATAGATACACCCACTCTTTTATTTATAAATAATTTTTCAAGTTTATCAACATATCACCTCAGAAATTAGTTGTTAAGTTAGCTATGAAAACTCTTAATAGAAAAATGGTTACATCTCAAGTTGATAATTTTTTGTCAATTAAATTTTTTTCAAAAGTGATTCAAAAAAATTTTGTGATCCTTCCTTTAGTTGAATTATAGATGATTTTTGGCATGGATCAACATGCTCTATAAAGATATCATATCAAATTTCAAGGAAGGAAAATCACATTACATATTTTTAATAAACATATGATCATATATTGATGATAACATAAATATGAAATTCCAAGAGAAATTACTTCCAAATGTGGGGTCGTAATCCCTCTAAATGATGGTCATCTATATCATATGGTTAGAGAGAAAATAATCATTATGGATACAACTATTATACAGGACTTTCAAGATGTATTTATGGAATGATTTATAGGTCCCCACTAAATTCTAAAGTTGAGTCATCAATATAACTCACACTTAGTATTGTACCTATTTCAAAGAATCTTTATAGTGTCCCCAATTGAGTTATTTGAATTGATGAATAAAATATAAGAGAACCTTGATAAGGTATTTATACACCCTAGTGTATCACCTTATGGTGAGCCTATTTTTTGTTAAGAAGAAAGATGAATCAATGCGACTTTTCCTTGATTATCAGGAACTTAACAAAATTACTATCAAGATCATGTATAATCTTCCTGATATTTATGAATTATTTGATCAACTATGTAGAGCTCAATATTTTTACAAGATCATCATTGTTCATTTCATCAATTGAGTTTCAAGAAATATGTAATACCCAGGACTTCATTCCTTATATATTATGGACACTATAGATTTATAGTGATGAATTTTGGTATTCCTAATTTCCTTATTATCTTTATGGATTTAATGAATAGAGTATTTAGTTACAATATTGATCAATTTTTTTTAGTATTTATTGATGAAATTCCTGTATATTCAACTATAAAGGAATAACATTAATATCACTTGAGAATTATGCTGAAGACCTTGAGAACAGATAATATTTATGAAAAATTTACCAAGTTTCAATTCCCCCCCCGGATGTTTCTTTTTTGGGTTACATAATATAAAGAGAAGAAATAGATGTGGATCCATTAATGGAATATGTTTTATAATGTTATCCTAGACCAACAACGGTGACTAAGATATGATGTTTTCTTGTAATTTCTGGACATTATCAGCTTTTGTGGAGAATTTATCTCAACTTTTCATTCAACTAACCAAGTTAACTCAGAAGGGTGTCCAGTTTATTTGGATGAATGAATGTGGGGAAAATTTTAGGAAATAAGGAGAAGGTTATTTAGTTACCCTGTGCATATATTACCCTATACTGTAGAATGGTATGTAATCTATAGTGATGTATCTAAGAAGGTATTAGTATGTATTCCCATGAAAAATGAAATTGTTATAGATTATTCCCCATGAAAACTGAACGTTCGTGAGAAAAATTACCCAAATCATGATTTGGACTTATCAAAAGTAATATTTTCATTAATGTTATGGGGGAATTATCTTTATGGAGAAAAGTGTGATATATAAACTGATCAAAAAAAATTAAAGTATATATTCACAGAGAAGGAGTTTAATATGCACCAATAAAGATGGTTACAATTGATTAATGATTATGACTACTCAATACATTACTATCCTATGAATTTGAACAAAGTGTAAGATACTTTTAGTTAAAAGAACTATTCCAACCTATCTATAATCATGATCACAAAAGACTCAATATTTCTAGATTTTCTATCATGATCTTATACATGATTATATCTAACCCGACACCCAACCCAGTCCAAGACATGAACTGAAGGGTTTTCTTGATCCCCAAGGACTAGCAACGAGTTCCTAGACATCACAATATTCTTTGGGAACAATTTTACCCATTTACATGATTATAAAAAACCAGAAATAATGGATAGCACAATAACCAATAACCATAACCAAACGCGGTACAAAAAATTTCAGATTTAATGTTTTAAAACTTAAACCAATACCAAAATTACAATAATGAAATGGTAAACTATAAACTAACCAAAAAATCTCCATGAAATTAGAGAGACATCACCCTTGAGCCACTAACCCCAACCCATGCAAGAAGAGGAACACTAGTAACTGGAACCATTATCAGCATCATGATATATCATTTCTTTACATGGGTCATACATAAAAAATCCTACATAAACCCAAAGGTATATAAATGGTGTGATCCAAATCCCAGTATGATTCCACCTAAATAAAATATTACATGCTATAACATTAGATGAAAAATAAACATGCACATTTACATAAAATACATTGAATCATTTTCAATAAAACATTTTATAAAAATCCATTTTTAAGAAAACACTTCCAAGGAAAATCATTTCTAAAAAACCGTTCTTCAAAATGAAGTATAAATAGTTCCACTATATATCAATATATAGAACCAAGTCACATAAAAATAATGTCATAGTAGAGGAACATTGGTAAATCCATTAGGGTAACTAGAAAAAGAGGAACATTAGAAACCTGGTTCCTAGGTTAAACATTGTATAGAAACCACAACTCATAATACCCTCATGAAAGAACTATTAAGACGAATATATCCAAAATTATAGTGGTATCCATTCATCACCATATTTTAGTTAGTGTTTTAATCATCAATCATAATAAGTGAATCTGGGCTTGCCACATCCAAATCAAGTATATTCAATTAAATAGAAGAATCTGGGATTTTCACTTCCAATGAACTAGCATACTAGTTTGAGTTTTCCCACCTATGTACTCAAGATTTCCTTTGTGTATAATTTCACATTTCATATGTCACAAAATTCATAATATTCACATACACATTCCAAGTATTATAAAATAATGGGTAAATCACTAGTTTCACAAACCATAATATGGAAACCACCATTTTTCATAAATAAACCACTTTCTATTTTACACACACCAAAACCATTTGATAACACATTTTTTCACCACATTCACAATCTGTGAAACCCACTTGGAAACATTATAAGAAAATCATGTCGTCAATTTAACCATTTCCATGGGCCAACACCTTTTCAAATATATACATTAACCAATTTCACTTTAAAACATGCTTCCCATTATTTACACAGTTCACAATATAAATTAAATGTTCACAATAAATAATCCATCATTCAATAAAAATATGTTTCTTTGGAAAAACCCACATTCAATACATTCGTACCATAAGTTCCATTGAAAACATACTTCTCACCTTTCAAAAAATCATTAAACACTTTCACAAATAACCACAATATGTAACACAAAAAAGCATAAAAATTTTCTTTATGAAATTTCCATTCATCGCATAATAATTCTGAATCCTTTAAAAACATCTTTTCACCACACAAATAAATCATAGAGCACATATAATAATCCAATAAATCATAAAAAAATTATCTAAAAATGATAGAGTATGGAATCACCTACCTCACTCTTGGAAACTTTTCGAAATTGGTGTAAAACAACAACTAAACCACTACATAACCCTAAAAAGGAATTATTTAAAAAAATAACAAAATATTACTCAACAACACAAGATATATCCCTCCCTATATTATATAACTTTTTGTAAAAGGAGAAGACAAAGAGGGAGGATAAGAAACACTAAAACAAGGAAGAAACCATGGGAGGAAACACATACATGATTATACGTTAATGAATCAATACCCAATCCACTAAATAAAGGGGTTATAAAAGATAAAATAGGGATAGAGGGATGAAACTAGGGTCAAATAGCTCGGATGTGGCAAGAAAGTGAGGGTTTGGGGTTAAATCCTAAGAGGAAACAATGATAAATTTCAAATTTTCAACGACCTTGACATGATGCATAGTTTCCACACACATTTTTCCTAAATATGTATCAATCATGCTCTCCTCAATTTCCAAGAGGGACATACCATACGGTTAACCCACTTCATTTGAAAATCATGCACAACCCGTATGGTTCTCCACTATCCAAAAATTCCCCTAGGTTTAATGGTTTGCTCGATAATGACACACTATTTTTAAAACCATGAAACAATAGTATGACACCTTCTATTAACCCAAAAACTCCCATTTTTTACCATAAAATCTTGATAAATCTAATTTAATAACCATGTATTAAAATCTAAACAAAATAAACCCTCAAAATTTAATCCCTATCGCACTTGGAACTCGAGAGGAAAACTGAGATCCAAAAGTAAACCAGAGCAACGATTTAAAAGAAAATCATGTGTGATAAGTATTCCCACCAAAATGCTTTCATTCCCTAGAAAGAAACCAAATTATTCAATTTATAGATCAAACAACGTATTCCAATACCACAATATCCAACCACCTAGTCCAAAAATAAAACATTAACCACAAAAAAACTCATACCACTTCCCTAGATATTAAGAAATGCAAGAATCAAATCTTGGAAAACCCCCAATATTCCCTCAAACAAAGAGGAACTAAAAATTTAACAACCAAAAAATAAACCGCCTCCCACCGAACCAAAGTGATAAACCAAACCAGATTGTCAACACGAGAGGCCATAATGGACTTACCACCAACAGAACCTAAGAATATTCAATTAAAATTATAAGAAACTATGATGATACCTTTGGTTGGTCTCCCCTCCATAAGAAACCAGCTATATTAGATCGACATTGGAAACCCGACATGGTTCAACCCAGAACTCTCTATATAGGATATTAAAACCCCATGACAAGGGGAAAGAACTTGATGAGGGAAACACCTACCCAAGCTATGGGACAAAACCAAAATCTGACACATAAATTCTAACTACACAAGAGAAACCAATTGAAAGACCTCATCCAAAAGGGAACACCACCAGAATTCCAAGAAAATGGAACCAATTCACCTCCTTATAACCAAGTAGGAACTGCTTAATCTATAAGGATTTAAATAATTAAATGATGTCACTACACCTATTCCCATAAAACGAGACCTTTAAAGAAGATGAATATACCACCTAAAAGCTTAAACTATCCCCATTCTCACACTAAAGACAGAATAATTACCAAGGTCCCTCATACCCTATTTATTCCTGACTACATGCCAGCTTCACTCAAGGGCCTATGGATGGAGCCCTGATGTTTGAAGCATATAATTTCGTGTATTAAAGAGCTAAAAATCTTCGGTCAAAAATCTTTCTTCCAATTGAAATAGAGATTCATAAGAAACATACTCCTTATTTTATTTACATTTAATGAGAAATAGAATATATAAGACACTTGACAAGAACACCCACATATAAATAGAAAGATTCAAAATTTTCCAAAAGAGACAAAACATCCATTGAAACAGATGTTCATAAGGTATCCCCAAAACCCACTTTTACAATTTAAAGAGAAAACAAACTTGAAAAACACCACTTGAAACAACCATTATAACAGAATATTCCTACATAGAAAGAGACTCTAAACCGATCCAAAATAGTACACTACTCCTTAAAATGGACTCTATGTCGCCTCCTGAAGACTCCCTGATGGAACCGCTAGAAGTGACCTTTTCATACACATGTACGAAAAATCATCAGAGTATAATTTCATTATTACTTCTTATGATTTATCTTTTTAATCTAATGATACACCATGATCATGTTCTTAGTAGAAGCCCAATAAATATCCAGAGGTATTTTTAAATTCCATGACTAGTACCAATAGCTCTCAGAGGCTTCCTCGTCTACCTAAAAGAATTCTCTTCACCACTTCGATAGATCGGTCCTTCAATCACAAATGTGGAAAACATAATCGTTAAAGGCATAGGAAAATCAGGGAGACTGAATATTCTTTTTATTTTTTGAATCCTCTCTTATTCTTTGACTAGAACCTATTAACCATAAATTATAAGTGTATTTAACATCCAAAACTCATGGAGGAAATCCTTAGGTTGATCAAATAGAATGTTTTCTAACGGTGAACCACCCACGGTCACACAATTAAAATCCATCAAAAAAATTATGGGTACTGCACTATCCAATCAATAAAACCAATAACCTAATAAAAACTAATCCAGTAGAAAAAATTACCACAAAGAAATACCAAAAATGCAAGGGGAACTAACTCAAACTTTTCCCAAAACATTTTTCAAATGAATCCACTAACCATTATTTCAAAACTTACTCATCGATAAGAACTAAAACATGAAAATTAATTCAATAAATAAGAGTTCACAAAGGAAAAAAACCTCATAATAAAGATTCCCAAATCAGAAGTAGACACGCTAAAAAACTACTAGTTATCAAAACATCATATCTTATATTTTAAGAACTTTTGAAAATAAAACAATCTTGGTTGGTTCCACAGTCACCAATGGTATTCCATAGAGACTCACACATGAATATTCTCATGAAAACCCAGGAACTCAGACACTTTTGCACACATATCTATACTTGTGGTCACTCATGGAAATACCAATGGTCAAAACAAAACCTTTCCACTTCCAAAAACAAGAAAAAAATTCAAACCACACTTTGAACTTCTCAATTTATTTATCATGTCAAAATTTATAAAATATTTCAAAATTTAACTCACCACTAAGTCATAAATCACATTCAAATCCCACGCACTGCATCATTCATCATTTCTCTAAATAAAATCCAATGGATCCCATTAAAAAAATCTACTTAATATCATTAGTAACACATTTATTCTAATTTAAAATAATATTCCAATACCCTCTTGAAAATAATTTTTTTTTCAAAAAACCCAATTTTGATAAGACCTATGTTTTGATTAAAACCCCTTAATTCTCAATAAAATCATTCGCACTTTACCTAATTTTGTTTTACAAAAACCCACTTTTCTAAATGTCCCTTCAAAATTATGTTGATCATCCATTTTTCCACATCACAAAACCAAACAATTAACACATTAAATCTAGTTTTAACTATTCTAAAATAAGGGTTTTCAAAATAATTTTCAATACACAATAATACACAAAATAGTTAACAAGGGGAAACTAGTGTCAATGGATGAATGGGACATATGGATGACAGCTATATGTAAATACACCATCATCACAACAAGAATTCTAAGACCATGTACCTAGCCACACATGGCTTTTTAGTCTATTCGTTCTCCCTAATACAGTTATCCCAACTCCCTTTTCTATATCCCAAACATAAAATTAACCATAAAAAACAAATAATCCAAAAAAATGCAAATTACTCTTGAAAATCATTGTTTGAAAAAAAAATTGTTGTCTAGACCCCCCCCCCCAAGAACTTGAAACCATGTTCCAACATACATACTCCACCTTCCTTGACATACCAAATAACATATGTCACTCTACATGCTAAGTCCTCTAAAGAACCAGCCAGCTCTGATACCATTTTGTCATGAACTAGGCCGAGATTCCATCCAACCCAACACTTGACCCAGTCCAAGACTTGTCCCAGTCCAAGACTTGTCCCAAAGGTCATTCCTAATCCCCACGGGCTGAAAAAAAGTTCATGGTCATCATAATATTCTTTTGGAGAGATTTCACCCATCTACATAATTATAAACAACCTACGATAATGGATAACACAATAACAAATAACCATAACCAAAAGGGGTAAAAAAATTCAGATTCACTATTTTAAAACGTAAACTAATAACAAAAGTAAAGCAATGAAATGGGGAACTAAAAACCATCCCAAAACCTCCACACAACTAGAGGGGGATCACCCTCGAACAACCACCACTAAGACTATAAGATTTGGAACTCTAGCAATCAGAACCACCATCACCATCATGATACATCTTGTATTTACATGGTTCATAAAAAAATCATACATACACACAAAGGTGTGTGCAGGGTGTGAGAAAAACACTATTAGGATACCACCAAAATAAAATATTACATGTTATAACATTAAAAGGCAAATTATCATGCATATTTATATAAAATACATTGAAAAATTTTAAAGAAAATATTTTATGAAAATCCATTTTCCAGAAGAAACATCAAAGTAGAACCATTTATCTTCAAAATTGGTTCAAAAGGAAATATACACAAGGTATACCATATTAAGGAGGATGGAACCATGTCACAAAAAAATCATGTCACAATAGATCACCTTCAGTAAATCCTTAAGAGTAACTAGAAAAAGTACAACTCTAAAAACCTTGTTCCTTGGTGGAACATGTAATAGAAATTACAACCCACAATGTCCTTATTCATGTTCCACTAGAGAGGAATCTATCCAAAATTATAGTGGTCTCCAATAAAAAACATAGTTTATTTAGTGTTTTAATCATCAATTTTCCTATGGGAATTTGGGTCTTTCAACTTTTGAATCACTAGTGTACTAGTTCTAGTTTTCCCACCTAGGTACCCAATATTCCATTTGTGGTTGATTTCACATGTCACAAAATTTATCACATTCACATACACATTCCAAAAATTATAAACAAACTCGTAAATCACATATTTCACAAACCATCACATGGAAACCACCATTTTCCATAAACAAACCACTTTAAATTTTACACACAACAAAACCATTTGATTACACATTTTACCCCCACTTTCAAAATCATTAAATCCCACTTGTAAACATTATATGAAAATAACATAGTCAATTCTACCTTGTTTATGGACCAAAACCCTTTCAAATATACACATAAACCAATTTCACTTTAAAAAATGCTTCCCATAATTTAAACAATTCACAATTCAAATTAAAGGTGCACAAAAAAAATCCATCATTATATAAAAATCCAATTCTTTTGAGAAACTCACTTTCAAAACATTTTCACCTCATGTTCATTTGAAAACACACTTTTCACCATTTAGAATATGATGAAACACTTCCACGGAGATCCAAAATAAGTCACAATAATATAAACATTTTTATTTATAAAATTAAATTCCATCACATAATAATACCAAATCCTTACAAAACATATTTCACAGTACACAAATAAATCATAGAGCACAAATAATTAACCAAGAAAGGATATAAAATCATCTACAAATGTTCGATCATGGAAACTCTTACCTCACACTTTGAAACATCCATACATTGGTGTGAAACCACAAATGCAACACCAAAAGACCCTAATAAGGAAATATTGAACAAAAAATATCAAAATATTACTCAAAAAAAAAGGTAAAATCCTCCTTAGGTTATATAACTCACTGAATAATAACAACGCAAATAGGGAGGAGAAGAAATCCTAAAAGAAAGAAGAAACCATGGGAGAAAACACTTACATGATGATTCCTTGATAAATCCGCATAAAACACAAAAAAATAAGGGAGTATAAGGGAGACAAGAGAGATATCGAGAGGTGCCTAGGGATGGAGAGCTTGGATGGGGACAACAAGGGAGGATTTGGGGTTAAATCATTGGAGGATAGAAAGTTAATTTTCAAATTTTTAATGACCAAGATATTTCACATAGTTTTCCAAAATGTGTGACAACCATGCCATCCTAACTATCCTAGAAGGGAAATGCCTCATGGTTATCCCACATGTTTTGAAAATCATGTGCAAATTTTTATGTTCATCTGTGCCCAAAAATGTCACTTGGCCCCAAAAATTCTTGGGTAAAGGCGCGTGGTTTTCCAAACCATGCGCCAACCATGTGCCACATTCTATTAACCCAAATAATAAAACTTTTCACTAGAAACTACTTGTAAAACATAAGGAATAACCACAGAATCAAAACTAAATAAAATAAACCATCAAAATTTAAACTCTTTCACACTCAGAAGTCAAAAGGAAAACTGAGATCAAAACGTAATCCAGAACAAAGGGGTAAACAAAAAAAACCTTGTGTGACATTTGATAAGCATGGATCTAGAAATCATGGAAGAATGATATAAATCTAATATTTCTCAAATGATTGTTCAAAAATCTATACAACATAATATTAAGGAGGAGTAGAAGGAAGATATTGAGATGAAATGGAAGGTGATATATTTTCTTGAGTCCAACATTGATTGTGATAGAATAATAAGGTTCAAGAAACATGTATGTGTCCCTCCCATGCAATATTTATTGAAGGGTATAATGGGTGTGGCTCATATTTCATCATTATGTATTCATCATATCAGAAAAAATATGTATATGGACCTAAAATATTATTTCTGGTGGGATGGAATTAAAAGAGTTATTTCATAATATGTTTCTCGGTGTTTAGTTTGTTTAAAAGATAAGGATGAGATACAATAATCTAAGGGGATATTACAAACATTACTTATATAAGAATGGAAATGGGAAAACATAACCATGTATTTTGTTGTTGGGATCCCTGTAACATCTAAAGTGCATAATGCAATATGTATTGTAGTCAATGACTATATGAACTTGGCACAATTAATTGATATCGGAAAATATTTCTCTCTTGATCAGATTTCTATAATATATATTAAGTGTTAATATTTAATGGAGTTCCACCATCCATTTAATATGATTGGGATTCAAGGATTACATCATAGTTCTGGAGAAGTTGTTAGTATACTCTAGATATAGAGTTATGTTTTAGTACTGCATACCATACTCAGATAGATGGTCAGTCTGAGAGAACCATTAAAACTCTATAATTGATATTGAGATCCTTATCTATGGATTTCATGGGAGGTCGGTATCAACACCTTTCATTGGTAAAATTTTCTTACTAAAATATTTTTCATTCCAACATTCAGATGCCTCCATATGAAGACCTATATAGTAAGATGTGAAAAACTCCAACATGATATAATGATGTAATGGAACAAAATTTATTGGGACCTGATCAAGTTGAGGAAATTTTATATAAGGTTAGATCCATTCAATATCACATTCGAGCAGCTCAGAGTCGAAAAAATGTATTCTTAAAATATTAAGAAAGATATAAAATCTGAAGTGGGTGAAAATGTATTCTTATTAATATATCCACATAATATAGTGATGGTGTTTGGAAGGAAGGGAAATATAATCCCTATGTATATCAATAATTTTAAAAAAAATATTATATTCGGACATTATCTTATTGATTGAATATTACACAAAATCTCTCTCTAGTTAATTTTTTGTTCCACATATCTCTCTTAAGTAAGTACATACCTTATCTATCACATTTACTAAACTCATAGATCATAAATTTGGAGAAAGATATTTCTTATAAATAACAATTACTAGAGATTCTGGATCAAGGAGAGAATTATCTATGAAACAAGACCACTCTCTTGATTAAAATTTTGTCGAAGCCCCGCCAATTTAAAGAAGATATACTGGAAGCTGAGGATGTGATAGGAAGAGGGATCATAAAATGTTTGTATCCAAGTGTTGAATTTATTGGAATAAATTTACGTTAAAGGGGGTAAAATATAACACAATAATATTGTTATTAAATATTTCTCTTTATATAGTTTTATTTATTGGATAGCTTGTGTTGCACACAACATCGAGTTTAAATAAGTCGTGTAATATTACTATAATATTATGTGTTCATTAGATTATATTCATTTTATTGTTAGGATATAATACTAATAACTAAATTATGAAAATAAAAATATAGACCATTCATTTATAATATTATTTCACTAGTTATCAAATGATTATAATTTAAAACAAAATGCTATTTTTTTTAAAAAAAAGTGGAGTTTTTATGATAAATTATTTTCAATTATCAATGAATTAATGTTGGTGAATGATATTAATAAAATTAATATATTATTTACTTGAAAAAATGTTTTAAGCATTACATAGATATTTTTTCTAATCTTAGGATAGGAATAAATCTAGTTTTATGCTAAAAATGTATTTTTCCTAAAAATGAAATTTTTCATACATTTTGATAACTTAATTGAAAAATAACTTCATCCATTTAAAGGTACTGAATTTGATAAAATGAATTATATATTTATAATCTTAAAGTTAAAATTTGGTAATTATGCACTTTTAAGTTTTAGTCAATATGAATTGTAACTATCATAAAATTTATTACCTTAATAAAGGGTAAATAGATTAATATGGATTAAAAATAAGTGATAAGACCATACCATTTCATACTATTTCTTACTATATGAATTCAATATTCCCTTAAAAATAATTTTATAAATAGATTTATTTAATGTATTATTTTCCATGAAAATGACTTAGATGTTATTAAAATCAATGAAAGTGAAAAAATGTCACACTATTATTTTTTATAAGAATAATAATTTATATATGGGGATATATCGAAAATATTCACATGTATAAATATTATTTAGAAACACAAAATAACAATATTAATCCTGGAATTTTTTTTATCATTTTTAGGAGTTAATTAATTACCTTAAATTCTTACACAACACTGATAAAGTAATTTTCAATTAATATAAAAATAAAAATAAATTGATATAAAAAATATTAAGAGTAAAATAATTAAAGTTATTTATGTTCCTCAACGAATTCTATAGACATACTTGACATTTAGGGGATATAATAAAATATTTTTTTGATATATACCAATTTCTTGGATTCTTTTAAAATTCAAAGTACTAAATATTATCAAAATTCACAATAATGATTTTTTATGAGTTTTATATTTTATTAAATTATTTAAAAATAATAAAATACGTAAAAAATTCCAATTAATTATGATATTATCTGAAATTTCAGAAAAAGACATTTATGATCCAATTAACACAATGTATTTAAAAATTACAACATTTAAATTTTAAAAAAATATCATAGTTAAAATTAAATTAGCTTGAGGAAGGGATAATTAAAATGATAAAGTTTAAAACAACACCAAAAAAAATCTAAATTTTTTTTATATTACATATTTATATTTTCTTATATTTGAATACATTTCCATTTTATGGTATTTGGATAGAAAATTAATTTATTATAGTTTAATATTTTGTGAAATTTCAAAAGTGCCCATGACCTTAATTATAAAAGGGAACCTCCTCCCTCAGTTCATTAATCCACTTTGAGCCTTATATCTCAACCATAATCAAAAAATTTCTATTATACATATCCATATACACATTATATAGGTTCTATATCTCTCAAAATACAATCCATATTTCCTTTTATTATAGATCCAAAGGAGACATTTCAGAGAAGCGATGATCTCTCTAAATAATCACATTCTTTTTATAAGTTTTACTAATTCCACTAAATCTATGATTTTTATCATATATTATTAACATCATAATAAAAAATATTCTTAAATATTATAATTTTTATGAAAACACTATTATACAGCCTCTATCCAATCATATAAAAAGTTAAAGTGCCATTTGTGCGTACGTACGGCTTACCATCATCACATAAATATACAAATCATTTTTCATCACCATATTATATGGATGGGTATTATGATGGGTGTAATGAATATATTATATATATATATTATAATTATTATTATGTATATATTAATTATTATTTACCATTATTTCATTCTATAACGTGAAAAATAAAACATCGCTCATGCATACATATGGCCAACCATCACCATGAATGATGTATTTCATTTTTATATTCATAATTTATATGAATTATTATAAATATTTATATTATTGTTATATATTATTTATATAATATGATTAAAATTTTTCAAATTATGATTCCAAGATCAAATTTAAGGACGAAGACATCTAAATCAAAACATGCTTGGAAAACGAAGCAGTTATCACCCGGAACATTAATTTAAATTAATAATTATTTATAAATAGGTGATAAGATGTTATAATTAAATAATACATGTAATTATATATTTTAGTTTATGGAATAAATTTATAATAATTCTTTATTTATTATACATGATTTTTGAACATGAACAAGGAAAGACAATACATGAGGTATGAGATTTCTTAACTCAATTTATTTGGTGAAACTTCTACTTCATTGATTATATAAAGCTAGGATTATTTGTGAAAATAATTTTTATTATCATATGATGTATTTACAATTTTTTTTATTTACAAAAAATAAAATTAATTGATTCATTTTTTAACTCTAATGATATGATCTCTGTAAGGGACTTTGTCTCAATTTTCAATTGTTCAGGCATATTTTGATGTAATGCACCTATATTATTTTTTGAGGGGTATATAACTCTAAATAGACATGTTATATAAATAATTTATTTTTTTATGATATTTAATGTTTTTTAAAATTATATTCCTTCATTGAATATATTATTCAACTGATTACAAAGGGTTAATGGTTTATTTCACAATCTAATTGTTATTTGAGATTATTTATATTTAAGTATTTGTTAGGGAATACTTCTCTTCCATGAACATGTTTTCTAAAAAACATTTCAAAATGGATTTGACTATTCTTCTATGAATTTTTAAATTCATATTTATTCATTTATAGATATTATAAAAAATGGTTTGAAATGAATATATTTATTATTTTTCAAGCAAGATACTTTGTGACTTTTTTGAGAAAAATACAAAAAGAATCTTTTTTTAATTAATGTGGAATGGTCAAATATTCCCACCTTCATGGAACCATAATTATTTGAATCTTCTTATACAATCTTAAAAGTTTCTTTTTAAAGAAAACTTTTCCTTTTCAATTTCATAGTTTTTAAAAAAAATGTTTTCAAAATTAAAAGGACTCTTTCCCCAAGTATTATTTCAAGTGATATTTTATTGTAATTTTTTATATAAGAAAACAGTTTTTGATGTCACTTATGCTTTCCTAGGGATATTATCGAAGGATAACATCATTATTCATTCTCGGTATGGATCATTTATATGATGGAATGATTTTTATTAATTCCATTTCTTTTCCATGGGTTATAAAATGATGAAATGTTTATAAAACCCATTTATTTTCATGGGTTATTATATGATTAATGATTTATGGTCTTGTGGTGAACATACGTATGGTTTTCATTATGTAGAATATGGGACCTATAGCTCCCTATAATTTATTGGGTAAATATTTATATTTCATTAGATAAACTGCACTAAAATTGGGAAGAGAGTCTTGTTTCGTAAGATAGGGAGGGAATTGGAAGTAAAATCAGTTTAGTAAGATAGGGCTGAAACGGGGAGTGAAACTAGTTAATTATGTGATTTTTTCCACTATGATGGTCTTGTAAATCATCTTTGACCAATATCGAAATGGTTTTCCAAACTTATTTTTATGCTACAAATTCCATGACATATGGCAATGTTATTCTATCATGGATCATGTTATTTGATTTCCTTATTATTCATGTCCTATGAACTACCAAGACTTATTCCACCATTCACGATTATAATCTTTGATATGCTGGGTATAATTTTCCAAATATTATGTTCATGTTATTAAACCCTTATCCACAAATTAGCCATATGAAATCATTTTTATCTCCCTATTTTACTCTTATTGAGTATCTTAGCTCACCCTTAATTATGATTCTCTTCCCTGTGATATGAATACAAATATGAACTCTGATATGTCAAAAATGTGTTCTAGTTATGAATGAATAAGTGGAAGATGATTTAGATGTTTATGTAATAAGTTTTTTATGTTTTTAGGATTTCAAATACACTAAACCCATTTAGCTTTGGCATTTATTTGTTATGTTATGTATTGATTATTAATCTATAATGATTCAATATCTATATATGAAATGTATGATCCATTATAGATTGTATTATAGCAAGTTTCAGATAACCTTTGAAAACTAGGATGTGAAAACCTTAGTATGAACTTGAATGATAATTATAAGTATATGTTATAATCCTAAATTTTGTTAATGATCATAAATAACCTATTATTAAACCAAATATGTCAATGATAGAAATATTATAAGTAAATACCATTTATTATGTGGGTTTCCCACTATTTTTTGTGTTTCTCACACTATGAATTTTGGTTTTAGTCAATGAATGGAACCCAAAAGAACTAATTTAATATTGAATGCGATTAGAAATGAAATAATCAGCTTAATAAGAATCCAAATTTTATGTTGGTAGTGTTGAAGAATCTAATTTCTATGATCACAAAACATTCTCAAGATTTGAATCATACTAGACATACAAATACAAAAAGATGGGAACAACATTCTGTTGAGTCCTTAATGAGGAAATGTCCACCTTATTTCATTTGGGCTTCTAGTCCACTAGTGATTTTTCATTGGATCAGTACCACTGAAAAGATATTTTTGGTTTTCCAATGTTCGGATCATGAGAATTTCATTTTTATTGTCTTTAATTTGGAAGGAAAAACAGATCAACTATGGAATCTTATCCAGAATTTTAGGTAGTGGGATGAAATTAAATCCATGGAAAGGGTTGATTTCAAGAGATTATATTTAAATTTTCACATTTCTCATTTTATTCAAATAAAAATAGAGCATGTTTTCCTCGAGTTGAATTATAATGAATATGTTTCAGCCTATGAAAGACATTTTACAAGACATGTGATGTACGCTTTTTGAATTTTCATCCAACTTAAAATTAAGGTTGATTGAGTATTTCATGGTTTAAATCCATATATCTAAAGGGTGTTATCCATAAGATACTTTAGTAGATAGGAATAAATCGAATGATGTATTTAACTTTATTCTCAACATGTGGAAAGAAACATGGACGAAATATTTTTAAGGGGATTAGTAAATGTTTTACATGTGGTAAAGAAGGTCATTGGGAATTGACATTTGAAGTGATAGGAAAAAAGTTATCTAATAATGTGAATAGAGATAACGATGCACATAACTCACCCCTCCCCCACTTAAATTATTCAAGGGTAAGGAAATGGTAATTATCATACCAACACCTAAATCTAGAGGTTAACAATGATAATCACAGTCAATAACCTCTTAAGGCTAAACTCAAAGGAAAATCTCATGTGATCATTATTGAAAATTTTGATTATGAAAAAAAAGTGTTGAAAGGTACACTTATCAACTAGTCTAAAATAGATAATGTGTTATTTTATTCTGGATCCATAAATTTTTTAATTATAAATAATTTTTTAATGGTTTCACCATATCACCAAAATAATTATAAGTTGAGTTAGTTGTGAAAAATCCTAATGGAACAATAATTGCATCTCAAGTTTATAATTCTTCTCCAATCGATGTTTGTTGGGAATTAATTCTTATGGATATTATAATCCTTTATATTAATTTTATTTGATTCTTACCATGGATTGTATTTCTCTATATAGATCTCGTATCAATTTCAAAGTATGAGAAGTCACATTCCATATTATAAATTAACATTTGATTATATATCGATTTAATGATGAATATGAAATTACAATAGAAATTACTTCCATATTATGGGTCTTAATAATTATAAATGAAGATTATCTATGTCATATGGTTGGGAATAAACTTGACATTACATACCCCTATATTGTACATGATCATATTTATGTTTTTATTTAATAATTACAAGGTCTTCCACTGAATCAAGAATTTTTATTTTCAATAGAACTGACACCTAGTTACATGAATATTTCAAATAATTATTACAGAATAGCCCCAATTGAGTTATAGTAATTGGAGATGTAACTCCAAGAGAATCATGATAACAGATTCATGCACCCTAGTTGTAACACCCCAGGTAAATAATGAATAGACATTTTCATATTTATCTATATTTTTGAATAAAGTATTAATATTACTTTAAAGGGTTTCTATGTTCGATAGCGTACCCGATACACAACAAAGAGTTTCATTGAAATCTTACATTGCACTCTAATAAAAAAATAATATTATTTTAAATGGTAGTTAACATGTAGCCGTTGTAATGGTGGAAATGGATAGAAATAACTAAAATATTATTATATGTGTTTTTAAATGTTTTTACATTTACCCAATAAAAGATAAAGGCTTAAAATACGGAAAGAGTTCAATTTTAGGCATATATACCCTAGTTTTCACTAAGGGTTCACTTATCACCTTTTGACGGCGAACCGTCATTAAATATAGTTTTGATTACTCGTATACTTTATTTTGGACCAAATATAACTCTTCTTTAGAATCGGGACATCAAAATTTACTTTGTGTAATTTTTTGGTACCTTTCTGATAAAGTTCATTTTTTAATGAATAGTGTAAAATGTTGTATTTTAATTCAAAACCTCTTTTTAATATAATTTATTTATATGAATAGATTATCTTTTGAATTGGTTTTTAAGTGAAATTAGAATATATTTTTACCATTTAATCCAATAGTGGTCTTTAGAATTAATTTCACTTTGAAATCGGACTTAAACTAGTGTCAATCTTTTGATACTTATTGTTTCACAAAAACACGCTATTTGTCATGACAGCGGGAATTAATTATTAAATTAATTAATTTGACTTATATGTTTTGAATTTTTTAAAATAGACTTCATTTTTGAATTCGGAATATCAAATATATCTTAGGGTGAATTTTTGGTAATTTTCTGAAAAACTTCAATTTTTGATGAATAGTGAAACCACTAAGTGGTAATCAAGCAAACTGATTTTTTCAGTTAAATGAAAGTTTACCACTAATGTGTTTTGAATTTCAAAAATTCGACATACATGGTTGTCATTAAGAAGTAAAATGTGGTTCAATGAGATTAAAATAATTTTTTGGTGAATAGTAACTTATTAAGTTCTTAATCGCGATTAGTGGTAATTAGGGGAGTTTAAGGTATAAATAATGCTTTAATAATATGAAATGACCTAGACACATGTCCCAAACTTCTTGGTTGTGTCATGGCCGACCAAGACAAGCCATGGGTCAACTTGGGGACTCCATGGAGACACTTTGGTTGGGAAATGACATAAATAACTTTTTATTAAATGTTAAAGTAAAAATGACACAAACATAATATATTTTACAAAAACAATTTTTACATGGGGTTATGAAGATCAGATTTTTGATTATAAATATTCATTGGAAAGATAAAACGATTTACTATATCATAGTATTTTTTTATAATTTTTAGACATTAAATAAATTAAATTATTTATGACATAATAATGATGCAGCGATGACATCATTATTTGGCGATTTAAATAAAATGGAAAGATAATGTAAACTCTATGAACTACACATGGCCAAAACCAATTGGATGAGTGTATTTCGAAGCCTTATCACCTTATCCACTAATTATATCAATTTGGGACCTTTTAAAACCGAAACACATTTTCAAATAAATTAATATTTCTTTGCTTTCCAAAAGTGCCCCTCCTCTCCTCTTATAAAAGGCCCCCACCTCCACCTTATTTCACACACTTCTAAAGCCTTTGGCTCGGCCAAACCCTGCCCATTTACTCTCTCCACATATCTCTCCACATCCTAGAGGATTCCATTTGGGCAGAATCCTTTCAAAGGAAGCCTTTAGGCTCAAATCAAAAGGGAGTTACACTTTTGAAGGTAATTCATTCTCTCTTGTTCATTTGTTTTATTTTGCTCCTCCAACCCTCTAAACTCTTTTTATTTACTTCTTTTGTAACAACACCAGTATCATAAATATACTAGGATGTTGTTATAAGATTTATTTGAGCTACACTCTCACACAACTACATCAAATGGTTAAAGAACATACGGTTTCCGTGGATGGCGAAATTCTGCCTCCCGAAACGATGATTGTTCAATACTCATTTAACACCTTCAAAGGTGGCCATTATGATGTCACTATTTTTATATATGATATGTAATATGTTTATGTTTTACTTATGCTTCTGTATTTTTCATTTGTGTCTTACCTTTATGGCTTCCATTATGGGTATACGCGATATCTTCATTTAAGGAAGTGCGGACTACCGCCCCCTCAAAGCGATGTGATTCGTTAATGCCATATGTGGGACGTGTAAAGGATGTATTTAAAGTTATTATATATGATTTTATAATGGAATTATAATATACCTCTATAGCATTATTATTTCTTTCCATTAAAGTATTAGATAGAAATGAAAGTAGCGTTCATGCGTACGTACGGCTTACCGTCTCCATGAACGGTGCATTTCATTTCTTATCCCCAAATGTAATGTACTATTAAAAGTACATGTATATAATGAATATATATAATTAATGATATATCTAAATGATGAATATAATTCTGGAATTAAAATACACATACCTCTCATTTAGTTTTAATTCCATTAATATGACAAAGAAATGAAAGTAGCGTTCATGCGTACGTACGGCTTACCGTCTCCATGAACGGTGCATTTCATATCTTACCTCTAAATGATTATGTAATAATATAAATACATGTATATGCTGGATATATATGATATACATGATATCCAAATCAGGAATGTCATTCTGGATATAAAGAACCTTTGACCACACGAACAACATGTAATTGTAAGAAGTCCACTTTCGACTTAAGAACCAAATATCGACAAAACAAACATTATTAACTTAAATGGTTACATAATGTTTATAACATGGAAATAAGTGATATAAAAGGAATAATTAACATTAAAATGTTCTCAATCAAGTAGAAATTAACTCAAGTTTACTATTCAGGACGTTAAAGAACGATCGAGTCAAGTCGGATACGAGGTAAGGGACTTCCTCTCAATCTCCTTTCATTGAGGCATATTTCGTTTTATACACAACTTTCTTTTATACGGTGTATAAATTCCTTTGACTTTTACTTTTGTACAAAAGGATTCTTTTTCTACGAAGCGCTTTACTAAATGAAAAAAAGGAATGTTTTTTTAACATACGCGGTGACAATGACCTTTTCCGCCGCCGTGAGTATTATTTGGTCTTTGGCTTTCTCAATAAGACGTAATGTTTTTAGAATAAAATAAATACCATATACTCTTTTATGTATTTTGGTATTGAAAATGGTTTTGAAAAAAGGATTATATTATGTCAATATATTTATGATATATTGTGATTGAAATGTGGAAATGTTATCATTCCTTTATATTGGTTTTATGTTTTATGATTTTATATTGGTACTTGGACATTTTAACGGGTGGTTACGTTATAAACCATATGACGGGTGGTGCCGTGAATACCAGGACGGGTGGTTACGTTATAACCTCCAATGCATTGGGTATGGAAGTCGGCCGTATGGCTATTCCATTAAGTATGTAGGGAAATTGTCCGTATGGCTATTCCATTAAGTGATATGTGTGGAAGTCGACCGTATGGTTATTCCATTTAAGTATGTTTATGTCCCAAGTTACCTTTATATATGTTATGTGTTATTTTTATGGGTTTTATGGTAATCCTTTGGTTACAAAAAGGTAAGTAATGATACTTTATTCAGTGATGAGTTTTTACTACTTCATGAAGGTGAAGTTATTACATTGATAGAGTATATATGGTTTACTTTATGTTTGAAAAACTTATAGTTTTCATTCTTTCTGTATCCATTACTGAGATTTTTATGCTCACCCCAAGTTTTTCGAAATGTTTTTCACAGGACTTAAAGTGGAATAAGGTCACGGATGAGATCAAGGGAATGTCATGCTATCTAAAACATGGAATCTAGACATCTTTCTTTTTAAGAGTTTTTATTTTATGGAAACTTAGTAGAAGTGTCTACTTTGTAATCTTTTAAGATGTAATAGTTATGTTCTAATTCTCTAAAACTCTAAACCTGAAAAGATCCTCAATGTGAATTATTCATTTAATTCAATATTAAGTAAGGTTTAAGGCCGGGGCCTTATAGTTGGTATCAGAGGTCGGTTTAGACAACTTTAGGGATTAGGAGTTCTTGTGAGACACATGATTAGTCCCTATATCTATTATTTCAGTTAAATCCTTATTTTATAACATTTTTTCTGGACAAGTAAAGTCAGTTACGAATGGAAGGAGAAGGATCTCAAACGACATTACTATCTCTTCCTGATGACATGCTTGCAATAATTATTGCAAAGTCATCTTCGGATGATTGTGAAACTTTTTCTAGCATACAAATCACTTGCAAGCAGTTGTTTGAGATATCAAACACCTCCTCTATACCTCGTTATCATCGTGGATCATGGGTTGTTTTTAGACAAATATTATTTTCACAATATTCTCATATTTTCAAGAAAGGTAAATATTATCAAGGTATTTTCGAATATTTTACCTTATCACAAGAATTTGAAGCATATTATGATTTTAAAAATGGTGTTGAGGAAGGATACCCTTGCGCAACCTATTTATATTTGCTTTTAAACTATAGTCTCACATCACATACTTATGGTATTTTAAAAGGACCAATAATAGAAAGTTTCAACTCAATTTCGGTCCGACAATTTTTTAGAAATCATGTTTTATCAGATGTTTTGGAATTATACGTCATACATGATTATTTTCCAAAACTATTTTTCTGTGAACACCCATATGACCCATGTTTTACGAGGTGTATTTGGATGGAGGAAGCAAATGATTTTGAAGGATCTCTAAATCATTGTCGTAATGCATGAGACTTCTACCTACGTGAACAAGATGACGATGAAACCGAGTGGATGCCATGATCAAGGTATGTCATTGTGAGTTTGTGTAAGAAACCTAGAAAGAGTTGAAAGTCAACATGACAAGTAAGTATGTTTCATTAAGATCAAAAATAAATTCCTCAATGAAAAGTAACCTAAAAGAAAAATGTTGTCTATTAACTTTTCCTATTGGGGAATCAAATACCGTTTAACCCATCACAAGTTTGTGATTTTCTTGTGGTTAACTTTCTCCTAAACATGTTTTCTATCACTCTCCCTCGGAACATAACCCTTGGTTTTTTCCTCCATGTCCATATTTTCATACTTGGAATCCTAGTATGGGTTAACTCGGGTGACCTCTGTGCTTATCTTTCTTTATTTTAAAGTGATTGTTTTACCGACTCTTGTTCCGATGTGGGACTTTCAAGGATGTTTCCGAGCTCAATTTTTCAAAATTGCGAGGACACAATTCCCAAAAGGGGGGAAGGATGTAACACCCCAGGTAAATAATGAATAGACATTTTCATATTTATCTATATTTTTGAATAAAGTATTAATATTACTTTAAAGGGTTGCTATGTTCGATAGCGTACCCGATACACAACAAAGAGTTTCATTGAAATCTTACATTGCACTCTAATAAAAAATAATATTATTTTAAATGGTAGTTAACATGTAGCCGTTGTAATGGTGTAAATGGATAGAAATAACTAAAATATTATTATATGTGTTTTTAAATGTTTTTACATTTACCCAATAAAAGATAAAGGCTTAAAATACGGAAAGAGTTCAATTTTAGGCATATATACCCTAATTTTCACTAAGGGTTCACTTATCACCTTTTGACGGCGAACCGTTATTAAATATAGTTTTGATTACTCTTATACTTTATTTTGGACCAAATATAACTCTTCTTTATAATCGGGACATCAAAATTTACTTTGTGTAATTTTTTGGTACCTTTCTGATAAAGTTCATTTTTTAATGAATAGTGTAAAATGTTGTATTTTAATTCAAAACCTCTTTTTAATATAATTTATTTATATGAATAGATTATCTTTTGAATTGGTTTTGAAGTGAAATTAGAATATATTTTTACCATTTAATCCAATAGTGGTCGTTAGAATGAATTTCACTTTGAAATCGGACTTAAACTAGTGTCAATCTTTTGATACTTATTATTTCACAAAAACACGCTATTTGTCATGACAGCGGGAATTAATTATTAAATTAATTAATTTGACTTATATGTTTTTAATTTTGTAAAATAGACTTCATTTTTGAATTCGGAATATCAAATATAGCTTAGGGTGAATATTTGGTAATTTTCTGAAAAACTTCAATTTTTGATGAATAGTGAAACCACTAAGTGGTAATCAAGCAAACTGATTTTTCAGTTAAATGAAAGTTTACCACTAATGTGTTTTGAATTTCAAAAATCCGACATACATGGTTGTCATTAAGAAGTAAAATGTGGTTCAATGAGATTAAAATAATTTTTTGGTGAATAGTAACTTATTAAGTTCTTAATCGCGATTAGTGCTAATTAGGGTAGTTTAAGGTATAAATAATGCTTTAATAATATGAAATGACCTCGACACATGTCCCAACCTTATTGGTTGTGTCATGGCCGACCAAGACAAGCCATGGGTCAACTTGGGGACCCCATGGAGACACTTTGGTTGGGAAATGACATAAATAACTTTTTATTAAATGTTAAAGTAAAAATGACACAAACATAATATGTTTTAAAAAAACAATTTTTACATGGGGTTATGAAGATCATATTTTTGATTATAAATAGTAATTGGAAAGCTAAAAAGATTTCCTATATCATATTATTTTTTTTATAATTTTTATACATTAAATAAATTAAATTATTTATGACATAATAATGATGCAGCGATGACATCATTATTTGGAGATTTAAATAAAATGGAAAGATAATGTAAAATATATGAACTACACATGGCCAAAACCAATTGGATGAGTTTATTTCGAAGCCTTATCACCTTATCCACGAATTCTATCAATGTGGGACCTTTTAAAACTGAAACACATTTTCAAATAAATTAATATTTCTTTGCTTTCCAAAAGTGCCCCTCCTCTCCTCTTATAAAAGGCCCCCACCTCCACCTTATTTCACACACTTCTAAAGCCTTTGGCTCGGCCAACCCCTGCCCATTTACTCTCTACACATCCCTCTCCTCATCCTAGAGTATTCACTTTGGGAAGAATACTTTCAAAGGAAGCCTTTAGGCTCAAATCAAAAGGGAGTTACACTTTTGAAGGTAATTCATTCTCTCTTGTTCATTTGTTTTAATTTGCTCCTCCAACCCTCTAAACTCTTTTTATTTACTTCTTTTGTAACAACACCAGTATCTTCAATATACTAGGATGTTGTTATAAGATTTATTTGAGCTACACTCTCACACAACTACATCAAATGGTTAAAGAACATACGGTTTCCGTGGATGGCGAAATTCTGCCTCCCGAAACGATGATTGTTCAATACTCATTTAACACCTTCAAAGGTGGCCATTATGATGTCACTATTTTTATATATGATATGTAATATGTTTATGTTTTACTTATTCTTCTGTATTTTTCATTTGTGTCTTACCTTTATGGCTTCCATTATGGGTATACGCGATATCTTCATTTAAGGAAGTGCGGACTACCGCCCCCTCAAAGTGATGTGATTCGTTAATGACATATGTGGGACGTGTAAAGGATGTATTTAAAGTTATTATATATGATTTTATACTGGAATTATAATATACCTCTATATCATTATTATTTCTTTCCATTAAAGTATTAGATATAAATGAAAGTAGCGTTCATGCGTACGTACGGCTTACCGTCTCCATGAACGGTGCATTTCATTTCTTATCCCCAAATGTAATGTACTATTAAAAGTACATGTATATAATGGATATATATAATTAATGATATATCTCAATGATGAATATAATTCTGGAATTAAAATATACATACCTCTCATTTATTTTTAATTCCATTAATATGACAAAGAAATGAAAGTAGCGTTCATGCGTACATATGGCTTACCGTCTCCATGAACGGTGCATTTCATATCTTACCTCTAAATGATTATGTAATATTATAAATACATGTATATGCTGGATATATATGATATATATGATATCCAAATCAGGAATGTCATTCTGGATATAAAGAACCTTTGACCACACGAACAACATGTAATTGTAAGAAGTCCACTTTCGACTTAAGAACCAAATATCGACAAAACAAACATTATTAACTTAAATGGTTACATAATGTTTATAACATGGAAATAAGTGATATAAAAGGAATAATTAACTTTAAAAGGTTCTCAATCAAGTAGAAATTAACTCAAGTTTACTATTCAGGACGTTAAAGAACGATCGAGTCAAGTCGGATACGAGGTAAGGGACTTCGTCTCAATCTCCTTTCATTGAGGCATATTTCGTTTTATACACAACTTTCTTTTATACGGTGTATAAACTCCTTTGACTTTTACTTTTATACAAAAGGATTCTTTTTCTACGAAGCGCTTTACTAAATGACAAAAAGGAATGTTTTTTTAACGTACGCGGTGACAATGAACTTTTCCGCTGCCGTGAGTATTATTTGGTCTTTGGCTTTCTCAACAAGCCGTAATGTTATTAGAATAAAATAAATACCATATACTCTTTTATGTATTTTGGTATTGAAAATGGTTTTGAAAAAAGGATTATATTATGTCAATATATTTATGATATATTGTGATTAAAATGTGGAAATGTTATCATTCCTTTATATTGGTTTTATGTTTTATGATTTTATATTGGTACTTGGACATTTTAACGGGTGGTTACATTATAAACCATATGACGGGTGGTGCCGTGAATACCAGGACGGGTGGTTACGTTATAACCTCCAATGCATTGGGTATGGAAGTCAGCCGTATGGCTATTCCATTAAGTATGTATGGAAATTGGCCGTATGGCTATTCCATTAAGTGATATGTGTGGAAGTCAACCGTATGGTTATTCCACTTAAGTATGTTTATGTCCCAAGTTACCTTTATATATGTTATGTGTTCTTTTTATGGGTTTTATGGTAATCCTTTGGTTATAAAAAGGTAAGTAATGATACTTTATTCAGTGATGAGTTTTTACTACTTCATGAAGGTGAAGGTATTACATTGATAGAGTATATATGGTTTACTTGATGTTTGAAAAACTAACAGTTTTCATTCTTTCTGTATCCCTTACTGAGCTTTTTATGCTCACCCCAAGTTTTTCGAAATGTTTTTCACAGGACTTAAAGTGGAATAAGGTCAAGGATGAGATCAAGGGAATGTCATGCTATCAAAAACATGGAATCTATACATATTTCTTTTTAAGAGTTTTTATTTTATGGAAACTTAGTAGAAGTGTCTACTTTGTAATCTTTTAAGATGTAATAGTTATGTTCTAATTCTCTAAAACTCTAAACCGGAAAAGATCCTCAATGTGAATTATTCATTTAATTCAATATTAAGTAAGGTTTAAGGTCGGGGCCTTATACTAGTGGAGCACCTTTGGGTGCACATGTTCTGTTAATTAATAAGTAAGATTGATCAATGCGACTTTTCATAAATTATAAAGGAATTAATAATATTATAATCAAGAACAAGTATCATATTCCCTATATTGATAACTTACTTGATCAACCACATAAATATCAATACTTTTCCAAGATATATATTCATTATAGATGTCATAAATTGAGTTCAAAAAGGAAAATATACCTAATAAGGTATTCCATACAAGGTATGGACATAATGAATTTATAGTGATTATTTTTTGTCTTTATAATTCCCCTTATCTCTTTATGGATTTAATGTATACAGTCTTTAGAGACTATCTTGATAAGTTTTTTATAGTCTTTATAGATGATATTATTATATATTAAAATGAAAAGGAACAACCTAAAAATTACTTGAGATTTATGCTGAAGAAATGAAGAATGGAGCATCTTTATAAAAAAATTATTATGTGTGAATTTTGGAATACAAAATATTCATTTTTTGGTCACATAATCTCATGAAATTAAATATATAGTTATCAATCATAGATAGAATTTATCAAAAAATTGAACTAAACCACAAGGGTGACTATGATTTTATGTTTTCTTGGTTTGGATGGATATTATCAATGATTTTTGGAGAATTTCTCTAGACTATCCAATCCACTCAAAAAGTTAACTTGAAAGGGTGAAATGTTCCTTTGGATGAATGAATGTGAAGAAAATTTTAATTAACTAAAGAGAATATTAGTATGTGCATTATTCTTAAATTACTATGTATTGGCGAAGTGTGGGTAATCTATTTTGATGCATATAAAAGGGGATTGGGATTAATTATCATGCAAAATGACATTGTTATAGCTTATGCCTCATGAAAATGAAGGTTCATGGGAAACATTACCCAACTCATGATTTGGTGTTAACTAGGGGAATATTTTCAGTAAAGATATACAAGCATTAAATTTATGGAAAAAAATGTGATATATGTATTGATAATAAAATTTTAAATTATATATTCAAATATAATTTATTTAATATGCTCCAAAGAAAATGGTTGGATTTTATTAAAGATTATGACTTGTAAATACAATATAGCCCAAGGAATTCGAACAAGGTGGCGAATGATTTGATTCAAAAGAACCACGCTATCCTATCTATTATTATTATTGTAAAAGACTCAATATTTGAATATTTTCAAAGGATGGATGTGAAAATAATGATGGAAGGGTAGAAATACTATCTCTCTCAAATAAATGTTCAACTTTTTATACAAGTGCTGATTACGGAGGCATTTAAAGAAGTTATAGATCTAAAAAATAAAGAGAGAAATTTTTATGAGTTAAATATTTATTATGATATGATAATAACGTTCGATAACTATGTTTGGGTCCCTCCCATACTATATATAAAGAATGATTTTTTCGATGACTCTCATTTTTCATATTTCTCTATTTATCTTGGAAGCACAAAGTTGTATAGAAACTAGAAAGAGTATTTGCAGTGGTATGGCATGAAAAAAAGATATTGTAGAGTATGTTTCTTGGTTATTAGTTCATGAGAAATTTTAAGTTGATAAATATAAGTATATAGGGATGTTACAATCCTTACAGATACAAAAAATTGAAATGGGACAACATCACGATATATTTTTCACTAGACTCCACATAATATCTAAACAGAATAATGATATATGGGTTGTATTTGATATACATCAAAGTTGTAAAAATTCATTGATATTAGTGAATATTTATATATTTATCACATTTCCAAAATATATATTAAGTAATTTTTAAGATTTCATGGAGTTATACCTTCCTATATATATGATCAGGATCTGAGGATTTCCTTCAATTTCTAGAAAATTCATTAATAGAATCTGGATAGAGGGTTATTTTTCAGAAATATTTATCAACCATAGTAAAATGGTCATTCTAAGAGAACTATTCAAACCCTAGAATGTATTTTGAAGTCTTTCTCTACATATTTCAATGGAGGTTGTGATCAACACCTTCCACCTGTAGAATTTTCTTTTGAAAATAGTTTTCACTCCATCATTCAGATGGATGCTTAAAAATTAATATATGGTAAAAAGTGATGAAATACAACATGTTGTAATGACCTTAGAAAAATAATGTTATTGAGACCAAATATAGTTGATTAAATATAGGATAGGGATATATTCATTCAAAATCACATAAGAGCATAACATAGTCTGGAAAAAAGTTATGCTAGCAACCATAAAAAACCTCTATAGTTTTATGGGGGTGACCTGGTATTCTTATTAATATCTACATGGAAGAGAGTGATTTTATTTGGAAATAATATAAATATAATCTATTGGTATATCAACCCTTTGGAAATTATTTATCTTGTTAGGATAGTATCTTATCAATTAAAATTTCCACTAAATCATTATCTAGTTCAGGATGTGTTCCATGTATCTCTCCTGACGAAGTACATAATTGATCCTTGACATTAACTAAACAAAAATATCATATCATAGAATCACGATCTTTCTTGTAGTGAAAAATCAGTAGATATTCTGTATCATAGTGATTAAGTTCTATGAAATAAGACTACTCTTCTAATTAATGTTTTAAGGGAACCCCCAATTTGAGTAAGCTATGTGGGAACTAAAGTATGTGATGAGGCATTTGAATCCTTATTAATTTTTATGTGATTGATAAATTTCATTAATGGAATTCATTTTAAGTGATGTATAATGTTACACCCCGATTTTTTATTAAATATTTTACATTAAATAATTTTATTTTTTAGATTGCATGTGTTTCATTCAACATCGTGTTTAAATGAATCATGTAATATTATTAAAATATTATATGTATATTATCTCCTTGATGTTTTATTAGTGTGAAGGAATAGTAATAACTAAATTATGAAACAATATATGTTATATTCATTTATAAATTGAATTCATTATTTATCAAATGATTATAATTTTAAACAAAAAAATAAATTTAAAAACAAAAATGTAGTTTTTTACATGTTTCATTATGTGTACAATTAATTAATCTTGGTTAATGATTTTAATGAAATTTATATATTATTTAATTAAGAAAATATTTTAAACATTCAACAAATATTTTTCTAAGGTTGGGATAAGAATAAATATATTTTTACTCTTAAAAATGTATTTTCCCTAAAAAATTGTATTTTATAAAATTTCCTGCACTTAATTTAAAATTAAATTTTACCATTTATATGTATTGAATTAGATAAAATTAATTAAATATTTTTATCATGAATTTTAATTTTATAAATTAATCTGTTTTTATTTTTTATCTATTTTAATAGTATCTATGGTAAAATATATTACCTCAATAAAGGGTAAAAGGGGTTAATCTAGATTAAATATAAGTGATAAGGCCATAAAGTTTCTTCTTATTTCTCATAGGATTAATTTAATTACACCCATAACACCTAAGGTACTAAATTAATTTATTTAATGGAATATTTTCCATGATAATGACATAGATATTATTAAAATCAAAGGAAGTGACAAAATGTCACACTCTTATTTTTGATAAGAATAACATTTTTAATATGTGGTTATCTATATGATATGCTTGTGTATAAAAATTATTTGGAATGATAAAGTATATATATTCATAATTAAATTTTATTTATGATTTTTCTTTTTTTTATTCAATATAGAATGAATTGGTGGGGTATTTGGATGGCAGCTCTCGAGGTCCCTTTGGGCGAAAACCCTAAACCAGGTGAGGAGGTTGAGAAATTCAAGAGGAAGGAGGTCGGTGAGATTTTTGATGAAGATCAAATCGGACACTTGGATCTCTTTAGTCTATGTGCGAAACGGAAATCTGAGATATCGAAACATGCCTCTATCCATGGGAAGAGTTTTTCGGATGTGGAAAAAGAGGTTGGAGGCTTCTCATTCATGGGATGTGAAGTGGGTAGTTCTGGAAGAATTATTTGAAAGGGTCAAATTGTGCATGTATCGGCGAATCAAGTCGTTGTTGAAGAGAGGGTAAAATTGTGTAAGTTCTCAATCATAGCTCGTGTTTTGGTTCCAAAAGGTGTGAGGCCATGAAAATTTCATGATCTTACAGGTAGATTGGTGAAAATTTGGGGCTTTAGTGATGGGAAGGTGATGGCCATGGGGCATGGGTTTTACCATGTCATTTTCACCTCTAATGAATGTAAAAGGTGTGCATGGAGTGTGGGATCTGTCCCCTTACATCCTGGCTTTCTCCGAATTCATGAATGGGATCGTAACTTCGATCCATGTTCAGTCAGGAACACCTTTTCTCAGGTATGGATCTTTATTCATAAACTAGGTTGGCTCTATTGGATCCCTCAAATCTTGTGGGACATTGCATCTTCTATACGGAATATGGTCAAGCTTGATAAACAAACTAATAATCCTAGTTTTGGACACTACACGAGGATTTTAGTGGAAGTGGACATGTCAAACACCCTAGTGGAAGAGGTTGTCTTCACCACTGGGGATGATAATGTTAATCTTGAGATAGGGTATGAGAGGAAACCAAAGTTTTGTCTCAACTACTATATTTTTGGACACACATTATCTAAATGCAACAGGAATAAGGTCTGATCTCTCTTCAATATCTGAGGGAATGATGCCGGTAGTTGTTGAAGGAAGAAAATTGTTCAGGACTATTCAAATCCAGATGTTGTTAACAAGGGGCAGGCAGGGAATGAAAATGTGGAGGTGCAGGGTGTTACCTTTGCATCAAATACCGATAATGTTCTCATGGTTGAGAATGTCAATGATTCTGGGATTCCCTTACCGGATCCCTCTTTAGTGATGTCTATTGATAAGGATGGATACAATAAGGAAGCACAAAATATTCAGGTTGAAAATACAGATTTTGTGGGTCAGCAGGACCCGCTTACAGAGGATGTTGAAGTTTCTAGTCTCCATGATGCCTCAGATCCTTCTGGGGAGGCATCAGTTGGACCTGAGAACTTTGATTTGCCTAGTAATGAGGGATCTGGTGACCAGCATATGCAGGATTCAATTACTCATGAACCCCCTTTGGGAGAAGGTCAACTAGGATAGGAACCTACAAATGAATTCTCCCAAATTCCATTATCAAAGGATGAAAAAAGTATACTCCATGCCTCCTTTAATATTCCCATCAATTCTGAGAATAGGTTTATCCCTCAATATGATAATGATAGTGATTCTACTAAGGTTAGAAATGTACCTAGTGAATCAATGGATAAGGTTGAATCATACCCTTATGAATGCATAGCTGTAAGCTATGCTGGACTCTGTACAAGGAAGAGGTCTTTCAATAAATGAAGATAATGTTTTTGAATTGCCAGAGTTTTTGGAATTATCCCACAGTCAAAACCTTGAAGTACATTATCATGACCAATAAACTCAAGTTATTGGGTATTGCTGATCCATGAATGAAATTTGAAAGATGGATGGATTTTAATTGGAATTCCTTGTCTTACTCCCTTACTGCCACCAATCAATAGGAGAATGAAAATAAATCCCTATGGGTGTTAAAACACAATAGTTTCACAATTGATTCTCTTCAAAATGATCAAAAGTCAGTTACTCTATTTTTCCGCTTTCAGTCCAACTCTTCCTTTGTGACCATTGTGAATACTTTTAACCAGTACATTAGAAGGTGACCACTATGGAACAGATTACTCACTATTTCGGAAAAAATTTCTACTAGATGGATTATACTTGGTGACTTTAATACCATTTTGAGGCCTGAGGAGAAAACTAGGAGTAATATTTGCAGGGATTCAGCCGAAGACTTTTCTTTCTACATTGATCATTGTAGATTGTATGAATTTCCCATTTCCGGTGAAGATTTTACTTGGAGCAGATACACTCTAAATGGGAGGAAGGTAAGTAAATTAGATAGGTGCTTTGTGGAGATAGATGATAGGAATGATATGATTGAAATTTCTAGCATGACTCTTCCCAGACTTCATTTGGATCATAATCCCATTCTGATTGATCTCTATTTTAGTAACCTGAGGTCAGCACCATTACCCTTTATGTTCAATAATGCTTTATTGGTTGTGCCTGGGTGTAGGGAAATAATTTTGGAGGCTTGGAATACATATGTATTAGGTATATCTTAACACATTCTGACCTCTAAGTTGAAAATTGTGAAATCTAGTCTTAAAGAGTGGAGTAAAAAATCCTTCTCCAATATTTTGAATGATATTAAAGAGTTTTAATCTCATTTTCTAAATTTTCAGCATGAGAATATGCATTAGGACACCCCATCTCAAGAAGAGATACAAGCTTCATCAAATCTTGATAATCTCTAGACCCTTAAAGATAATCTAGACCAGAATCAGTTTAATGTTAAGTGGATTAAGGATGAGGATAGGAATTCAAGATTTTTTCACTGCAGGCATAGGGAGAAAAAGGATAAGAGAACTCTCTGGGATTTAAAGATTGATGATGCAATGATCACATCTGAGAATGACATTGCTAATGGTGTGACATGTTATTTTGAAAAATTATATTCTGATTCTAGGGATAACATCTCATATAAAATTATTAGATGTGTTGAATCCATTGTGGATGATAACCAGAAAAAAAAGCTCACTGAGACACCTTCTCAAAAGGAAATTAATTTTTCACTTTTCCCCTTAAATATGGATAGTGTGGCTGGTCCTGATGGTTTTAAAAACAAGTACTTTATGTTTTACAGGTATATCATTCACATTGATGTGATCAATGTTGTCAAAGAATTATTTCATCGTTCCTTTAAGCCATTTGCGATGTACTCAAATTTTATTACTTTGATTCTGAAGAAGGATAATGCCTTGGACATCAAAGACTTCAGGACTATTTCCATTGGGAACTCCATTCAGAAGGTAATCCGTAAAATCTTGGCACTCCGACTAGGTGATGTTGCTTAAAATCTTGTCTCTATCAACCAGCTTGGATTTTTTCTTTGGAGAAATATTCGGAATTGTCTTTTTACCGCTTCAGAGTGTATTAATATTATGAAATGTAATGTTCAACATGGTAACATGGATCTAAAGGTAGACATATCTAAGGCTTTCGATTCAATAAGGTGGGACTTTATCTTCTCAATTCTTAAGATGCGTTTATTTTTATAGAAATTCATTGGTTTGGTCTCTGCTATTTTGAAAAGTGCTAGTCAATCCATTATTTTCAATTGTTCCCCCAGGGGTTTCTATCAATGTACTATAGAAGTCAGGCAAGGTGATCCTCTATCTAGGCTTCTGTTCTCTATGACTAAGGATTATCTGAGTGTGTGTCTTCATAACCTTTTCAACAGTGGTATATATCAAAGAATGAGGACAGGAAGGAATTCTTCGGCTCCTTCACATTTATTCTATGTTGATTACATACTTATGTTTTGTAAGGCTAACAGAAAAATAGTCTCTTGTGTTAAGAATATATTCTCACATTAAGAAGAAGTTTCAGGTCAGGTAATCAGCTAGAATAAATCCTTTTTTGTTTTTGGTGAAGGAATTAGAATCTTGAAGCAAAATAGAGATGCTCGTAGACTTTGAGTTAAAAGAGGTGCACTGACCTTTAATTGCTTTGGGATTCCTTTATTTTGGGGAAGGGTGAAACGTGCTCACTTAGAGGGTATTACTTTGAAAATTAACAATCAGTTGGCAAGATGGAAAGGGTAGAACATGTCCCAGAATGGGAGAGTTTTCATTGTAAATTATGTTATCACTTCTATGTTTGTCTACTCTTTCTCTGTTTATAGATGGCATGTAGCTCTTCTTAAGGAACCGAGTGGGATGATTCGAAACTTTATTTGGACTGGTTCAACTCACAAGAGGAAGCTTGTTACTATTTCTCGGAAAGACTATATCAAACCAGTTAACATGGGAGTAATGAGTATTAAGGATGTTAGATTATTTAATAAATCTCTCCTTCAAAACTTCACTTATAGACTTCTCTCCAAACCTGATTTCTCTCTATAATTTTTGGTTGAAACGTTTGTTTATATACTGAAAAACATCATGTGTGTCTATCTAAAATCTTCTGTGTGGTATTCAATAAGGACTACATATACAAATATCATTTCTCAATCGATATGGATGATATGTCATGGTTCTCATCTTAATTGTTGGAGTACTCCTTGGTTGTCCTCCTCTATTAAGGATGCTGTTAATATCCCACTTTCTCTGAGGAACTTGTCTATCTCTGAACAGAATGGCAATGTTAATGCTTATGATATCATTCCTAGTAATGTTCATATGGAGATTACTAACTATGATTATGTTGATACTGACACTTTAATCTAGAAACCTGCTCTCGATTGTTCTTTTTTCAATCGAGATTGTTATAATCTGCAATGTGGTGTGAGGTTTGGAATTCCTTCATGGATGGGAGGCTTCCGCTGACCCTACATTCCACCAAGGGACTATCTTTTGATCTGGAGAATTTGGAAAAATAGACTGCTTATACAGTGCGTGCTGCAGCGTAAAGGCTTTAATCTGGTAGCAGTATGTCACTTTTTCATTAACAATGATGAATCTCTTTCATATCTGTTTTTACAATGTGTATTTTCTTCTCACCTTTGGAAGTATGTGCAGTCAACATTTCACTGCTGCTTTTATTTTTCCTCATTTGAGTCACTTCTTAACTCAGCCCTTAAGATTTATTTTAGTGATCAAGTGAATTCTATATTTATTTCTACTATTGTCTCGGTTTTCTCTTTTATCTGGAAATCTCAGAACAATATTGTCTTTAACAATGTGAAGCCTTCCTTCCGAGATGGTGTTCTGGTGGTACATCGAAGCACCATACTTGCCTCGATGATTCTAACGGGTTCTATCAACAACGATGTATCTGACATTGCTCTCTTGAGAGCTCCTGGTGTTCGTGGCAGGGAACGGAATACTAGAATGGTCATGTACATTCGGTGGATTCCACCAATTACCAAATGGTTGAAAGTGATTGTTGATGGGGCGGCCTCCGGTGCACCGGGTCCTACAGGATGTGGTGGAGTTTTCAGAACTTATCGGGGTTTCGTTAAGGGATTTTTCATTCAATATATTGGGTATGCTTATGCGATTGAGGCCAAACTTTGGGCTATGGTCAAGGCTATCAGGTATGCGGTGCGTTATGGTTGGCGTAGAGTTTGGTTGGAGTCGGATTCCTCTGTTGCTGTGCAGATTTTGAAAGATCGATCTTGGAATGTTCCTTGGGGGATGATGTCTACTTGGATCTCCTTCCTTAGTCTTGCAGAATGCTTATGACACAATGTCTCTCATGTATACTGAGAATCTAATCAGGTTGCCGATGCTCTCTCCAAAAGGGTGATCATGGAGCTTAGTTCCAGTTGGTCGTTTTTTCTGCCCGTCTATTGTGAACAGTTTGGTTTGTAATGATCTGGAAGGTGCTTTTTATAAACAGATTTGTAAGGCTTCCCATTTCTAAGTCACTTTGTACTGTTTATTCTTTTCTATAAAAGATTGTTGGGATTAGGTTTCTACCTGGCTCTCGAACCTTTTGGCTAAAATAGTTTTTTTTTCAAATTGTATATTTTTTCTTGATATTTTTAAAAATCAATGTATTGGATAGTATCAAAATAAAAAATAAGGTTATTTTATGGGATTAATATATTATTAAATTATTTAATAATCATAAAAATATTTTAAAAATGTGATTATGATATGGTATAAAATTTTATAAATTTGAAATTTATGGTCTAAGTTACATCATATGAGTAAAAGGTATTATCTTTTAATGTTAAAAAAATTATCACCATGGTTAAAATTAAAATTGACTAACTAAGTTTTAATCAAAATGAAAATTAAAAAAAACACAAAAATATGTTTAAAATATATTGGATTAAGATATTAAAAACTTATATTATCTTATCTTTAAATAAATTTCAATTTTTTGGTATTTGGATAGGAAATGAAATTATTAAAATTTAAAATTTTTAGATATTCCAAAGGTTCCCCTCACGTCAGATATAAATGGGAACATCCTCCCTCATTTATTTTAACCACTTGGAGCCTTATATCATGAAAATAATAAAAAAAAATACTCTTCTTATCTTCAATAGACACATTATAAAGGTTTATTATTTCTCAAAATACCAACCCTATATCCCTTTATAAGATATCCAAGGACACGTTTCAAAGAAGACGTAATCACTCTAAATGATCACTTTCTTTTTCTATATTTCCATACCTCCTATAAATCTGTGAGTTTTATCATGAAATAATAAATTCATTATACTAAATATTATTAAATGGTATCATTATTTTGAAAGCACCATTATACACCCTCTTTCCCATCAAAATTTTAGTTAATGTATTGCTCATGTGTACGTACGACTTATCGTCTCCACATAGCGATACAATTCAGTTTCATCACCATATTTTATGGATGGTTATTATGATGGGATTAATGAATATATATGATATATATATATATATATATATTATAATAATTATTCTATAAATATTTATTATTATTTACCTATCACTCATTCCATAAATTGAAAAAAAAAACAACATTCACGCATACGTACGACCTACTGTCTCTATAAATGGTGTAAGTCATTTTCATATTTATAATTCATATAAATGATTATATGTATATATAATTTTAATATATATTTTTTATTGAGTTATTAAAAATTTTTAAATGATGATACCAAGATCAAAGTATAAGTACCAAGACTACTGAATAGAAACATGCTTGGAAAATGAAGCAGTTATCAACCCAAAAAATTGATTTTAATAAAAAAAAAGTATCAATAAATAGGTAATAATATGTTATAAAAAATAATAAATGGTATTATATAATTACATTTATGTAATAAATTTATACTAAATCTATTTTTATTATACATGTGGTTTTAACGTGAATAAATAAAGACAAGTCTTGAGGGAAGGGATTTATTAAATAAATTAATTGATGGAAACTTTTAATTAATTTATTATGTAATGATAAGATTATGTATGAAATTAATTTTAATTATATTATTTTTATTTCCACTCCTTTATGTGTTTTTATAGTGGATGAAATTAATCAATTCATTTTATTAACACTAATGATATGATCTTTGTAAGGCACTTCATCTAAATATTCTTTCGTTGTGGGATATTTTTATGTTATGCATATATATTCTTTTTTGGGGTGTATATAATGACCCTTTGATACATTACATCATGAATTTATTTATTCTTATTATATTTAATGTTTTTTGAGAACTTCGTTAATTTATGTGGAATATGGTTCAACTTATTACCATGTGTTAAGGTTTTATTTCACAATCTCAATATTATTCATGATTGTCTATGTTTAAGTATACACTGTGAAATATTTCTCTTCCATGTTAATGTTTTATAAAACTGTTTAAAAAAAGGGTTGTATTACTATCCTATGAATTTTGAAATTCATTTTTACCAATGTTTTTGTTTAAAAAAATGGTTTGAATGGTATATTTTTATAATTTTCTATATAAAGTATTGTGTGACTTTTCCAACAAAAATATAGAAGGAATATTTTTTAGCTTATACAGAATGATTGGATTTTATTACCGTTATGGTGCCTTAATTATTTGAATATTTTTACATAATATTAATAGTTTCTTTTAAAATAATATATTTTCCTTCATTATTTTTTGGATTTTAAAAAAACACAATTGAAAGGATATTTTCTTCAGCAATTATTTCAAGTGAAATTTCAGAATAATTTTCCATCTAAGACAACATTATTTGGTGTTAATTATTTTTTAATGGAGTATGATCCATGGACACAATCCTTGTTATTTCTCTGTATGGTTTATGTTTATGATTTCATGATGTTTATAAATCCAATTACTTTTCCATGGGTTATGAAATGATGAAATTTTTTTGAAACCCATTTTTATTTAGGTGTTCTAATATGATGAATGATTTGTGTTCTTATGGAAAACTTATCAATAGTTTTAATTATGTAAATAGTGGGATGTATATCTCCATATAATTTATTGGTTAAAGATTTATATCTAATGAGATATACATAACTGGAATGGGAATGTGAACCAGGTTCAGTTAGAAAGGGACATAATGGGAAGGGAAATCGGTTCACTAAGAAAAATTTGAAATGGAGAGTGAACTCAGTTTAGTATAGATCTTTATCAGCTGTGATGGTCTTGGAATTGATATTTGAAAAATATGGAAATTATTTTCTATGCTTATATTTATGCCAAAAATTCCATGTCTTATTCAAATGTTAGGTTCTCATGGATCATGTTCATTTATTTACATATGATTCATGTATTATGAGCTACCAATATTTATTCCATCATTTAATATTATGATCCTTGATATTTAGGGTATAGTTTTTTTCATGTTATATTCATGTTATTATACCCTTATTCTGAATTTATGCTTATGAAATCATTATAACCTCCCTTGTTTACCATTACTAAGCATATGAGCTCACCCTTCCTAATGATTCCTTTCCCATGTATATAATGAATGGTATTAACTATGATATGTAAAAATGGATCTAGTTATGAAGGAATAAGAAGTAGATGATGAAGATGTTTTATGAACCAGTTATTTATGTTTCCAAGTTTCCAAAACACTAAACACATATGGTCCTCGTGTGATTTTTTTATGTTATGTAATGAATATTCATCTAAAAAGATTTAATATTTATATATGAAATGTATGAGCCATTATAGTATTATTTAAACTTAGTTTGTGATGTATTATAGGAGACTAGATAGGACATAGTAAACTAGGGCCCTCTGTGATCAAATATAAGGAACTTAATCATTTTGAACACCCTGGGTGAGATAATTTTTATTATGGGGTAGAGAATTAGGGGTGGTACATGAATCATAAATGTTTGTTCTTATATTTGAATTTGGTTGATATTTGGAAATTAAATTGAATATAATTAAATTAACATTAATTTAATTCCATTTAACTGGGATTTAGAGAATGATTTATTATTTATGGATGTTCTTGATGGTCACTAATCATGTTTGGTTAAAATAGGTGAGGTTTAGTAAGATGGCATGGTTTACCACTAGAGGATTGATCTGGGTGAGGATTATTTGGCATGGGGGAATATGTTGTGTGTGTTCTAGCATTAGGGGTCACTAAAGTATGAGGGGAGTGTCTATGATATGGATATAGAGAGGTGGATGGAGGATCTTGAGATAACCTTTGGTTAAGTATAATCTACGGAACTGTATCAGGTTATATTGGATATTAGTTTGAAATGGGGCAGTGTTCCAGTTGTGTATGTTTATCATGTCGAGTGGAGGGAAAAAGATATTTTTTGTTATGGTTTTTAGAGGCAGTTTCATACTGTGTTTTCATCATTGAAAATAGTGGTAGTGAAGAGGTAGTATATACTCTCTCTTAGGTAGTATATCTTTAGCTTGCAGGATTTCATAATCATATTTAAGGGCCTTATTCACTATGAACCCAATATTTTTCCTAAAGATGAGTCAACAACATTGTCTTAATTAGAGGCATTATACCATGTTATTCAATATTCGATCACCAAATTTACGATTACTATATATTTTGAGGTGTAAAATAATGGTGGAATGATTGATAAATTTCAAGAATATCTAGGATCATCTCGAAAGGATATTCATAAAATCTCCTCAATAAGAAAATATATTGGTAGAGGGTCTCAGATTCTTGGTTCATTGTAGTTTTGGCTGGTAAGGAGATTGCCTCAGCAGCTTTCTTCTTGTTTTTCTAGAACTTATGGTTCTTGTGAATCCATCAAGATATTTTATACTATAAAATTTTCATGTGAAGGATATTTCTATCTATGATTCTGGTTCCCAACCATCATCGAAGGCCAATACATTCTGATTATTCATATTTCAATTCCTCATAGAAACAGTTTCCTTAAAAGACATATTAGTATCATGAAAAATAATATTATCTTATACTATGTGGAGATTGTGCTGGTATAGGATAACCCCATGATCTCTCCCACACATAAGGAAATCGGGATGAGAAATTCCATTTATGTTTTCATCATAAGTGAGGTAGGGAACTGGATATTGGAATTTTTTTTCTATAGATATCACATCTCGAGATAGGATAGAAATTTTTCAAAGTTTTGTTTTATATTCATGTACCATGTATTATTCATTATTTGATTCTAGAGCATCACACACCTTTTTTCACCCACATTAGTCAATTCCTTGTGACTCAAAATGGAGTGTCTTCCAATGTACCTAGTGTTGACTTTTCTAGTTGGAGGTTTGAAGGTTCTTTTATGTGTGTTGAGGTTTTAATATGATGATTGGGTATCTTGAATCTTTATGGGATTTAATTTGTATTTAAATACATCCAAATTATTTCATTGTTGGAATATACATGTTCTATTTTTAATATTCACTCATAGGTTTTTTGGAAGATTCTTTCTCTAATGAGGTGATCGAGTGTGTGGTGTTGATTGGATAGGGGGATTATTTCATAGGTAATATGACATTAAAACATCTACTTTCTATGTTAGAAGCACTGTATTTGGATTAATTATAGGTATTGGTTATTACGTTTCCCAGATTCATGTAGAAGTTGTTAAATGTCTTCCCATAGGATATTGTGAACCAACCCCTTTGACATGAAATTTATTTTGGGATATATTTAGAGATTTATATCTCTATGATTTTAATTTAGCACAATGGGGTGGTACCCTATAAGCTACATAAATTAAGGATATAGGCTGATGATTTGAGGTCTAAGGGTTTTATCTACCCTAGTGTATCATTATAGGTTGCTCTAGTGTTATTTACTAAGATATATTGTAACATCCCAGGTAATTAAAGAATAAATAATTTTCATATTTATTAATATTTGAGAATTAAATATGAATTTTAATTAAAAGGGGTTGCTATGTTCGATAGCGTACCCGATACACAACGATGAGTTTCTTTGAAACTTACGTAGCACACTAGTAATATAATAATATTATTTTAAATGTTAGTTAACAAGTAGCCGTTGTACTGGCGGGAATGAATAGAAATAACTAAAATATGAATAGATATGTTTTTAGATGTTTTTACATTTACCCAATAAAATATAAAGGCTTAAAATACGGAAAGAGTTCAATTTTAGGCTTTTATACTCTAATTTTCACTAAAGGTTCACTTATCACCTTTTAATGGTGAACCGTCATTAAATATAGTTTTGATCACTCTTATACATTCTTTTGGACCAAATAAAACTCTTATTAAGAATAGGGACATCAAATTTTACTTTGTGTAATTTTTGGTACCTTTCTGTTAAAGTTCATTTTTTTTATGAATAGTGTAAAATGTTGTATTTTACATCAAAACTGCTTTTTAATCTAATTTATTTATATGATTAGATTATCTTTTGAATTGTTCTTAATGTGTAATATGAATATATTTTTACCATTTTATCCAATGGTGGTCATTGGAATCAATTTCACTTTGAAATTAGACTTAAACTGGTGTCAATCTTTTGATACTTATTGTTTTGTAAAAACACGCTATTTGCTCTGGCAGCGGGAATTAATTATTAAATTAATTAATGTGACTTATATGATTTGAATTTTGTAAAATGGACTTCATTTTTGAATTCGGAATATCAAATATAGCTTAGGGTGAATTTTTGGTAATTTTCTGAAAAACTTCAATTTTTGATGAATAGTGAAACCACTAAGTGGTAATCAAGCAAACTGATTTTTCGGTTAAATGAAATTTTACCACTAATGTGTGTTGAATTTTGAAAATCCGACATACATGGTTGTCATTAAGAAGTAAAATGTGGTTCAATGAGATTAAAATAATTTTTTGGTGAATAGTAACTTATTAAGTTTTTAATCGCGATTAGTGGTAATTAGTGTAGTTTAAGGTATAAATAATACTTTAATAATATAAAATGACCTAGACACATGTCCCAACCTCATTGGTTGTGTCATGGCCGACCAAGACAAGCCATGGCCTAACTTGGGGACCCCATGTATCCACTTTTGTTGGGAAATAACATAAATTACTTTTTATTAAATGTTAAAGTGAAAATGACACAAACATAATATGTTTTGCGAAAACAATTTTTAAGTGGGGTTATACAAGCCCAAATTTTGATTATAAATAGTCATTGGAAAGCTAAAAAGATTTCCTATATCATAGTATTTTTTTTATAATTTTTAGACATTAAATAAATTAAATTATTTACGACATAATAATGATGCAGTGATGACATCATTATTTAACGATTAAAATAAAATGGAAAGATAATGTAACATCTAAAACCTACACATGGCCAAAACCAATTGGATGAGTGGATTTCGAATCCTTATCACCTTATCCACGAATTCTATCAATGTGGGACCTTTTAAAACCGAAACACATTTTCAAACAAAGTTATATTTCTTTACTTTCCAAAAGTGCCCCTCCTCTCCTCTTATAAAAGGCCCCCACCTCCACCTTATTTCACACACTCTTCAAGCCTTTGGCTCGGCCAACCCCTGCCCATTTGCTCTCTCCACATCCCTCTCCTCATCCTAGAGGATTCCCTTTGGGCAGAATCCTTTCAAAGGAAGCCTTTAGGCTCAAACCAAAAGAAGTTACACTTTTTAAGGTATTTCATTCTCTCATGTTCATTTGTTTTATTTTTCTTCTCCAACCCCCTAAACTCTTTTTATTTACTTCTTTTGTAACAACACCAGTATCTTCAATATACTAGGATGTTGTTATAAGATTTATTTGAGCTACACTCTCACACAACTACATCAAATGGTTAAAGAACATACGGTTTCCGTGGATGGCGAAATTCTGCCTCCCGAAACGATGATTGTTCAATACTCATTTAACACCTTCAAAGGTGGCCATTATGATGTCACTATTTTTATATATGATATGTAATATGTTTATGTTTTACTTATTCTTCTGTATTTTTCATTTGTGTCTTACCTTTATGGCTTCCATTATGGGTATACGCGATATCTTCACTTAAGGAAGTGCGGACTACCGCCCCCTCAAAGTGATGTGATTCGTTAATGCCATATGTGGGACGTGTAAAGGATGGATTTAAAGTTATTATATATGATGTTATACTGGAATTATAATATACCTATATATATCATTATCATTTATTTCCATTAAAGTATGAGATAGAAATGAAAGTAGCGTTCATGCGTACGTACGGACTACCGTCTCCATGAACGGTGCATTTCATTTCTTATCCCCAAATGTAATGTACTATTAAAAGTACATGTATATAATGGATATATAAAATTAATGATATATCTAAATGATGAATATAATTCTGGAATTAAAATATACATAAGTCTCATTTAGTTTTAATTCCGTTAATATGACAAAGAAATGAAAGTAGCGTTCATGCGTACGTACGGCTTACCGTCTCCATGAACGGTGCATTTCATTTCTTACCTCTAAATGATTATGTAATATTTTAAATACATGTATGTACTGGATATATATGACATATATGATATCTACATCATGAATACCATTCTGGATATAATGAAACATTGACCAAATTAACAACATGTAAGTGTAAGAAGTCTATTTTTGACTTAAGAACCAAATACCGACAAAATGAACATTATTAACTTAAATGATTTCATGATGTTCATAACATGGTATAAAAGAAATAATGAACTTGGAAAAGATTCATAATCAAGTAGAGATTAACTAAAGTTTATTATTCAGGAGTTTAAAGAACGGTCGGGTCAAGTCAGATACGAGGTATGGGAACTTCTTAACCCAATTTCCATTCTTTGGGTTAATCTCCTACTTTCAAATTATGTCATTATGTTATTATGTCGTATCTTGTATTGGTACTTTATTTATGTGTACTTATAGTAAGTACACATAATGTATCTATTTTATTTTAAAAATTATCTTTGTATGGGACTTCGTCTCAATCTCCTTTCGTTGAGGCATATTTTATTTTATACACAACTTTCTTTTATACGGTGTATAAACCCCTTTGACTTTTACGTTTACTCAAAAGGAATATTTTTTATACGAAGCGTTTACTAAAAGACAAAAGGGAATGTTTTTGTCGTACGTATGCGGCGACAACGACTTCTCCGCCGTCGTAACCGTTATTTGAGTTTCGGCTTCCTCTACAAGCCATTCCTTCTTTTTAAAAGAAAAATAAATACCATGTTTTACTTTTCTTTTATTTTGGTATTGAAAATGGTTTTCATAATATTTTTATATCAATGTGTGGTATTGATATCTTGTGATTGAATGGTGGAAATTTTATGTTTCCTTTATGCATGTTTTATGTGATACGATTATGTTGAGGCTCTTGGGCATTATTATGAAGAACGGGTGGTTCCATGATAAACTAAGGGCGGGTGAGCCCGTTATAGCTCTCCAATGCATTGGGTAACGCGAAGGAGTGAAACGTTAAGGTTTCTCCGAAGAGATTTTAGGGAATATACTGTGATGTGTATTCCAAACGTAACCAAGAGGGTTACTCCCTACGTAAGAATGTTATGAATGCCTCAAGTTACCTTTACGTATTATGATTTATATGATTTATTCATGTTTTTATGAGGTATGTTAAAGTGCCTATGTTTTATGGGTAAAGTATGATTTCATTCTTATGTATATATGAACTCATGTTTCCTTTCCATGTTTTTATAACCCATACTGAGTTTTTATGCTCATCCCAAGTTTTTGAAATGTTTTTCACAGGTCAAGGGAAAGGTACATGATAAGATGATAGAGTCAAGGATGTGTCAAGAAATAATCCATGTTTTATTTTAAATGTGTTTCCATTGATGGGAATGAAGAATACTATCTTTATGTAACCACTTTGTTTATATGTGGAATGTAATGCAAGTTTTATGATCTAATTCTCTAAAACTCTAAACCTGAAAAGATCCTCAACGTGTAATCTTGTAATAACTCAAGATTAAGTAAGGTTTAAGGCTGGGGCCTTATAGTTGGTATCAAAGGTCGGTTTAGACAACTTTAGGAGTTAGAAAAGTGTTAAATTATAATATGATTGAAATGATATAGCATTTACGGATTACCATGTTGCTTCGCCTAAGATATTTCCATGTTCAGAATGGTTTTCCGTAGGGGAAACAAAGCAGCTATGTTGGGACGACATCAGGAGGAAGACAACCTTCCAAATCAGCAACCTGAGATGGTTGGAATCGGAACTGAACAGTTTGTTGCAGTGATGGCACAGTTGACTCAGGCTATAAATGGTGGTGGTATCCATGCACGAGATCAGCCAGATCAACCGCATAGGAACATGTCAATGGTGGAACATTTCATGAGGCAACATCCCCCATCATTCAGAGGATCATCTGACCCTGTGCAAGCTGAAGGGTGGATTAAAGCACTGGAGAAGATTTTTGATGTCATGGGGTGTTCAGACAATCAAAAGGTTAGTCTTGCTATTTACCGTTTGGAGGGTGAAGCAGATCAGTGGTGGTCTATGGTTAAAAATATCAGGGACGCCGATGAGATTGATGCTCTTGACTGGGATGAATTCAAAGGTATGTTTCTTGAGAAGTATTTTCCTAAGGCTGTTCGACTTAGGATGGAAAAGCAATTCTTGGAATTGAGGCAAGAGGAAGAATCAGTGGCTGCCTATGAAGAAAGGTTCACTCGATTGGCAAGGTATGCTCCAAATTTTATTCGGGACCTTGATAGTAAAATCAATCGTTTTTACTCAGGATTAAAGCCAAAGTATCGAAGGGCATTAGCTTCTCAAGAGTTTAAAAGTTATGAAAAGCTTTTTCGATGTGCTGAGAAGGTGGAAATGGAGTTTATCGATGACCAAGTGTTCTATAACAACCAGCAGAAGAAGAGACCGAGGTGGCAAGAGAAAGGTAAGAATTCTTCAAAAAAGTCTGATGGTAAGAAAACTAAGTTTCCAGTTTGTGATAAATGTGGCAAAAGGCATGCTGGGGAATGTCTTCTGAATTCTGGGAAGTGCTACCGATGTGGTAATATGGGACATAAGGCGCGTGATTGCACTGAAAAGGATCAAGGTGAAGGTAAGAATAAATTTGATTTACAGTTAGTGAAATGTTATAAGTGCAATGAGATGGGTCACTATGCAAACGAGTGTCCGACAAGGAGCTTGAGTGATGGGAAGCAGTTAGACTACAAGCAGAAAGGGGTGGTGAAATCCTTTGCAACAACTTCAGCAGATGTTGGGCCATCGAATGAAGTGGTATCAGCTCCAGGGAGCTCAGTATTTTTCGAAGATTGACTTGAGGTCGGGGTACCATCAGTTGAATGTAAAAGAAGCAGACGTTCCGAAGACTGCGTTCCGTACTAGATATGGCCATTATGAATTTGTAGTTATGCCTTTTGGGTTAACCAATGCACCTGCCGTATTCATGGACCTTATGAATAAAATTTTCCATGAGTTCTTGGATAAGTTTGTGTTTGTGTTTTGAGGTTTGTGAAGAGGTTATGTGTGCCTTGTGATTCACAGTTGAAGAGAGAGTTGTTATGTGAAGCTCATAGTTCTCCGTTTTCAGTTCATCCGGGCAGTACTAAGATGTATAGAGATCTGCGGGAGTATTACTGGTGGGATGGAATGAAAAGAGATATTGCTGATTTTACTGTGAAGTGTTTGACTTGTCAACAGGTTAAAGCAGATCGGCAGTTACCAAAAGGGATGCTTCAGCCTTTACCAGTGCCAGAGTGGAAATGGGAGAATATATCCATGGACTTTGTTGTTGGATTACCGAAGACATCTCGAGGTAATAATGCAATCTGGGTTATTGTTGATCGCTTGACTAAATCTGCTCATTTTCTTTCTATACGAGATACTTTCTATCTAGATCAAATTTCCCGTTTGTATCTTAAGGAGATAGTCAGGTTACATGGAGTTCCTCTCTCCATTGTATCAGATCGTGATCCCAGGTTTACCTCTAACTTTTGGAAAGGCCTTCAGAAGTCGTTGGGTACTGAATTAAATTTTAGTACAGCTTTTCATCCTCAATCAGATGGGAAGTCAGAACGAACAATTCAGACATTGGAGGATATGCTACGAGCTTGTTCTATGGATTATCAGGGAAGTTGGGACCAACATCTTTCTTTGGTTGAGTTTTCATATAATAACAGTTTTCATTCCAGTATACAGATGGCACCATTTCAGGCATTATATGGGAAGCGGTGTCGAACTCCAGCTTTCTGGGATGAAGTGGGTGAAAGAAAGTTGATGGGACCAGAATTGGTAGAAGAGATGGCAGAAAAAGTTCAGCTGGTTCAGAAACACATGAGAACAGCTCAGAGCAGGCAGAAGAGTTATGCGGATAACCGGAGGAAGGATCTATCTTTCGAAGTAGGTGATCATGTTTTTCTCAAGGTTTCTCCTTGGAAAAGTGTGATGAGATTTGGTAAGAAAGGAAAGTTGAGTCCAAGGTTCATTGGACCATACGAAATTCTGGAAAGAGTTGGATCAGTTGCATACCGAGTGGCTTTACCTCCGAGTATCTCTCAGGTACACAATGTTTTCCACGTTTCGATGTTGAGAAAGTATATGCCAGATCCATCTCATGTTTTGAGTCCAGAGGTAGTTCAGCTGGAAGAGAACCTATCTTATGAGGAACAACCGGTCCAGATTCTTGACCACAGGGAGCAAGTGTTACGGAATAAGGTGATTAAGCAGGTAAAGGTTTTGTGGAAAAACCACATGATTGAAGAGGCAACATGGGAATCTGAAATGCTATGAGGGATAAATACCCCCACTTATTTTGATAAGTGAATAAAATTGCGAGGACGCAATTCCCAAAAGGGGGGAAGGATGTAACATCCCAGGTAATTAAAGAATAAATAATTTTCATATTTATTAATATTTGAGAATTAAATATGAATTTTAATTAAAAGGGGTTGCTATGTTCGATAGCGTACCCGATACACAACGATGAGTTTCTTTGAAACTTACGTAGCACACTAGTAATATAATAATATTATTTTAAATGTTAGTTAACAAGTAGCCGTTGTACTGGCGGGAATGAATAGAAATAACTAAAATATGAATAGATATGTTTTTAGATGTTTTTACATTTACCCAATAAAATATAAAGGCTTAAAATACGGAAAGAGTTCAATTTTAGGCTTTTATACTCTAATTTTCACTAAAGGTTCACTTATCACCTTTTAATGGTGAACCGTCATTAAATATAGTTTTGATCACTCTTATACATTCTTTTGGACCAAATAAAACTCTTATTAAGAATAGGGACATCAAATTTTACTTTGTGTAATTTTTGGTACCTTTCTGTTAAAGTTCATTTTTTTTATGAATAGTGTAAAATGTTGTATTTTACATCAAAACTGCTTTTTAATCTAATTTATTTATATGATTAGATTATCTTTTGAATTGTTCTTAATGTGTAATATGAATATATTTTTACCATTTTATCCAATGGTGGTCATTGGAATCAATTTCACTTTGAAATTAGACTTAAACTGGTGTCAATCTTTTGATACTTATTGTTTTGTAAAAACACGCTATTTGCTCTGGCAGCGGGAATTAATTATTAAATTAATTAATGTGACTTATATGATTTGAATTTTGTAAAATGGACTTCATTTTTGAATTCGGAATATCAAATATAGCTTAGGGTGAATTTTTGGTAATTTTCTGAAAAACTTCAATTTTTGATGAATAGTGAAACCACTAAGTGGTAATCAAGCAAACTGATTTTTCGGTTAAATGAAATTTTACCACTAATGTGTGTTGAATTTTGAAAATCCGACATACATGGTTGTCATTAAGAAGTAAAATGTGGTTCAATGAGATTAAAATAATTTTTTGGTGAATAGTAACTTATTAAGTTTTTAATCGCGATTAGTGGTAATTAGTGTAGTTTAAGGTATAAATAATACTTTAATAATATAAAATGACCTAGACACATGTCCCAACCTCATTGGTTGTGTCATGGCCGACCAAGACAAGCCATGGCCTAACTTGGGGACCCCATGTATCCACTTTTGTTGGGAAATAACATAAATTACTTTTTATTAAATGTTAAAGTGAAAATGACACAAACATAATATGTTTTGCGAAAACAATTTTTAAGTGGGGTTATACAAGCCCAAATTTTGATTATAAATAGTCATTGGAAAGCTAAAAAGATTTCCTATATCATAGTATTTTGTTTATAATTTTTAGACATTAAATAAATTAAATTATTTACGACATAATAATGATGCAGTGATGACATCATTATTTAACGATTAAAATAAAATGGAAAGATAATGTAAAATCTAAAACCTACACATGGCCAAAACCAATTGGATGAGTGGATTTCGAATCCTTATCACCTTATCCACGAATTCTATCAATGTGGGACCTTTTAAAACCGAAACACATTTTCAAACAAAGTTATATTTCTTTACTTTCCAAAAGTGCCCCTCCTCTCCTCTTATAAAAGGCCCCCACCTCCACCTTATTTCACACACTCTTCAAGCCTTTGGCTCGGCCAACCCCTGCCCATTTGCTCTCTCCACATCCCTCTCCTCATCCTAGAGGATTCCCTTTGGGCAGAATCCTTTCAAAGGAAGCCTTTAGGCTCAAACCAAAAGAAGTTACACTTTTTAAGGTATTTCATTCTCTCATGTTCATTTGTTTTATTTTTCTTCTCCAACCCCCTAAACTCTTTTTATTTACTTCTTTTGTAACAACACCAGTATCTTCAATATACTAGGATGTTGTTATAAGATTTATTTGAGCTACACTCTCACACAACTACATCAAATGGTTAAAGAACATACGGTTTCCGTGGATGGCGAAATTCTGCCTCCCGAAACGATGATTGTTCAATACTCATTTAACACCTTCAAAGGTGGCCATTATGATGTCACTATTTTTATATATGATATGTAATATGTTTATGTTTTACTTATTCTTCTGTATTTTTCATTTGTGTCTTACCTTTATGGCTTCCATTATGGGTATACGCGATATCTTCACTTAAGGAAGTGCGGACTACCGCCCCCTCAAAGTGATGTGATTCGTTAATGCCATATGTGGGACGTGTAAAGGATGGATTTAAAGTTATTATATATGATGTTATACTGGAATTATAATATACCTATATATATCATTATCATTTATTTCCATTAAAGTATGAGATAGAAATGAAAGTAGCGTTCATGCGTACGTACGGACTACCGTCTCCATGAACGGTGCATTTCATTTCTTATCCCCAAATGTAATGTACTATTAAAAGTACATGTATATAATGGATATATAAAATTAATGATATATCTAAATGATGAATATAATTCTGGAATTAAAATATACATAAGTCTCATTTAGTTTTAATTCCGTTAATATGACAAAGAAATGAAAGTAGCGTTCATGCGTACGTACGGCTTACCGTCTCCATGAACGGTGCATTTCATTTCTTACCTCTAAATGATTATGTAATATTTTAAATACATGTATGTACTGGATATATATGACATATATGATATCTACATCATGAATACCATTCTGGATATAATGAAACATTGACCAAATTAACAACATGTAAGTGTAAGAAGTCTATTTTTGACTTAAGAACCAAATACCGACAAAATGAACATTATTAACTTAAATGATTTCATGATGTTCATAACATGGTATAAAAGCAATAATGAACTTGGAAAAGATTCATAATCAAGTAGAGATTAACTAAAGTTTATTATTCAGGAGTTTAAAGAACGGTCGGGTCAAGTCAGATACGAGGTATGGGAACTTCTTAACCCAATTTCCATTCTTTGGGTTAATCTCCTACTTTCAAATTATGTCATTATGTTATTATATCGTATCTTGTATTGGTACTTTATTTATGTGTACTTATAGTAAGTACACATAATGTATCTATTTTATTTTAAAAATTATCTTTGTATGGGACTTCGTCTCAATCTCCTTTCGTTGAGGCATATTTTATTTTATACACAACTTTCTTTTATACGGTGTATAAACCCCTTTGACTTTTACGTTTACTCAAAAGGAATCTTTTTTATACGAAGCGTTTACTAAACGACAAAAGGGAATGTTTTTGTCGTACGTATGCGGCGACAACGACTTCTCCTCCGTCGTAACCGTTATTTGAGTTTCGGCTTCCTCTACAAGCCATTCCTTCTTTTTAAAAGAAAAATAAATACCATGTTTTACTTTTCTTTTATTTTGGTATTGAAAATGGTTTTCATAATATTTTTATATCAATGTGTGGTATTGATATCTTGTGATTGAATGGTGGAAATTTTATGTTTCCTTTATGCATGTTTTATGTGATACGATTATGTTGAGGCTCTTGGGCATTATTATGAAGAACGGGTGGTTCCGTGATAAACTAAGGGCGGGTGAGCCCGTTATAGCTCTCCAATGCATTGGGTAACGCGAAGGAGTGAAACGTTAAGGTTTCTCCGAAGAGATTTTAGGGAATATACTGTGATGTGTATTCCAAACGTAACCAAGAGGGTTACTCCCTACGTAAGAATGTTATGAATGCCTCAAGTTACCTTTACGTATTATGATTTATATGATTTATTCATGTTTTTATGAGGTATGTTAAAGTGCCTATGTTTTATGGGTAAAGTATGATTTCATTCTTATGTATATATGAACTCATGTTTCCTTTCCATGTTTTTATAACCCATACTGAGTTTTTATGCTCATCCCAAGTTTTTGAAATGTTTTTCACAGGTCAAGGGAAAGGTACATGATAAGATGATAGAGTCAAGGATGTGTCAAGAAATAATCCATGTTTTATTTTAAATGTGTTTCCATTGATGGGAATGAAGAATACTATCTTTATGTAACCACTTTGTTTATATGTGGAATGTAATGCAAGTTTTATGATCTAATTCTCTAAAACTCTAAACCTGAAAAGATCCTCAACGTGTAATCTTGTAATAACTCAAGATTAAGTAAGGTTTAAGGCTGGGGCCTTATATATATGATGGTTGTATATGGTTGTTTAGAGACTAGTAATAGATAAATCAAGTGAAGGTTAAGAACTTTTACCCCCTTAAGAGGATAAATGAGGTGATTAACCAATTAAAGGGAGAAATATGGTCTTCAAATATCGATCTATGTTTTTGATATCACTAGATATGGATGAATCCAAATGACATATCAAAGACTTATTATAGGTGTTTCTATTGGAAATTCGAGTTCATGGCTATGTTTTTCAGTTTTATGATAACCATAGTTGTTTTTATGGTACTCATGAACTATATGTTTCATGAGTTTCTAGATTAGTTCATGATAGTGTTCATGAATAACATTCTCATATAATCGAGGTAAGATTATGATCATTTCAAGAATATTAGTTCTGTTTTATAGGCCCTTCTGTTCTATAAGAACAATGTAATTTTATCCAAATTTTTTTTGGAAGTGTGTAGTGAATTCACATGATCATGTGGTGTCACATAAGGGAGTTAAATTCAATCAATTGAATATAAATGTGGTTATTTCTTCATCAACACTAAAAAATAATATAGTGGGAAATAGATCCCTCAATCTTGAGGGATACTATCAGAGGGTTGTGTATGAATACTCTCAGATTGTAATCCCATTAACATACTTGACACAAAAGGACCAATATTTTCTATATAATTATTACTGTCAGACAACTTTTAGCTACCTAGAGTATAACATCCCCAATAAAAAGGTATTCCAAATTTAACTTCTTTCTCATATTTAAGAGTATAATTAAATGAGTTTAGTCTTGTTAGGGGTGGATGGAGAAGGAAATTGTTCAACGGTAGGAAATTAGGTATAATATTAGATCATAACATGAATTGATATTCATGACGTGAATAGCTTCTAGGTAGAATACATTAAGTTGTTTTAATGATGTAAAAGTAGTTCATTATGTGATATGTAATTGACAATGGGAATGGGGTTTGGGAGTTTTTATGTTGATTTAATGTGATTTTTGGTGTATCATCTTTATCGAAGGTTTATTGTTTGAATTGAAAATTTACATCATTAATGTAGCTACTTCCAGAAGATTAAATGATCCAAAACTCTTTTATTTTTTCATTTCCATCCATTCCAGCTACTATGAACCATATTCTCTCAAATGGTTTTTTGGTCTCTCATCTTTTTTCATCTCCAGCTTTCAATGCACATACATCATTTTGATCTTATGTTTATAATATAGTAAATTATATCTTGATATAGATCAATCATATCTTATTCTCTATGTTCAAAAACAATTATATCATTTATGTCATGATATAATTTAAGGGTTTGGAATGGTATGACATGGGAACTATTGATAATTTGTTGAATTATCTCCTAAATTCTGGGTTTTGGAATATTTTAATTGTTTAGACCGAGATAGTTTTCAATAGAATATCTTCTCATGATTTATTAGTGCTTTAGATTTCATTTTTACCCATTTCAATTAATTTCTTATACCTATGGTAGGATTTATTTGAAATTAACACATGTTATATGAGTTTTTGGAATTAATTTTTTTCCTTTATGTGTACACCTATGATATCTATTTTGGTGGATGATCATATCAGGTGTGTGTGTGGCCCTATGAAATCAATTTTTAATGTTTTCTATCATATTTTTGGTGGGTTGTGATTATTTAATTATATGACATGATATTTGATATTTCATTCCATATACATGGTTTCATGTTTTTTCCCTCTACCCTATATAGCTAAACATGCTGGTTGAGCCATACAGATTTTCCTCCCAATGTGTATGTATTAGAAGAGTTTTTGGAATGTCAATAAGCTATCCCAACTAGTGGGATGGTTCAAACATATTTTTTAGTGTCCCTTTGAATAAATATGTGTCAAACATAGATGGTTTATGTTCTTTCGGAATGGTTTCAAAGAAGGTAGATCTAGCCTTTAAGGACTAGACATATATTTTTTTATTGTGTGATAAAATTGTATCTTATTTTTATTATATTTACATTCATGTAATAAACCAATACATCTTATGCAATTATGATAAGTATCATTGGAGTTGTACTACTCAGTTTAGTACACACATCCTACTAAGGAATTTTAGTGCACTTATAGATCTTCTGACCGTGGATCTAGTGAAGGGAAATGGAATTATATTATATATTTGAGAAGGTCTAGCATTAGGATACAAAAATTATAGGATATACTTTTGGATAGTCACCTATACTAATTTTTATCCTCTTTACTCCATATATTAATCAACCGCTAATGGGATCGATTCTTTTTATAGTTTTGGTTTATCTATCTATCATTCCATACTGATACTTCATGGGTTGAAATTTATTACCTTTGTTGTAATATAATGATTATTCATTTTATAAATTATTTTTTAATTTAATTTCTATTTCTTCCATTTTTATACTCTGATATTAATGGTTTCCATGGGAATATTCTCCTCATTATACCCTTTGGGACCTCACCACTAGTCAGCAACATCTTGCGTACAAGGAGGAATGCATAAGGTTGTCTGGAATCTCGGCTCAGACATAGTGGTTTGGGTTGGGGTGTTTCAAAATTATATCATGGTAGGATCATTAACATGTTTCTTCTCTACTCATTGATTTGGGATAGGGTAAAATGGGGATAGGATTATGGGGACTTATATAATAGAACTATGTCTATTCCTAGCCAATAGGGAATTGTGGAACTCCAAATTTCCATATAGTGGGAATTTATGATCTTAATGTTTGATGTTACCCTTGATTCAAATTCACCTTTGGGTGACGAACATGTTGTTGGTATAATGATTTTTTTAATTTTGTGTGTGTTCATAAATTATTTTTAACTACATAGAATCATTAGTCATATACCTATTTCTTGTATTATATAAATCCCAAATAATGGAATACCTAATGAAATTATGATATGTAATTTTAGTGCATTATTTATTGTATTATTTTATTTTATCCTAAGTATTCTATGATTTAGTGTGTATATCCATGGTTGTGAATAATTATTTATTAATACATTCTTGGTTTGGGTTATTTGTAGTGATTATGGAGTTATTGATTTTTCTTGTGGGTATTATCATAGGTTGAACCATGTTGTATACCCTTTCATGTGTTTATGAAATTTTAATGGAATTATTTTTTTAGTTGTTTAATTTAGCCATGGTTTGATATGGAATTTCAAGTAATTCTTCCTTAGAGATGTATTGTGAAGTTAGTTGAATCACTAGTTATGTAGGGGAATGAAAATGAGAACGTCCCCTTGGTTTATCTAGTTGGTCAATCTATAAAATCAATCCATCTTGGACTATTTTGGATAGTATCTATTTGGGGAAGAGGATCCCACAAGGGTGGGTCAATGATGGTCGACTATTTTTGTGACCTCTAGCTCTAAAATCCCCCCATCCTTCTATGTAATTTGAGGTCCTCGGGGTTAGTAGGACTGTATTGATGTCATAGAGAGGATTTTCAACCTGGTAGATACCCTAAAGGGTCATAAGGTGAATATTGTGACCTTTATACTTCACGGTGTAGCTGGATGAGGCTGGGATATCATATTGATGGTTGGTAGACATAAAGGTATATCTAGGTAGACCTTTATGGATATCTTCTTTGATGAGTTCTTTCCGAATGCACTAAAGTTGGACCATACTTGTGAGTTAAAAGATATCCAACATTGGATGATGACAGTTACCTTCTATTCAGCATGATTCATTGATTTTACTCTATTTTATCCTCTTATATTAAGGAATGAGTTGAAAAAAGATAAAATTTTTGAGATTAAACATCGTCCAGAGTTGAAATAGAAGGTTAGGTACTTCGATCTTGAAGTACCCAAGGATCAGTTTGGTACTACTAATAGGAGGTGTAATCAGTGGTACACTATTTTTAAAAATTATTACTCTTTTAATTAAACACATATTAATGATTAATATAATGATACATTGTATTTAATTTGCAACACCACTATATAAGAAATAGTCATAAAAAAGGAAAAACAAGAAAAAATAGAAGGTTAGGTCTAAATAAATACTCTTTACCACAACTTGTTATTAAACTTAGTAATATAATATTCACTATATGTAGGTGGTTACATATAGGTAAATTCGATCCCCAAAAACATTCTTTCCAATATTATTCTAACTCTGAAGTCCCACTAGAGATATTAATCTTCCACCTAAATAAACAATCAACAAGAAGTCCCATTGTGTTTTATCCTTCTATAAACTCTCACAGAATACCTCTTTATATCTTCAATGTAGGATCCACTAATAGGAAATATATTTTCCATCTTATGGTAGTTTCTTTAATTCCATGAAATAAAATATTTCTCCATAAACAAACTATACCACTATATCTTCTCATATACAGCTTCAAGAATTTTGGAAACTATTTGTTAGCAACCTGATCCTACTTTTTGTCCACTAATCATCAAATGTAATAGGATTATCCCACCTAAAAAATAACTCAGGTATAAAATACTTATAAAACACTAGTCGACTTAATATCAAATCACTACACAATATTCAGGGAAAGTATATTACATGTTCTTCTCATGAACTTCATGCATGTATGATACAATTCAAAGTCTTATAAAATCATATTATTTTTTATTTTTACAACAATGAAAATGAGAATTCTTTACACTTATTTTTATTAAAGTCTTATTTCACATGCGTGTATATTTTGAATAAATCAAGAGAAATTACACTATAACATTTTCTTTATCACTTGTAAACTTCCACTTAATGAAAAACTCACACTTAATTTATGAAATCTTCCTGAAACCATAGATTATATATTTCAAACACAAATGATATTATAAAAGTCATATACTTGAATTATTTTATTTGTGCATGAATTACATGTATTAGGAAACATATAATATATTTTTTGAATTTCAAGATTCTACTTCATCACATGATTCATCTCAAATTTATTCATGCATGCATAATATCTTATATATACATGTCAAACTCTTTCACATAACAAAGTATGCAGTTCATTAACATACTTCATGTAATATTATTTACAATATCTCTTCAAATAGATTTTATGATCTCAAAACACTTACTATTTCATAGAAAAACTAATTTTAATGTGGATTTCATAAATTAAGGTTCATGGAACCATATTCTTCATCATGAAATAATGAAAAATTATAATTGTACATAATTAGTTCACATAACTATATTCATGAATACAAATCATTTTCATTGATCTGTTTGTCTCTCAAGATGTATCAAATTTGTGTTAATCTCATACTAAAAAATTAGAATGTTTTGATGTGTTTATAGATTTTTTTTAACAACATAGGTTGCCCAAACTTAACTTTCATGCACCGCCTAACTTCTTCATTTCCAAAATATCTCACCTTATGTGACTTCAAAAAAAACTATCATAAAAAACGTATCTAATTCACACTATATCTCCTCAGTTATAAGTTATTCATCCATGCTAGTACACATATTCAAACTGATATAGGTAATTATAAACAACTCTTTATCACATATGATCATCCACATCACCAACATAATATTTTTTCTATCATATAACTAAATATGTGCAATTTTCCAAATATACATAAGCCCTATTATGGTTTAAATTATAATAATAACCCTTGACATGATCGAATGACATCGATAAACATGATTATTAAGCCTCAAATATATATATAATTTTTTAATTATGGAGGAACAATAACCCACACCCCATTGTCCCACATCAGTATTTATATTTTTGAATGTTGATAAATAATAAAACCCGCTCCATTGACCACTCGATTTGGAACTGGGATCGGCACCCAAATACACTCCACACAAGGGATTCATGGGCCATATCTCCCAATGCAGACCAACCTACCCTCCAATGTGCATGCTCACCTATGCATATTCTCATGGGAACTATGAACCCACCATGCCTCCTTGTTGAATTATCCACCACTATGAAAACCCATTCCACAATGTATTACTATAGTTGACATGTTTCCCCACCTAAGAAGTGTTTGCATAAGTCCCTTTGTAGGACTATGGTTGGAATTGGTTTTTATATATTCCACCATTATGTATTAAAATATAAATAAATGATAATATATAAATTTAATCTCAAGTACCTTCTTCTTTGTAATTCTTATTCTACTCTTCAAACATCCATTCAAATATATTAAAATTATACTCTTCATCTTATTTTTTCATTAAATTAGAATTTAAAACTCTTTAAAATTATCTTCTCAATTATTCACATCTTATTCATTAGTGTAAAAAATCAATTCAAATTACATGTGACTCATGTTCAAGACATTTATAACAGTGGAAAAATTGTCACAATTAAGATGGGGATATTTTCATAATAATATATCAAGATACATTACTCACCTAATAAAATATTGATATCTTATTATAACCAAGAAAAACATACATATTAACAAGAAATTCAGTTCACTAAAAGTGTTCTTCAATCTCCCCATTTGGATTTGTGTTCAATACTACCAAACACCATCAAAATCAATATGTTTATTTTAATTTAATCTCATTATTGACATTGAATACAAAGAATTCGGAGAGAATATATCTTATTTTCAATCACCAATATCTCATTTTAGGATGATACTATAATGACCGGGTATTTTCATACATAAATATCACATCGTTTAAGATTAATATTCAATGCATTTCACAAATACATGCCCATGAACCATAATGGTTTAGTCTATTTGGAGACTAGGTACACAATCTTCATAATTAATAGACAATCCTTAATATCATCCCTAATGATATTCCCCTTTTTTAATCTTTATAAATAATCCCTAATTGTAACCTTTCAATATTGTAACACCCCAAGCATCCACGGTACGCTTCTCTTTGAATAATACAGTAGTGTGTGTTGTACGCAACTTCGAGTTCTAACACACACCACACCCAATCAAACTAGCCATTATGAATAGTAATACCCACTTTTGAATTTTTTTTAAATATTATCATTCAAAATGGACTTCATTTTTGGATTCAGAATATCGAAATTAGCTTAGGGTTATTTTTTTATTATTCTGAAAACTTCCATTTTTTTATGAATAGTGAAAAACACTGAGTTATAGTTTAAAACCTCATTTTTATTTAAACAATTATTTATTTTATTTAAATTTATTTTAGGTCAAAATAGATACATAATACCTATATATGTTCAATGTAATCCATTGGAGTCATTTTATAATAATTTTAGATATATAAAAAAATTATAGAACTTCTCACTGTCTTTTACCCACCTCCTAGGTGAACTTGCAAATTCACTTAAAACATAATTTTACCACTTCTGTGAGTGAAATTTAGAAAATATGAGAGACATAGTTAATATCAAGGAGTAAAATGTGGTTTAATAAGATAAAAATATTTTTTGGTGAATAGTAAATTTTTTACTTTTATTTAGCACGGTTAAATGTAAATAGGGTAATTGAGGGTAAAAATGGTATTATTATTACCCTAACACTTGTCCTAATTCTATTAGATAAGTATAATTAGACCAAAAACAACCTTAGGAATAAAATCTGTACCTATTTGTTCCACTTGGATTAGATTAGGAGATTTATTATTATTTAATTCAAAGAAGAGTTAAAAGAGTTAAAATCAAAGTTTAATAACTAAAACATTTCTAATATAGGGTTATACATAAGATAAATTAGATTGTAAATATACATTAGAAGATAAAACTATTTCTTACATAATTTTATTTTATTTATAAATTTTAGACATTAAATAATTTAATTTATTTATGACACAATGATGATGTAGTAATTACCTTATTAGTGAAATATTACAATAATTGATATGATAAATACCCAAAGAAATATAATTTGAGACTTTTAAGGAATTAAAAGAATTTTATATACTAATATGACATGTTAGGGTTTATTAAATTAATTAGGATAGATGTAATAATGTTGTTATGAATTTAGAAAAAACAAAATACCAAATAGTGTCAAAATTGACATAAAAGTGTTTTTAAAACAAATATTATATTAATAATTGATATTAAATTCCTAAAAATATAAGGTTTGGCCAAGAGAATTATATAAGGATAGTTGTGTCATTAATGAACCCTCTATGGTTCTATTGGATGTTTATATCAAGTTTATTAACCATATAATATAAAAATACAAAGAGACATGGTAAATGTGAAACTAATTAACTTAGAGTTAAAACTAAATTATAAGGTTAACATAGTGACCCAAACCTGTCTAAAACCTATTTTTTTGGTGGTTTTCGACCCATCCCTAACTTATCCTTGAAATAAGTCACATTTGAGCCATTATAAATCGAATATTAATTTATTATAAAATAATATTTCTAGCTTTTCCTAAGGTGCCCCTCACCCTTCTTATAAAAGAGAAATCCCCCTTCTCTCAATTTCACACCTTCAAAGCCATTTAGATCAGCCAAAACCATTCCAAATATCCTCCCAACATCCCTCACTTAAACCTAGAGGCCTTATTTTGATCAGAAAGCAATCCTACAGAGCCCATTTCATCAAATCAAATGGAAGAACCCGAAGAAGAGGTAATGATTTCACCACCCTCTTTCAAGTTCCTTTCTTCTTCCACTTCTTCTTTATTTGATATTTCCATTCTAAAATAATAACTCCAGTATCTTCTATATACTGTGATGTTATTATAAATATGGTACAACCATATTCAGTATTCAATCCATCCTTTTAATGACATGTCACCATATGTGCATACGTACGGCTTACCGTCTCCACTTCGTGGTGTAATTGTTATTCAATACATTATTATTTGTATGGGTACATAATAATGATGTGTAATTAATGTAAATAATATATATAACATGATAATTATTCTTTATATAAGATAAAACATCCAATTATATATTATTTTAACATCAAAGGAATGATATTGTCGCTAATGCGTACGTACGGACTACTGTCTCCACGAACGAGATGAGATTCATTCCCCATCGTATCCATTCAAGACTAATTTCCATTTTATGATTAAAAATAATGTTTAAGGACTTTATATCATTCTGTATATGAATAAGATACAACCTATGGATAAAAAATAGGACTTATGTAACAAAACATATAAAAGAAAACGAGTAAGTGAACACCCGTAAAGACGATAATACTGAAATATTATAAACAAATAAATATTAAAAGATCATATATGATATCATATTTATGTATATGATTATTTTATAATTTAATAACAATTATTTAACTATTATACAGGAGTTTAACCTACCCTCGACCAAGGAAAAGTACAAGTTAAGGGTTTATTTCTCACTCTCTTCATTATCTGAGATTTTTTATACGTAATTATCTACTGGGACCTCTTTATCATCCACATCCATGTTTCATAAAAATTTATTTCAAATAATTCTTACTATCTTCCAGACTATGTGTTAAATTCATTTATACCCTTGTTTGTGTTTTTATAAGATGTTTATAAAGAAATCTTTCTGTCGTTTTCCAAAAAAATTCTTTTTTAACCTTTTTGACCGAATTAAGTTAAGAATGTCTTTTTTTAACTTATACCGAGGGTGCGGCTATCTTCCATCATTATAAAATCTTCAAAGCTTCACTTATAAGCTTATAAGTATATTTTCAAAGTAAATGTTATATTTTACAATAATGTGACTTTTAAATGATTTAAAATAAAGATATATTTCTCTCAAATAGTTTTTATTTTATCTATGTCAACATACTTTGATGGATTTTAAGCTTATTTGAAGTTGATTTATTATGATACAAAACTTCCATATAGTATTGAAGGTTTTGTGATATTTTTGACTTTGGATGTGTAATTTTTATATCACTCATGGCTAATGGATAAAGTATTGACATTTTGTATGCTAGTTTTAATACGAATGTTTATGTTATGTTTAAACCTGTTCATATGAGGAATTCATTGGACTTAATAAGAGACGGGTGGAGCCTGTTATAGTTCCTTGATGCATCATTAGGTCTCATGAGACAAACTAGTGTCTTGGAACAAGGCCTTGTAAAAGTCTTATTTGTAGTTTTGGCACAAGTCATTGACTATATAGTTATGACTTTCTGGCATTATGCATTCCATCATTATGAAAGTGGTTATTGATATTGCATGTGATAATTCAACTAGTAGAAAATATATGTGAACAAGTAAATGGAATTATTTCATTTTATTTTTTCCATATTATGCTGATCTTCAAGTTTAATAGGGTTTTTTAGTTATACATTGCCTAAAATTTTTATGTTTATTTATGAAAGTTTCCGCAATATTGTTATCCTTACTGAGAATCTGAGCTCACCACTTTCAATGTTTTATTTTTTCCAGGATGTGAAGAAATATTTTATGAATGACCTTCAGGGATAGTATGAGGGTATATGAGTGTGGTCTATGGAGACAAGTTGTTGTTGTAGTTTCTAACTTTATGATATAATGTAAACTTTATGAATGTATCTAGTGATTCCAAGGATACTAAATTAATCGGTCTTTCGAGACATGATCTTTTGTGATCATGCCAATGTTATGTAATAATGCACCGAGTCTGGGTAACTAGGTCGGGGAATTATAGTTTGTATCAATGTAAGTTTAGTATAAACCTTGGTAGCTAGATTTAGATAAACTCTGATTAGAGCACATAGCCCTAAGATAGACTTTGAGGATTATTATAGAATAACTTCCTAGAATTTTATTATTGTAGAGATTTTATGAGTTTTCTTAGCAATACATCCATGTCTAGATACGAGCACGTAGAAGAGGCTCTGGCACATATGTACATAGGGGTAAAACACGAAAACACTACTTTGATCTAGACTCGAATTGGAACAGGTGCACGACAATGGCCCTTGCTGCACTCTTGGTTACGACACTCTCAGGGGATATTCTTAGGATAATTCTCATTCTCTTTACAAACCATTATGAAGGGTTTATGAGTATATATTTCCTCAAATAAAACATTTGTACGATTATGGATTATATCCATAAACTGTTCAATTTATGTTAAGTGTTTTACAAGTTTGGATTTATGTATTGTGATTCATAAACTAATCTATTGTATCCCATTGTTTAGAAATGGCGGCTACTGGAAGGAATGGAAATCGTATCAATGCACACACTCCATGTAGGGATTTCCCTCTGGCTCAAGATAATTATAGTGGAGCTGGTGATAAAACTGGTTCAGATCAGCTTATCACTATACTGGGACAACTCACTCAGGTTATGAATAATAACCTTACCCGTATAGAGCACCCTGGTTTGTAGCGTGGAGGGTCAATGTTAGATCGCTTCATGGAGCAACAACCACCAACATTCAATGGGGGTAAGAATCCACTATTAGCTGAGCAATAGATAAATTCCTTAGAGAAAATATTCCACGCCTTGGGGAGTAGTGAAAGGGAAAAGGTTGTCATGGTAGTTTACCGCTTCACTGGAGATGCTGATCAATGGTGGTCATTGATTCAAAACATGAATGAAGATGATGAAGTATCAAATATGGAATGAAGGTAGTTTAACAATATTTTCATAGAAAAATAATTTCCTCATAACCATCAAGCGAATATGGAAAGAAAATTTCTGAGTTTGAGTCAAAAGGAGGACGAGAATGTTGCAAAGTATGAGACTAACTTACCAGGTTATCAAGGTTTGATGTAGATTATATACGTAACCCAAGAAGTAATATTGATCGTTTCTTTGATGGGTTAAAACCATTTCTACTTTGAGAATTAGTCTCACAATCCTTCTTATCATACGAAGATATTGTTTCATGTGCTATCAAGACAGAAAAGGAATTCTCTATGTCTTATGACTTTAAAGAAAAGCAAAAGAAGAAGAGATCTGCTGATCACTCTGGGAATGGAAATAAGGGGAAGATGGGAAAAGATGAATATTCATCCTATAGTAAATGTGGGAAAAAACACCCCGGTACATTCTTGAAGGGAATAGGAGTCTTTTACAAGTGTGGTGAAAAAGGCCACCAAGATCATGATTACAAGGGGAAGAAAGGAGCTATCGATGTTCAATGATACAACTGTAGGGAGATGGGACATTATGAAAATTAATTTCCTAAGAGTCAGGGAAACTTACCTCAGAAAAGGCCATGGGATCAAGTCCAATCTTATGCTATCACTACTGCTGAGGTAGAAGCTCCGAAAGACATTATGGCAGGTAATTTAATGGTTTCTTCAAGTTTATCCAATGCTTTATTTGATTCTGGATCATCACATTGTTTCATATCTTCCTAGTTTTCTATGAAAATTAGATATTTCCAATTTGATTTAACAAGGGAGTTGTCAGTCAAAACTTCTAAGGGAAGTATCATTGCTACAAAGTTCTGTGAATCTGTTCCCATTACAGCATATAAATGTTCTTTATCTGCCGATCTCATCATCATACCTATGATCAAGTTTGATATAATCCTCGGTATGGATTGGATTTATGACCATGATGTTAAGAATTATTTTAAGAAGAAGGGGGTAACTATTTTTGATGATGATGATAAGGAACACCTTATCTTTAGAGCAGAATCGTCACCACCTAATTCTTATATAGATCCACCCCAGTAGCTCAACTAAATTCAATTATTAGGGAGGAAGAGAATGAAATAACTATGGGTGAGGAAAGGAATCGTCAAATAGAGGATGTACCTATTGTGAGAGAATATGTTAATGTATTTCCGGAAGATTTACCTGGACATCCTATAGAACGAGAAATTGAGTTTTCCATTGATTTAATTCCTGGATCAATGCCCATATCAAAGACCCCTTATAGAATGGACACTATGGAATTAGTGGAACTAAAGAAACAACTAGGGGAATTGAGTAATGAGGGATTTATTCACCCTAGTGTTTCTCCATGGGGAGCCTGTGTTCTTTTTGTTAAGAAGAAGGATGGATCTATGAGGTTGTGCATTGACTAATGGAGATCAATGCTATAACAATAAAGAAAAAGTATCCCCTACATCACATTGATGATTTATTGGACCAACTGCAAGGAGCTCAATAATTTTCAAAGATCAACCTTCGATCTAGATACCATCAGTTGTGTGTGAAGAAGGAAGACATTCCAAAAACAGCATTTCGAACCAGGTACGTGCATTACGGGTTTATAGTAATGCCTTTTGGGGAGACTAATGCACCCTCTATTTTCATGGATCTAATGAACATAGTTTTTAAGGAATATCATGATGACTTTGTACTGGTATTTATTAATGATATCTAGGTATACTCCAAAAGCTATGAAGATCTTGAAAATCAGTTGAGCATTACATTGAAGACTCTGAGAAGACATGAATTATATGGGAAGTTTAGCAAGTGTGAATTCTGGCTTCAAGAGATTTATTTTCTTGGCCATATTGTCTCTAAGGATGGAATCTCTGTTGATCCTTCTAAGACATGAGAAATCCAATAATGGCCAAAACCAATGAGTATAACCGAGGTAAGTTGTTTTATTGGTTTAGAAGGTTATTATCGATGTTTTTTCCAAAAAAAATTCCGGTTGGCTAACCCATTAACAAAGATCACATGTAAAGGGGTTTAATTTGTTTGGAAAAATGAGTGTGATGAATGTTTCAAAGAACTGAAGAAAATATTAGTCACTTCTCTTATATTGACTCTACCATCGGGGAATGACAGGTTTGTTTTTTATAGTGATGCTTCAAGGAAAGGACTTGGTTGTGTCCTTATGCAGAATGATAGGGTTATTGCCTATGAATCACAACAGCTGAAAATTCATGAGCAAAACTATCCTACTCATGATCTTGAGTTAGCAGCTGTAATCTTTTCTTTGAATATTTGGATACATTATCTCTATGGTGAAAAATGTGAGATATATACTGATCACAAGAGTCTGAAGTATATTTTATCACAAAAAGAACTCAACATGAGGCAAAGGATATGTCTTGAACTACTCAAGGATTATGATTGCACAATACACTACCACCCGGGGAAGGAAAATAAGGTGGTAGATGCTTTGAGTAGAAAGGATCATGAAGTTTTTAACAAAATGAGAGTTGAAAGAGATCCAATTTTCAAGGATGTAGTAAAGTTGGATATGGGAATAACAATGGAAGGTGAAACATCAATACTTTTTCAAATTGTTTCTAAACAATCTTTACTAGAAAGGATAAATAGTTCTCAGAACAAGGATGAAGAGTTTAAAAAGAAGATTAAAGCTGTAAATGATGGGAGATTGAGTGACTTTGTGTATGAAGATGGAATTTTGGAATTTGGGAAGAGACATTATGTTCCTAATATACCTGATCTAAAAAGGGAATTGTTGGACGATGCTCATAATTCATATTTCTCTATACACCATGGGAGCACCAAAATGTATAGAGATTTGAAGGAACATTTTTGGTGGGACAATATAAAGAGGGAGATCTCTGATTTTGTGTCAAGATGTATATTTTGTCAACAAGTGGAAGCTAGAAGGAAATATCTTGGAGGAGTCATGCAACCTCTTCCCATACCTGAGTGGAAATAGGATAATATCACAATGGAATTTTTCATGGGACTACTAGAGACTCCTAGAAGGAACGATGCAATATGGTTCATTGTTGATAATCTTACCATGTCAGCACATTTTCTTGCTATAAGAGAATATCTACCACTTGAACGTCTATCAAGGATATATATTAATGAAATTGTGAGACTTCATGGAGTACCCCTATTGATTATTTCTGATCGTGATCCCCGTTTTACTTCAAGATTCTGGAAGAGTCTAAAGAAGGCCTTGGATACTGAACTTTATTTGAGCACTTCCTACCACCCTCATTCAGATGGACAATCAGAATGGACTATTCAAACCTTAGATGAAATTTTGAGATCTTTCTCACTTGACTTTCTGGGTATGTGGGATCAATATTTACCTCTGGTGGAATTTTCCTATAACTATAGCTTCCATTCAAGTACCTGGATGGCACCATATGAAGCGTTATACGAAAAGAGATATCGCACACCAACCTTTTGGGATGAAAATGGTTAAAGAAAACTCGTAGGCCCAGAACTGGTGGAGGAAACAATGGAAAAGGTGAAGGTAATCCAAAACCACATCAAAGAAGCTCAAAGTAGGAAGAAGAGTTATGCCGATAACTGAAGGAATGATTTGGAATATCAGGTAGGAGATCATGTTTTCTTGAAGGTATCTCCATGGAATGGAGTTATACATTTCAGTAAGAAAGGTAAATTGTGTCCCTGGTACATCGGAGCTTTCGAAATTCTAGAATGAATTGGGGTTGTAGCCTACCGTTTGGTAATGCCTCCAAATCCTCTCTCAAGTTCACGATGTGTTCCAGGTATCACTGTTGAGAAAATACATGTCTGACCCAACTCATGTACTCACCTATGTGGAAGTAGAACTGGAACTTGATCTATCTTATTGGGAAGATCCCTTTAGGATTCTTGATACCAGAGAACAAGTGTTGAGAAACCGGATGACTTGTCTGGTAAAAGTTCTATGGAGAAACCATAAGATGGAAGAGGAAAAATCGGAACCCGAGGAACTTATGATGAAGAACCACCCGAGTATTTTTATGAAGTAATATTCTAGAAATTTTGATCACAAAATTATTTGAAGGAGGAGAAAATATAACACCCCATACTTCCATGTTATGATTCTCTTTGAATAATACAGTAGCATGTGTTGTACACAACTTCAAGTTCTAACACACACCACAACCAATCAAACTAGCTGTTATGAATAGTAATACCCACTTTTTTGAATTTTATAAATATTATCATTCAAAATGGTCTTCATTTTTGGTTTCAGAATATCGAAATTAGCTTAGGGTGAATTTTTTATATTTTTCTAAAAACTTTCAATTTTTGATGAATAATGAAAAACACTAAGTTATAGTTTAAAACCAAATTTATATTTAAATAATTATATATTTTATTTAAATTTAATTTAGGTAAAAATAGATAAATAATACCTATATAAGGTCAATTTAATTCATTGGATTCATTTTATAATAATTTTAGATATATAAAAAAATTATAGAACTTTTCATTGTCTTTTACCCACCTCCAAGGAGAATTGACTAATTCACATAAAATGTAATTTTATCGTATCTGTGAGTGGAATTTAGAAAATCTGGGAGACATATTTAATATCAAGGAGTAAAATTTGGTTCAATAAGATAAAAATAATTTTTGATGAAAAGTGACATTTTACTTTTATTTACAACGGTTAAATGTAAATAGGGTAACTAAGGGTATAAATGATATTATTATTATCCTAACACAAGTCCTAATTTCATTGTATAAGTATAATTCAACCAAAAAAACCTTAAAAATAAAATATGAACCCATTTGGTCCACTTGGATTAGATTATAACATTTATTATTATTTAATTCAAAGAAGAGTTAAAAGAGTTAGAATCAAAGTTTAATTACTAAAACATTTTTAATATAGGGTTATACATAAGATAAATTAGATTATAAATATTAATTAGAAATATAAAACAATTTCCTACATTATGGTATTTTGTTTATAATTTTTAGACATTAAATAATTTAATTTATTTATGAGACAATGATGATGCAGTAAATACCTTATTAGTTTAATTTTAAAATAATTGATATTATAAATACCCAAATATATATAAAATGAGACTTTTAATGAATTACACGAATTTTATAAGGTAATATGACACGTTAGGGTTTATTAAATGAATTATTTTTGAAGTAATAATTATTTTATGAATTTTTCAAAAACAAAATACCAAATAGTGTCAAAATTGACATAAAAGTGTTTTTAAAACAAATATTATATTAATAATTGATATTCAATTCCTAAAAATCTACGGTTAGGCCCAAAGACTTATATAATTATATGTGTATCATTAATGAACCACTTGGGGTTCGTTTGGAAGTTTATAGCATGTTTATTAACCACATAATATAAAAATACAAAGAGACATAGTAAATGTGAAACTAATTCACTAAGAGTTAAAACTAAAATATACGGTTAATTTAGTGACCCAAACCTATCTAAAACCTATTTTTTGGGTTCTTTTAGACACATCCCATCCTTTTCCTAGAAATAAGTCACTTTTGAGGAATTATAAACCGAATATGAATTTAGTATAAAATAATATTTCAAACTTTTTTTTAAGGTTCCCCTCACCCCTCTTATAAAAGGGCACTACCCCTTCTCTCAATTTCACACCATCAAATTCATTTGGCTCGGCCAAACCCTACCCAAATATCCTCCCAACTTACCTCACATCAACCTAGAGGTTTTATATTGATCATAAAGCCATCCTATGGAGCCCTTTTGATCAAATCAAAAGGAAGAACCCGAAGAAGAGGTAAGGATTTCACCACCCTCTTCCAAGTTCCTTTCTTCTTCCACTTATTCTCTCTTTGATATTTCATTTTAAAAATAATAACTCCAGTATCTTTTCTATACCGTGATGTTATTATAAATATTGTACAACCATATTCATTATTCTATCCATCCTTTTAATGACATGTCACCATACATGCATACGTAGGGCATACCGTCTCCATGTCGTGGTGTAATTGTTATTCAATACATTATAATTTGGATGTGTATAATAATGATTTGTAATTCATCTAAATAATAAATATAACATGATAATTATTCTGTATATATGATACACCATCCAATTATATATTATTTTTATATCAAAGGAATGATATTATCACTCGTGTATGCGTACAGACTACTGTCTCCATGAACGCGATGAGATTCATTCCCCATCGTATCCATTCAAGAATAATTTTCATTTGATGAATAAAATTAATGTTTAAGGACTTGATATCATTATGTATATGAATAAGATAAAACCTATGGATAACAAACATGGCTTATGTAACAAAACATATAAAAGAAAACGAGTATGTGAACACCCAAAACGACGATAATACTAAAATATTATTAACAAAGAAATATTAAAAGATCATATATGATATCATATTTAGGTATATGATTCTTGTATAATTTAATAACAATTATTTGGCTATTATACAGGATGATAACCTACCCTCTACTAATGAAAAGTACAAGGTAAGGGTTTATTTCATAATCTCTTCATTATCTGAGGTTGTTTATAAGTAATTTTTTACAAGGACCTCTTAATCATCCACATCCATGTTTCTTAAAAATGTATTTCAAATCATTAATACTATTTTAAATACTATGGTTTAAAGTCATTTATACCCTTTTTTACTTTTTATAATATTTTTATAAATGAATCTTTCTGTCATCTTCCAAACAAGGTCCTTTTTAACCTTTTCGACAGAATTAAGGTAAGAATGTCTTTTTTTTACTTATATGGAGGGTGTGGATATTTTCCACCATTATAAAATCTTAAAATAATCTATTATAAGATTATAAGGATATTTTCAATGTAAATTTTTTATTTTATAATTATGTTACTTTTAAATGATTTAAAAAAATAGATATTTCTCTCAAATAGTTTTGATTTCTTCTTTGTCAAAATCCTTTGATGGATTTTAAGCTTATTTGAAGTTGATTTATTATGATACAAAACTTCCATATAGTATTGAAGGTTTTGTAATATGTTTGACTGTGGATGTGTTATTTTTATACCATTCATGGTTTATGGATAAAGTATTGACATTTCGTATGCTATTTTTAATACGAATGTTTATGTTATGTTTAATCCTGTTCATATGAGGAATGAATTGAACATAATATGTGACGGGTGGAGCCCACTATAGCTCCTCGATTCATCAGTAGGTCTCATGAGACAAACTAGTGTCTTGGCACAAGGCCTTGTCAAAATCTTATTTGTAGTCTTGGCAAAAGGCCTTGACTATGTGGTTATGATAGTATAACATTATGAATTCCATCATTATGAAAGTGGTTATTGATATTGAATGTGATTATTCGACTAGTAGAATATCCATGTGAACATGTAAATGGAATTATTTCATTTTATTTTTTCCATATTATGCTGAAGTTCAAGTTTAAAATGATTTTTTTAGTTATACTATGCCTTAAATGTTTATGTTTATTTATGAAAGTCTCCGCTATATTTTTATCCTTACTAAGTATCTGAGCTCACCCCTTTCATTGTTTTAATTTTCCCAGGATGTGAAAAAGTATTTTATGGATGACCTGGAGTGATAGTATGAGGGGATATAAGTGTGGTCTGTGGAGACAAGATGTTGTTGTAGTTTTTCACTTTATGATGCAATGTACACTTTAAGAATGTATCTATTGATTCCAGGGCCACTAAACTAATCAGACATTCAAGACTTGATATTTTGTGATCATGCCAATGTTATGTAATAATGCACCGAATCTAGGTAACTGGGGTCGGGGTGTTACATTTATAACCTATGGAAAGGAAACATAAGAAAGGGTGATCTCATATGCTCAGTAAGGGTAAATATGGGAGATATCATTATATGATCATATAAAAGCATCATATAATTATGATGGTATGGATAATGACCATAACATAAAAAGTTCATACGAAACCTGTTATAGATCATAAATGTGATTCATTGAAGAATAATTATCATTCCAAAATACATGATTATTAAGAGTGTGATATCGTTATAATTCATGAACCATAAGCTCATGTTATAAGAGTGTTAAATCAAAATACATATAGAAACTACTTAATTTGTAAAGGTTAACTACCAATACCATAAAATAATGATGAATGATGAATCAACACCTATTTACCATTTTATAATAGATGAGTAAACATCACCTATTTAATATAGTGGATCAATCCCATTATCTTGTTTCCCATAGATAATCAAGCAGATCTTCTTGTTTCACGTCATCATCACAAGAGATATAATGCATTACCTAATTAATTGGAGGGAAATATAGGTCCCATCCATCATATAAAGAAAATAATAAATATTTTTTCCATAAGATCATAAAACATTATTCATATAAAAACCCCATTAAAATAAAAGGGATTCATAAAACACTCATAATATGAGAACCTAGAGAAAGATATGGGTTTCATAAAACATATCAATAAATCATAACCTATCTTAAAGACTTGGGTTGTATAAAAAACTTGTCGTTATCAAAATAAACCATCCATAGAAAGAAAAACATAGTGTATCATTAGATCATATCCCAAAAAATGATAAAGTAAAATAAAAGGATATTATTTTAGATATATTATGATTTTGAAATAAAAATCACATGGAACATTTATTGATGTATATAGTAATTCATTAAATATAACCCTTCTTAAAATTAGAAATAAAAAAATCATGGAAACCCATTTCTCTATAAATAATGTTTGAAACTTATAAATTATGTTTCAAATAAAATAATGGTCATGATGGTAAGAATTCCTTCAATTTCATATATGTTAAAACAAAGGTTCCTTTCACTTTTTTCGTAAAATGAAAATAGTATTTGTTTGGAAAACAACATTGGTATTCTGTTTAAATATATTATAACTTCTTAAAAAATAAAATAAATTAATATATACAATCATAGAATATTTTTAAAACTAAAATAAAAAAAATAAAAAACATGTATATTGATGAAAACACATTTTATACTGATGATAAATTAAATTAATATTTCTTAAAAATATATTTTTCTTCACTTTAATCCTATAAGATAGGAAAATAAAATGAAAATAGGTATTCTTAAAAATAACTATATGATAATAAAATAAATTATTTTATTCAGAGTTATATTATAAGAATTCATCATCATAATCTTAATCATAAAAATCTTTATAAAAAATGTGATTGTAGTCTATACCCATTACCACATTAGTATCTATTGAATCATTAATCTATGATAGAGAACAAAATAAAATTAAAAATTAAAATATCATGAAACTAAGTATATTAATGATATAAAATGTAAAATTATTAGTATATACACCTCATAATGGAATATAGGTTCATAACATAACATATGACCCAATGGAGGCAATTTGAGACCAAAATCCCTTATAATAAGCCTCAACTTCTTTTGTAAAAAATGAATCCTCCTTGATAATAATTATAGATTTATTATAATAAAATTATAGAACCATAATCATATTTTTTATACCATATATTATTTACTTATGACATTTTATTACCAATTTATTAAAAATTCCTTGTTAAAATCATGTTTCAGGTAATAACTACTTTGTTTTTCATGTATGTATTGATTTGGTATTTTTAGTCCTATTAATTTAATTACGGTTTCCTAACATCCAGAATTATTACTATGATATAAATATAATATATATTCACTATATATTTGTTTATAGTAATCCATAAAAGTTAAAGATAGAAAATGGAAAACATTGTTCATAGAGACGGTAAGTCATACGTACACGTGAATGATGTTTCCATTTTATCTATGAATGATATTATTGAAATGTACTTAATAAATCACTTTTAAATATTTATTACAATTTCAAATATATTGCATATATTCCTTAAATTTCTCCTCATTACCTTCCATATGAAGCATAAGGTAAAAATGAACCACATCTCTTCGCGAATCGGTAGTCGTCCGTACACTTGAGCGACGTTAACGTACCCCCATGAAATGTAAAGTAAAAAGGTTTACATGATATTAAAATCATATAATTATAATTATGTAAAAAATATAATATAAATTTATCATATATATTATTATATCTATTCTTGAGTAGCGATGATGGAAAATGAATTGCATCGGTTCGCGAGGAAGTAGTATATCGTACACATGATCGACAGTTTCATTTCCCTGTTGAATAAAGAGGATATGGATATAGGTCATTAAAACAACATAATAAAATCAAATTATATGGTATTTATGTTATTATTATTTGTTAATTATTAATACATGAATTAATTTGGTAATATAATAATAAAAAAGAAAGTGTTTAGTGAAGACAATTACAATCGCTAAGAACAACCCTCATTGGATATCTTATTAAGGACCCTAGTGTTGGTATTTTTGGATGAAAAGAAGATCTATAACATGTATAAGGATGTTTGGGATTGATTTTTATAAGTTTTGGTTTATATAAATGGATTATAAGGTGTGAAAAGGTGAGCGTAAGAGGTGGCATTTTATAATTGAGGAGGACTGGCATTTTTTTAAATACCCAAACTTATTCAATAATGGGAAGCCACTCTCACACCAAGTGCCTCAAAATTTTATAATTAAATGATTTGATAAAATATATGGTTTATACAGAACTATAATACACAAAAAAACAAGTATTAATTCTATTTTTCTTTAACTTCTTAGAATCCTTATATTTACCATTTTAGTTTTCACTACGGTGGCTAGTATTTTTACCTATGTAATTTATCATTTAATACTAGAAATAAATTATATTAATTATATATTTTTTACCTAATATCCCTAAATATTAAGTAAAACTTATCAAATAAAAATTCTATGTTTTTTGGATAATCAATTTAAATAGAAGCACATGTAATGCGCAAAACTCCATTTTAACATTTACCATGGAAACAATGTATTTATTGTTTAGGGATCAATATAATTATTATAATAAGTTGATTGGTATGTGAATGTGATATGGCTTATATTTTTAATCATATTCCAATAACATGTAATAGGATGTGATTTTTACAAATTTTAAATCATTTGAAAAATATTATTTATTATAAAATAACATTAATGTCAATTTTGACACAATTCATTTAATTTGACTTTAAAAACATCGACAAAATAATTTAATTAGAATATATTATTTTAAAAACTATATATATTGTTATATTTATCAATATAATTCATGGAATATAATAATTCATTCAATTTATATTACTTTTATCTTTTTTATTATTATTTATTTTATTTTTTTCTTAATTAAATAATTAATATGTAAGTGTTTCCTAGGAAATTAAAGAAATTATATAATAAAAAAATTAGAACATGAAATTAATTTTATTATTATCTAAATAAAAATAAAAATTAATTCACATATTTATTTTATCCATATACAAACGTATAATTTAAATTTAAAAGTTATTATGTGACATTTAGTCTTTTTTTCTTTAGTTAAATTATTAAATTGGTCACATTCAATGAAAAGTTTCCCGCAATATCAAAAAAAAATCCTAACGTAGTAATTGTCAAAATATGTCCAAAAAATAGGAATTTGACAAGTGTTTACTTCACTTTAACCCATATGTTTTCAGTTTAATCCCCTGGTTAACCCATTTTAACCTTAACCGTGGTAAATAATTTTTACTATTTTTACTATTAATTTGGAAAAAAAATAGTATAACTTAATATATAATATAATTTATGATTATTCGAATTATTTAATTCATTTTTTCAAATTACATTCAAAAAATTGGAAAATTTTAATTTAAAATTAAACTCGTAGACATGATGAAAATAGTTTTCTAAAGATAACAGTTTCATAAATATAGAATAATTTAATATCAAAAGTAAATATGAAATTGATTGAAATGACTTAATTTGTATTAATAAATATATAATTGAAATAATTTTACATTTAAAACCATATTAAAATAAAATTGATTTTGAAAATTCTTTAAACAATACAACATTCTTTTAATAAATATCACTATTTTTTATTATTCATCGAAAAGATAATATTTTCTGAAAATAATAAAAAAAATTATCAGAAAGATAATTTTTTCAAGTATATTTTAAAAATGAAGTTTATTTTTTCAAATAACTTTTCTAAAATTGTTAAAATTTAATTTTTTATTTTTCAAACAAAATCAATAAAAATAATTTTTTAGAAAAAAAATTATTTTCAAAAAATATAAAGACATTACTAAAAATTAAGTACTTATTAATAAATATATTTTATTTATATAAAATCATTATAAATAAATTTTTTTTAAAACTTATTCATATTCATACCATGGAATTTAATTGTTAGTTTAAAATGGTTGTTTTTAAATAATAATATTAATGGTATGTCGTGAATTATTAAAAATGGGTGTTGTGTGTAACACATGATATCACATAAACAAAATTTATTGAAATATATATATTTCATAAAGCATCAAAGAGTGAAATTATAGCCCCTTAAAAAGAATCTCACCCTAAAATTTCTTTCACCTTTGTATAAAAAACTAAAGATACTCCTTCCTCATTACATCCTAATGTTCCCATGTAATATCCTCAAGTTGTTGGTTTCTCCGCAAAACATTATCTAGGTGATTGGTCATGTTTTATATTTCTTTATCTATATGATATATAATCTCTACTATTTATTCCTCATAACAAATACCATTCTCTAGTGGTAAAACCTCTGAGTTCAGTATATGTGATGGATCTGGTACGTAATTCTTCTAGATAGATATATAGAATTCTTACTAAACCAATGATAGGTTTGGTGGAAGAACCAATAAATTAGCTATAATCCAGATATGATTGAGAATAATAATGGGGAAAGTAAAACTAGATACCAACATTCATTTATATCATAAGCATCATTTCATCTTTTGGTTGTGATTTTTTCAATTTTTACTTTATATGTTACTCCATAAATGAATATTCAACATGAATTTTTCATTCCTGAGCACTAAAATTAACTTTTAATATATTATAATATCCATAAAATAATAAAAATTCATTCCTTTTTTCTATAAACAATTAATAAATCATATAAGTTCAGTTAAAATTATCCAATATGGATATAATAAATAATATCTAAAACTTGAATTGTAAAGACCCAAATCTTAACGTACATGGACATTATAATACTTTTTCAATATACTTAATACATTACAAAACAAATTCCCAATGACCATATTAGTTTAATGTCTTTGAAAACTCGAAACATAATCTTCTAATCATGGTGAAAGATCTTCATCATCTCCCATAAATATCTTCTTCTTTTTTCTACCTAAAACCTTCTTTTATATCCTAGGGAAAAGATAACATAAAATTGGTGAGCTCAAATGCTCAGTAAGGGTAAGAATTTAGAAAATAAATCAACCCATATACATTTCAACTTAAAAACATGAACATAAGGTTTAAATATCAAAATCCTGAGCAATGACATTAAACATGGTAGTACGTAAGGAATTGATAATAATGGAACATCAATCATGATAAAATAGCATGGGATTAAAACATGTAATTGTGGAAACCATTAAGCATATGTTATGATTTCCATAGTAGCCAAGGCATTGCTTCCAAGACCATCATTAGGGACAAAGTCCATTACTGAATCGGGTTTACCTGCCGTTCCAACCCAGTATTATTGTACCGGATTTACATGCCATTACAGCCATGTCTAACTCATGAGATATAAATCTTTACCCAATGCATTTGAGGTAGATGTAGGTCCCACCCATATCACAATTAAATCATTCTTACTTTTTCCACAAAAAAACATTAATCATTCATCATAACCCAAAGAATAAAATGGGTTTCATAAACATCATCCCATCATAACATAATCCATATAAAACAAATGGATATAATTTCATCATAAGAATAATCATACCATGTAAATAATAGAGACATTATACTTGAAACATAATCATACTCAATAATGCCATCTTATATGGAAAATAGTTTTGAAAAAACACTTGAAATGAATTCTTGAGGAAAATATCCTTTCTTCTTCAAAATCATTTTATTTTCAAAAAATTCCATGAAATTTTAAAAGAAAAGGATTTTGTTGAAAATAAAAATGAAATCTTGTAGAGGATGCTTCATTAAAATTAAGCATTATGAAATTTTAAAAATCCATTCATGCCATATAAGTTAAAAAACATTCTCCTCATACTTATGCCGGAAAAGTCAAAATGTTCCTCATAAGGTAAACAGAAGAATGAATCCTTCTATAACACAATATAAAAGTCAAAGAGGGGTAAAAATGACTTTAATAATACATGTAAGATTGTTAAAAACTTTATAAAAATCATTTTTATGGTCATGGATGAAAACTATAACCCCAGTAAATACTTATGTATAGGAAATCTCGGATAAAAATGAGGTTGTAAAATTATCCCTTACCTTATGTCCACTTTCTTCAATATGTGTCTGAGACACCTGTATAGTGGGTTTAAACATATTTTTATCTTGTAACAGAATTATAATAATATTTATGATATCATATACAATTCACTTATGACTTTATATTTACCATTCATTTTTCAATTCCATTTTAAATAAGTGTTTTGGGTAAAATCATTTTATTTATCGTATGTGTTTGGACTTGTTTTTATTGATATTATTATTACTTATATCATGATTTACATACTTCAATAATTTAAATAATGATTTATATATCATATATATTCAGTATATATATATAATATATTTATTAATGAAATGAAATACACCGTTCATGGAGACGGTAGGTCGTACGTACGCATGAACGTTGTTTTCCTTTCCTTATTAACTTGAATGGAAGTAGATGACATATATATATATATACATAAATAAAGTATATTTATTATGTCATATATTTCATTAATATTCATTATATATACATTATAATCATTCTTGAATGGTTAACATGGAGAACGATTCTCATCGCGTCATGGAGACGGTAATCTGTGCGTACGCACGAGCGATGATATCATTCCCATAAATATTGAATAGAATTAGAGTGGATGATATAATATCTCAGAATTAGTATCATGATATAATAATAATATATAGTTATTATTTACACCATTATACCCATCCAAGTAAGGTGGTGGTAGAAAAACATATTACACCACGACGTGGAGACGGTATTCCGCACGTACGCACGCACGTTGATTTCATTTTCCATAGGATGGATAGAAGGAGAAATAGGGTTGTTTTATATTTTTTATAACATATCAGTATATAAGTAATACATATGTTATTACTTTATAATGAAACAACAGAATAATAGGAAGTAGAAGAAGAACAAAACTTGAAAGAATCAGTACAAGAGATTACCTCTTCTTCGACGTGCCTCTTTTAAACATTCTATTAGGGAACTAGAGTTGGTCTTTTGAGAAAAACAAAACCTCTATGATATAAATAGGGAGGTTGAGAAGATAAATTTTCAGGGTTTGGCCGAGCTTGAAGGCTCAAAATTGTGTAAAGAGGAGAGGGACGAGGTTCCCTTTTGTAAGGGAGGATAGAGGTCCCTTAGGAAAAACTTAAAATATTATTTTATAATAAATTAATATTCTATTTATAATGGCTAAAATGTGACTTATTTCGAGGAAAGGGTGGGGATGGGTAGAAAGCCTCTAAACCAATAGGTTTTTGACATGTATAGATTACCATTTTAACCTTATCATTTAGATTTAACTCCATGTTAAATAATTTAACTTTTACTGTGTCTTCTTGTATTCTTACACTATATGGTTAATAAACTTACTATAAACTGCCAATAGAACACCAATTGGTTCATTAATGTCATATATATTATTATATAAGTCTTTTTGATAAAACATAGATTTTTAGTACCATTGTATCAATTAATAATATAATATTTTTTTTAAAACACATTTATGTCAATTTGGACACTATTTGCTATTTTGTTTTTTTCTAAATTCATAACAACATTATTACTTCGAAACAAATTCCTCAAACCAACAATAATATGTTATATTAACCTAGAAAATTATTTTAATTCCTAAAAAGTCTCATATTACATTTATTTGGGTATTTATAATATAAATTATATTAATATTTCATGAAAAGGGTAATTACTGCATCATCAATGTGTCATAAATAAATTAAATTATTTAATGACTAAAAATATAAACAAAATACCATTATGTAGGAAATCATTTTATATTTCTAATGAATATTTTTAGTTGAATTTATCTTATGTATAACCCTATATTAAAAATATTTTAGTTATTAAACTTTGATTTTAAATTTCTTTACTCTTCTTTAAATAAAATAATAATAAGTGTCCTAATCAAATCCAACTGGACCAAGAGGTTCATATTTTATTTATAAGGTTGTTTTTGTGGAACTAAACTTATCCAATAGAATTAAGACATGTGTTAGGGTAATAATAATATCATTTTTACCCTTCATTACCCTATTTACTTTTATCCACTACAAAATATTTCACTTTTTCTAACAAGAGAATATCTGGTGGTAAAAGTACTTTATCTATTGGTAAAATGTTTTACCAACACATATGTCCTTGTCACTAAACTGTCAGTAAAAACTCTATCACTAAATGTTTTTGTGATAGATAAAATCATTCTATTACAATTATAATAATACCAATAGATAAAATATATGTTGGTTAAACTGTTTAGCAACAAGTTATAATAACAAATTTTTCTGTTGGTAATAATATTACCAACATATAACATCTATTTATAAATTATATTTGAATAAAAATTATAAATTTTAATTTATTATAAACTTTTTTATTGTATTTATTATTTTATCACATATGAGATTTTCACACAGGATCAAATTTTGAAAAAAAAAATAATTATATTAATAATGAAATTTAGTACAAATGAATCAATACACAATACAAAATTCATCCACAAAAAGGATCAATCACACACCCCACCAACCCAAAATAGCTCCCCCCATGCCAGCGAACCAGTATCATACCCATCCATGCCACACCAGGAACCAGTGAGTGCCCCGAGACCAGCAAGCCAACAGTAGCCCATCCATTCCCCAGGACCAGCAAGCCAACTCCATCTCATCCATGCCACCCTAGGGAAAAGAAAGCACCAGAAACTCATCCATTCCTTGGGACAAGCATTCCAACTCCAACTCAAATTAGTGAAAAATCTCTACATGAACCATAGTTGTCCATAGTTAACAAACCCAAAAATTATTAGGCAATGTTTGGCATAAGAATTACTTTTCAATAGCAATAGAAAATACAATCAATATTCTTTTTAATAGTTTATTTGGAATACATGGAAAATGTGTAATGAAATATGTTATTTGAGAGACATGAAAAACACATCAAAAAACACACATTGCAAAAGACCTGTCTTGAATGGTGTGAATTCTTACTAAAAGTCACCAAAATTTAAAATGATAGCGTCTCCCTGTGGAATAAATCCCCTCATAAGCATGGACCTTCTACCACCCATAGTCATGTCACCTGAAAAGCCGAATTTCATCCACCAGCATGTAAAGAATATCCAGGAGAGAAAAATTGTGACAACCCCCCAAGTATAAGATGTCAATGTGCTGAGACTTAAGAATAACTTTTAAGAGAAAACAAACATGCAAAGGAGGTTCACATCAACACAGATCTCATTAGATCCAAGCATTGAACTCTCTTAGCCTAGTTAAAACATTTTTGTTTCCTCAGAACCTGTAAATAAAAAGAACAAAAAAGAAAAGTGATTAGAGAACCTTACAAAATATGAGCCGAAACTGTTTAGTTTGATGAAGATCATGTAAACAGATGTTTTTGTAGTGCCTGAAAAGAAGAAACCAGATCCTTGGGGAAACAAATGATCCATTAAGAGCATAAAATGTGTAGCATTAACATTAGAGTCTCCAGATAAAATAGAAATAAACGTCCATTCAAGTATATCAAATGAAGTACATCAAAAAAATAACACTTGAAGTGAACAACCAGCACACATTCAATCCTCAAGCAGTAAGCTGAAACAGAAAGAATCCAGAACCAGAGAGGATACCAATCCTCAAGGAAAACCAAGTGCCTACTGCCTAAATTAAATAGAAAGCAATGAATTATTCTCTAGAACTAGACAGTAACATCTGCTCCTTTGGACAGTAAATAACTCCCATCATACCTGAAATAGAAACCATGATAGCCACTCATCACAGCTTCAAGGAAAAAATAGCCTCAAATTTAAGGCACACACCAATATCATCATCATCTCAAGTCCTTTCTACAAAGTCTAAAATAAAAAAAAAATACTTTAGATGATTCCACTCTTAAATAATTGAGGATCCAAGAACTAGTTGATTGGACAATTAGGGAACCTTACAATAGATGATCTGAAACTGTTCAGTTTGCTGATGATCAGGTAAACAGATGTTGTTGGAGTGCCTGAAACAGAGGAAACCGGATCCTTGGTGCAATAGATGATCCATTATGAGCATAAAAAGTGCAGAATTAACATCATAGTCTCCAGATAAAAAAATAAACATCCATTCAAGTACATCAAATGAAGTACATCAAAAAAAATAACACTAGAAGTGAACAAGTAGCACACAATCAATCCTCAAGCAGAAAACTGAAACTGAAAGCATCCAGAACAAAAGAGGACACCAATCCTCAAGGAAACCCATGTGCCTACTACCTAAATGAAATAGAATGCAATGTATTATTCTCTAGAACTGGATAGTAACATTTTCTCCTTTAGACAGTAAATAACTCCCATCATACCTAATATAGAAACCATGACATCCACTCATCATAGATTCAAGGAAAAAAAAGACTCAAATGTAAGGCCCACACCAATATCATCATAAAATCAAGTCCTATATACAAAGTCTCAAATACAAAAATCCTTCAGAGGAGTCCACTCTTCAACAATTGATGATCCAAGCACTAATTGACCTGCTAATTTCCAATGTAATCCATTGAGACCAATATAAAAATCGACAAACTGTAAGGTGATCATCAAGTATAACAATTATAAGGTGAATTTAGCCATCATTGAAACATTATGATTTGAAGAATAAAAGTAACCCTTTGAGTGTTGCCCAATTGGTTAGTGTCGAGACGATAGACTAAATGAACTCAAAAAAACACCTATAATTTTCCAACCATATTTCATATAAATCTAATCCATGATTTGAAAAAATCTGTAGTTGTTTCCAAGTGACTGAAAACATAACGGTTAGGTCAAGAAATCACTGTGAAAAAACCAATTCCAAGTAAATTTCAAAGTAATAAACCCACATCCCATGAAAAATCATAATTTAACAATTCCTTAGGGACTCATGATAAAAGACAACTAAATGGAAAAAGATGAAAAGACCTGACAACAAATAAATTTGATCATGAAAAGAAAAAAATGATGCTAATTTGTGCATTTTTCATGTGTGGATTTAATGATCAAACTCCTAGAGCGAAAAAATATTAAAAAAAATTCACTTTTTCATGTTATTTTTAGTGCATTATTGATGTGTGGATTTAATGATCCCTACAATAAAAAAAATTCTATATAACATCGACCCATTTTCTAAAGGTCTCTCTAAGAAGCATATATAACATGTATATTTCCTAAAATAATTATTAGAATACCCATATAATCTTAGAGTTTAACTTGGGATGTTTCTGTAAACATATATTACATGTTTATGTCCAAAAATAATAAGCAAAAAAAACCCACAAAAGATGGACACCCACCTTCACTTCTTATTCTGTAACACATTCTAAGTAGTTTAATCACATAAACACAACTACTTAAAAATTTACATAAAACACACCTACTTAAAAAAATAAAATTAATTTAAAAACTACATATAAAAAATAATAAATAATTATCAAAACATAGAAATACATTACGTGTCAAGGAAGTACGATCAATGCTGAAGTGAAATAATAACTTGAGGAACCTTCATATGTCATATCAAAGTCCCTAAAACACAAATCCAAAGATAATATTAATAATCATTCATAAAGAAAAAACATGATAAAACAATATCATTTTAATAAGGCATGTAAAACCAAAACTAAAAAAATAAAACAACAAATGAGAGTATTTTTTCGCGGCATGAATTTCCAATCCAAATTAATAAAAATTTCAAACAATGGTACTTTGTGGTATTTTAAGACTTTTATGTAGGATTAATAACTATCCTAGAATCAAATAAGAATAATAATAAACCAAAATAGTATGTATTTGACATCATCAAATAGGTATAAAATAAAACACTTACTCAACCGCCTATAAACTCATGTCGTTGATGGGTCTTACTCGACCCCCTGTAAACTCATGTAGTTGATGGGTATTACTCGACCCCCTATAAACTCATAGCATTTTTCATGTTTTGCATAAGAGGAAACATGTTACTTTCAAAAACAAATAACCACTAGTTCTGAGTAGTTTTCAGATATTCCAGCACTTATTACAACAAGTTATTTGTTTAAAATCATTTTAAATTCAATATGATCTTGAAGAAAACATTACCCAAGGATTTGAACAAATATATCATGGTATTTAAACACATATCAAAGTTGAAATACATAACAGTTTTCATGTTTTGAATAACGGTAATCATGTTATTTTTGGTAACAAATAGCTACCCCTTCTAACTAGTTTTTAAGAATTACAACACTTATTACAACCAATTATTTGTTTAAAATAGTTTAAAATTCAATATGATCATCATGAAAACATTATCGAGGATTTAAACAAAGTCTAACATAGTATTTAAACATGTATAAAAGTTTCAATATAAAACAGTTTTCAAGTTTTTCATTACGGGAATCATGTGACATTAAATAATAAATAAGCACCTACATGGAGACAAAAATATAACACTTCAATGTAAATACATCTGAATTGAAACCCCAAAATTCAATTGTAATCCCTGATGGGGACGTTTCTATTACAAAAATTCTTGTATAATGAAATTTTTCACATGCACCCCTATTGTAATTGAATAATTGATCTGTTAAATAGACTTACATTTCTTGTTTTTGGGGTCATCTGGAGGATACTGTTGGTAGATTAGGAGCTATTGTAACTGAGATATCAGTTTATAGAGTTAGGTCATGACAGTTCTATAAATTGGAAGCTCATTATGGGTTTCTTTGAGTTACATTGGTTGGGGGCTGGCTGGTGTTGTAATGGTGGTGTATTGATGAGGAAAAACAGTGTTATTGGGTGTGTCATAGTGTGTGGGGTTCAAAGTGAGTGTTTTGGAAAAGGGATACTCATATGTCTTGTTTATAACCCATAAATAAATAATATTTAAACACTTGTTTCTTCCATTACTGATTTAATGGATATGGAATGAATGGTTTTGATCATGGTATATAAGCAGCTGCAAGAAATATATATATTTTCCAGTATTTGGAAGCTAAAGTGTTGGGATTGTTTTATGGGTCAAGGGTAACCTAGGGAGTTTTGGTGTATTTTCTCATTTTTTTCTTCGTTGTGTGGTCAGGGATAGCATTCTATGGAGACCTGAGTTGAGATTCTAGCTTCTATCCACCTATATGTTATCACACTGTCATAATTTGGTTGTGAAAATTTCCTCTCTTCTATATTATAATTATTTTTATTGCTTTTTTGGTCACAATAAAACTATGGCCATCACAACAAGAGCCCTGGGTAGTCTGTTCTAGGAGATCACAACATTAGTTTTATGGTCATCTTATTATACTCTATCTAACACAATGAACATTGAAGAGCATGTTTTAAAAGAGGATCTAAGAGCTCTCCTTTCTTTATTTATATAAAGTATTGATGTTTTGTTCCTACATTTTCTTTTGCAAAATGTTGAGGGTAAAACTCTTATGAATAGTTTGAATGTAATCTTCATATTGTTTTAAATAATATAAACAGATTGAATAAAAATAAGTTTAAACTAATAGTACTACAATGCATTGAACGTACATGTACCAACATAATTATATAGTTAAGGGAGTCTATGTAAATTTGTTTTTAATATAAAGTAAAACATATAGGAAATAAATTGTTACATACCATTGGCTGTGAAAATGACATTACTTTAGAACTTGATACAGTTCGATGAGAGGTTGCTTCATAAGGCACTACCTTCAAGGAAATGAATAGTAAATAATTCTGATTGATAAACAAATGTATATGTTATATGAAAGAGGTATCAAGGACGTACCTTTAATTCATTTGCAGAGTTATCAGAATCTATGGATTATTTCGCATTATCAATTATAAATACAATGTTGAATGAATTATGTTGTAATGGTGATTTGGACTTGTGCTCATGTGCACTAATGGCATGTGAAACTATGCTTCCTCCCTTTATCACAAGATCAAACCTCATGTAGCCCTCAAGTATTACATCTCCCTTTCTCGAATAGATGGTCATTGGACCCAGGACAACATCTCAACAATAGAACTGGGAAGTAATATGGCCACAAAAATAGACTTACTTACAAGATAGTAGTGCCATGGACCACTTCAACTACAGTGAACCAACCTGGGTTTCATTGATCCGCTTGGCAGCCTCAACTAGCCTCCTTGGAATTGCAGATGACCAACATGATGAACCAATGAAACACCAATCTAAATCCATCAACTTTGAAGGAATATGTAGTGAATATAAGATCCATACAGTAATGAAAATAAAGGAGCCCTCTCAATCTATAACACCACAGCCCGACTTTTAATAGCCCTGATCTGGACCAGCCAGGGAATTAGCATGACCCTCAGTGATCTCCCACCATCATGCAGTCAAGCACCTTTTTCTTGGGACAACATTTCATCACCAGCATCAATGGAACCCTGGACCTCTATAAAAAAGCACCCAATCCACAAGGCAGTACTAGGGACCAAACCTTGGTAGCCCTATAGTGTGAACAATAGTGCCCATGTTGCAGTATCTCCTTGTAATTTCAGCAGAAAACAGGAACCTATGAGAATAAAAAATTAACACCCAACTGGACCTGCTTCGAGAAAAAGGTCCCCTAAACATGCAACTCAGACCTGAAATTGCATCGAACCAGCATAGTGGTGTCTCAGCACCTTCCAGGTTGCAGCAGAAAACACTTAAACCAATTGGTAATTGTTACAGTGATGCCCAAATCCCACAGTAGTGGTACATATTTAGGCATCCTCCAAGTAGAATAAAGATCTCCTCTAGGATCCGACCACCTAGAGACCCGCACGGACCCTCAAATCCATATGCCACGGACCACCCAGCTGTGATTGGCCCACCTCATCGCACGAGGATGCCGGACAGGGATAGGGAGAGGGTTGGGGTTCATACGATGATGTCAAAGGGGGACGCTGGCCGGGAATAGGGAGGAGGTTCGCGAGATGATTTCGGAGGTGGGTGATGGCCGGGAATTGGGATGGTCTGGCAAGGTATAGGGTGGTAGGGTGTGGGGAGAGAGGTCATGGGGAATGAGTGTAGGGTTTGGGGGAGGGGGTCGCGAGGAACACGTGGGGTGGTTAGGGGAAAACGTTTGGATTTTTTTGTGCATATATATAAATATATGAATTTATATAAAAAATATATTGTATAATGATTATGTATTTATATATATGTATATATATATATTATCAATAAATATTAATAAATTATGGATATTTTAATTAAGAATATATAATATATCAATTTTGGGTAAAATGATTGATATTATTTAATAATTTTTTACTAACAGGTTTTTATAATGGTAAAAGACTTTTTGATAATAATAATTAATAACATATTCAATTATTAGTAAATCATTTATTGGTATTATTATGATAAGGCAACAAATTTCAATGTTAGTAAAAAAAAATTTGGTATTAAACTATTAATATAAACATACATATCTGTTGGTAAAAATAATTGTTGGTACCTATAGGTAATATCAACAGAATTTAATATATGTTGAAATTAATCATCTTTACCAATAGATATATTATCTGTCGATTATTTTCTATTGGTAATGATCACTTTTTTTGTAGTGAATCGTGGTAAATAAAAGTAAAAAGTTATTATTTACGAAAATTAATTTTATCTTATTGAACCAAATTTTACTCCTTGATATTAACCATGTCTCTCATATTTTCTAAATTCAACTCATAGAAGCGGTATAATTATGTTTTATGTAAATTTGAAAATTCTCCTAGGAGGTGGGTAAAAGAGGATAAAAAGTTCAATAAAAATTTTATATATCTAAAATTATTATAAAATAACACCAATGAATTAAATTGAAATAATATAAGTATTATTTATCTATTTTTACCTATAATAAATTTAAATAAAATAAAATATTACTTAAATAAAAAGTCAGTTTTAACCAATAACTCAGTGTTTTCTCTATTCATCAAAAATTGAATGTTTTCAGAAAAATACCAAAAATTCAACCTAGGCTAATTTCGATATTTTGAATCCAAAAATGAATTCCATTTTGAAAGGAAAAATTTATAAAATTTCCAAAACTGGTCATTTCTATTCATAACGGCAAGTTTATAAAATATTTTAATAACATATCGTTGTTTAGTGAAACTTGATATTGCGTACAACGCAAGATATCGAGGAACGTTTCTCTTTCATTTAATGAAATCCAAGAAAAGTTTTGTGTATACTACAAGATAATACGGTGTTACATATAGTGCAAGATAATATTGGTGTAGCATACAACAAAAGAAATCAATGAAATTAAAAAGAATAATTCTCAAAACATCTCGGGGTGCTACATGAACAATAACACCCATAGTTCATCTTAATACATTCCAAAAATGGATAACCATATTTCAACTCCAAAATATGTATATTGTAGAATGATATCAAAAAAATTTCTAAAGGGGTGTTACAATATTTACGAATTCAACTTATCATTAATCCCGTAAACAATATGAAGTATCTATTAATATCAGTTAAAAATATTTTAATACCTTGATCATAAATATTCTTAAGACATGGAAATAACCTCAATTACCATAAAACTGTAACGAAACCATGCATGATTTTAAAAAATAACTTCCTCATTATTATTTAAATAAAACCCCAAATTATTAAATATATACCATAAATATAAAAATGTTTTAAAATCCATCAATGATAACATAAAATACATTGTCATCAAATCATTAATAAGATCCAAGGTAATCAATATTATCCAATTTAATTTATTTGTATAAATAATATATTTATCTTAATTAAACACCATTTTCTAAAACTTATGAACATATTATGTTTTATCTTCCCTTATTCATGTTTTTTCCATAAAATATTACCTTTCTATTAAATCGTTATTCTAGGTATTTAGTACCATTTAATATATTCTTGGAAGTCCTTAATAAAAAACATATACATAACAGACATTATATATATATTTCATGATTTACATAACATAATTATTGAATTCCAATACATTAATACATCCATAATTTATCTTCATTATTGAACCTTTAACTAGGCCAAATAATATTATTCCTTTATACCACTTTCCTTTCATATTTCATTTGTATCCTCTTTATCATCAACATAAAAATATTTACTTATTCCAAATTTTTAATCTTATTCTTTCGATTTACCCCTAAGACATTGATTTTCATAATTCTCATACATTCCACATTTAATAAAATAAATAGTCAATTATACCTTAGGGAGTCCATTATTCTCATCAATTGAGTTAATTGAACTTTTAATTTTTCCTATGAAATTACTTTCTTTCTGTCCTTATTTTCCTCACTCAAAAGATATTCTCGATCCATTAATACATTCTCTTTGCTGATTATTCCCACATTTTCAACATATAAGAAACTAAATCTTTTTTCTTACATGGTCTCTACAACCCAAAATCTTAGTAAAAATAATCCTTATCTAATTTGGTGAGTCTGAGAGTTGGTTAAGGTGAAGTTTGTTAATCATATATCATGATAACTAATTTATCATTATCACAATATCTTTTACTATAATAATCATCCAATTTTGTTTCCTATCGAAACATTGTATATCACATTCAACATTAACTCAGTTCATTCGGGTTCCCACCTTTGACTAAACCCAAAAACCATAGCATGATAAAATAATATTCATTGTGGGAAACCACATATTTATTAATAATGATTTATAGGATGAGTAAATCATGACATCATATTTTCGATATATGTCTCCATTGGTTTAACCTAGGTCATCCATGATTGTCATCTATTCAAATCCTTTATAATTATTTATATATAAAATCTTCATTAACCAAAGTATATCCCTCGGGAGTCTCAAGCTAGTTTCATAGTAAGGTCTATGTTCATAGACCATGTAATGATTGATTCAAGACTAACACTCCTTTTTTAGACTTATTTCACCTAGCTACATTTGTGCCATATCTACATCTACCTGTACTATCTAGAAAGGTATGTATTTTTTGGAAAACCACAATATATATTCCTTAACAAAACATTAACATATTACCATATACTTAGAATTATCCTAATGTTTCTTACAAAAATCTTCTCATCCAAGTTTCCAATGGTTAACTAAACCTATGTTATAATGCCAAAAATAATGACAGAGTATTTTCATACATAAATATCACATCTTTTTAAATGAACATTCAACAAATTTCACAAATACACACCCAATTACCAAAATAGATTAGTGTCTTTGGAGAATAGGTTCTCAATATTCTTATTTAATGTAAGATATTCAACATATCCCATAAATATATTCCCATTTTTCACTCATTATAAATATACCATCAATAAAACCATTCTTCATAAACTAGGTAAATAAGACATAAAAAAGTATGAACCCGGATTCTCAGTAAGGGTAAATAAGTTAGATATCATTCAATAATAATTTGAAATCATAAGATAAGAATAAGGGTATGATGTCATGACCATAACATTAAATGTTAATACCAAAAATATTATATATCATAAACATGAGTCATGGAATAAAGAATTATCATTACAAAATAAATGATTCATACTAGTTGAAAATCATAATTGTTCATGAAACGAACTCATATAATAAGAGTGTGGAACTAACAAAGGTATAGAAACTAAATCATTGTTCAAGATTAACTACCAAGACCATCAAATAATAATGGATAAGGAACCAAAACATGCTTCCCATTTCATAATGGATCAAGAATCATCACCTGTTTCCCATACTGAATCATGAACATCAGTATGTTTCCCATAGTGGATGAAGCACATCAACTTGTTTCATGTCATCATCTCATGAGATATAAAGTTTAACTAATACGTTAGAAGAATATATAGGTCCTACCTATCACGGAATGCAAATCATACATGTGTGTGACACAATATTATAAAAAATTCACCCCATTAGAACCTATGAAAGAAAATTGGATTCATAAAACATTCATCATATTAGAATCCATGAAAAGATATGGGTTTAATAAAACATTTCATCATATCATAACATGTAGAAATGATATGAGTTTCATAAATATATTGTCATCATAAACATTAAAATCCAATGAAATAATAAATACGGTATAATTGGATCATATCCTTAGTAAATATTATGTAACGTCAAAGGATTTCATCATAGATGGAAATTTATTTTGAAATAAAATTTTTTTTTGAACATTTCTTGAGGAAAATTAACGTTCATTGAATATAAACCATTAAAAAATTAAAATTTTATAAATATTGTATAATTAAAATTATTTGAAAAAAATTGAAACATTATAATTTAATTTTCAATGAAACTAATTGTCATAATGTTTAAAATTACATTCATGTCATACACATTAAAACATATATTCCTTTCACATTTTTGGTAAAATATAAAAGGTCCTTGTTTAAAAAACAAATGAAGATTACTTTTAAAAAAAATTTAAAAATTAAAACAATAATAGACATTACTTTAAAAAATCATAGTATATTTTTAAAAACATCTTTGAAACATGTTTAGAAAATGTGGATTTTGAAGGGAATGATTTTTTTATCAAAGATAAAAATATATATATATATATAGCTTAAAAATAGTCTCCTTAATATAATGAGAGAGTAAAATGAAAGTACAAAATTTATTATCCGAAAATAATATGATGAGAAAATATATTAGATTCTAAAGAGTTAAATCATAAGAATTAATCATCATAAACTTAAACATAAATAATCACGATAAATGACGAGATTATAATATAAAACTTATACTACTTTTGTATCTTTTGAATCATAATACCCATTATAGAAGAACATGAATGAAACCTTAAATATTATTAAAATAAGAATATTGATAATATAACAAGTCATAAGTAACATATATACACCTCATAAAAGAAAAATTATTACAACAAAACTTATTTCCTAAAAAAGACCATTTGAGAGAAAAATCTCTTACATTAAGTCTCAACTTCATTCGTACACATTCAAACATAATTTACAATAAATATATGTTTATTATATATATATTAAGAACACATAATTATATATATCATACCATATATTATTTACTTATGACCTCTTATTACACATTTTTTAACAATTTTATATTAAAATCATGTTTCGGGTAATAATTTCTTCATTTTTCATGTATGTAATGATTTTTTATTTTCTATTATATTACATTGATCATGGATGCATTATATCCATAATTTCTATCATGATATAAATTTTATATATATTAAATACATGTTTACTTATATTAATCCATAAAACTTATAGATATAATATGAAATTAATCATTCATGGAGACTGTAGGTCATACGTATGCATGAACATTATTACCATTTTTTCAATGAATGAAATAAAAAAGAGGTAAATAAACATAAACATTTTATATTCATTATGATGTCATATATATCAAATATATTCATTAAATATATCATTATTTCATTCCAAGTTAATTTTACTTTAAAAATCAATCACCTCTTTTTGCAAGGTGGTAGTACGTCATACACACAAGCGATGTTATCATATCTCCATGAAATGGAATGTAAGATGGAATATGTGATACTATAATTCAAGAAGTATAATTATTAAATAAATATCACACACACACACACACACACACACACACATATATATATATATATGTGTGTGTGTGTGTGTGTGTCTTAAGTCCATCATTTTATACATCCATGAGAGTTGGTGATGAAAAATGAATTTCATCGATTCACGATGCGCTAGTCTTTCGTATACATAATCAGTAGTTTCATTTCCCATTTCATGGAATATAAGATAGATATAGGTAATTAAAAAAATATCATCTCAGTATATTTTAGATACTACTATTATTATATTGGAATGATTAGTACATGAATGGATGTGTTAAGAAAGAAGTAAAAAAAAGAACATTTTTAGCAATGAAAATTACCTTCTCTTGGAACAGACACCATTGGATCTCTTATTAAAGACCCTATGGTTGGTATTATGGAATTAAATTATATATATAACATGTATAATTATTTTGGGAAGTGATTTAATTAGGGGTCGGTCGATGCAAATGGATTTGGAGGAGTGAATAAATGAGGGAAATATGTTGCCTTTTATAATTCAGGATGGATGACATTTTTTTACATAACTAAAATTATTAATGGGAATTCAATATCAACCAAAGTACCTAAAATGATAATTAAATTATTTTAATAAATATACGTTCTATAAACACCTCAAAAACACAAAAAAAATGAATTTTTTTTCCTAAACTTCTACTTTTCCTTACTTTTACCATTTTAGTTTTCACTGCGATAAATGTTCTTTTCACCAAGGTAATTTATCATTTAAGAATATAATTAAATGAGAATAATTATATAATTTTTAAGATATTGGTATAAATATGAAATCAATTTTATAAAATAAAAATACTATTCTTGTGTAAAATTCACTTCAACATAAGCGCAAGTAACAAGAAAAACATTGTTTTACCCTTTACCATGGAAATGAATTTTTTACTATTTAGGGGTCTATATAATTATTTTAACGAAATCATTGACCAATGATTGGAATATTTTTTTTATTTTTAAACATATACAAATAAATTTTCATAGGATGGTATTTTTACAAATTTTAAATCATTTAATAAAATATTATTTATTATAAAAAAAATTTATGTTCAATTTTGACACTATTTATTTATTTTGACATTAAAAACATCAAGAAAAATGAGGAATTATAATCCATTATTTTCAAACCTATCTATAAAATTTTATTTATCAAAAAAATCATGTTTTTCAATAATTCATTCATTTTATATTACATTATTTTTTTTAGTATCATTTATTTTTCTTTTCTATTAATTAAAAATTTTCTATGAAAATGTTTCTTAAGAATTTAAATTAACTGTATAATTACAAAAAATTAAAAATAAAATACCCACATAAAATTAATTACATTATTATCAAAATTAAAATCTATATTTACTCACATATTTATTTTTTCCTTATGTGAACATATAATTGATTTTTAAAAGAAATTCGGTGATATTTTTTCATTTTATTTACTTAAATTACTACATAGGTCACATTCATAGAAATGTCTCATAAAAACATAAGGTAATAAGGGTCAAAATAAGTCCATAAAATATGAATCAGACAAGTTTCTAGTTATTTTAATCCTTTTCTTCTTAGTTTTAATCCCTCGGTTAACCGGTTTAAACCTTAACCATGGTAATCAATCTTTAATATTTTTTTCTTCATTTTGAAAAAAAATTACATTAAACTTATTATATAATATAAATTATGATGATTATAAATACATAATACATTTTCCAAATTCCATTAATATAATTGAAAAATTTTAATTCAAAATTAATTATGGATACGCGATGGAAAAAAAATTAAGGAGAAAAGTTTTATATGTATACAAATATTAATAAAAAATCAGTATGAAATTAAATCAAATTAACAAATTTGGATTAATAAATATATAATTTTACTAATTTAACTTTTATTACAATATTAAAAAAATGGATCTTGAAAATTATTTAAATGAAAATGATGTTTTTAAAAAATAATAATATTTTTATTCTATTCATCGAAAAATTTAGCTTCTCTGGAAATTATCAAAAATTCAATAAAAATTAATTTTTTAATGTATATTTCAAAAATAATTTTTTTTCCAAAGAAAATTATAAAATTTTCAAACAATTATTTTATTATTTGTCCAAAAAAATCAATAAAAATCATTTAATTTGGAAAAGAAAATTTTAAATATATAAATACAGTCCTAAAAATTAAGTATTTATTTATAAATATATTTTACCTATATAGAAGAATTATTCATAATTTCAAGAGTGTGATTATTCATATTCATACCTCCAAATCAAACTGTTAGGTTATAATGGTCATGTTTAAATAATAATATTAATAGTATGTCATGATTCATTGAAAATCAATATTGCATGTAATGTAAGATTTCGATGAAATTAAATTTATTCAAAAAAAATACCAGGGTGATATAGATACCACATATTTTCTTTTTAAAAGACCCTTTAGCTAGAAAACACTAAGTCAATGTGTTCAAAACCGATGTAGAATATAAGAGTGTAAAACCAAGTTGTTCGATACTATCCATAAAAACATACTTGTTATACCAGTCACATATAACTCTCACTTATTACCATGGATATTCTCAAAGAAAACAAATTATCTTGAAATAATCTAAAAAATTATCAAAAAGTTCAAGTGAAAAAATATATAGATCTGCCTTTTTACCTCAATATAAACTCTCCTTTTATAAAAACTTTTCAAAAATATTCTGAATATGAATTTGAGGGTGATTTTCATATTCAAAATATTGAGAATTTTTAACATATTAAAACCATTTATTCTCCCTCTAAAAAGATTAACCCATATCCTATAGTTCCATACATGTTGGTATAATATAATATATATGTAATGAAATAAGGAGGGGCCCATTAGTTCCACAAAAATAGCACTCAGCATAAGAGTTTATTCTCAACCATGAATATCCCTTCTTCCTTTTGATCTTATATTTAGAGTGTTATACCATGTCATTTATATTCTTCATAAAATACATACTCACACTATTACCATGAACTTTTTATCATGTGGGATAGCCCTATATGCTTTTTTAAGTAATGAAATGTTGTTTTCTTATTATTTCATAGATTTATTCCGGTTATATCCAAATTCTTTACATTGATTATTTTTTATTTTCAAAATCATCACTAGAAGATGGATTCTTATGATATTCATTATCTTCTCCTAAAATAACAATATTACCCTTAATTGTACAATCTATTCAAGCATTATCTATTTGTTTATCCATTTTCATTTGATCTATCTAAACAATTAAACATTCTTTATTTCTATATTCAGCCTTTTTGGTTGTCTCCTGCTACTTCATAGAAGTACATGAAAACTATAATGTTACCTTCTAATTTTTATTCCAATTCATATTATAAATAACCTCTCCGGTTCATTCATATCTTAGCTCTATGACATTATAATCAACATCGACCGCACATTTATTCTAATCATTCATACATATTTTATACAAGGATCTTAAATGGATTTATGTTTACTAATTTATTTATATGATAATCTATTATCATCTTTTTATCCTATATACCCCTTGTTTTATTCTATTTTCTAAGAAATGACATGGTATACCAGTAATATTAGGATTTATGTACATACTTTACATAATAATAGTAAAATAATTTGAACTATAATCTTCTATATTATGGAAAAACCTATCCATAAAATTATTAATTTCATTTTACTATAAACGAATATTACTTTTTTCTATGGTTAATGGTCTTACTATAATATTCCTTTCATCATTTGATGTGGTAAAAATTTCCTCCCTTGACTTCTTCACGAAAACAAATTCACCTTCACTATTAGTGATATCATTTCTATGTTGAAACAATTTACGAGAACATATACCCTACCTGTATAAACCCTACATCTCATGTGTTTGATATAACTTAGATTTTTTCTCAACAGACTTGTTAATGTCTTCTTTATTCTTCTTCAAATCATGTTGGACTATCATATACATTGATTGTGTCTCATATAGATCTTCCACCTTTTGAATCATTTTCCCCTCAAGATAAATTACTATATTCACAAGATTGAACACCTTCAATCTATACTTATTATTCTCATCAATAAAATATATTTCTTCAAAATAATGATCCACCTTTATAGTAAATAATTTTTTTATTTCCTATCTATATATTCATCTTCTCTCTCTTGATTTGAGTACTTCCCTCAATAACAAATTCAAATTCATATTTCATCCTCTATTGTATATTTTTTTCTAACTTCACCACTATCATCAATACTTGAAGAATCTAATCATTTATCAACACATGAAAATAAATTGAATTCATCATTTGTAGAACTAATATATGATAAATTTGATTCTACATAATTGATCATCAAATTCCACTATTTGTGGCTAAAATATGACTTCCACTTCTTATCTTTTCTCATTTTTCAAGTTTTCTCACTTTCTTCATCAGATTATGACTCATCAATTTTAGTAATTGAATTTATAGAAAATTTCCAATTCGTTTATATTTATATAAATTTATTGTTTTTTCATTTTATTTTCAATTTTACCTTTTTGAACTCTTTTGTACTAATAGAACAAATTTCACTGAGTTATCCATCAACTTCATCTTCATTAGAATCATAGGATTACTAAAAATTCCACCTATTTGAACTCAAATTTTCTAATACACTCAAGGAATATTTCTTATTTTGTATTATTTTGTAAATCTAGACCATTTATTATTTTAGAACATATCAGTGTGTTTTGTTACTCAAATAATGAAATATATTTTCTATCTTCCAAGACTGAAACCATGAGATCAAATATGATTGTAAAATTTCACTTATGATTTTTAAAAATTATTTAATCATCCATATTCTCAAAAAATCCATATATATTACTTATAATATCATTAACTATTATAAAATATTCAAAAATTATTTAACCATATTACATTTTAGTATCCTCACACTCTCTTCTCCAGATTTTCAACTTAGCTTCCTTGACTTTAATATTACGTTTATAACTTCTTCATAGTTTATCCAATATCTTCTATGTAATTTATATAAACATAAAATTAGTGTAAAGATATTATAATAAAGACATAAAAATAAAATTTTATTCATTTTCATCTACTTATATATTTCTCTTATCAACTTGAGTCATAGAAACATCCTCAACAATAGTTGTGAATCCCATTGTTTTTATATCTCTCACTTCAATTCCAAGAGATAAGGAGTAATGAAGAATCCTATTCATCCATATGTGGTAGTTCTTACCATAAAATCTGATAATACTTAATTTTTAATAGAATATTGATTCAACGTTTCTTATAATGTTGTCGGATCATTAGAGGTTACTTTTCATTCTAATAATAATTAAAGTACCCAAGGATCATTTAGGTACCATGGATTGGGGTTGAATAAGTGGTATATTCAATTTTAAATTTTTTTCTATTTCTAGTAAACCTTTTTGAGTAATTAAACTATTTATACCACATATTCAATTCACATCCTCACCATGTAAGAAACATTAATAAATAGATCAAAACACACATAGAATTTATAAGGTTTGGTAAAAATTCTTAATCCTTGTCGAAACTAGTTATTCCCCCTAATCATGTATTATTTATTATAGGTTGGTGGGTACATCTAAAAAAATCTTCTTCCCATAAACATTTATTCCCATATTATTCTCACTTTATTTTCCCACTTGTGATCACCTTAAATGACTTTAGGAAACACCATCTTTGCAAAATGTGTCAACTTCGTACTGTATCTCCTAGGTTTGGAGTTATTTTTCCTTGAAAGCATACATATTAGATAACATATAGGTATTTATGAGTAAATCATTATCTCATATGATCATTCAAATCAACAACACAATATTATTTTGATCAATAGATCATCGATGTGCTATTTTTTTATTGTAAAAAATCCCTCTGATGGTTCAAAGAAGAATTCGAACCATTGGAAATATTTAATGGCACAAATAAACATAATTGGATAAACAAGGATATATACATAAAATTTTCATTGGTGAGGAATATTAACCCACTATGCACTATCCTACATCCTTCTTTGGATTATTTGCAAGAGACAAAAATAATTTAACCAGCAACAATGAACACTTGAGCCGAAAAATGGGTCATCACCCGAATGCACTTCACAAATAGGATTCAGAGGCTACACTTCCCGGCACAACCCCACCTTCCCTCTTACATGCACACTCACCTATGTGAATTCCCATAGGTATAATGCATGCAACATGCCTCTTCACATACATACAAACCACTATGAAACCCACTACCACTATGGAGGTATAGGGTTAACATAATTCCCCATCTAAGTCGTGGTTGCATGAGTCCCTTAGTAGGCTTATAGTTAATTTTTTTTATTAAATTCTAACTTTAATATTTGTAAAATATAATTAAATTAAAAAATATAAAATTCATCTCAAGTTCCTTATTCTTCATAATTATTCACTTTTATTTTGGAATTCAATTTGAAATTCCAAATCTCTTCAACATCATATTCTTAATTCTTCATAACTTATTCATTTTTGTAAAAATGTGTCAATTCAAAGTAACATCGAAACATGTTTAATACATTAAGACTAGTTCAGAAATCATTAAAATTAATTTTAGGATGTTTTCATAGAAATCCGCCAACAATAATTACTCACATAATCACTTTTTGACATATTCTCATAACCAAGAACAAAATACTTAATGATAACAAATACAATCCACTCGAAGGTAAAATTAAATCTAATTACTTATAATAAAGTAATACGTAAGGAACTAATGATAGATAATGGATTTAATAATACAAAGATATAGGTATTCATCCATCAATTATTTCTCTAATGAAACCATAGTTACTTATTTTTGGAAGCAAGAAAAGAAAAACAGAGGATGGACACTAGGATGGTGGTTGATAGTCCAATTAGTGAAGAAATTCTTGAGCTACCTCTGTATAAGATAACTCTTCTATGTGCTATAATTATGATTGAAAAGGGTAATATATCAGTGAATATGCATTTTCATACAATACTTGTATACAATGTGGAAATACTATGAATCTGATGTTGTTCTATGATAAGACAATGATGTTGTACACTAAAAATTTAGTCTTTGGTTTTGGTAAAGGACCCCAAAAGTAGGTACAAACCCTATAAAGGTTAGTGAACTAAGATTTCCATGAGCCTATGGGGTTTCATGGAGTGATTTCTGGTAGGGATTATACAATTAATCAGGAATTGAATGATAGTGGAGAGGGAACTTCAACAATTCAAGGTATAATTTTGATTTATTATACATTATCCATTACTTTTATGATAAAGTAACATATCAATCATATATATTGGATAAAATTGTTTTTGGGTTGGATTTATTGGCTATATACTCTTCTAAGTTTCCTTCTATTCATATAAACCTTAGAATAAAATTGGACTGTATTCATATATATCCATAATGTCTGATGGTACTTTCTAACTTTGAGCAAGTTTAGAGCTTCCCAATTCTAGAGATAGCAGGTTTTGATGTGATCTGTGGAAGAGAATATTTGACCAGATACCATGAAAACATAAATTTTTTTCATAGATGATTAAATTTTACATCAACAAAAGGGGATAATTTTCTTTTTTGATCGATGAATGGAATTTTGAGGAATTTATTATGGGATTTGAACCTTATTAGAGAGAATTATTTTGAATGTAGGTTGTTAGAATGATGCTTAATGTAGAATTTATGGTGACTACCTTCTTTATACATCTATTGGATGACCTATACTGTGGTTTTTTTCTAAAGGATTTCTTAGGGTTAACCCCACATAGGGGATTTATGTTTGAGATCTAGATTATTATCGGTGTGCAGCCTATATCGATTCTAGTATATTTCATGGTACCTACTATGTTAAGAGTATATAAAGGTATTTCTTAATGATCTTCAATATAATGGATTTATTTGACTGATCAATTCCCCTTAGGGAACTCTCATATTGTTCCCAAAGAAGGTGAACAATAGTCTTCAGTTTTCTATAGACTATTAGAAGTTAAATTAGATAATTATGAAAATATGTACTTGTTGCTAAGAATTTAAAACCTATTAGATCAATTGAGTAAATACTAGTGGTTTTCAAATATTTATCTATGTTATTCATAACATCATCTTTGGGTTGTATAAGAAGAGATATCGATGAAAATTTCTAAGAGTAAGTATGGGTTATATGATTATCTTGTTATTTCCTATGGACTGATGAATGCTCTGACAGTGTTGATGGATCTCAGGAACAAGATATTTCACCCATATTTAAAATCCTATTTTTGTGTTTGATTATGAAATATTGATATTTTCTTTGAAGAAAAAGTCACATTCTAGACACATGGAGATCGTATTGGTTACTATTCTACCACATCAGCTTTACACTATGTATACAAAGTGTAACTTTTGGATTAAATAGGTGAGGTTTATTTGGCATGTAGTTTCTCATGTAATAATATTAGTTATCTGGAGAAGGTAATTTAGTTATGTCATGGGGATAATTTAGGAATGTGTTTAATATTTTGAGTTTCCACAGGTAAATTGGGTACTATAGGAGGTTCATTTTGAACTTTTGTTTCCTGGTAGTACCCATGACCATACTGAACAATAATGGGGTAACGTTTAAATGAAAAAACCAATGTGAATAATCCTTATTAATGTTAAAAAAAAAATTTATGTTTGATCCAATACAATCCTTCCAAAAAATGGAGTTCGGTTATTTTGTGTATTAAGATGAATCTAACATTATCTTGGGAGTTTTTCTAATGCATGGTCATAAGTTGTTTTCTTATTCATCTCATAAGCTATGAACACATGAGAGGAACTACATTTCCCAATACTTATTGATGTATATAGTTGTCCATGCATTCAGATATTAGTGACACTACCTCCTCAATGATATATTTTTCATATATATACACCACAAGAGTCTACAGTATATCTTTTCCCTAAAAAACAAGAATCTTAATCATAGGAATCGAGAAGGGTACATGAATATGTTCTACTTTTAGATGGTGTACTTTCTTAGATAGGAAATGTTGTTGTTTATTCACTTATTAGGAAAATGCAGAAAGTGGGTGATAAGACTTCATAAGTATGATGGAAGCTCATAGATTTGTTAGAATACTATAAGGTGGGAATAGCTGAGGATTTAGATGAAGTGACTTCTTAACTCTTAGTGATCATGTCCTCATTAATGGGATGAGTAACGGATATAAAGTTTCATTATCTATAGATTTTCATGATATGTTAGAGGTTGGAAAAAATAGTTCTATTCCAAGGTGGTCCTTATCCATGCATAGATTGATTATGGTTCATGGAAGGATTTTGGATCCATATTCCATTAAATAAGAGTTGATGAAAGTATCTCAAGATTTAAATTAGATAGTATACCCAAGATAAACATTGATTTATCTTGATTTTAGATGTAGTTCTTATAGCCCAACAATAAGAGATACATTGCAGACTTCTTCAATCATTTTCTAACATCTCATAGGATCATGTTCGTGCATCAGAGACCTAGAGGATGTCTCTAGACACTTATAGATCTTATGTGGAAGTTATATGAGGTGATAAATAATTCATTAAATTTTTTATCAATACCCCTAGTGGTTAATATTATTATTTGGGTTATAGTTGATCAATTGATCATAGGGATCACTGCATACTGATCTGAAAGACCAACTAAGTGTATGATCAAGGAAATCTCTATGTTAGAGTGCTTTTTAGACTTCTCTATGTGATTTTCTAACAGACCAACCCAATATTTCAACAAACCCCAATCCGGACCTAGACCAAATAATGGACTAATGATAATTCATGATCCCCAAGGGATAGAAAATAGTTCTTAGGAATCGAAGAAAAACTTTGGGAATGTTTTTCCCATGAGAAAGCAAACCAACATCGATACAAGGTCTACATAATACCATAATCATCATACATAGAAATATATATAGAATTTAGGGCCAAGATTCAAGTTTAGGTTACATTTATATTTCTAACTAATATATAAAAAACGTGGGGATCTACAAAAACAAGATCCTCATCATGATATGAGGGTCAACACCTGTCATGACACCGCCATCAAAACATTCCAAAAGAAACTCCTAACATGTGTATCCACCACCACCTCCATGGAGGGACAATCCTTTAACTAATATATGAAAAACATGGTATACATATTCTCATGATTGTTTTTAGGGTGTGAGATCACTCACCTAGTAAGACCCCACCAGAAATTCCATACATAGCTATTAAAAGACAAATAAAATTTCATTTTTTATAAGAAAAATAAAAAAATAGTTTGAAATCTTTTCTTTATTTTAAAGGAAAATGTAAAATGATAAAAAAATAGAATCAAGTGAAAAAATAAAATAATAACTATGGGAAACCGTTATTAACCATGTTAGTGGGCACAATGTACATCATATCACAATGATCAAATATATTCATTCTTTTGAATGCTCTATTATTGTGGACTCACGCAAGGTCAAATGTCAACCATGGTTGTCACATTGATTAGTTAGTGTTCATTCATAATACATATAGGGAGATATGGGCCAGGGCCATTGTAGACTACCTGGCTACGAGTACTAGCCTATAATCCTAAGTACCAAAGGAACCCAATTTCTTTATTAGAATTCACAAGTCAAACAAACTATTGGTTATTAAAAAAAATTATCACTAACCACGCATACTAATTCCAAGCATTTAAAATGGAATTAATCATTTAAAAAATATTTACACACATTATCACCTTTGAAAACACCAACTATCGCACCCCAAAATAATTAGGAACCATTATAAATTTGGGTATGGACATTTAAATACTCATATAACAGCTAAACAGATAACCACATACCTCTCCCTTTGAAAGAATCATAATCTAGTTAGAAACAAAAAAAAGAGGGATAATAATGAAGAAAAAAAAGAATATTAATGTCAATATTAAAGAAAAAAATGTTGATAATAAAACCACATTAGATCACTCAAACTTTTAAATAAATAGAAACCTGATAAGAAGGAAGAAGATACCAAAATAAGTGAATTGGAGGCCATATTGTAAGTGAAGAAGAACCAAATTGGATAAATATTGAGGAAATAAGATTAAATAAGCTAATGATTTATTTCATTAAAGGGATTAGAAGAGTAGGATACATGCCTTTGGATATTGGAAAAAAATGGGTGGAATGAAGGTTGGAAGAGGGTTAAACCTATGGGGGAAAGTGGGAATTTAAAAATATTTAATGACCGGGTAAGCTACACAGTTTGGATGCTGGGTCTTCAAGAAAAAATTAAATCCATGTAGAACCTCTTTTCAAGAGGGAGGATATGACAAATAGTTATTGGGAATGGGGCATGGTTGTATGGATACCCGTGTGATCTTGATAGGCCCACTGTCAGGGGGAACACAGTTTTCAGAGGTTGGTGCATAATTTCTTTTAAATGGGTTCCAATCATGAACCACCTCCATTGTATCCCAAAAGACAATTCTTTTATTTAGAAATAACCAATATATACATATATCAAAATTAATACCAATGATAAATGATAAATACCTAAAAATAACATCATGGGTGTGACAATTCTTACAACCATGGAAACTATCCTCCCTGGTATTGTCTAACTATGGTCTGATCAATGAAAAAGTTTTTATAATGATCCTCAACTGACTACTTGCACTATAATGTATCATTCTCATCATTCATGTGCTTCCACATTAATCAAACTAACATAATAGATTTTCCCTGAAGTACTATAACTTGGGAATCCACAATCCATACTAGTTGCTCGATCACTGAGAGATCAGGTTCAGACTCGAGATCTTCCTAACTCAACACATGGGAAGGATCTAGATTAAAATTTTTCAAATGAAATACATGGGAAATTCACTAATAATCATAAAATGAGAATGTAACACCAATATATATACCACCTTGCTAATAATATCAATAATCGTGAATGGTTTGAAAATCCTCGGTGTATGCTTCTGCTACATACCATGATGATGGTGGCCCACGTGAGGTGATAATTTAAAAAACACCTTATCACCCACTAAAAACTCCAAGTACCAGTTTCAATAATTAAAATAGGACTTATATGGATTATGGGCTATCAAAAACCATTTCGTAAACATTTTAATATTACTATTTTTCTCCTACATAAGGCATAGGCCAAGTACGAGAGTCTCACCCACATCTATCTAGAATAGAGGAGACCGAAAAGTCAGACCATTTAACTATTTTAAGGTGGAAATTTTAATAAATTATTGGTAAAATTTATTGTAATAAAAATCCACCAATCCGAGATTGTTTTCCTTGAAGCCACCAAATTCTAACTAGTAGTAAAATAACCTTTCATCCATAATTTTATTATCCCACATTGATTTTCTATTTGTTTGAGGATGGTATATTGTACTAAAGTTGACCTAAAACCCAATTTAATTTTGAATACTATCCAAAAACCAAGATTCAAAATGGGGGTCCCTATTAAATATGATATTAGATGGTATTATATGCAGCCTCTTGATCTCTGAAACATATAACTTTCCCATATATTCCACTTTGGTCGAGTCCATGATTGGGATAAAATGGGATGATTTTGTTTGATGATTGATAACCACATAGATGGTGTTCCTCCCACATTGTGTATGGGGTATCCTAATAATGAATCCCATGGATACTTAATCCCACTTCCATGTATGAATGGGGAGTGTCTGAAGCAATAATGAGGGCTTCTAGAACTCTAAATTTATCTGTTGATAGATATAGCACCAGGATACAAAATCATCTATATCATATCTCATACATGGCCACAAAAACTGGTGACCAACATCATAAAACATCTTAGTGAAACCATGATGAACATCCCACTAATACTAATGAAATCTTGAATCATAAACTTCATCATAGATGATGGAACAAAAAAACATCCCTTAAATAAATAAAACCCTCAAAAAATAATGACCTAACACTAAAATCCTCCACACCATTTAAAAAATGGGTAAAACCCTAACACAAAAAATCATTCAGCCACTTATCCCAAATTATCTCCATACTAGAATGCAGTAGCTAAAATCATGATAAGAAAACACCACCCCTATACTCTTTAGCTTCATGGTGCATTAAAGTGAAAATCCCCATCAAAGCCCTTTCATCACTAGATTCCTTCAAAGCCTGGGTATGAAAATTTATACTCGATGAATTGAAAACCACATTTTCATTTTCCTATGGTATATATGATATCGAATTCAAACCCCTGAAGGTATTGAATCTATCATCACTTCCTTAGGTACAAATCCTTATGGGTTAAAATATATCTCAAGCAATTTTAGTCCATACAGACCGTAAATTTTTCCCCAAAGAGACATTTATGCCATGATTTTAGGGCACGAATCACTACTTCTAGCTCAAGGTCCTGAATTGGGTAATACTTGTTGTGTAGTATGAGATAGTGAGAGACATACACCACCTCATGGTAACCCTTAATTATAAAAAATCCCAAACCTATACATGAAGTATCACAATTGACCACATACCCCTTTCCAACATCAAGTAAAATCTAAATGGGGGTGCTGGTCAACGCCACTTTTGTTGCTAAAAATACATATAGCATTTAGGAATCCAAATTAACCTCTACCCTTTCTAGGTGGGATATTTCATAGGTGAGGCAAGCTGAGAGAAATCAATGAAAAACCTCCTATAATATTATTCTAAAACTAAAATTATCCTGATATCAAATATGTTCCCCATCTCCTCTCATGAAATAATTTCCTTTATTTTATCCAAATCAATAGAAACCCCTTTATCCAAAATCACAAGACCCATAATTTTAACTTCATAGATCCAAAAATTTCACATTGAGTGTTTTTTATAATGTTGGTGTTCTTTCAATATTCCTTGAACAATTATAAACTTATGCCCGTATTCCTCTCCCATCCCTGAGTAGACAAGGATATCATCCACATACACCATGATGAACGAATAAAAGGTATATTTGGAGAACATAGTTTATAAGGTTCATGATGACTGTTGGAGAACTTTTCACTCTGAATGGAATAACCAGATACTCAAAATGTTTATTACTACTTCAAAAATATATCTTAAAAATATCTACCACTCTAACACTAAATTTGTGGTACCCGGAGTAGAGATCAATTTTAGAGAACCATATTACTCATTTGATCTAATAAAAGTGTTGGTCAATACATTTTAAGGGGTATCTATTCTTGATAATGTCATGATTTAACTTATGATAATCAATACACAACTAGGGAGATCCACTATCCTTCTTAGAGAAAATAATTGGAGCATCCCATGGTGAGACACTTAGGTGAAGGAGACCTTTGGATTCCAAATTTTCCAATTGAATATTAAATTACTCAACTTATTGGGGGACATACAACATGAGGTAAGAGATATCGGTTTTGATCTAGGTTCCAAATAAATTGGGAACTCAAAACCCAATTTTAGAGGTAGGCATGAGAAATCATTTGGAAACACCTTAGGGAACACATCCACCATGAGAGGATACCAGCTCTCTAAATCCTTCCAATCATCCTATAAAATGAGATAAAATAGCTGATAAGAAATTATTCACAACCCTAGGAGTGGATCTTCAGTTCATCCCGATTGTGGATACTATTCAACATGAAAGACTCGAGTTCTCCCATCGAGGCATGTAAATAGATCCTAGTGACAATAATATTCGATATGAGCCTTAAATTACATCATCTAGTATATTCCTATGATCACATCAAATAGGTAAATTTCTAGTATATGGAAATCCCATTTATGATCAACCCTTGATAGGGTTATAACACAAGATGGACACATGAATCGTTACTCACACTTTTTTCCAAGAGGTGTAATCATATCAATGGAATAATGCATAAGATTATCCATGAGTTCCAACAGATACAAAATGTGGGTATTAATAAATGAATTAGAAGAACATGAATCAAACAAATGAACTGATATATATGGTGAAATAAGAGTAAAACATAAAACTATTGTAGGTATGGTATCTGACACTATAGGTTCCTGGTACATGGCTTGAAGGTTGTTTTTCTTAGTCTATGCATATGGTCAACCACTATATTAGAAATATTCCATAAGTTGACTCTTCCTATATTACCATTATACCTCACCACCACATACACTAAAATGAGACCCCATGTCCATGTATACGTCAGACTAAGTTTACGATCATTTTTGTTCTATAGAGCCTACTCCACTCTAAGAAAGAGGGGAAACCTTATGGAAAATTTATAGATGGACCATTCATATACATAGATGTCATGGAATGGGTGGAGTCGGGAATATAGTCCATATTTTCCCCAATTTCCCACACTGATGAAACACAACATACCCACTAATTTGATCCACTGATGAATGTGTTTGAATATATATCTAGAGTTTTTTCCACTCTTCTTTCCCTACACTTAATTCTTTCTTTCCTTTTCAAACTTATCACTACCAATGTGGCCAAAATTTGAATTTTTTCTAGAGAAACATAACTTATGTTCCGGGTCAATCTCCACCATTAGGTCTTGATCAACCACCTTAGTGTAAGTCTTAAATTTAAATAGGAATACTAAGGATATAATGTCTAATCGTAACCCCATTTTATTACACTGGAATTCTTGCAGTTCATTAGAAACTACCTTGATATAGAAATAGACTAGCTCTAACAAATGTTTGGAATATTCAAAAAATGAAAACTATCGCTAATGGAGGTCCATGAAATCAAGGGTTTTAGTAAAATCCAAATTCTCCAGGTAATATTACTCATTAAATACAACCTTGAATTCCTTCCAGTCCATCTTTTCAAGCCTCTATACTTTTACCATTGACTCCATCAACCTATTATTGGGTAATTACTGTATAAATATAGTTCTATTTACCTTCACAACTTTATTTGTCGAAATGAACTTTATGATCCAATTAATCTTATCGGCCAAATCTTCCACTTTCTAGGGATATGTAATTCAATGGAAGAATTGAGGTTTATTCTTGAGAAACTCTTTACCCAGATCATACCCCAGTCTGTGCTCAACAACCTTCACCTGAGTTGGAATAGATTCTACTCTATGATCTATAACTTTGATAGATCAATCCATATCCTAAACTAATATTTGATAAACTGGTGAGATAAAAATATCCCTAGACACTTCTTGTAGTTTCATGGGAGGTTTCTGAGGAAACATGTTTCCACACTAGCCAAAAAAATCAAAACAAACAATCAATACACCATCCTAGAGAAAACTAGAAAGTAAAATAATTAAAAAATCCACATGAGTAAAAATAGGACCATAATTATAATAAAAAATAGTTTAAACCGTTATTTCGTACCCTGGAATCCATTCCCAATCTACAGCCAATTCATTACACCAAAATTAGGATTCAAAACAAATTTAAAATACCCTATGGTGACCTAAGGCATGTCACAAGGATTTCTGGTCGTCCATCATAATCAAATAAAAGAACTTCAATCCCCAATGGTCCTATATCATATCTATCTAGACTTTCTCAATCAACATGTCCCGAAATATGGGAAATGATTTATCTAATACCATTTTTTAATAAAGCATCATGGGATATCATCCAACATGATACTCGACCAAGACCACGGCATGTTCTGAATGGCATTATCAATCCCTGCATACTTGAAACTAGTTATTGGTCATCGAATAACACCTTTGGGAATGTTTTTTCAGTGAAAAAGAAAACCAATATCAATATAATATTTTCACGACACCATAATCACTATCCATAACATGCTATTAAAAAGTAAATTACATGATTCATGTTTAGGTTAAATTTACATTTATAACTGAGAACCAAAATAAACCAAAAAGGGTAGGTAAAACAATCTACAAAATCAAGATCCTCCTTATGAAGTGAGGGTTGACATCCTCTATGACAGCACTATGAACACCTACCAATATAATCCTCTAACAAGAGTATCCACCACCACCACCACGGAGGGACTTTCTTTTTCCAGTTTCAGACTGGAAAATGTCTACATACACCTAAGGGTGTATGTGCGGTGTGAGTTCACTCACCCAGTAGAATATATTCCAGGTTTTCCCATTAAAAGAGAAAAAAATGTTGGTTTTTATAATAAAGAAAAATAAATAGTTTGAAACCATTTTCAAATATTAATGGTTAATGAAAAATACTAAAAAACTAAAATCAAGTTAAAATATGATATAGGAACTATGGGAAAATCCAAGAACTAGGTTAGTGGGGACTAGTAATATCTTATTATGGTGATCGAACACATTCCTTCCCATTCACTAGACAATAGAGGGGATGAAACCATGGTAAAATAGTTTCAAACCATGTCACATTATTATGTTAGAGTAGTGTCATAATCCTACTAGGGAGACCTTGGACAGGGGCCTACCAGCTCACCATGATCCTACTCCTAAACCTCCCTCCAAGTTATCCAAGTATCCCAAGTTCTCCGTTAGATTTCACGAGTCAAACCAACCCCTTTATATCGCAAATCATTTTGATCACTAACCAAGCACTCGAATTCCAATCATTTTATATAGGATTAATCATTTTAAATGATTTTAAAACACTATAACCATTAAAAAACAAATTTAAACACAAAAAAACAATTTATGAAACCATTATAAATTTATGAAATCACATTTAAATTATATTATATTATCTAAAAATGGAACAACCTACCTTTTCCTTTGAAACCACTACAATCCAGTTGGAAACCACAAGCTAAAGGAAGAGGTGATCCTAAAAAAGATAAAAAACGCCATGAATATCAAGATCCAAGAAAAAAATTTGTGATTGAATGCACTTAAGTCACCCCAAACATTGAAAATAATAAAAACATAAAAAAGAAGAGAGAAGTGACCAAAATAAGGGAAGAGGCGACCAAATAGGAAGTGGATATGGAATTATATGGAGAAATATTGAGGAATCAAGATTAAATCACCCAAGGTTTTTGAGCCATATAAGGGAGGAGGATAGGAAGAGACATTCCTAGGGATGAGAGAAAACAAATGGGTTAAATTAGGGGTGGAGGATGGTCAAAATGAGGAGGAGAAAAGTTATAATTTCAAAAAAATGATGACCTGCAAGCCCATATCATCTAGTCACATGGTCTGCCAAACCATGCACCAACCATTTGGATCCTCTTTCTAAGAGGTAGATAGCTCTCACAATTAAAGGGGCCAACCACATGGTATTGAATATATCCTTATGGCCTTTATATTACCATAATAAAGGGGTGTATGGTTTTTAGGGGTTTCCACACAGTTTCCTCTAACTATGCACCAACCATGTGCCACCCCTATCTAGTCTAAAAACCCATTTTTTTCTTGTAAAATACCCAAGAAACATGTAGAAAGAAATTAAGACCCAAGAAAAATGAAAAAAACCTAAAACATAACACCATGGGTGCGACATCATGGGAGCATAATATCTTATTGATATTCCTAGTTCACAACCCGATTTTGGAAAGGATTTTAGAAGGTTATGAGGACACAATTAATGTAGAGTAATGATTTTCATCCTTAGAATAATGGGAAGTTGGAGGGAACAATATGGAATTTAGAGGATATTTTTTCAGCATTTTTTAATAATTTTAGAGAATATTATGATGATCAATTTTCTCTAGTGTATTTCTCCTATAATAACAACTTTCATTCCTTGATTTAGATGGCTCCATTTGAGGCTCTATATGGGTGGTCATGTAGTTCACCACTAGGTCAGTATGAAGCAAGTGAATTTTCATTTTTTGGAACTAATATGTTATAGGATACTTCGAATCTATTGAAATTGTTTTGGAAATGGATGGTTATGGATCTGAATAGGCAGAGATATTATGTTGACTAGAGGATATGGCCCATGGAATTCATTGTGGGTGAAATGGTTTTATTACAGATGTACACATTGTTAGGGAATATGTGTTTGAGGAAAAATTGGAAGTTGGAACCATAATATATTGGTTCATTTTAGATTTTTTAATGCATCTATATGGAGGCTTATCTATTGAATATTTCTCCACATTATCTAGGTATGAAAAAAATATACATGTATCATATTTGGAAGTACGAGACTGATTTTATGCATGTTCTCAACTATGAGGATATTGAACTAAAAGTGGATAAATATTTTGTGGAGTTCCACATTCATATTTTGGAATGAAGTGATAATATGTTGTATGGTAAGATCATTCCTCATATTGGGTTCAATTTCAGACTATGTGTTTTCAAGAATATACATGGGAGTTGGAGAAAAACATTCAGGCACAGTGGCCTTATTTGTTTAAGAAGACCTATGGATAAACTTTTTGAGGATAAGAATTAGATAGAGGGGTAAATTTGTAACAACCTGAATCTCAATATAACCCTCATTTTATGTTTTTTACATATTTAAGAGTATAATTAAATGATTTGAGGCTTGTTAGTGGTGTTTGTAGAAAGAAATGGTTCAGAGGTTGGAAATTGGCTATATGAGTGGCTCACACCACTAATAGCTATTTAGGATGTAAATGAATTCTTGGAAGATTCCATGAATCATCATTTAGGACATGAAATATATTCACAAGTTTATGGTTAATTAATTACTTGAATGGGTTTTTGTGTTTTTATGTTTCGGTGACATGATTTTTAGCATATCAACTTTCCCAAAGCTTTGTAATGTGAATTAAAAATTCACATAGTGAATGTAGCTAGTGAAAATAGATTCAATGATCCAATAATCTTTTCCTTTATCGTTAACCACATTTTACCTACTTTGAACCCTAGTATCTTTATATTTTTTGGGCTCTCTCAACTCCTTCGGTCTCCTCCCTATGACTTGTGAATATTATTTTTATCCATAATTTCTAGTCTGGTAAATTCTATTTTGATCTAAATATATCCTCTCCTCCTCTACTTGATCAAGGCAAATTAGATCCTTGATGAATTGATCTGATATATGGGTTTGGAATTGTGTAATAAGGTAATTTATTATCATTTGTAGAATAAAAACCAATATTCAGGATTTTGAAATATTTGAAATGTTTGGACCTAGATCGGTGTTAGAAGTGGGTCTTCTAGAGATTTGGAGCTTCATTCCGATTCAGACTTGGATCCTTATCATTTAATTTTATTTCACCTAAGTTAATAAGTCCTTGAAATTAAAACATGTTATATTGTTTCTTAGAATGATTGTTTTGCATGCAAGCGTAGCCCTATGAGACCTATGTTTTATGATTGATCATAAGAGGTGTGTGTATTTATCGCCTCTTGAAACCTATGTTTGATGTTTTATTACGTAAATTTTGTTATGGTTTTGACTCTTTCTTGATATTATATTATATTTTATTTATCCTTCTATATTAATGGTTACATGTGCTATTCCAATATATTCAATAGATAATAGTGTAGGTTTATCCATATAGACTATCTCACCTAAGAGGGATGTGTCAAATTAGAGTTCAGAATTTACATAGAATATAGCATTTGGTAAGACGTGTCAAAATCATTTTTTAGGATATCTTTTTGAAGGGGGTGTGTCAAACATGGATGGTTTATGTTCTTTATGACATGATGCTAAAGCATGTATATCCGGTCTCTGAGGACCCAACATATATTTTTTCTATGTGTGATATACTTTTTTATTTTCTATATTCAATCCATTTTCATGGTAGGAACTGTTATATCATATGCACTTATGTTAAGGTTCATTTGTGGAGACCTACATAGTTTTATACTCATACCATACTCGAGAATTTCAATGTGCTTTTATATGTCACGCCTAGGGATATATTGAATAGGATGGGACCTATGATTTATGATTGAGAAGGTTTATCCAAACGATGCATAAATTATAGAATGGACTTCATGATAGTCATCTGATTCTATTTTAATTTATCATCTGTAGTTCTTACACTCATCCACCACCAGGGGGGGATAATTTATTTTTTTACTTTTGGTTTATATGTCTAATATTCCATAATGATACAAAATGGTTTGGAAATTATTATCTCGATGATACTCCGATGCTTATTCATTTAATCATTATTTGTTTATTGACTTGTTATTTATTCCATTATTATACTCTGTTGTTATCAAAAACTAAGTGAATAGTCTCCCTATGATACCACTTTTATCCCTCACCACTAGTCGTCAACCTCTTACATATGGGGAGGTATAAGTGAGGTCATGTCGTATCCCAGATTGAACTCGTTCGTTTGGGTCGAGGTGTTACAAAATGGTTTTAGACCAGGTTCACTAACTTCTTTCTTCTCTTTATATTGATTTGGGACAAGGTAGATAGAGTATTGGATGATTTGGACTCGAGTATGGGAATTATGTTATTATCTGTCTAGCACTGAGTAGTGGACCACTGAGTTTACATAAGGTGGAAATTTATTATATTAAGTTTTGATGTTACCTTTGATTCAAATTTACCTTGAGTGATGCAAATGATGTTGGTATACAGATTTATGTGATTTTTTGTGTGTTCATGCATCATGTCTTGGCACATAGTATCACATTCAATATTTCTTTCATAGGATAGATCCCAAATAATTAAATTCTTGTCGAATTTATGATATTTTATTTTAGTGAAATGTTTTTATGAATTATTTCATATGATCTTTAGTATTATATAATTAAATGTATATATATATATATGGTTGTGACTAATATATAGTTAATTAAGGTTTGTATTCAGTTATGGATAGTTCATATGGGGTTATTCCTAATTCTTGTGGGTATCCTATTATGTTGAACCTTATTGTAAACACTTGATTGTACCTATGGACTCTTAATGGTCTTATGGTTTTGGTTGTTTTCTTTCTCTAATGTTAGATCTAGAATTTTAGGAAATGTTATCTCATAGGCATCTTTTATAGATAGTTTCACCACATCTTGTGCAAGGGGATATGACTTAGCATATTCCTTTGGTTTCTCTAGTGGTTGAAGCTATTGAACCAATCCATTTTGGATACTGATTTCTAGTACCTACTAAGGGTGGAGGAGTCTATAGGGTCTTTCCTATGACGGTTATCTATTCTTATGAATTCAAGATCCATTATCTCATTCCTTTTAAGTATTTGGAATCCCTTAGTATCTGGAAGACTTTATATGGTTTTTTTATTTCTTTTTTAACTTGGTTGATACCATAGTTGATTATAAATTAAATCATGTGACCACTATGAATTAAGTTGAAGTTGGAATATGGTGGGATATCTTATTTTAGGATGGATTATATGAAGGGATTATGTGGGTGAACTTATATGATCTCTTATTCAATGAGTTCTATAATGACCCTATCTTTTCACACAAATAATACCCCATCTGTTTAGATTAATATTCAATACATTTCACAAATACATTCAAAATGATTGTAATGGTTTAGTGTATTTGGATACTAGGTACACTATATTATTATTTAATGAAATATATTCAACATATCTTATAAAGACTCTCCCCTTTTGTAATTATAATAATAATACCCTACTTAAAACATTTCTTCATAACCTCAAGAAGTAAATCATAATAAAGGTTGAGATCATATTATCCTTAAGGGTAAACTTGGGAGATGTCATTCTATGATCTTATCAAGGAATAAGATAAGTATAAGGACATGAGATCATGAACATGAATTACAAAGATTATACCAAACCTATCATAGATCATAAACATGATTCATGTAGTAACGAATTTTCATCCCAAAATACATGATTCATAAGAGTTTGAAATCATCATAATTCATTAACTATATTATCATGTCATAAAATTGGGGAACTAACATAGGTATAGAAACAATTTTATTTGTAAATGTTAACTACCTAGAAAATAAACATAGTGGATAGGACCTCATAACTTGTTTCCTATTATAGATTAAGAAAATCAACCAATTTCTCAATATGGATCAAGCCCATCGACCTGTTTCACATTTAGGATCAATCCCTTAAACTTGTTTCCCATTGTTATCTTATTTGATATACAGCTTTAACAAATTAATTTGTGGATATCTAATTCCTACCTACCACATAATCCATATATTTTTGTTTCCTAGGAATATAAAACATTCAACATTTCAGAACCCATTAAAATAAATATGTTTTATAATCATTTCACCATAGCATAACCCATGGAAATGAAATGGGTTCAATATACATTTCATAATTTTATCGTAGCATAACCCATTGAATATGAATGAGTTTCATAAATATATTATCATCATAAACATAAAACATCTATAGAAATAATAAGGATGGTATAATTGGATCATATCCATATTATATAATATGTAACACCAAAGGATGTCTTTTAAGATTTAAAATGATTTTTAAAGATCACTTGAAACTTTTCTTGAGAAAAATATCCTTTTCAATTTTAAATAATTTATATACAATCTAAAAACATCAAAAATTTTAAATAAAAAATATTATTTTCAAAATAAAATTGGAAATTTTTAGAGAAATACATAAATTATTTTGTAGTATTGGTGGCGTAAAATATCATTCAAGCTATACACGTTAAAACAAATTTTCTTTTAATATTTTTAGTAAAAAGAAAAAAAAATTAGAAAACTACAAGATTATTCCTTTTAAAACATTTTATAAAAATTAAAACAAGGTTAAAAACTTTATTGAACAATATTTTTGGAATTATTAAAAAAATAATATAAAATTTTCTAGAAAACATGGACATGAATGAAAATGAATTTTTGACCAAAGAGAGCTATAAAATTCGTTTTCTTTATATAACTTATTTTAAAATATTGGATAAATAAAGGGAGTAAAATAATGAGAAAACATGTATTCCCAATAAATAATTATAGGATAAGAAAATTCATGAGTTTCTTGAGGGATATATCCACCTATTTCATCATAAAAAGCATAACCATAAGCAATCCTAATAAATAGTGAGATTGTATCATAAAAATATTACCAATTTGGTAGCATTGATTCTTAAGCCACTTGAAATAATAAATTTAAACGAAACATAAAATATCATGAGAATAAATGAATTCAATATATTTTATTTTAATGGGGTTTTATATAAACCCCATTGAAGATGATTGGGGCTTAACATAACGTATGTCTCAAAGAAGATAAATTGAGACAAAAATCTCTTACCATATGTGTCGAATTCTTTAGTACATGTATTAAACTCATGTATAATAACTATAATTTTATTATATATATCTATTAGAACATCATAATAATATTTATCATACCATAAATGATTTATTTATGATATTTTATCACCTTTTTATTAACAATTCATTGTTAAAATCACGTTTTGGGTAATAAATACTTTGTTTTATGTGTATATTTTGATTTTGTATTTTCAATACTCGTACTTTTTTCAGGGTTACATCATATCTATAATTATAAACATTATATAAATATAAAATATATTCATTATATATGTATTTATTGTAATCCATAAAATTTATAGATAGAAAATTAAATACACAAATCATGGAGACGGTAGACTGTAAATATGAATAAATGTTGTTTCCATTTTCTCAAATAATAAAATTAATGAAAGTTAAATAATATATAATATTTCCATAATAATTTTATTTCATATATATCACATATATTCATTAGAGTTACCCTTATTTCCTTCAATGTAAATAATAAGTGTAAAATTGATCACATCATTTCACGAGGCGATAGTCTGTCATACACATGGGAATCATTATTATATTCCCAAGGAATAAAAACTGAGAAGGTATAAGATATATTATAATTAAATATGTATTATAATATAAAAATTATAATATATGAAAATTAACTAAATTATTATATCCATTATTTAGAGGTGGTTATGGAAAATGAATAACTTATGTTAGCGAGGCGGTAGTCCACTGTAAACATGATCGACATTTTTCTTTCCCATTTGAAAGAATATGAGATGGATATAGGTTATTCTATAAACATAATAATATATTATTATATTTCATTTACTGATATTATTATATTTTAATTATTAATAAATGTATGTAGGTGGAAAGGTAAGAAGTAAAAAAAGAAAGAGCATGGTGAAGACAATTAACATCGATTAGAACAACCTCTTTGGTGTCTCTTATTATGAACCTTACAGTTGGTATTTTAGGATTTTTAACAATTATATAACATGTATAATGATTTTTGGGAGGTATTATTCAATGTTTTTGTCTATAAAAATGTCTTACGATGTGTAAATAAGTGAGGGGTAGAGGTTGCCTTTTATAATTTAGGAGGAGTGGTATTTTTATTAATACTAATACATATTCAATAATGGAAAGAAAATATTAATCAAAGTGCCTAAAAATTTATTATTAAATAATATTATAGAATATATGGTTTATCCACACCTCCACTAGACACAAAATAGATGTTTTATACATTATATTCTTTAATTATTAAGTACTCTTAATTTTACCATTTTAGTTTTCACTATAGTTACGAGTCTTTTTACCTAGGTAATTTATCATTTAGGGCTATAAATAAATGATCCATATGAAATAATTTTTAACCAATAGTTCCAAATATTAAATAAAAATTAAAAAAAACTATGTGTATAGATAATTAATTTTAAGACAAGAGCATACAACGTACATACATCTCTTTTTTCATTTACCGTGGTATCAAAGTTTTTACTATTTGGGATAAAATATAATTATTATAAAGTAAAAATTGGTCCATGAATGTACTATATTTGAAATATTTTAACATATAAAAATATCTTGTATGAGGATATGATTTTAAGGAATTTTAAATGTTTTAATAAAATATAACTTATTATAAAATAAAATTAGTGTTAATTTTAAGATAATTAATTTAATATGACTTTTAAAATATCAATACAATGATGAAAATAGAATATATTACTTTCAAAAAATCATAAAATTTTATATTTATCTAAAACATTCATGTAATATAATAATTCATTCAATTTACATTAATTTTAATATTTTTATTTTCATCTATTTTATTTTATTTTTATTAAATAATTATCACATTGGAATTTCTTAAGAATTTAATGAAATTATATAATTACTAAAAAATAAAAATAAATTACTCTCAAGATATTAATTTCATTAGTCATAAAAATATCATCAATATTCATTCACATCTTGACTATGTCTATATATTAACACACAATTGAAATTTAAAAGTAAGTTGGTGATATATTTTCTATTTCTTCACATAAATTATTACATTAGTTTATTTCATGTAACATTTCCTAAAAAATAAATAAAAATAAATACTAATGTAATAAATGGATAAATATGGTTATAAAATAGGAATTGGAAAAAAATTATGTCATTTTTACCATTATTATTTCAGTTTAACCCCCTGGTAAACCGGTTTTAACATTAACCATGGTAATTAATTTTTACAGATTTTCCTATACATTTTTAAAACAAATAAGTTACACATATTTTATAATAGTAATTATTCTTATTCTAATTATGTAATAAAATTTTTAAAATTCCATTCATATAACTGGAAAATCTTAATTTAAAATCAAACTCGCATATGCGATGAAATATTGGTTTTCCATAAGGAAATTTTTCAAAAGTAAAGAAGGTTTTAATATCAAAAATAAACATGAAATTGATTTCAATAACATAAATTGGATTAATAATAAAATAATTTAACCAATTTCATATTGAAAAAAATAAAAAATATTTATCCATATAAATTATTTAAATAAAAAGGTAGTTTTTTAAATAAAAATCAGTATTTTCACTATTCATAAAAAAATTAATCTTTTAAAGATCTTCTATAAAATTCACTGTAATCTAATATTGAAATTTTGATTCTAAAAATGAAGTTATTTTTTCAATAAATTTTTTAAAAAGTGTCAAAAAACTTTATTATCAATAAAAGAAATAAATTGTTTTTAGTAAAAAGTTATTTTTAAAGGATATAAATATGTTAATAATAATTAAATACTTATTTAAAATTATATTATTTTAATCTAAAACATTAATAATTAATTTTAGATGTTTTTTATTTCGATTCATACCGCCAAATTTAATACCTGGATTATAAAATTCAAGTTTAAATAATAATAGTAATAATTGTATGTCATGGTTCATCAAACTCAATATTTCATGTAATGAAACCTATCAATGAAATTAAATTTATTAAAAAAAATATAATTCAAAAAATCATAGGGTGTTACATTATGCCCCATTAAAATGAATTTATCCCTTGAAATTTATCACTTTAATACAAACTTATAAAAATACTTCTCCCTTATCACATCCTCATGTTGCCACAATGCTTCTTGAAGCAAGTGGGTTGTATACATAACTCTGACCAGGTCAGTGGTTTTTTTGTAGAACATTATCTGTATAATCTATAATATCAACTATTTTGTCCTCATAATAATTATCGCGATCTAATGGTATAACCACTATTTTAAATAAATTTTATGGATCAAGTATGTACACCCTCAGGAGATATATATGGAATACATTGTGATCTAGAGAGAGGTTTGGTGGACATACCAATAGATAAGCTATGGCCTCTATATGATCAAGAATCTCAATATAAAAAATATATACAGGGACCAACATTATTTATATATTAATCAAAACTCTATATTTTGGTTGTAATTTGATCAATTTTCAATTCATCTCTTACTCTATAAAATGAATATTAAATATGAATTTTTCATTCCTAAATCACTAAAATTAAATGGTAACATATTATAATATCAATAAAAGAGTTACAAGTCATTATTTAATTCTCTAAATATTTTACTAAACAAAAATGGTTATCACAAATTACTAATATGTATATATTAAATTAATCTCTAAAACCTATTCTATGACACCAATAGTTCATCTCAATCCATTCCAAAAATATTTAATCTTAAGACTCCTTGAAAAAATATATGTCAGAGATTGAAATCTAATAATTTAGAAAGGGAATTACAAAATTTCCAAATTCAACTTATCATTAATCCCAAAAAACATGATGTATCTCTTAATGTAATATTCAAAATATGTTACTACCTTAAATATACATTCCTTTAAAACATTGTAATAACCAGAATTACCAAAAAAAATTAATGAAAACATGAATGCTTTCAAAAATTAACTCTCTCCATATTCCTTAAATAAAACAATAGATTATTGAATATTTACCATAAATCCAAAAAAAGTTGTGAAATCCATCAATAATTTTTTTCCTCAAATAATTAATCATTTCTGAGGTAATCAATACAATCCAATTTCCATTATACATACTAAAATCAGGAACATATTAAGGGTTATTATCATATCTGAGATTTTTCATAAGGAATTTGTTTGTTTATGTTTCATTTTAGTTCTTTATTTTAGTTAAATAAGTGTTTTCAAATGTTTTTGAGAAGGATTTTGGATTTTTTTGGTGTTCGGGACATAATAATGGTGGAAAAATGAGTTCTAGGCATGTAGCATGGTTTGTGAAAACTGTACGGATCATCCCATGAAACCGTACAGCATTAGATTAAGTCTTGAAAATGGTTATTGCATGGTTAAGCTATACTTGTGGAATTATAAGGAAAAAATGATAAAGGGTGACTTTGGGACAATAGTTCATTCATGGTTTGCACACAGTTTGGAAAATTTTGTGGGTAAACCGTGCGGCACAATAAAATCGAGAAATTTACAAAAATTTCATTATGGGATTTTAATACCCAACTCGTTGTTTCCTCCTTTCTTACCCCTTTCAACCCTAGTGATAAACCAAAGATCTTGAGATATTCCAATGGTGATTCTCACTTATATCTAGGTCATTTGTAGTGTCTTCGATTGAGAATCAAATATCCGAGTAAGGCTAATCCCCCTCTGGCTTCTCTTTTGGATTTAGGTTCACATTTCTTCCTTATCTCCTTCTAAAGCTCTAAAAACCTTATTTTCTAGTGAGATATAGGTTGATTCTTAAAAAGGGGTGTTGAATCAGGATCCAAGGCCCTGATTAGGTGTGTGTTCACCAACAGATCTAAGGTAGGTGGTCTACGAGTTATATCCCGTCATTTCATTTGATATTTTTGCATGCTTGGGTTTATTTCCTAGTTATCCCTTATTGTGATTTTGATTCTTTGATGATATTTAGTATATTGGATTTCAAAATTATTAATGGAAACCCTTATGGTCCCAATGTGACACATAGAGGATGACTTGACCTTCTTATAGCCACCCATGGGGTGCGCCGATACTTTCTTGACATAGAAGTTAGTTAGGTATGAGAATGTTTTCCTTGTGATAATGTAGAGACCTTGATAAGAATGTTGAAATGTTTAATGGGAGTGAAAATGAATTATTGTAATGTTACTATGATTCTTAATGGATTATTGTATTTTTTTGGCCTGGTAATAAAAATGTTTTAAATTAGTTAAATGGGGACCGTGGATTGTGGCTAATGAATTATGTTGAAAACCCAAAAAAGGGTTGGTGTATATGAAATATTGAAAATGTGGGATTGGTAATGGATTATGAATTTATGAATATGGTTAATGGGATCAGACATGTGAGATGGAATTGGGATATTGGGTTATGTGTTGTAAAATGGTATTGTGAACGTTTGATTGCATAACATTGAATCTGATGTTGATTGTTGAGAATCATGATTGTTATTTTTATTTTTTTTATTGGTTGAGATATGTATAAATGTGGTTAATAGATATAATAATAATGTGTACATGGATTTGTGGTCTAATAAATACTAACAATCATCCCATTGGTAGGGTTGGATTGATGTTTTATCCTATCCAAGAATGCATGGGTTGAGAAGTCTGACTGATGCTCTATGCCCCCAATGATTGTATTCAACGAAAATATCTAGACTGAGGCTCCAAGGTAAGTGTGGTGATTACCTGATATGTTATCCCTAGGAAAATAGGGACTTACTTATTCCCTTATGAAAATGATGTATTCTATGAACCTTGTGTTATTTATGTTGAACAAGTAATGATAGGGACATAATGAATTGGAACATTAGTTAGTGTATCTAAGTAGAGACTATTAAATAGTGGCCCAGAATTTCCTTTCTTTTTATTGTTATTTATGTATAATTGCATGATCGGTATGTTAGACTAAATATTTAACACATTGTTGGTGGTGCCCTACTAAGTTTTACTCACACACTACTCGGGCCACCATTTGGTACCTAAGCAGATTTCATGCTTGCAGGTTTGCATAAGGGAAAGGGCCCTATGTTAGGGAGTTGAGTTGGACATGAGAAATGCATGGATGAGGTTCCAAACTTGAAGTCAGGATGGTTTGGGGGATTTATGTATTTTTATTATTTTTGGTTTTCTTCACCTTTCATTATAGCATGAAAAAACATATTTACTATTGGTCATGGTTTTTACCCTATTGGGAAATGGTTATTTATTACTGTTCATTGATTTTATCATGTTATCTCAACTATTTATATGTTTTATAATATGGATAGCTCTGGTAAAAGGGAATAGTCTCCCCATGTGACTAATTTAGACCCTCATTACTTGTCGAAAACCTATGGAGTACATGGAGGTGCGATTGAGGTCATGAGATAACCCACCTCGGGCCACCGATTTAGTGGAACCTGAGTTGGGGATGTTATAAAGTGGTATCAGAGGAGTTATTTTACCATTCGAACTATTTTTTGATGGTATAAAATAGATTAGGATAGTGGCGGGCCTTGGTAATGAGCCCATTCGTGGGAGTAGCTAACCTAAGTACAGGGGAAAACCCAAGTCACCCTGGGAGGTAATTGTTGTTCTCGATTGTCTATGGTAACATTTGATGATATTTCACCTTTGGCTGATGCACATGCGGTGTTATGTGACAAGTTTATGATATTTTTCTCATGGACATAATGACATGAGGTTGTGCATTAATTCATCATTCTAGGAACCTATGTATATAAGTGACATGCATCATATTATCCACACACACATTGGATGAGTGTGTATAACATTAAGGGTATGATGGATATGATTTTCTTGAAATTAGTGAAATTTTGTCAAATGGGATGATATAAATGGGTAAAATGAGAGGTTAAAATGTTAAGTAATAATTAAATAATGATTCTTCATAAAGAAAGGTAAGTTTATTAAAATTTTTTGGAAGTAAATTGGGATATGTAATTTTTTTAAAAATGTTTAAAAGGGAAGGCTTGTAACCACGTGAGTTAGTTACCTCGTGTTTTCCATGGCCTTAGGAAGGATGGTTGAGGGTAGTGGTCCAGATATAATAAACCCAATTGGGGTGTGAATATGAAATGGTATATTTATGGATGGTGATGATCCATTCCTTATGCCTTGTGAATGTTTCATGGTTGTGCTCTAAAAAGTCCATGTTTGGCATTGTAGAGAAATGCCACCATGAAGGAATGTGCTGGTTTGGAAAACAGAGGATGTTCCTAAGAATTATCCCCCTATAATGGAGAAAGAAATCCATGTGGTTATTGATGATAGAGAAGAATAGTTCCATGGGAAATTTTCGTGTTTTATGCAGATGATGGAATGGGACCCAAGGCGGGTCCCACCATGTATGTTCATGTTGACTAAGGAGTGTCAACTAAAGAACCCTGTGACAATTACTATAGAGGCTGGGCCAGACACTGCTGAATTCTATATAGAGTCTATACATAACATTCTTGAGCTTCTATAGACTCCTTTTAATAAGTGAGTTAAATTGGGAGCCCATATATTGTGGATCCAGGAAAAGCGTTGGTAGGATATCTTAGCTCAAACTAAACAAGAAGATGGAATGATGTGGAAGAGTAATTAGGAAACATTTATGGATGATTACTACCCAGAAACCATAAGGCAAGAGAGGGATGTGGAGTTTTTGAGTTTGAAACATATGGGTGATGTAAGTAATGGAGTATCCATGTTAGTTCCTAGACCTGCAACATTTTGTTCCTACTTTAGTGAGAGATGAGGAAACTATGGAAATGCATTTTTATGATGGAATTAAGAATGATATAAGATCCCAAGTAAATATATTTCGGTCTAATAGGTTTTATTAAGGTGATTGATCAGGCCCTCAACTCATAAAGAAACATCAAATAGTCCTCTATATGAAGACATGATGTTCTGGTGGGGCGAACTAGTGGTGTGACTTTCAATAATTTGAAGTGTCATTTCTAGATTTTCCACTAGGTAAGCGGTGGAAATCAAGGCTAGAAAAAGGAACTAGTCTCTCAGGATAGTGATCAAATATTCTGCTATCAGTGTGGAAGTTTGGGACATGTGTGAAGTTAGTGTCATCAACCACCTGTTGAGTTCAGAGCATGTATAAAAATGGGCCACATGGAGAGGCTCAGAAGGAACCCACAACTATCAGAAATTGTTAGAGGAAAGAGATCAGTGCAGTATGTAGGAAGGGGATTTATTTCCTTATATTAAGAAGGTAGTTGGAGTTCCACATGTCGTACCAATAGGGGTGGTGGACATGAAACTCCTAGGAGAGATCATTCATACAAATAGTGTAGTGCAGTGCGGGGTACTCAGGCTAGATCACAAGTTAGAGGGAGATGTTATCTTCACATATTTTAGTCTACACTTAGAGGTGGCAAGGCTGGACCTTCTACAATTCGAGGTATGATTCTTGTAGCATCTACAATTGAAACTTTTCTATTTGACATGGGTTCCACACACTATTCTATCTATGCATAGTTCTTGGTTGTGTTGGTCTTAGTCGGGGAACAGTTTGTGGGGTGATGCCAGTTGATACTCTGTTGGGGTGTGAGTTGAGGATATCATACAGTGTAGAGGTTGTTCTTTAGAGGATGGTAGTTATAATTTCCTATGGAACATGTTTTTTCTAGAGAAGTTAGTTTTGACCTGATCCTGGGTATGGACTGGCTAGTGTGGTATTATTCCACTACTGGAAATTTAGGCTATATCGACGGTTCTAAACTATGTCTATAGGTTATAGCCACAGGATCATGAACCGTGGCTATAGGGTCAGCCCTATAGATGCCAATAAAGGCCACCTGAACTGTGGCTATAGGGCTTTGGCCTGTATAAAAAAAGGCCAACATGGTGAACTGTAACACCTGATATTTTTATGAGAAATATTTTGTTTTTATGTTATATAAATCATCAAATGAATCTTTCACTACACACAACACTATCTTGGCTTGCTTTACACGCAATCACAACCTTCCTCGATAGCTTGCGTTGTACGCAATACCGAGTTTCACTAAACAACGAAATGCTATTGAAATATTATTAAAACTAGTCGTTATGAATAGTAATACCCACTTTTTGAAATTTTATTTGGAATTCATTTTTGGATTCGGAATATTGAAATTAGCCAAGGGTGAAATTTTGGTATTTTTCTGAAAACTTTCAATTTTTGATGAATAGTGAAAACACTGGGTTACTATTTAAAAACTGACTTTTTATTTAATTAATTAATTATTTTATTTAAATTTATTTTAGGTCAAAATTGTTACATAACACCTATATAAGTTCAATGTAATTCATTGGAGTCATTTTATAATAATTTTAGATATATAAAAATTTTATTGATCTTTTCACCGTCTTTTACCCACCTCCTAGGAGAATTTGAAAATTTACATAAAACATAATTTTACCGCTTCTGTGAGTGGAATTTCTAAAATCTGAGAGACACGGTTAATATTAAGGACTAAAATTTGGTTCAATGAGATGAAAATAATTTTTGGTGAATAGTAACTTTTTACTTTTTTACCACGGTTAAAAGCAAATAGGGTAATTAAGGGTAAAAATGATATTATTATTAACATAACACATGTCCTAATTATATTGGATAAGTTTAATTCGACCAAAAACAACCTTAGGAATATAAATATTACAATTTATGCCCACTTGGATTAGATTAGGACATTTAATATTATTTTATTTAAAGAATAGTTAAATAGTTAAAATCAAAGTTTAATAACTAAAACATTTTTAATATATGGTTATACAAAAGATAAATTAGACTATAAATACTCATTAGAAAGATAAAAATATTTCCTACATAATGGTATTTTTTTTAATTTTTAGACATTAAATAATTTAATTTATTTATGACACAATGATGATGCAGTAATTATCTTATTAATGAAATATTGACAAAATTGATGTTATAAATACCCAAATAAATGTAATTTGAGACTTTTTATGAATTAAAATAATTTTATAGGTTAATATGACATGTTAGTATTGATTTAATTAACTTTGGTCTAACTAAACTTTCTTTTATGATTTTCACAAAAATCAATTACCAAATAGTGTCAAAATTGACCTAAAATAGTTTTTAAAACAAATATTATATTATTAATTGTTATGTTATTCATAAAAATATAAGGTTAGGCCAAATGACTTAGATAAGGTTTTATATATTAATAATAATAAACTTGGGGTTCGTTTGACTTGTTATAGTAAGTTTATTAACCTTATAGTGTAAGAAAACATGAAGACACGGTAAAAGTTAAATTATTTAACTTAGAGTTAAATCTAAATGATAAGGTTAAAATAGTAACCTAAACTTGTATAAAATATATTTTATGAGATAATTTCGACCAATACCCACCTTATCTTAGAAATAAATCAATTTGGATCTATTAAAAACCGAATATGGCTTTATAATAAAATAAAATTTTTAGTTTTTCCAAAGCTGCCCCTCTACTCCCTTATAAAAGGGCACCTCCTCCCTCTCTTCCTCACACCACTTTGAGCATTCAAGCTCAGCCAAACCCTGAAAAATTCTCTTCTACACTTTCTTAGAAATATCATAGAGGTCCTGGTATTCTTCAAATACCAATTTTAGTGCCCTAAGAGGAGGTCTCAAAGAGGCGCTTCAAAGAAGAGGTAATGTCCATTACCCATTCTTTCAAATTTATTTCTTCTTCTAATTATTCTTATTTAGTTGTTTCATTATGAAGTAATAAAATCAGTATCACTAATATAATTATATATTATTATAAGTGTTAAACAACCCTATTTCACCATCTATCCATCCTACGGAAAACGAAATCATCGCGCGTGCGTACGTACGGAATACCGTCTCCACGTCGTGGTGTAATCTATTTTCCACCACCACCTTACTTGGATGGGTATAATGGGGTAAATAATGACTATATATGATTATTTTAAATTTATATTGATTCTGAAATAGTATACATACACTCCAATACAATTCCACAATCATGGGAATGATATCATTGCTCGTGCGTACGTACGGAATACCCTCTCCACGATGTGATGCAACTTTTACTACATGATCTTCATTGCATAATGATTATATAAATGAATTGAATGAATAAATATGATATATATTAAACTAATACCATTCTATAAATGAGTTGTCTATAACCTAAAAATAAGAATAAGAATTTATTCGAAAAAACACACATATGAACATAAAGCAATAAACACCTGAATAACAAGTAGCAATGAAATATTACTAATAAGAAGCTATGAATATGACCATATACGATATCATAAAAAGAAGTATGATTCCGGAATAAGTCAATGACATTATTTAAATAATTATACAGGAGGTTCGGACACTTATGAAGCAAATCAGACCTAAGGTAAGGGAAAATATCACAATCTCATTTTTATCCGAGATTGTTTATACTTCAGAATTTACTAGGGAATATTTATCATCCACATCCATGTTTCATCAATATGTAATATTATTTCCTTCCACCTATAACTTTTTAAATACAATTTTACCCTTCGGTGAGTTTTTAGTAAAATATATGAAAGGAATCTTTTGTCATTTTTCTTTCGAGGTACTTTTTGACTTTTCTGGCCAAAGTATAGGAAGAATGTTTTTTTTAACTTATACGACATGAATGGATTTTTAGAACATTATTTCCATGAAGCTTCCTTTACAAGTTTTCAAGTTTATTTTTATTCAACTTCTTTTAGTTCAAAATTATATGACATTTTAAGAAAGGAAAATGTTTTTGAAGTAGAAAGGATATTTTCCTCAAGAATGGAGTTCAAGTGTTTTATAAAAATTATTTTACATCTAAGATAATATAGCGTTCTTTTTATATCCCTATTTTTAAATTTATTTGATTATGTTATGATGGAATTATTTTTAAGATATCCTTTTATGGATTATGTTATGATGATGTGATGTTTAAGAATCCCATTTTTATTATATGGGTTATGCTATGATGTATGGTTTATGATTTTGTGGCACACATAAGAATGGTATCATTATGAGATGGGTGGGACCTATATCTCCCTCCAATGCATTGGGTAAAGATTTATATCTCAGGAGATAGACATGGCTGGAATGGCAGGTTAAACCGGTTCAGTGAAACAGGACTGAAATGAGTAGTGAACTCGGTTCAGAAAAGGAATTTGTCTGCTAAGATAGTCTTAGAAATGAGTCTTGACTACTAAGAAATTATTTTCTATGATTCTGTGTGTATGCCACAAAATATTCATGTTTTAAGTTATGATTATTGGAATTACATTTCACTTCTATGATTTATCCCATGTTATGATCTCTTTTGCAGGATAAGATTTTCAAAATGTTATGTTCTTATAAATATGATATGTTGGATATTTCTTTTGTTTACCCTTACTGAGAATTTGAGCTCACCCTTTTGTATGTTTTCTTTTCCCCAGGTCAGAAAGAAGGATATTAAGTAGGATATGCCAAAAAGGGACTCTAGATATGTTGAAATAAATGGGAGACAATATAGATGATTTATGAACCAGTTGTTTATGTTTCCCAGTTTCTAAAGACACTATACCTATACGGTCCTTTCGTGGTTTTGTTATATGTTGTAATAATTATGCTTCAATTTTGAAGTAATAACCATGTATGTAAAGTATGGGTTGTTATAGTTGTTATCAGAGGAAAGGTATAGTCAGCCTTTGGAAACTAGGATGTGAAAGCCTTAGTAAGAAACCTAAGGATATGTTTGAGAATAGAACATAATCTTAGTGTTTTAAAAATGGCCATGAAAAACCTATTATAAGACCTTAAGTGTTAAATTTTATTCTTGATTATGTGGTTTTCCTATTATAATTAGTGTTTCTCACACTATTCTTCTTGGTTTTAGTCAATGGCTGGAACCCGAAGGAACCATGTTAATGCAGAATGCGACGAGCAATGAAATGATTGTCCCCCTAAGAAACCAAACATTATGGGAGATGGAATGCAAAATCTTGTAGCCATGCTCACACAACTTTCTCAAGCTATGAATCATTCAGGACTTCCAAACAAGCAAATGAAGGAGCAACATTCTGTTGAATCCTTCATGAGGCAGCGTCCACCTTCATTTAGCGGGTCTACTGATCCATTAGTTGTTGAATAATGGATCAATACTACTGAAAAGATATTTTTAGTTCTTTAATGTTCTGAACATGATAAAGTCATCTTAGCAGTGTATCGTTTGGAAGGAGATGTTGATCAATGGAGGAATCTTATCAAGAATATGAGGCAAAGAGATGAAATTGAGTCCATAGAATGAGATGAGTTCAAGAACTTATTTTTCAATAAGTACTTCCCTCATATTCTTCGAACAATGATGTAGAAGGAGTTTCTTGAACTGAAGCAAAAGGATGATGAATCTGTTGGTACCTACGAAGAGAATTTTACAAGACTTGCAAGGTACACTTCTGGTATTATTATCCAACCTGAGATTAAGATCGATCGATTCTTTAGTGGCTTAAAACCAAGTCTTCGAAGGGCGTTAGCCATAAGGGACTTCAATAGCTACGAGGAAATTGTTCAATGTTCTCTCAAGGTTGAGATGGAGATTGGTGTAACCCATCAGTCACATGGGTTTGATAAGAAGAGGAAAATGGAATTCAAAGAAAAATCTAACGACCACATAGAAAAGAAGATGAGTTTTCCCTTATGATCAAAGTTTGGAAGGAAACATGGAGGAAATTGTCTTAAGGGGACAATAAAATGTTATAAGTTTGGAAAATAAGGTCATCGGGCAATTGAATGTCGAAATAATGGGAATAATATGTCTAATGATGCAAACAAACGAAGGGATACAAAAAATTAACCTATTACACTTCAATGTTACAAGTGCAAGAAAATGGGGCATTATGCCAATCAATACCCTAATCCAAGGGTTGTTGATGATGATCGACGTCAACAAACTCTTAAGGCTAAAGACAAAAGAAAGTCACATGCAATTTTTATCAGTGATGTGGAGTATGATAACGAAGTGGTTAAAGGTACACTTACCATCCACTCTAAAGTAGAAAATGTTTTACTTGATTTTGGATCCACCCACTCTTTTATTTCTAAAGAATTTTCTAAGTGTATCACTGTATTACCTCAACAATTAGATGTTGAGTTAGCTGTGACAACCCCTAATGGCACAACAGTCGTATCAAAGGTTTATAATTCTTCTCTAATTGAAGTTTGTGGTAAAGTGCTTCCTGCAAATCTTGTGATCCTTCCTATAGTGTAATTTTATGTGATTCTTGGCATGGATTTTCATTCTTTATATGGAGCTCATGTCAATTTCTAAAGAAGGGAATTCACATTTCATATTCCAAATCAATCTATGATCGTCTATCGATACAAGGATGAACATAACCTTCCAGTGGAAATTTATTCGATCTTATGGGTCTTGATTCCACTAAATGAAGGTTATTTATCTCAAATGGTTGGAGAGAAACTCACAATTCATAATATGCCCATTGTACGGGAATTTGATGATGTCTTTCCGGAGGAATGACCAGGGCTTCCACCAAATCATGAAGTTGAGTTTTCAATAGAACTCGTACTGGGTTCTTTGCCTTTTTCAAAGACACCTTATAGAATAGAGCCAATTGAGTTGTAGGAATTAAAGAAGAAACTCCAAGAGAATCTTGATAAAGGATTCATACGCCCTAGTGTGTCACCTTGGGGAGGACCTGTTCTGTTTGTTAAGAAGAAAGATGGATCAATGAGACTCTGCATTGATTATCAAGAACTTAACAAGATCACTATCAAGAACAAATATCCTCTCCCACGCATTGATGACTTATTTGACCAACTAAGCAGAGCTCAATAATTTTCTAAGATTGATCTTTGTTCAGGGTATCATCAATTAAGGGTCAAAAGGGAGGATATACCAAAGACGGCTTTCTGTACAAGGTATGGACACTATGAATTTATAGTGATTCCATTTGGTCTTACTAATGCCCCTACTATCTTCATGGATCTGATGAATAGAGTCTTTAGAGACTATCTTGATCAGTTTGTGGTAGTCTTTATAGATGATATTTTTATCTATTCAAAGAGTAAGGAAGAACATGAAGATCACTTGAGAATTGTATTGAAGACCCTGAGAAAGGAGAAGCTTTATGCCAAATTTACCAAGTGTGAATTTTGGCTTCAAAAAGTTTCATTTTTGGGTCACATAATCTCAAAAGAGGGGATATATGTGGATCCAGCAAAAACAGAGGTTATCGAAAGATGGTTGAGACCAACAACAGTAACTGAGATCTGAAGTTTTCTTGGTTTGGCTGGATATTATCGACGTTTTGTGAAAGATTTTTCACTATTATCTAATCCACTCACTAGGTTGACTTGAAAAGGAGGTAAGTTCGTATAGACGAAGGAATGTGAAGATAATTTAAAGGAGTTGAAAAGAAGGTTATCAAGTGAACCTGTGCTCACACTGCCTTGTAGTGGAGAAAGGTTTTTGATCTACAATGATGAATCCAAGAAGGGGATGGGGTGTGTTCTTATGCAAAATGATATGGTGATAGCTTATGCCTCACGACAGTTGAAAATACATGAGAAAAATTACCCAACTCATGATTTTGAGTTAGCTACGGTAATCTTTGCATTAAAGATTTGGAGGCATTATCTTTATGGTGAAAGGCGTGATATTTATACTGATCATAAAAGTTGAAAATATATTTTCACACAAAAGGAGATGAATATGCGTCAAAGAAGATAGTTGGAGCTGATTAAGTATTATGACTGCTCAATTTATTACCACCCAGGTAAAGTAAACAAGGTGGTAGATGCATTAAGTCGAAAAGACCATGCTAGCTAATCCATAATGAGGATCACAAAAGATCCAATATTTATGGATTTACAAAGGATGGATCTTGGAATTATAATGGAAGGGGAAAATTGTATCTTTCTCAAATGAATGTTCAACCATCTATACATGTGAAGTTTAAAGAGGCACAAAAAGAAGATGTAGAGTTACAAAATAAGGTGATAAATGTTTCTGAATTCAACCTTGATTGTGATGGGATAATAAAGTTTAGGAATCGGGTTTGTGTTCCTCCCATCTTAGAATTAAAGAAGGAGCTGCTGGATGAGGCTCATAGTTCTTCATTCTATATTCAACCTGGAAGCACGAAAATGTATAGGGACCTGAAAGAGTACTTCTGGTGGGATGGCATGAAAATAGATGTTGTTGAATATGTCTCTCGATGCTTGGTTTGTCAGCAAGTTAAAGTTGAGAGACAGAAGTCTAAGGGGATGTTACAACCTTTACCCATACCTGAATGGAAAGGGAAAACATCACTATGGAATTTGTCACCGGACTTCCTAAAACATCCAAAGGTAATAATGCTATCCGGTTTATAGTCGATTGTCTTACAAAGTTGGCACACTTCATTACTATTAGAGAAGATTTTTCTCTTGATAATCTTGCTAGGATATATGTAAAGAATGTGGTAAGATTGAATGGAGTACCACTTTCCATTATATCTGATCGGGATCCGAGGTTTACCTCAAAATTCTGGTGAAGTCTTCAGCATGCTCTAGATACAGAGTTGACTTTCAGCACTGCTTACCATCCTCAGACAGACGGTCAGTCTGAGAGGACAATTCAAACTCTAGAAGACATGTTGAGAGCTTGCTCTATAGATTTAAAAGGTGGTTGGGATCAACACCTATCTTTGGTGTAATTTTCTTATAATAATAGCTTTCACTCCAGTATTCAGATGGCTCCTTATGAAGCTCTGTATGGAAAGAAATGGAGGACTCCAACTTGCTGGGATGAAGTTGGGGAAAGAAAGCTATTAGGACCTGATCTTGTTGATGAGATGGCAGAAAAGGTCTGATCTATTCAGCAATACATAAGAGAAGCTCAGAGTCGACAAAAAAATTATGCCAACAACCGAAGAAAAGACCTAGTGTTTTAAGTGGGTGATAATATTTTCTTACGAATATCTCCTTGGAAGAGAGTAATGAGATTTGGAAAGAAGGGAAAGCTGAGCCCTAGGTATATCGGTCCTTTAGAAATACTGGATCGTGTTGGGAAGGTAGCTTAACGATTGGCTCTTCCACCAAATATCTCTCAAGTTCATGATGTGTTCCTTATATCTCTCTTGAGAAAGTACATACCTGATCCTTCACATGTACTCAACTCATAAGTTGTACTGCTGGAGCAAGATCTTTCTTATGAAGAACAGCCGATAGAGATTCTGGATCGTAGAGAAAAAGTCCTACAGAACAAGACCAATAGCTTGGGGAAAGTTTTATGGAGGAACCACCAATTATAAGAAGCTACATGGGAGCTTGAGGATGTGATGAGGGAGATGTATCCTCATCTGTTTGTTACAAAGTGACAAATTTCAAGGGCGAAATTCATTTTAAGGGGGGTAGAATGTAACACCCGATATTTTTATGAGAAATATTTTGTTTTTATGGTATATAAATCATCAAAGGAATCTTTCACTACACACAACACTAACTTGGCTTTCTTTACACGCAATCGCGACCTTCCTCGATAGCTTGTGTTGTACGCAATACCGAGTTCCACTAAACAACGATATGCTATTAAAATATTATTAAAACTAGCCGTTATGAATAGTAATACCCACTTTTTGAAATTTTATTTGGACTTCGTTTTTGGATTCGGAATATTGAAATTATCCTAGGGTGAAATTTTGGTATTTTTCTAAAAACTTTCAATTTTTGATGAATAGTGAAAACACTGGGTTACTATTTAAAAACTGACTTTTTATTTAATTAATTAATTATTTTATTTAAATTTATTTTAGGAAAAAATTGAAACATAACACCTATATAAGTTCAATTTAATTCATTGGAGTCATTTTATAATAATTATATATATATATAAATTTTATTTAACTTTTCAACGTCTTTTACCCACCTCCTAGGAGAATTTAAAAATTTACCTAAAACTTAATTTTACCGCTTCTGTGAGTGGAATTTCGAAAATCTGAGAGACACGGTTAATATCAGGGACTAAAATTTGGTTCAATGAGATGAAAATAATTTTTGTTGAATAGTAACTTTTTACTTTTTTTACCATGGTTAAAAGTAAATAGGGTAATTAAGGGTAAAAATGATATTATTATTACCCTAAAACATGTCCTAATTCTATTGGATAAGTTTAACTCGACCAAAAACAACATTAGGAATATAAATATGACCATTTACGCCCACTTGAATTTGATTAGGACATTTAATATTATTTTATTTAAAGAATAGTTAAAATAGTTAAAATCAAAGTTTAATAACTAAAACATTTTTAATATAGGGTTATACAAAATATAAATTCGACTATAAATACTCATTAGAAATATAAAACTATTTCCTACATAATGGTATTTTATTTGTAATTTTTAGACATTATATAATTTAATTTATTTATGACACAATGATGATTCAGTAATTATCATATTAATGAAATATTGACATAATTGATGTTATAAATACTCAAATAAATGTAATTTGAGACTTTTTATGAATTAAAATAATTCTCTAGGATAATATGACATGTTATAATTTATTTAATTAACTTTTGTTGAACTAAACTTTCTGTTATGATTTTCACAAAAATCAATTACCAAATAGTTTCAAAATTGACCTAAAATAGTTTTTAAAACAAATTTTTATATTATTAATTGTTATTTTATTCATAAAAATATAAGGTTCAGAAAAATGACTTAGATAAGGTTTTATATAGTAATACTAAACAACTTTGGGTTCATTTGACTTATTATAGTACGTTTATTAACCTTATAGTGTAAGAAAACAAGAAGACGCGGTAAAAGTTAAATTATTTAACTTAGAGTTAAATCTAAATTATAAGGTTAAAATAGTAACCTAAAATTGTCTAAAATCTATTTTATGAGAGGATTTAGACCCATAACAACCTTAGATTAGAAATAAATCAATTTGGAGCTATTAAACACCAAATATGGCTTTATAATAAAATAATATTTTTTGTTTTTCCAAAGGTGCCCCTATCCTCCCTTATAAAAGGGAACCTCCTCCCTCTCTTCCTCACACCACTTTGAGCCTTAAAGCTCGGCCAACCCCTGAAAAATTCTCTTATCCACTTCCCTAGAAACATCCTAGAGGTCCTGGTCTTCTTCAAAGACCAATTTTCAGTTCCCTAAGAGGAGGTCTCAAAGAGGCGCTTCAAAAAAGAGGTAATGTCCGTTACCGATTGTTTCAACTTTATTTCTTCTTCGACTTCTTCTTCTTTAGTTGTTTCATTATGAAGTAATAACATCAGTTTCACTCATATACTGATATTTTATTATAAGTATGAAACAACACTATTTCACCATCTATCCATCCTATGAAAAACAAAATCACTGCGCGTTCGTACGTACGGAATACCGTCTCCACGCCGTGGTGTAATCTATTTTCTACCACCACCTTACTTGGATGGGTATAATGGTGTAAATAATTACTATATATGATTATTGTAAAGTGATATTGATTTTTAAATAGTATACATACACTCTAATACAATTCCACAATCATGGGAACGATATCATCGCTCGTGCATACGTACGGAATACCGTCTCCATGATGTGATGCAACTCGTTCTACATGATCTTAATTTCATAATGATTATATAAATGAATTGAATGAATAAATATGATATATATAACACTAATATCATTCTGGAAATGAGGTGTTTATAACCTAAAAAGAGGAATGAGAATTTATTTGACAAAACACACATACGAACATAAAGCAATAAACACCCGAATAACAAGTAGCAATGAAATATTACTAATAAGAAGCTATGAATATGACCATATATGATATCATAAAAATAAATATGACTCTGGAATAAGTTAATGACATTATTTAAATAATTATTCAGGAGGTTTGGACACTTACGAAGCAAATCAGACCTAAGGTAAGGGAAAATATCACAATCTCATTTTTATCTGAGATTGTTTATACTTTAGAATTTATTGGCGAATATTTATCATCCACATCCATGTTTCATCAATATGTAATATTATTTCCATCCACCTAAAATTTTTTAAATCCAATTTTACCCTTCTTTGAGTTTTTATTAAAAGATATGAAAGGAATCTTTTGTCGTTTTTCATATGAGGTACTTTTTGACTTTTCCAGCCAAAGTACGGGAAGAATGTTTTTTAACTTATATGGAATGAATGGATTTTTTGAACAATATTTCCATGAATCTTCCTTTACAAGTTTTCATGTTTATTTTTAGTCAACTTCTTTTAGTTCAAAATTATATGACATGTTAAGAAAGGAAAAAAAATTTGAAGTAGAAAGGATATTTTCCTCAAGAATGGAGTTCAAGTGTTTTATCAAAATTATTTTCCATCTAAGATAATATAGGGTTCTGTTTATATCTCTATTTCTACATTTATTTGATTATGTTATGATGGAATTATTTTTACGATATCCTTTTATGGATTATGTTATGATGACGTGATGTTTAAGAATCCCATTTTTATTACATGGGTTATGTTATGATGTATGGTTTATGATTTTGTGGCACACATAAGAATGGTATCATTATGAGATGGGTGTGACCTATATCTCCCTCCAATGCATTGGGTAAATATTTATATCTCATGAGATAGACATGGTTGGAATGGTAGGTTAAACCAGTTTAGTGAAACAGGACTGAAACGAGGAGTGAACTCGGTTCAAAAAAGGACTTTGTCCGCTAAGATATTCTTGGAAATAAGTCTTGAATACTAAGAAATTATTTTCTATGATTATGTGTGTATGCCACAAAAGATTTATGTTTTAAGTTATGATTATTGGAATTACATTTCACTTCTATGATTTATCCCATGTTATGATCTCTTTTGCAGGATAAGATTTTCAAATTGTTATGTTCTTATAAATATGATATGTTTGATATTTATTTTGTTTACCCTTAATGAGTATTTGAGCTCACCCTTTTGTATGTTTTCTTTTCCCCAGGTCAGGAAGAATGATATTAAATAGGATATGCCAAAAAGGGACTCTATATATGAAGAAATAAATGGGAGACAATGTAGATGATTTATGAACCAGTTGTTTATGTTTCTTAGTTTTTAAAGACATTATACCTACACGGTCCATTCATGGTTTTGTTATATGTTGTAATAATTATGCTTCAATTTTGAATTAATAACCATGTATGTAAAGTATGGGTCATTATAGGAATTGTGCTGGCTGTTGGGAGGACTGCACCAGCACCCCCCACCCCCTGCTCCTACACACCTCCCCTGCCCCACCCCCCTGCACCTTGCACCCCACCCCCTACCCCCTCCTCACTGTACACCCCCCTCCCCCTAGACCGCCCCCACCCTGCACCAGCACCCCCCATACAAGGTAATCCAAATCCCATGGAACCACCACCTTCTTCAGAAATAGCTGAACCAACACAGTGAGTCGGATTCTACTTCATCAATCTCCTCAATGAAAATATTACACAACATAAGGCATGTATTCGTCACACTCACCTCTGCCCCAATGGAGGTACCCATTCAGTAAAAGGAATTGAAACACAGAATCACCATGCCCCTATTGTTCTGAACCAACCCGCATACCCTCGTCTCCCCCACAATACATGATTCATCCACATTCAATTTTAATGCTAAGCCCCTATTTTTCAAAACCAACCCACCTCCCCTTATCTCCCTTGCAATACACGATCCATCCACATTCAATTATAATCCCATAGCAGGAGTCTTCCATTTAAGCCGCCTTTCCTTTACTACCTTTGAAAGAATCACTATTCATACAAATCCATGGATGAAATCTTATCAGGGTAGTAGAGAAAACTCCTCCCTTGATAATCACTCCCAACTCGGCCCCAATAATTTTCACTTGAACCTGAAAATAGATTGAGGAATTCCTCTTTCCTTCTCTTACATTATTCCTACCATCCCAAATAGTCCCACACACATCCAAGAAAAAACATAAATGAATAATAACCTCCACCTCTGTCTCTCCCCTTAGAATAAGGCCTCAATAATCTTATATATGGAGTTCCCACTACTGTTGATATTCAGAAATTGTCCCATAAACCTCCAGATCCCCCTCACCCAGTCACTCTGAAAAAATAAGTTCCAAGAAGATTCATAGTGTGGGATTTGTACAACAGTGACATCTACAGGCCAGAGCCACCCCCTAATTCTAAATATTCTCCTCCGTTGGAAGCGTTTGATGTCTCATTCAAAAAACAAGAAAAATTATCTGGTTTGGGATATCCTTGTACCAGAGTTTCAAAGCCCATTAGTTCATCATGCATCTTACATGAACCAAATTTCTGAACTCCCTGCTCCTGCACACCTCCCCAGCCCCACCCCCCTGCACCTTGCACCCCACCCCCTGCCACCTCCTCACTGCACAACCCCCTCCCCCTAGACCCCCCCCCTGCACCAACACCCCCAATGGAGGTGAATATAAAGTAAAAAAACACAAGACCTATAAAATAAATAAAATAGTAACAATATGTATACATGTGTGGGAAATGAGCATAAAATTAAGTTGTTCACTAATATTAATTACTTTAATATATCCCATAATATGTTGGTTTAGTGAATATAAAGTAAAATAAATAAAATAGTAACAATCTATATACAGATAACAAGGGTGGTCTACCAAGTGCTAACAATGTCACAACGATACACAAATAAGCTCCAATAAATTGGTTGTATGAAACATTCCTGATAACATCAATAAAAGCAAGAAAATATTAAATACTTCACACTAAGGATGCTCAGAATTCATAAAAACTAATGCAGTAAAATATGAATAATTACATTGTAACAAAAACTATGTAAACTAGAAAGATGGCAATTCAAGTAAGTGTTGTTTAAACATACCATCAAATTAAAAATCATCAAGGGGAACGCCAATAAGGTAATAAATTAGACCAGTGAGTTGATTGATCTGTAAATACCTGAATAAATCCATAAATACATTAAAAATGACAATTATCTTAACTACAGTCTCAGTTGCTTACAGTGTACCAAGGCTTGAAAGCGACCCGAAACTGTGAGGTAAGTTCCCCGTCATTGAGTTGTATGAGAGATCCCTATATGTGAAAAAAATCATTATAAAATAATATTCAATTGAACAAGAACCTTCTAACATAACAGATTAAGAAAATAAAAAAGTGGACTCAATAAATGAAAATAAAAATATGAAATAACTCTAAAAGGATTATTTACAGAAGCCCCCCCCCTGGACAGAAGCCCCCCCCCTGCTGGACCCCCCTAGACAGCAGCCCCCCCACCCCCCCTGCTGGACCCCCCCTAGACAGACCCCCCCCCCCCCCCACTAGGAAAGAAGCCCCCCTGGACAGAAGCCCCCCTGCTGGACCCCCCTGGACAGCCCCCCCTGCTGGACAGCAGCCCCCCTGTTGGACCCCCCTAGATAGCAACCCCCCCCCCACCCCCTGCTGGACCCCCCAAGATGGAAGCCCTCCCCCCCTGGACAGCCCCCCTGGACAGAAGCCCCCCCCCCGGACAGACCCCCCTGTTGGCGCTCCCTTGAGGGCCCCCCCTGCTGGACAGCAGCCCCCCCTGCTGGACAGCCCCCCCCCCCCTACTGGACAACAGCCTTCCCTAGACAGCAGCCCCCCCTGCATATTAGAATGATCTCCTTGATGTATTGTTGGAACATATCGAATGTTGGTCGGTTGGGACTGGCTAGTTTTTTGTGGTATTCCATACATAAATGGAAGAAATTGGAAAGGTACCATGCAATTTTAGGCATGAAGGTAATCATTTAATGGGTGTCATGACCATTTGAATATGTTAAAGGGTCATGACACATGAACTAGAATTTAAAAATAATGACATAGTGGCTTCCAAAATAAAAAGTATTGATTGAAAATAGAATATGGGGAGGGTGAGGTTATCCTTGGTTTGTGATAAAGGTCCCTATGTATAAAGATAGTAAACATATTTCCTGTAATCATAATCAAAATTTGGAAATCCCATATTTATAATTTACTTTACATAGGTTGCAGTCAAATTATAATTCTTTTATCCCAAACTACACATGCTATAATTTTGTAGAATATTGATAGTGTGTTGTCGAACCCATGGAGAATGTTTGGTAGAATAGAAAATTGGACTCTAAACATTTTTTTTGGAGTCCTCAAAATTTGTATTGGTTTTGGGATATGATTGATGCTATTGAGTTTTGTTTAACATTTAGTAAGAAATATGGATCACGGTCTATTTTGGGATTGAGGTAAAAAGGATAACGTTGGCCCTAACATGGAATAATCCTAGGGATTAGGCTTCGAAGTGGATTTTAAAACACTATTTTTTCATGGAAACCCAAAATAGATCTATATAAGATTTAAATATTCCTTAGTTTTGATATAGCTAAAAATTATGATTCTTTAATCCTAGTTGTGATGGAAAAAATTGGAAAATGTTAATAGTCATAGCCAACTCAACTCTAATCAGGACAAGTTAAATCATATAAATATAATATGGTAAAGGATTCAGAAAATAATTTAATACGTAGAATTTATTCTACATTATTACTATCGTTTGGGTTAGATGGTTCTAATTTAGAAATTCAATAAGATCATACGACTCATACACTCAACCCTTCCCCTTAGTGGTTTAACCGTTCCGGATTGTGATAATTAAAATCGAAGAAAAAAACAAAATAGTTATTTAGATTTGATTTGGGAGAAAAAAATAAGCGAGAAAATGAGAATTTATCCCTGCCCCCTGCCCCCCCCCCCCCACCTACACACCCCCTGCCCCCTCTCCCTGCCCCCTGTACACCCCCTGCCCCATCCCCTACCCCCACCTGCACACCCCCCTCCCCCTGCCCCCCCCCCACCTGCACACACCCCTCCCCCTACCCCAGCACACCCCCCTGCCCCCCCCCCACCTGCTCACCCCCCTGCCCCCTCTCCTTGCCCCCTACCCCCCACCTGCACACCCCCCTTCCCCCTCCCCTGCCCCCACCTACACACCCCCTCCCCCTGCCCCCCATCTGCCCCATCCCCCCACCTGCACACACTCTTCCCCCTACCCCAGCACACCCCCTACCCCCCCCCCCACTTGCTCACCCCCCTTCCCCCTCTCCCTGCCCCCTGCCCCCCACCTGCACACCCCCCTGCCCCCTCCCCTGCCCCCCACCTGCACACCCCCTCCCCCTGCCCCCCCCACCTGAACACACCCATCCACCTTCCCCATCACACCCCCCTAAATGAGATCATTGCAAATACAACAAAGTTTCATTGATTTCTTATATGGGCCTATGAAACCCATTATGACTATTAATGAAATTGACCAGACCATTGATGAATACTAAGAATTCCCCCCAGGTATACTTGTTATTCCACCTTGCTGCCTATTACTTTATGTTGTTGATAAGGCCCTTATAGAAGATTCTTAAGATTCTACCACTGAGGGAGTTTGGCTTAAATATGAAAAATTATACATGATTTCTTCATTTGTAGGAAAAAATTACAAGAAACACTGTATATTGACATTCAAAATGAATCATATTACATCTATAAAAAACCATTTAGATGAGATTAATAAATTCATGTTAGATTTATACAATATTAATGTTTATGTAGATGATGAGGATCCAGAAATGATCATATTAATCACTCTTGAAAATACATATAGAACACTTGTTATGACCATGATGTATGGTTGAGTCTATTTAACATTAGAAGATATCAAATCATCCCATCTATCTAAGTAATTGCATTCTAGAACAAAAATAAAAGGTGAGGATAATAGTTTTTCAAAAGTGGGAGACCTTAAACTAAAGGTAAGAAAAAACAATTCAGTAGGGACAAAATTAAGATTAATAAATAACCAAAATCTAGGACAAGCTCTATGGATAGAAAAGTAATATGTTTTACTATGGTAAACCTGGGCACATTAAGCCCGAGCGTAGGAAACTCATGCGTGTGTTAGAATCCAAATAGCTCATTAACCTGTATTTTTTGGTTGATTCAGGATATGACATTTGTTTAAATCTTTAATGTGTCCATTTATACACTCAATCAGGAGTGGTTCCTAGACTCTAGTTGTTTTTTTCATATTTTCCAACAGAGAGAGTCATTTTTAGAGATGGTCAAAAAGAGATAAGTAGATGTATTCCTAGGAAAAAATAATAGGTGCAAGGTTGAGGGAATATGATCTATTATTATAGAGTTAGATAATCAATCCATTATCACCTTAATTAATGTATGTTGGGTCCCCATCCTTTAATGAAACATAATCTCCTTAGCGGTCCTATATCAAAATGGATTTACCTCTAGACCAAATCTCAAGATCTCTAAAGTATCAATAATTATCATAAAAGTATCTCTAAACAATGGGTTATATGTTTTGAATGGGAAGACCCATTTATGGAAATTGGTTAGTGTTTACAATAAAAGCACTAACAATAATATACTATAGCATATAAGATAGGTAATTTTATCTCCAAAGTCTTATAGGAACACAAAAACCAAGGGATTTTGAGTAACATCACAACTATAAATCTTTCATTTTCCAGAGATTGTGTGATGGTAAAATCCAAGAGGGTGAGTTTCAATAGGTCTTACTTCAATGCTGCCAGCCCACTTGAATACATACACTCAGATTTTTGGGGGATATCCAGGACTAGTTCTTGTGTTGGAGGATCCAATTTCATCATCTTCATATAGAGAAGTTAGTTGTTAAAACTGATTTCCATCTTGGTGATTTGAATGAAAATATTTATATGATACCTCTTGATGATTATCCTGCTGAGTTCAAACCAAAGAAAGTTTGCCATTTAAATAAATCTTGGTCTGGCTTGAAATAATCCTCATGGAAGTGGTGCTTTAATTTTGATTCATTTTTTCTAGGTAACAAGATCATTAGCATTCATTATAATGCCTTCTTTCAATTAAACTCAACTAAAACCTACATCATTTACCTACTATTGTATATTGATGACATGCTCATAATTTTAAACGACATAAATATGATCTCTATTGTTAAATACCAATTGAAAATTAAGTTTTAAATGAATGACATAGGTGTAGATAAGAAAATCCTAGGTGTTTAAATCATTAGGGATAGAATGCATAAACTACTTTATCTATCTTAGAATGCTTATATTTTAAAATTTATAAATAGGTAAATGTTGGAATCTCTCAGTCCTATTAATTTCTTACTTGAATAACATTTTAAATTGTCCTTGAATCAATCACCTACTATTGAAGTTGATTTTGAATATATGTCTAGAATTCCTTATTCTAACATTGTTAGTTGCAAAGCGTATTCAATGATTTTCTCTAGAACTGATTTTTTAGTTTCTATCTGCACTCTATGATGGTTCATGGGAACTCCGGGGAAGCTATAATGGTATTCCCTTAAGTGGATCTTGAGGAATCTTTCTTTTACTTCTAATATTTCATTATTCAGTGGTAGAAATGTGGATACTACTTAAATTATTTGTGGTTTGGTTGATTCTAACTATACTGTTAATGTTGAAAATTGTAAATACTTAACTATTAATGTGTTTAATGAATTTGGAGGATTCATTTCCTATAATTGAAATATGTAATCTATTGTTGTACTTTTAGCTACTGAATTTGAATACATAGCTTTAACTGAGGTAGTTAAAGAAACTTATCGATTGAGAAGTCATGGCAGTAGGGCTATATCTAATACTAGACATAGTTAGCTTAAAGTAGATCTACAGGTTAGTAGTCATTCTCATTCCCAATAAGATATGGTAAATATTAATGATATTGATAAAAAAGCAGTGTAATTAGATGCATGGAACTTGTCATACATTACCAATATAAAAATACAATTTACATAAAAAGTGAGTCTCAATATCAGTATCATCAAAATCATGATAACCCTCATCCACACCTCCTACAGAAATGCCATCAACACCTCTCACACCACCAACATCATCATCGGCATCTGCATCCGAACTGGCACCAGCACCGGGTCCAGTACTAGGACCAGCTCTGGATCCGGCTCCGACAGAAAAATCTACATTATCAGAACACATCGACATCAAAAAGGCATCAACCGTTGCAGCTGATTCTGGTGAAAGTGTAGAAGAAAGGGTAGACATAAATTTCATCATATATTCAGTTATCTTCTATTATGATTTTTTGACTTGCTTCATTGATTGCAGCATTCATTTGTTCCACTATGATAAAACTAGAACTGGTACTCGAAGAAATGTTAGTAGACCAGTATCGAGATGGTACAATCTTCTTCCCAGGTCGACAACGCACTCTACCCTGATGCTCATCTTCTAATACCTGATGTAGATGATCATTTGGGCCCAAACTGTCAGGTTCTTTTTCTGACAATGCCTTTAAATAATTCTGTTGATTGATATATAACATAAATTAAAATGATAAAATAATATAAGGAATTAAATTTAGTAAAAATCAAATAAATTGAAATATACTTACAATCGCCTTCTCGGTGTCGGTATTTGGCACAGTACCATCTTTCTTTTTCCGGCTTGTACAAAATAGAGTTGAGCGAGGAACGTGACTCTCGATATTCGATGCCTTTTTCTGGAAAAAAACAAAGAAATAAATCAAAATTTGAAGTTAAAAATATTACACTAAAAAAGCTAAATATTTTAAATGTTAAATTACCTGCGTCTGCTAATGATCTGGTAATGAATTGTGTCCGTGAGTATAAATGTGTTTCATTGAAATCTTGTTTGTTTTATTTTTGTTTGATTTCTCCTATAAACAAATAATTATATAAGTTCATTAACATAAATAAAACAAGTAATTTAAAAAAAAATTCAAATAAATAAATGAATATATATATATATATATATAATTAACAAACACCTTAAACACTGGACTCTTCCAATAGTTTATCATCTCTTTATATTGTGATATTGGGAAATCTTGAATCACTGGTACTTCTTCAAGCTCTGTACCAACTCTATTTTTCCAACCAAGATATAAATCATACTTGTAGGCTCACCACATTTCACCTAAATCCATTATCCTTGCATCCTTTGCATTTTTTCCATCAGGAAAATTATATCGAAGCTGCAATGGACATAATATTTATTAAGAAAATATTATAAATTTATATATATATAAAAGGTGATTAAAATTACTTACCCAAATATCTACCTAGGCTTTGTCCTTTATTTGTTGTCCAACTTCCTTCCAACTTATCAGTTGAACCGGAATGATATTGTTGTGTCTATAAAGTGTTCCCACAAAACTTTTACATTCTGTTCCATTTTTATTAATTATAGCATTGTCCTCATTTTAATCAACTATGATTTGTGTGTTCTGATTCCAAACCTCGCACATTTTTGTGTGGCCTCATCGTCTGGTAGAGGCTAGAGCTGATCATGAAATGAAAAATAAAAGAAAATAATATATATGAATTTATCCTTAATCAGTAACAGTAATGTTTAAACAAATACCAGTAGATGGGGGATCTACTGAACCCTGAAGTGCTGCATCTGGAGGGGGGGCATCCTCCATGGTAGGTGAGATATCTACAGGAGTACTATGTATAGTAGATGCAAAGTGTACTGATGGAGGAAGAAAACCCGATGGATAACCCTGTACAGATGAGGGTGGATATGGATATGGATATGGCGATGAGATATATGGGGGCACAGTACCTTGTACAGTGGATGGTGGGAATGGAAAATGAGGGATGGGAGTCTCAGAACTACCATCTAATGTGGGTGCAGGCAAAAAGGGATATGGAAAAGGTGGGTATGGAAAATATGGAGGTGGAATAATGGGAGGATCGACTCCTAGTGTCTCAAGCGACGTAGTAGTAGGCTGACCTATAGAATCAGTACCCCCGCCACAATATCATCCTCAGTGGCATAATCCAAGTGTCTCCTCGATGATGCAGCCTAAAATAACATAGATGATAAAATAAAATAAACGATAACAAGATAAATAATATGAAAGACCATAATATTCAAACATAATTTGTACTTACATTGTTTCCAGGAGGAGACCTACATTGTCCGTTTCTCGGTATTCTTATACTCCTTCTAGTATCATCATAATCAGACATTTTGAATTGGAAATTTAAAATAATATTCTAAAATAAATATAAATAATGAAAAATGTTAAATAATAAAATTTTATCATAAAACAAAGAGATACATTTTCATGTGTGATATGTATATTGATAAAATATCAAGACTTTTCTATGTTCAAGATTTACTAGAGAAGTGGTTAAACATAAATTGGTGAGGCTATTAATAGTTTTATATTCGATAATGGTATAAAATATACTAGTTATTTTGATATCATGTATGGAAGTTAAAAAAAACATACAATATTGTGATAATACCAGGTAAATACTTACAAATGTGTCAACGCTATGTGGTGTCTATGACAATTTCTGGTTCACAATCTGTTCTAACAATTGCATCATCTGTATCATCAAATGAAACATTCAAATAAATACCGATAGGTTCATCCACAACATCATTTTCATCCATGCCTTCGTTAAAAATATGTCTAGGAATAACATCAACAATAACACCAAATTGTGGTTGTAAACGGTCACTTACATAAAACACCCGTTTATCTTGTGATGCAAAAATATAAGGTTCATCGGTATGAAGCTGGCGGTTCATATCAATCACTCTAAATCCACAGTTATCAATATGCATTCCTTGTCAGGTCATTGAATCAAACCACTTGCATTTCTTCATTGCGACACGACCATGTGCATCGTAATCTAATAAAATGATTCTTTCAACAACACCGTAATATGATATATTTTTTGATTGAGGATACCTATCCGATGAACTCGCATAACAATCTATTGTGGTGCTTATCGTGAAACTGTCATGCTGTGTTGCCATTTTTTTTGCACAAATATTTATAACAAATTTAAATCCATTGACAACCATTAACTTACAATCACGTAACACGTCATTTGGACCAAAGGACAATGCTTTTATTTCATCTAATACTTCAATCATTGGTAGAGTTAAAACCTAAAAGATACCAACATATAATATTAAACAGAGACATGTGATTATGTTATGAGAAGAAGAAAAATAAATCTATTACCTTTGACTTTATCCAGGAAGCAAATTCTTTGTTGTGCAATAGTTCCTTCCTCTTAATAGATAGAGAGCAGTGTCTCTTTTTTATAATTTCTAAATGTTATCTATATATATGAAAGCATTAAAATGTCAGAAGATATAAAGAAATAACATAATAAAAAAATACATATTTATTAGTTTACTTACTTGATATAATCATCAAGCACACCATAGTTGAATAATACTGTGCGATGTGCCATTTTCCACTCTTCCCTATTAATGTACACATCGAGTACGATCCAGATATCCCCCCTATTTGGGGTAGTGGAGGAAATTCAAGCTCAATGGGATCATATTGCTCATATTCAGTTCTCATTAGTCGATTAGACCTCGTAGTGACGTTAGCCAAGTACGATGAACATAAATCCATGCATTCTTGTGCTAAATAGAATTTCACAATTAAGCCTTCAGGATGATATTTATTTCTTACATAAGATTTCAATGTAAACATCATTATTTAAGTAGGATACATCCACCAACTTGACACAGGACCACCAAAGAGTACTTCCGTGGGAATATGCATAGTCAAATGTAACATACATGTGAAAAAAGATGGTGGGAAAATTTTCTCCAAGTCGCAATGAATAATTGGTGCATCTCTCTGCAATTTATGAACAACACTTCTGCTCAATATTTTGGTACAAAGATCATGATAAAATTGACATAACTTAATCACTGCAACTCTATCATTATGTAAAAGTAAATGGAGAATGTCAATGGGAATCAACTCATGTAACAAGACATGGTAATCATGGGTTTTAAGAGATTTGAGTTTCACATCTTGTGTATTCACCCTTTTCGAAATATTACTTGAATAACCATCTAGAACCTTCAAACTTTCCAAGACCTGAACAAATTGTTTCTTCTCCACATTTTTCATTGAATAACTGGAAACAGGGACTTTCCACTTATTTTGACTAATTAACTCAGGATGAAGTCTTGCCCTTATACCCCAATCCATCAAATCACGACGACACTACAAATCATCTTTTGTTTTTCCTTTGACATTTAAAATAGTAGCATGTAACATCTCACAAATTTGTTTCTCGATATGCATTACATCCAAACAATGACGTAATAAATTCGATGACCAATATAGCAACTCAAAGAATATTCTTTTATTTCTCTAATTTAATTGGAATTCGAATTAGCATGCTTTCGATTTCTGATATTTTATTGACTTTTTCCAAGAACATAATTCAAATCATCAAGTTCTTTAACAATATCAGTCCCTGACATTCGTTGAGGTGTCTCATCTGTCTCGATGGCATTATCGAACTGTCTCCAATTTTTCCTGTATGGATGATCCATTTTTAGAAAACGTCGATGCCCTATGAAGCTGAAAGTTTGTCAAGACATTAATCTTCGGAAACGTGTATTTTTCATAAAAATAGGATAGGAAAATTTCCCTATAGTACTCCAACCAGATATCATTCTGTAGGCAGGGAATTCATTTATTGTCCATAATAAAGCTGCACGAAACATAAAGTACTCCTTTCTGAATGCATCATACGCTTGTGAACCAACAATCCAAAGCTCATTTAACTCCTCTATTAATGGTTGCAAGTATATATCAATATCATTTCTAGGATCAATGGGTCCAGATATCAATATAATCAGGATAGTGAACGGCTTCTTGATACACATCCATGAAGGAAAGTTATAAATGTGAATGAAAACATGCCAAGTACTGTGTGCAGTATGCATTTGGTGAAATGGGTTGAAACCATCATAGGATAATCCCAATATAACATTTCATGGGTCGGCCGCAAAACTAGGATGTAACCTATCAAATTTCTTCCAAGCCAACCCATCTTCAGGATGCACTATTTCATCATTATCCTTATTTCTTTCATCTGCATGCCATGTCATATTCTTTTCTATTTGTTCTGGAATAAAAAAATTGAAGCCTGGGAATTAAAGGGAAGTTCCACATCACTTTCTGTGGTATGCAAGATTGAGATCCATCTTTATTAGTCTTCCACCTTGATGTGCCACACTGTTTGCACTGACTCAAGTCTGCATTCTCCTTCCAGAACAAACAACAGTCTTTGAGACAATAATGAATCTTACTAGATGAAAATCCAAATTTGTCAACCAACTTTGATGCCATGTAATCATTTTCTAGAATACATGCATCATTAGGCAGTAAATCATTAATAAATTTAAGGAGATAGTCGACCGTAGTATTACTAAATCCATATATTGTTTTCCCATGACATAATCGCATTAAAAACTCAAGTTTGATCATTTTTTCACATGCTTGATATACTGGGGTATTTGCATCTTCCATCAGCTTTCTAACACTCTCAACGTCATCATCTTGATTAATACATGAGATCTGTGTTCCAGTATTAATTTCCTCTTGCACTGGTCTACATGAGGATCTATCTTTAGAAACAAAATGAAACCGATCAGAAATCATATTTTTCATACCAATCTTTTCTGCTGAATCGATGTCATTCAACACTTGAGATTTTTCTCTATTGTGATACCATACATGATAATTTTTCTGGAAACCACTTTTAGTGATATGGTAACTCACTTCCTCATGAGTTAACCAAGTTCTTCCAACACAATCAAAACACAGGCATCGAATCAATCCACCATCTGAATCATTAGTGAATGCAAATTCCAAAAAACATTACAACTCCTTCTGAAATTCATCATTGATCCGGTCAATGTTGTACATCCAGTATCTATCCATTCTGAGGCAGATAAACATACATTAAATAAATAATCTATAAAATGACTTAACATTATATGTATTGTTTCATAAGATATTAAGTAATCATCAATAACAAGTTAATAAAAAAATCATAACAAATATATTAAAATTATGGTTTAGGGAATTCATAAATGTTTTAAATTATAAAAATTCACGAATAGTCATACATAAGTTCCAAGAATGAGGATTGATTATAGTAAAAAGAGTTTATATGAAATCTAAGAGACAATAATAATCAATTACCAAAAGTGTTTGGGTTAATCCATAACGAGTTGTGATTTTTTGTATTAAGTATACAAAGATTTATTGAAATTTAGAGACATTTTGAAAATATAAACCATATCATATACCAATCATTAATATTAAAGAATTGGCTGAGAATTACAATTGTAAGAATATGAGAATAATAACTAGTGTCTGAATCTATACTTTAATGATGGTGGTCACCTTAGAAAAGGGATATCCCATCAACTTGGTTGTCCCCACCCTTGCTCGTATCTATGAACTATTGGGTAAAATAGAGGAATGAAGATCCCCACATCACCTCAGTGGTCCATTTCAATTATTGTATGGATGGGTGGTGAAGTGCTGTCAATTTTATAAGTACTGGTATACTGCAATAGTCCCCCACTCTATCTATCATCCTACCCTACTCTACATTGTTGTCATTCTACTAAAATCCTTGGGAATTTCTAGTGTGGTTGAGTTGTTTAGTGATTTTTCTCAGTTTTCTTTTATGCCTTACCCCTCACCCCATTGAGTAGTGGTAGATGACAGAAAATATAAAAAATATCATATACCATAGTGTAAGGACATGACGTCATTCCATTTTTGACTTTTAATCATGGAGTATAACACCGCATCATGGTGAAGGAGATTGAAAACTCTTTATAATCTTCTTTTATCATACCCAACAACCAAAAAAACCAACTTACCTTTTTCACACTTGAAGGCACAACCCAAACACCTACATTTTTTTGGGATAAATTAGAACCTATGAACTAATTTTTTTCCTAGGTTAGCATAACCAATAAACTACATTTTGATAGAGGCACAACCATGTGTGAGTTGAGTGGTTACAACTCGATAAAACTTTACACCACAAAGTAAATTCATTATAATGAATATAGAATAATTAAACCAATCCATGTTTTGAGAATTATTACTAGTCTAGAATAACTGGATTTGAACATTCACACGGTAGATATAGAACAATTTAGCTTGGGCATTCTTTCAAGAGAAATGAGTAGATAAGAACCATTAAAACCCATTGGTAAAATTCATTTAACATTGATTATCTAAATAACTGTCATTAATTTTTTTTATGTCGATTATAAAATAACTATCATCTAAATGCCAATATGAAATCCTATTTTTTTATTTGTGTTGGTACATAAAAGAATGCTCCTTCAAATATCCAATCTCTAAGAGGGTATAGATTTCAATCAACCCAAGACTAGTCAATTCCCAAAACATCCATTGTTAAAAAGGCACTTGAAGTATAAGGCATAAAGTTTCATGCCCAGTAAGGTGTTAATGTAGGGTACAAGAATTTATATACTCAATAGGGAACCAATGACATACCTCAAATAACAAGTGAATAACTAATTGTAAGGGTGAACATGTATACTAATTACCATGTTTAAATAAAAAAAATTAGGAAAATAACCAAAATAATATTAAAATAATTGTAAATAGGTAGTTTAAAGACAAATACAAGTTATATCAAGTAACTCTCTATACTAGGAAAATGAATATTAGAACTTACCTATGTTTATATTCTTTAATGGGGATCGTTATCGATGTCAATCTAGAGATATAGAAATATTGTAAGACATCTTGTCTAGGTTAGGTGTACGGAAATCTTATAGGCCATCCCACCTAGGTGCACTTTTGGAGTCAGGTCCTAAGACCATACCATGGAATGGGGAAGGATTATACAAAGTGGAGGCCTCATCCCATCCCATGGAATAATTAAAGGGGTATACTCATTTATAAATGAAAATCATATCCCATGTAATTTAAATGTACATAAATGGACAGAAAACATGCTTAAAAATATATAATAAAAAGGAAAAATATAAACATACCTTTTATAGAATGATCATAATCATATACAAGGGTATTATATGAATATGGTCGATATAAAAGATAAAAATTGGATAAGTAAGGTTCTTTACATAGTGAAAATTCTAACTTTTGAAATTTATGACTAAAATATCCAACTTCTAAATTCTGTAAATTTCATAAATACAAAGTCTATTACACAAAACACTTAGAAATAGATTAATAATTACATAATAGTAAATAGAAACATAATAATTCAAGAATAGTAAATAGATGAAAAATAGTAAATAGATTAAACCATATATACCAGAATACTAGATTAATTATGAGAGTTAGAATGAAATATAAACCATGAAATACCAGTGAATAATAGTCGACAGAATACCAGTCAACACACAAGAGCCACAAAATAGGAAATAAACACAAACCCCTCCTTGAACTCCTCCTGTAAACTGAAAACTTTCTAAACATAATAAATACTGCAAACAATATTCAAAGAACCCACAAAACAGGAGCCAAAAAATAGAAAATGCACCCAAAGGGTGTGGAGGAGGGGAGGAACCCTTCAGCCGATGCTACACCAAATGGATGAGGAACACCCAAATAAGGGTATAGAGGAGGGGAGTTTCGCGCGAGGGATGGAGCAACCCCGAATAGAGAAGCCGAGCCGCGATTGGAGAATATGCACTGTGGATGAAGGAACCATGATGAGGGATGGAGGAACCGAAGCTGGCGAGGACAACGGGAGAGGACAGCAGCGAGTTCAAGAGATGACAGCCGTGAGGGAAGAGAGGAGGGTGTGGTGAGAGAGGTCTTCAGGAGGAGGAGCGGTCGTCGGGAGGAGGATCATTCGTCAGGAGGAGGAGGTTGTCGTGATGAGGGTTTCAAATCGGGGAAGGAGGATCCCGACAGGAATCGGAAAAAAAAATGCAAATCTGTAGCCACGAATTGAAATTAAACCGTGGGTATAACCAAGATATATCCACAGACTTATAAAACCATGGATATAGGTCCATGTCTATAGCTTAAATTTTCAGTAGTGTTCCAATATCAATTGCTATCATCATAGGGTAATGTTCATGTCTCCCGATGGAGACACTTATGTCCTCTGTGGTGAGTGGGATGTTCGAGCAGGACATGCATGGCCATTTTCGTTATCAGTTGGGAGAGTTCATATCCCAAGTTGAATACCCTATTTTTGATGATGGAGAAGTGAAACAACAAGTCTTTCCACCTATGGTGGATCAGTTCAAGGATGTGTTTCATAAGTACTTATTGAGGCTACCATCTAAGAGAGATGTTGATTTTACAAATGAGTTAATTCTAGGAGAAGAACTGGTTTCCATTCCACTATATCGAATGGTGTTAGTAGAAATACATGATATTAAGGATCTGATAAAATAGTTGGAGTATGAGGGATTCATTTAACCTAGTACGTTGCTATGGGGATCACTCGTGATATTTTCTAAGAAGGTTGACATTTCATTGAGTTTTTGTGTCGACTACAGGAACTTGAATCTGATTATATTTAAGAACAGATACTCTATTCCCAGAATTAATGAGCTATTTGACCAATCGAGTGGTGTCATAGTGTTCAACAAGATTGATTTTATATCGGAATACCAACATTTCTTGATGAGACATTATCACATACCACGAATAGCTTTCCAGAGTAGGTACGGGTTGTTTGAATTTTTGGTGATGTTTTTCGGGTTCACCAATGCACCGACATTGTTTATGGTACTAATGAACTAGAAATTTTACCCCTATATAGAACATTTTGGGGTTTTTATGACATATTTTTGTACTGGTGAACTCTTTATGATCATGCCTAATATCATGACATCATCTTGTGTAATCTATGAGAGCATTGTCTTCACACCAAGCTATCAAAATTTCAGTTCTAGATTGATAAAGTTAATTTCTTAGGACACCTCATTTCTGAGTTAGGTGTGTCAGTGGATCCAAAGAAGGTGTAGGATATGGTGTATTAGGATTAGCCCAAGAGTGTTTTTGGTGTTTGGGGTTTTTTGGTTCTGGTTGGTTTTTATCAGAAGTTCATTAAGTATTTCTCCCATTTGGCAGTACCACTCTCAAGATTAACCAAGAAGGGTGTTAAGTTTGAGTGGTCAGATGGGTGACAATTTGATTTTAAATAGTTGAAGAAGCGGTTGACTGCCAAACTAATTCTAATATTACCTGAACCTTTTACTAAATACACTTTGTTCTGTGATGCATTCGATGTTGAACTTGGGGAAGTTTTGATGTAGGATGAGTGAGTTATGACCTATGGGTCGATAAAATTGAGACCACATGAACAAAATTACCCCACTCATGATGTTGATCTTGCTGTTATAGTTTATTCCATAATTTGTTGGAGGAACTACTTATTGTGAGACAAATTTATGGTGTTTTTTTATCGTAAATGTTTAAATTATATCTTCCCCCATAGTGATTTAAACCATCGGCAACGAAGGTGAGTTGAGTACATAAAATTCTTCAATTTTTAGTTTTTTACACACTAGGAAAAGGGAATAGTGTTTTAGATGATCTCAACAGGAAGACATAAAATCAGGTGGTTCAAGAATCTGACTCTAAGTGGAGTATGATAGATTTTTTTGTAGAGATACACCTAAAGGTGTAGGATGGGCACTATAAAATAACCCTTACGTTATTATTGATTGACTCCATGCTTTTGAGCTAGGTCAAGGAGATCTATATGGAGGATACATAGTGTTTGGATATGAAGTAATGTCTTAAAGGTGTGAAGTAAACTTATTTTTGGGATGTTGGTGCTGATGGAATTGTCTCTGTTAGTGGCCATGTGGTGGTACCATTGTGCTTTCATGAATAGTTAATGTGTGAGTTCCATGCATCGAAGTGGGTAGTGCATCTGGGAATTACTAATATGTATCATGGTCTTCATTGGAAATATTATTGGCTAAAAATAAAGAAAGGCGCTATGGTTTATGTGGCATGATGCCTTAACTATAAACAAGTTAAGGATGAGCATCAGTGTCCATGTGGTTTGTTACACTCATTTCCCATTCCAGCATTGAAGTGGAATGATATAGCGATAGACCTTGTATTGGTACTTCTTAGGATGCCTTGGATGAATGATGCAATCTGGGTGATTATGGATCGACTGACTAAAGTGGCTCATTTCTTGTAAATCATGGAGACTTACATAGTTGATCATTTGGGTGAGTTATATTTTCGATAAATAGTGTGATTTCATGGTGTATCGATAACCATGGTTTGGAATCTTGATCAGCATTTCACATTGTTCTTCTGGAAGGAATTACTGAAGTTTCTTTGTTCCATGATTTTTTTGAGTATGGATTATCACCCACGGATGGATGGGTAGTTAGAGAGAACAATTCAGGTATTAGAGGACATGTTGAGAACATGTGTTCTGGATTTCGATGGATCATGGGAAATGAAATTTACACTTGTTGAGTTTTTTTTACAATAATAGATTTTAGGATACAATTCATATGGCACATTTGAGTCACTCTATTGGAGGACATGAAGATCTCTGTTCTGTCAGTTAGTAGCTGGAGAGTATGAGATGGTATGACTGAATCTTGTACAGAAGACATCGGAGAATGTTCAATTGATTCCTAAGAACGTGATGATGGCTCAGAGTAGGCAGATTCTATAAGTAGATCAATTTCATAGACATATCGAGTTTAGGGTAGGTGATAAATCGTTTCTTCAGGTTTCTCCATGGTTGGGTCACAGTTGAATTTGGAAACATGAAAAATTGGTGCCCATATATGTGGGTCTATCTGGGATTGTGGAGAGAATCAGATTGGTGGATTACGGATTGGATCATGAATAGTGGTATAATGGAATGAATGATGTTTTTACTATTTCAAAACATTTACATTATCATCCATATCCATCTAATGCGATTAACGTGGATGATGTTGATCTTGAGCCTGATGTGTCCTTTGAGGAGAATCTGGTTCGTATAGTGGATCATAGTGAGAAGATATTGTGGGGAAAGGTTGTACCTTTGGTTCATGTTCAATAGCAGCATGGAAATTTCTACGAAAAAACATTGGAGTGAGAATCAGATATGCATGCCGAGTGGCCCAATATCATTGCTTCAGAAACCCAATGACACTCGGGAAGAGTGGCATGAGGACAAGTCATCCTAAGGTGGGGAGGTCGTAAGATATGAGATTTTTTTATGGTATGTTTTTTATTATGATTCATTTTGTTTCATTTTGTTTAGTTAAATAAGTGTTTCCCAATGTTTTTTAGAAGGATCAAGGGTGTTCAAGGTGTTCAGGACATGAAAATGGAGGAAAATGGAGTTTCAGACATGTTGAACGGTTTGCACACGGTTAGTGAAAACCGTGAGTGTTGGATTGCTGTAGCCCAATCCTATTGGGCCGAATGCTTGAGGCCTGCAACTGTAGCATCTCTGACCACTGTAGACGAGCAGACTGACTGACAATGACATGCACTATAGCAGTGTGGACTTCAGGGTCAACTAGACTGGAGCACTCTTTACTTCCAACCGGTAGCCACTGTAGCGCTTTTGACAAAGCTGGTCATCATTCACTATAGTGATTTGGACTCACTTTTCAAACAGTGATCATCTTATCCATTGTTTTATTGGATATTTTTGGGATAGGGTTACTACTTAAAATTCTCTGTAATTTTGTGCTCCTGAATATTGAAATTTTTTCCTCTCCCATGGATGTAGGGATTATTCCCGAACCATGTAAATTTTTGTGTTCTTGTTGCTTTCTTTCTTTCATTTTCTCCTTTCTATCATTACAACTCCTGAAGATTCCACAACAGTGAGGATCGTCCCATGTAACCATGTGGCCTTGTATAGAGTCTTACAAAATCTTATTGCATGGTTAATATAAACTTGTATAATTCCAAGTAAATCATGTGAAAGGGGGATTTTGGGACAATATCTCTCACACGGTTTGAGCATGGGTTGGAAAACTGTGCGGGTAAACCATACAGCCTAGTAAAGTTGAGAAATTTACAAAAAATAAATAAGAGTATTTTTAATCCCAACTCAATATTTCCTCCTTTATTCCCCCTTACAACTCTAGTGATGAAATTAATCTCCCAAGAGATTCCAAGTGTGATTCTCCCTTATCTCTAGTTCGTTTGGAGCATCGTTGGTTGCGAATCAAGGATTCAGGTAAGGCTAATCCACCTCTTTCTTCTCTTTTGGTATAGGGTTCACATTTCTTCTTTATCTCCTTTTGAAGATCTAAAGCCCTTATTTTCTTGTGATATATCGGTTGAGGCTTCAAAATGGGTGTTTAATTGGGATCCAAGGCCTTGATTAGGTGTGTGTTTTCTAACGGATCCTAGGTAGGTGTCCTACACGTTATATCCCATAGCTTTGTTTGAGATTTGTGAATTCAGGGGTTTATTTTATGGTTATTACTTGTTGTGATTTTGATCACTTGATGATATTTTATGTAATGGATGTATAAATGAAGAACTAAAACACTCATGGTCCCCATTGGACACATAGAAGATGGAATGACATTTTTTGGTCCACCCACAGGGTGCACCGATAATTTCCAGGCATAGAAGTTAGCTAAGTATGATAAAGGTTGTCTTGTGATAATGTAAAACCCTTTATTAGAATTTTGAAATGTTTAATGGGAGTGAAAATGAATTATTTACATGTTCATATGCTTCTTAATTTCTTAAGGGATTGTTTGGCATGGTAATAAAAATGGGTTAAATTAGTTTAATGGGGATTCGACCTTGTGGATAATGAATTATGTTGAAACCCCAAAATGGTTTGGTGTATATGAAATGTTGAACATGTGGGATTTGTATTGTATTGTGAATTTATCAATATGGTTAATGGGATTAGACATGGAAAGGTGAGTTGGTCTATTGGGTTATGTTTTGTAAAATGGAATTGTGAATGGTCTATTGTATAACATTGAATCCCATGTTGATTGTTGTGAATCAAGATTGTTATATTTATGGGTTGTAATGGATGGGATATGGATAAATGTGGGGAATATATAAAATAATCATGTTGACATGTATTAGTGGTCAGATAAAGTACTGATTCTCCTCCTATTGGTTGGGTTGGAATGATGCTCTAACATACCCAAGAATGCACAGGTTGGGGATTCAGACTGATGTTATATTCCCCCAATGGTTGTATTCAAAAAAAATACTTGGACTGAGGCTACTAGGTAAGTCTGGTGATTACTTGATATTTTATCCATAAAGAGTGAGGGAATACATACTCCCTTGTGAAAATGATGAATGTCATGAACCTTGGGTGATTGATGTTGAACTAGTAAAGATAGATACATAATGAATTAGAACCTTGGTTAGTGTTGCAAAGTAGAGAATGTTAACTACTGTCCATGAATTATCTATCCTTTACATGATACTTATCTATACATGCATGTCCTATCTATTAGACTAGATATTTGTAGACACTGTTGGTGGTGGACAACTATGTTTTACTCACACCCTTCTCAAGTCTCCGTTTGGTACCCGAGCAGATTTCATGCTTGCAGGTTAGGACAAGGGAAAGGGCCCTATGTTAGGGAGTTGAGTTGGACATAGTACATGCATGGATGAAGTTCCTGACTTGAATTTAGGACCATTTTTTGAATTTCTCCATTGTCTTTATTTTAGGTTCATTTCACTTGGCATTGTAAAATGACATAACAAATTTGTCGTTGGTCGTGGTTTGTACCTAGTTGGGAAATTCTTATTTATTCTTGTTCTTTGATTAGCTCAAGTTATCTCCACTATTTATATGTTTTTTTTCTTTTTATTACTTTGGTAAGAGGGTATAGTCTCCACATGTCATTAATCTAGACCCTCACTGTTAGTCAGCAACCTCTGGTGTACGGGGTGGTGTGCTTGATTTCATGTGACAACCCATCTTGGGTCACCGATTAAGTGGCACCCGGGTTGGGGATGTTACAGTTATCTTACCTTATTCATGTGTTTTCCATATAATATAACATTTCCATTAAATAACATTTTTAGGACTCTGATGAAGCTCACATTTTCATATATTTTATACTGTAAAACATTGTTTATAATCCCATAAAAGTGTTATTTAATGGGTAATTATCATGTTTTTAGGTTTTAGTGTTATTTTGAACCCAAATGTGAAAAACGACTAATTCTGGATTTTTGACAGAATTTTACGTTAGGGGTATTTTGGTTATTTTAGGAAAAATAAAATTCAAAATTTTCTGATTCAAATTTCTCTAGAATCCTTATTTCATTTCCTTCATTTTTGTCTTCTGGACAAGGAGCTGATTCGGTCATCTAAAGGGTCTAAAAAATCATTGAAAATTGGAATTTTTCCGGGCGGACAGCATGGACCCACCCAACGTAACGGACATCAAACGCGGCCTACACATATCCAAATGATGTGTTTATACCTGGGATACCTCGAGGATAGATAGGTTCGTCTCTACAAAAAAATTGGTAGGATGTTGGAGGTCATTAAGGAGGCTATTGAATGACATTCTTTTGGAGGAACCTTCCTGGATGCTTCGTCCAGAAACAGCAACCGAGAATGAAAAACTCATAACTCCTACATATGATTTCAAAATTATCTGAAATTTGGAGATAAGACGGAAGTGATATTTATGAACATCATTCATGAAGGGTGTAATGCGTGAAGAGGTCATTAATGGGGTCTACAATGCTAAAACTTTCGGGGGTTGAATTCTGCCTATAAAAGGAGGTCATCACCTCCTCCTCAAAGCATCCCATTCTCCATCCATTCCTTCAAGGCACCAAGGAGGAGATCTCCACCGAGGGAGGCTGGCCACAAATATTCCCCATTTCATTTCATTTCTTTATTTTTGTTTTAGTTTTCAGTTCTAATTTATATTTATAATAAAATTCATGAATTATTTTTGTGTCCACCCATCCACCCAGTTTTTTTCTTCATCTTTTCTCCTTATTTTCTTCTTTTATTCTTCTCATATTATCCACCATGACCTCTTACCCTCAAATATGTGGGGTTAACCCGAGACTTGTCCCGGGGGAGGTATGTGGTAATTTCATTTATTCGGTGCTTAAAAGCCTATGTTTTATTAAGTTTGTGATGAGTAAGAGTGATGTGCACGGGTGTGGCGATCGTCCACCACGACACTGATCTCAAACTCATTTCTATTCTTTTATTAAATATTTTCCCTCCCTTCTAATGGATACAAGATCTTCATATGATGTAGTTGAGCCATTCAGTGGTTGAAATGGCATACGATGGAGTCAGGTCTTGGAAGATGACACACTCTCGATCGAGGTGTGCCATCAACCTTGATTATAGGAGGAGGTGAAGTTAAGATTGGAAGATGCATTCAATATTTCACACCAATAAATAAAAGAATAGTAATTAATGAATGAGATCTCATAATTGAATTATCAAACTTAATTTAAATATCAACAAGGAGAATGATGAAACTCACATACCAACCCATAAAGGCCAAGTTCTTTCTCAATTAATTGCATTTTGTCCTTGCATGTTAGTTTTGCATTTATTTTAATTTAATTGTTTTCCATTACTAGATAATATAAAAACACCAAAAAGAAGTAGTTTAGCTAAATTAGATTAAGTAAGTAAATGATTGAGAAAGCTCCTTAAGTGAGACGACCCCAGTCATCTTCTATGCTGCACTAGGAAAATTAAATTGCTTTTGCCACGCCCTACGACAGGCGTGCGTCAAAACTGGCGTCGTTGCCGGGGAGCTAATCAGCTGTTTACGTTACTTTTTCTATTTTTAAATTTTAGATAGATTTCATTATTTTTTTTTTAAAGAAATAGAAAAAAAACTTTTTTTCATGATCCATTCAAATTCAAATTATTCTGCATGGAACAATTACTCATAGGTGCAGGAGGAAGAAACAGACTATACTGAGGAGGCCCTCCAACGAAGAGTCGATGCACTGATGATAACGTTCAGGCAAGTGGAAAGAGGCCTAGAAACATGGATCTCATTGGATGATTTGATGGCCATGGTCGATGAACTCCAAGCTGACTTAAAAAGATTAAAGGCCAAGAAGGAAGTGCCACTAGTCTTTCCTGATTTCACTGAAGACATCCATGAAGTTGAATCCAAACCTGAGGTGGAGGATCCCAACTACCTACCTCCATCCAGTGAAGATCGACTCCAAGAGGCACATTCAATTGAAGATGATATTAAAGTCGAACCAACTCAAGGATATGATACAATCTTAAACTCAAACTCTTTTAATTTTATTGAAAATGATTTGAGTATCACCCCTAATAGTTTTGAATTTTCAGATTTGGCCATCTCACATTATTCCTTGGAGGATGATGAAGGAAAAGAAATTTCACCTATTGGGGAACATTTAAAGCTCCCTAAACACACTGAATATTTACTAGGCGGAGTACAAGAAGGGAAAGGGAATGTTGAACAAGTAGCCACAAATGAAGAGGAGGTTCCCTACTTCTTCGAACCCCCGCCATGCAAGCTGTACCAAATTTCGAAGGGGGAGGATCTTGTATACTCTGTCTATGGAGTCCTCCTCAACAAGAATAAAGATCTTCAAGATGGGAAGAACCACATGTGGTGGTTCAAATCAAAGAAGCTTCATCCACCAACAGATTATGGATAAAAGCTGGTACTGCCCTTTGGAGGCAGTAAAAGATTCCAGGGCCCACTTGGGGGATCATACCAAGATTTATCCTTTACTTTCTTTATAGTAATTTAATTTTCAATATTAAGAATTTAGATTTCAAATTTAGCATTAGGAAATAGTATACCATGTGGCCCCCTCCCTCTTTTCATTTTGAGCTTAAATAAAATGATCCTTGTGATTAATTTAGTAATTTTTCTTTTGTAGGATCATGAAGGCAGAAGGAAGACCTGAGAATTAGAGGAAGAGGACTGAATCATTATTTCAAAAGGGAGTTAGCTTTTTACGATTATCCTTTAAACTCCTTTAATTTTTTTTTCGGTCCAAAACATATTTTAAGATTTAATGAATATTCTTATCACTTTTCACACATCAATTGATTTTGAAAGAGTTGAAATGATTTTTGAAATAATTGATTTTAAATGATTGTTGATATGAATTATTTTCCCTTGAAATGGATTTTCATGCATTTTAATGAGTTTGACTGATTTTTGAAATCCATGCCCATGAAACACTGACTAAAAATATTTTTCCAATCCTGTGAGGTATTCTAAACCACTTTTACATATTCTTCCTAATACCCACACTTTCTTGAGGAAAACTTGAATTTTGTGTGAGAACCAGAATTTGCAAATAATTCTCTTTTGAAGCTTTGGATTTCATGAAATGTATTTGAAATGATTGAGGCATCTCTTTGGCTAGCCACATTTTATCTTGATACCACCCTTTACATTTATCCTTTGTAAGCCCTTAGATGCCATGAATTTCCTTATAGGTTTAAGCCATATTACAAGCCACTTTTTCCTTACATACCCTCACTTTAAGTATTTTTGAATGGATATTTCAAGTTTGAGTGTGGGGGAAGGGACTTTCATGTGCGTTCATTGGGATGTGTATCATTTATGGGTGATGTGAGGTGTGTGTCAATACTTTGGGCAGTGGATAACAAGAGAATTGGGCATGTGTCATCATTTCATTGTGCTTTATTTGTTTCATCCATTTCTCCTAAAAAAAGAAAACAAAAAAAATGGAGATGATCTTGAATTCATCATTGTAAATTCTTTTATGACTCATGTCCCTCCCAAAAAAATCAAGGGCATGAATTGTCATTCATTCATTGTATTCAATTTTCAGCTCATCCTCCATAAAAAAAAGAAAAAAAATAAAGTTGTGCCTTTCTGGAGCTTTGAAAAAAAAGTAGGAGACCTTAGATGATATCATCACTTATTGGCTCATGTACCATGTCATAAAGAGGGGTGGGGTTGTTTTTCACATTTACAAGCAGTATTGAGTGAGGAATTTCGTGTGTTTTCACTTGATTTAATCATGCATTGTACTTAAAAGTTTAACCTCCTCTTTCTAGCTTGGAACATTTTTCAATCATTTTACCACCGACCCTAAGCCACAGAATCATTTGAACCTTTAATTAAATCCCTCATGATTAAATTCATTTTCATGTTTCACGCTGTGGAGAAATGATAATTTTCACAAACCTATGGTGATACATGCGATTTTTAAGTATGAGTATAACTCTAGATTCAATTTCTCTTGAGTGAAGAGTGACATAAAATTCAATGTGAGGTAGGTTGTGATTGGGCCATGGATTTATTTATGAGGTTGAACAAATTTTAATGATTGAAATGAAAATGAGAGAATTATTATTCATAAATGAGACATGATGGAATTCTATTTTGGATAAAATAATTGATATTTTCTCATTTTTGATTGTTGTGTGGATTTTGATTTGGATGTAAGATGATTGCCCAAGAGTGAAATGTTTAAGTGTGGGGGAGTGATGAAGCTCACATTTTCAAATATTTTATACTATAAACACTGTTTATAATCCCACAAAAGTGTTATTGAATGGGTAATTATCATTTTTTTAGGTTTTAGTGTTATTTTGAACCCAAATGTGAAAAACGACTAATTCTGGATTTTTGACAAAATTTTACGTCAGGGGTATTTTGGTCATTTAAGGAAAAATAAAATTCAAAATTTTCTGATTCAAATTTTGTTACAATCCATATTTTATTTCATTCATTTTTTTCTTCTGGACCAAGAGCTGATTCGGTCATCTAAAGGGTCTAAAAAATCATTGAAAATTGGAATTTTTCCGGGCGGACAGCATGGACCCACCCAACGTAACGGACATCAAATGTGGCCTAAACATATCCAAATGATTTGATTCCACCTGGGATAACTCTAGGACAGATATGGACATCTCTAAAATAAATGGGTATGATGTTGGAGGTCATTAAGGAGGCTATTGAATGACATTCTTTTGGAGGAACCTTCCTGGATGCTTCGTCCAGAAACAGAAACTGAGAATGAAAAATTCATAACTCCTACATACGAATTCCAAATTAGCTGAAATTTGGAGAGGATATAGACGAGATAGTTATGAACATCATTAATGAATGGTGGAATGCGTGAAGAGGTCATTAATGGGGTCTAAAATGCTCAAACGTTCGGGGGTCGAATTCTACCTATAAAAGGAGGTCATCACCTCCTCCTCAAAGCATCCCATTCTCCATCCATTCCTTCAAGGCACCAAGGAGGAGATCTCCACTGAGGGAGGCTGGCCACAAATATTTTCCATTTCATTTCATTTTTTTATTTTTGTTTTAGTTTTCAGTTCTAATTTCGATTTATAATAAAATGCATGAATTATTTTTGTGTCCACCCATCCACCCGGTTTTCTTCTTCATCTTTTCTCCTTCTTTTCTTCTTTTATTCTTCTCATATTATCCACCGTGACCTCTTACCCTCAAATATGAGGGGTTAACTCGAGACTTTTCCTAGGGGAGGTATGTGGTAATTTCATTTATTCAGTGCTTAAATTCCTATGTTTTATTAAGTTTCTGATGAGTAAGAGTGATGTGCATGGGTGTGGCGATCGTCCACCACGACACTGATCTCAAACTCATTTCTATTCTTTTATTAAATATTTTCCCTCCCTTCTACTGGATACAAGCTCTTCATATGATGGATTTGAGCCATTCAGTGGTTGAAATGGCATACGATGGAGCCAGGTCTTGGAAGATGACACACTCTCGATCGAGGTGTGCCATCAACCTTGATTATAGGAGGTGGTGAAGTTAAGATTGGAAAATGCATTCAAGATTTCACACCAATAAATAAAAGAATAGTAATTCATGAATGAGATATCATAATTGAATTATCAAAATTAATTTAAATATCAACAAGGAGAATGATGAAACCCACATACTAACCCATAAAATCCAAGTTCTTTCTCAATTAATTGCATTTTGTCCTTGCATGTTAGTTTTGCATTTATTTTAATTTAATTGTTTTCCATTACTAGATAATATAAAAACACCAAAAAGAAGTAGTTTATCTAAATTAGATTAAGTAAGTAAACGATTGAGAAAGCTCCTTAAGTGAGACGACCCTGGTCAGCTTCTATGCTGCACTAGGAAAATTAAATTTCTTTTGCCATGCCCTACGATAGGCGTGCATCAAAACTGGCGCCGTTGCCAGGGAGCTAATCAGCTGTTTACATTACTTTTTCTATTTTTAAATTTTAGATAGCTTTCATTATTATTATTTTTTTAAAAAATAAACTGAAAAAAAAAACTTTTTTTCATGATCCATTCAAATTCAAATTATTCTGCATGGAACAATTACTCATAGGTGCAGAAGGAAGAAACAGACTATACTGAGGAGGCCCTCCAACGAAGAGTCGATGCACTGATGATAACGGTCAGGCAAGTGGAAATAGGCATAGCAACATGGATCTCATTGGAAGATTTGATGGCCATGGTCGATGAACTCCAAGATGACTTAAAAATATTCAAGGCCAAGAAGGAAGTGCCACTAGTCTTTCCTGATTTTACTGAAGACATCCCTGAAGTTGAATCCAAACCTGAGGTGGAGGAGCCCGACTACCTACCTCCATCTAGTGAAGATCTACTCCAAGAGGCACATTCAATTGAAGATGATATTAAAGTCGAACCGACTCAAGGATATGATATAATCTTAAACTCAAACTCTTTTAATTTTATTGAAAATTATTTGAGTATCACCCCTAATAGTTTTTAATTTTCAGATTCGGCCATCTCACATTATGCCTTAGAGGATGATGAAGGAAAAGAAATTGCACCTGTTGGGGAACATTTAAATCTCCCTGAACACACTAAATATTTACTAGGCAGAGCACAAGAAGGGAAAGGGAATGTTGCACAAGTAGCAACAAATGAAGAGGAGGTTCCCTACTTCTTCGAACCCCCGCCATGCAAGTTGTACCAAATTGCGAAGGGGAAGGATCTTGTATACTCTGTCTATGGAGTCCTCCTCTACAAGAACAAATATCTTCAAGCTGGGAAGAACCACATGTGGTGGTTCAAATCAAAGAAGCTTCATCCACCAACAGATTATGGATAAAAGCTGGTACTGCCCTTTGGAGGCAGTAAAAGATTCCAGGGCCCACTTGGGGGATCATACCAAGATTTATCCTTTACTTTCTTTATAATAATTTAATTTTCAATATTACGAATTTAGATTTAAAATTTAGCATTAGGAAATAGTCTACCATGTGGACCCCTCACTCTTTTCATTTTGAGCTTAAATAAAATGATCCTTGTGATTAATTTAGTAATTTTTCTTTTGTAGGATCATGAAGACAGAAGGAAGCCCTGAGAATTAGAGGAAGAGGACCGAATCATTATTTCAAAAGGGAGTTAACTTTTTACGATTATCCTTTAAACTCCTTTAATTTTTTTCGGTCCAAAACATATTTTGAGATTTAATTAATATTCTTATCACTTTTCAAACATCAATTGATTTTGAATGAGTTGAAATGATTTTTGAAATAATTGATTTTAAATGATTGTTGATATGAATTATTTTCCCTTGAAATGGATTTTCAAGCATTTTAATGAGTTTGACTGATTTTTGAAATCCATGCCCATGAAACACTGACTAAAAATATATTTCCAATCATGTGAGGTATTCTAAACCACTTTTACATATTCTTCCTAATACCCACACTTTCTTGAGGGAAACTTGAATTTTGTGTGAGAACCAGAATTTGTGAATAATTCTCTTTCGAAGCTTTGGATTTCATGAAATGTATTTGAAATGATTGAGGCATCTCTTTGGCTAGCCACATTTTATCTTGAGACCACCCTTTACATTTATCCTTCGTAATCCCTTAGATGCCTTGAATTTCCTTATAGGTTTAAGCCACATTACAAGCCACTTTTTCCTTACCTACCCGCACTTTTAGTATTTTGCATGGATATTTCAAGTTTGAGTGTGGGGGAAGGGACTTTCGTGTGCGTTCATTGGGATGTTTATCATTTATTGGTGATGCGAGGTGTGTGTCAATACTTTGGGAAGTGGATAACAAGAGAATTGGGCATGTGTCTTCATTTCATTGTGCTTTATTTGTTTCATCCATTTCTCCTAAAAAAAGAAAACAAAAAAATGGAGATGAGCTTGAATTCCTCATTGTACATTCTTTTATGACTCATGTACCTCCCAAAAAAATCAAGGGCATGAATTGTCATTCATTCATTGTATTCAATTTTCAGCTCATCCTCCATAAAAAAAAAGACAAAAAATAAAGTTGTGCCTTTCTGGAGCTTTGAAAAAAAAGGAGGAGACCTTAGATGATATCATCACTTATTGGCTCATGTACCATGTCATAAAGAGGGGTGGGGTTGTTTTTCACATTTACAAGCAGTATTGAGTGAGGAATTTCTTGTGTTTTCACTTGATTTAATCATGCATTGTACTTAAAAGTTCAACCTCCTCTTTCTAGCTTGGAACATTTTTCAATCATTTTACCACCGACCCTAAGCCACAGAATCATTTGAACCTTTAATTAAATCCCTCATGATTAAATTAATTTTCATGTTTCACGCTGTGGAGAAATGATAATTTTCACAAACCTATGGTGATACATGCGATTTTCAAGTATGAGTATAACTCTAGATTCAATTTCTCTTGAGTGAAGAGTGACATAAAATTCAATGTGAGGTAGGTTGTGATTGGGTCATGGATTTATTTATGAGGTTGAAAAAATTTTAATGATTGAAATGAAAATGAGAGAATTATTATTCATAAATGAGACATGATGGAATTCTATTTTGGATAAAATCATTGATATTTTCTCATTTTTGATTGTTGTCTGGATTTTGATTTGGATGTAAGATGATTGCCCAGGAGTGCAATGTTTAAGTGTGGGGGAGTGATGAAGCTCACATTTTCATATATTTTATACTGTAAAACATTGTTTATAATCCCACAAAAGTGTTATTGAATGGGTAATTATCATGTTTTTAGGTTTTAGTGTTATTTTGAACCCAAATGTGAAAAACGACTAATTCTGGATTTTTGACAGAATTTTACGTCAGGGGTATTTTGGTCATTTCAGGAAAAATAAAATTCCAAATTTTTGTATTAAAATTTTTTTAGAATACTTATTTTATTTCCTTCATTTTTTTCTTCTGGACCAGGAGCTGATTCGGTCATCTAAAGGGACTAAAAAATCATTGAAAATTGGAATGTTTCCGGGTGGACAGCATGGACCCACCCAACGTAACGGACATCAAATGCGGCCTACACATATCCAAATGATGTGTTTCTACCTGGGATACCTCGAGAAAAGATAGGGTCGTCGCTACAATAAATTGGTAGGATGTTGGAGGTCATTAATGAGGCTATTGAATGACATTTTTTTGGAGGAACCTTCCTAGATGCTTCGTCCAGAAATAGCAACCGAGAATGAGAAATTCATAACTCCTACATGCGGTTTCCAAATTAGCTCAAATTTGGAGAGGAGACGGACGAGATATTTATGAACATCATTAGTAAAGGTTGTAATGCATGAAGAGGTCATTAATGGGGTCTACAACGCTCAAACTTTCGGGGGTCAAATTCTGCCTATAAAAGGAGGTCATCACCTCCTCCTCAAAGCATCACATTCTCCATCCATTCCTTCAAGGCACCAAGGAGGAGATCTCCACTAAGGGAGGCTGGCCACAAATCTTCCCCATTTCATTTCATTTCTTTATTTTTGTTTTAGTTTTCAGTTCTAATTAAGATTTATAATAAAATTCATGAATTATTTTTGTGTCCACCCATCCACCCGGTTTTCTTCTTCATCTTTTCTCCTTCTTTTCTTCTTTTATTCTTCTCATATTATCCACCATGACCTCTTACCCTCAAATATGAGGGGTTAACCCGAGACTTGGCCCGGGGGAGGTATGTGGTAATTTCATTTATTCGGTGCTTAAATTCCTATGTTTTGTTAAGTTTGTGATGAGTAAGAGTGATGTGCATGGGTGTGGCGATCGTCCACCACGACACTGATCTCAAACTCATTTCTATTCTTTTATTAAATTTTTTCCCTCCCTTCTACTGGATACAAGCTCTTCATACGATGGAGTTGAGCCATTCAGTGGTTGAAATGGCATACGATGGAGCCAGGTCTTGGAAGATGACACACTCTCGATCGAGGTGTGCCATCAACCTTGATTATAGGAGGAGGTGAAGTTAAGATTGGAAAATGCATTCAAGATTTCACACCAATAAATAAAAGAATAGTAATTCATGAATGAGATCTCATAATTGAATTATCAAACTTAATTTAAATATCAACAAGGATAATGATGAAACCCACATACCAACCCATAAAGGCCAAGTTCTTTCTCAATTAATTGCATTTTGTCCTTGCATGTTAGTTTTGCATTTATTTTAATTTAATTGTTTTCCATTACTAGATAATATAAAAACACCAAAAAGAAGTAGTTTAGCTAAATTAGATTAAGTAAGTAAACGATTGATACAACTCCTTAAGTGAGACGACCCTGGTCAGCTTCTATGATGCGCTAGGAAAATTAAATTGCTTTTGTCATGCCCTACGACAGGCGTGCGTCAAAACTGGCGTTGTTGCCGGGGATCGAACCCGGGTCACCCGCGTGGCAGGCGGGAAGACCTGTAGCTCCCAGAAGTCATGGAATATCTATTGGAGGAGCCCAATCATAAAGAAATCCAAGTTTATAAGGATGAGGAAATAATACAAGAGGTCGAATCCCCCATGATGCTAGCACTGGAAGACAAGAAAGTTGCACATGTAGCAACAAATGAGGAGGCTATGTACTTCATACTACCCCCACCATGCACATTGTACCACATTGCGAAGGGGGTGGATTTGGTGTACTCTATCTATAGAGTCCTCCTCAACATGAAAAATGAAATGAAAGCTGGGAAGAGCCACATGTGGTGGTTCAAATCAAAAAAATCTCATCCACCATCAGATTGGGGATAACCGATTAGAACTGCCCCTCTGGAGGCAGTCAAAACCCAGGGCCCACTTGGGGGATTAAACCAAGATCTTTCCTTATTTTCTCATCCTATTTCTATTTTCATTTCTTTTAATATATTTCTTATATTTTGTTTTTACTTTTTTTTAGGTTTTCAAAGAGCAACACTTAGGATCCAAACTCAACATTGCATTGCCAATAAGTCAGGTTGTACCTCTCCTTTATACTTACTTAGCTGTTGTGATTCAATCAGAAATCTACATATATGTTAAATCCACTTGAATACATCGAGGACACTACATCACTTAAGTGTGGGGGAGGGAACCTTTGTAGTATAGGATTTTTATTTGATGTTTGTTTTCAAAAATAAAAAAAAATAAAAAAATTATGTGTTTTCAAATTTTTGTGTGTTTATTTTTCAATTTTTGGTGTTTTTCTGAAACTTTTGAGCTGAAATGATTATCAATACCATTTTTGAAACCCATTTCAATGAGTGAACCAATCTATTTCATGAAACCAATCTTAAATGAATGCTGAAATAACTTTGTTTCAAGTTCAAATCTTTTGGAAATTCATGAAAAGTACACTGATTTTTGAATCTCATGCCATATTTCACTATCTATATCTTTGAAATAACTTTCCTGTGAGGCTTCTAAACCATTTTTGTCATATTATTTTCATTCACCTCATTTCTTGAGAGAACCAGACCACGCTTGCTTTAACCAGAATTTGATTTATTCCTTTCAAAACATGAGGGTTGGGGTACGTGTGTTTTAAATGATTGAGGCATTTATTTTGTTTGAAGCCCCCTTTTCAAAATAATCCTTTTAATTATGGCCCACCTTTACATTTATCCTTCATTGTAGCCCCTAGTAGCCATGAATTGCCTGTTAGGTTAGCCACATTACAAGCCAATTTTCCCTATCATACCTGCTCTTGAAGTAAAATTGCATGATCTAGTTGAACTTAAGTGTGGGGGAAGATGTCTTGTGGTGTACTACCTCATTTGGTTATACTTTGGGTGGAAAATAAATTATGGAAGAGATGTGTGTGATGCTGAAAAATTATTCTGTTGAAAGTTGTGCCTTTTCTGGAGCTTTTATGACAAGAGAAGTTGTGCCTTTCTGGAGCTTCCAATGTAAAAAGAAAGATGTGCCTATCTGGAGCTTTAAAAAAATCATGTTTGAAAAGATTGAAATGTTTGCTACTGAGCTGATTGAATGACGATGGAACCTATTTTCAACAAAGGGGAAGTGAAGGACTCCATATTTGAGTGAAAATTAGAATATTGCAATTTTTCTTCAATAAGAGCCAAGCTTTCCTTTTTCAGCCTTAGAATATTTAACATCTAAATCCTACCAACCAGAAGCCACAGAACAACCCTGAAAATTCCTCATGAGAAACACAAGTCCTTGACTCACATCGGGTGGAGAAGTAGGAATTTATCAAACCTATGGTGACTCTTGTGTGAGTTTGGATGAGAAAAGCCTTGTTCAGCCTTTACATCTGTGAGATGAGAGAAACTTAATGTGAGGTAGGTGTTTTGTGTGAATGGGATAAGAAATGAAGTGGAAATATATTAAAATCTTAAATGGAGAACTTGAAATAACAGTTTTTGATGAGTCATGATATCTTTTTGTTTCTTGAAATTGATTTGATTGATCTCATTGATATGTGTTTTGGATTTGATTTGATTTGATTTTTACTTGTCCAGGAGTCCAAGTGCTAAGTGTGGGGGAATTGATAGAGAAAATATTTTCAATTAATTTATATTGAATATCATTGTTTTAAACCCACAAAATTGTTCCTCTAAGATGAATTGTATCATTTTTTTGATAATGGTGTTATTTTGAGCTGAATAGTAAAAATTGGCCATTTTGGATTTTTAATAGTTTTAAATTATTTCGGTAGTTTGGCCATAACATTATCTACACTGATAAAAATTGAAAGAATATTTCTTTTCCATATTCTAAACATCTAGGTATTCATTTACTATTTTTGGACTAAAATCTGAATCGACCATATGGATGCTCAAAAGAAGCTCACAAGTTGGCTCAAGAAAACTGTTTTCAGTTCTGCCTAGTTTTGATGTGGGATCCATAACTCATCCACTGTAGGACCAAAGATTGTGACATTCGGTGGGTGGACGCGAAAGGAGTTTTGGAGCATCTTTTATGAAGGAAGCACCGTGTGAATTGGCCGTTTATGGGGTCATTAAATCACCCTAATCCGGAGGATTTCGTTTTGGAGAGTCTGACGGGACAGAATAAATGCTCATAGTAAAAACGTCATAACTCTCGGAATACATGTCCAAATCCCCTGGGATTTGGAGGGAACACGGCCAAGGTAATTATGAACAACATTAAAGAAGGAATCAACACGTGAAGATGTCATTTAATGGGGCTGAAATTCATCGACATTCGGGGGAAACATTCTGGCTATAAAAGGAGGAGAGCTCCACCCTCTCAAAGCATCCATTCTCCACCCTCTCAAAGCATCCATTCTCCATCCCATTCTCCATCCATTCCTTCAAGGCACCAAGGAGGAGATCTCCACTGAGTGAGGCTGGCCACAAATCTTTCCCATTTCATTTCATTTCTTTATTTTTGTTTTAGTTTTCAGTTGTAATTTAGATTTATAATAAAATTCATGAATTATTTTTGTGTCCACCCATCCACCCGGTCTTCTTCTTCATCTTTTCTCCTTCTTTTATTCTTTTATTCTTCTCATATTATCCACCGTGACCTCTTATCCTAAAATATGAGGGGTTAACCCGAGACTTGGCCCGAGGGAGGTATGTGGAAATTTCATTTATTCGATGCTTAAATTCCTATGTTTTATTAAGTTTGTGATGAGTAAGAGTGATGTGCACGGGTGTGTCGATCGTCCACCACGACACTGATCTCAAACTCATTTCTATTCTTTTATTAAATATTTTCCCTCCCTTATACTGGATACAAGCTCTTCATACAATGGATTTGAGCCATTCAGTGGTTGAAATGGCATACGATGGAGCCAGGTCTTGGAAGATGACACACTCTCGATCGAGGTGTGCCATCAACCTTGATTATAGGAGGAGGTGAAGTTAAGATTGCAAAATGCATTCAATATTTCACACCAATAAATAAAAGAATAGTAATTCATGAATGAGATCTCATAATTAAATTATCAAACTTAATTTAAATATCAACAAGGATAATGATGAAACCCGCATACCAACCCATAAAGGCCAAGTTCTTTCTCAATTAATTGCATTTTGTCCTTGCATGTTAGTTTTGAATTTATTTTAATTTAATTTTTTTCCATTACTAGATAATATAAAAACACCAAAAGAAGTAGTTTATATAAATTAGATTAAGTAAGTAAACTATTGAGAAAGCTCCTTAAGTGAGACGACCCTGGTCAGCTTCTATGCTGCACTAGGAAAATTAAATTGCTTTTGCCACGCCCTACGACAGGTGTGCGTCAGACTCCAATACAATTTCAAATATTCTTACAAGTCCTTTAGGAAAAACTTCAACAGAATAATCCTTATTAACATTTTGTGATTCACATAACATAATTATTGAATTCTAATACATAAACACTTCAATAAACCCTCTTCATTCTTAAAACATTAACAATGATTCATCACTTTATTCCTTAATAACTCTTTCCTACAATATGAAATATAAAGATTATCTTAAATTCCATAAACATAAATTTAATCATGATTCTCATTTTTGACATGAACAATACAATTAAAACAATCCACACATTTAATATGTCATTAATAGTCTCTTAATCATCATTTGTATAACCATTACTAATAAAACCATATTGTTTCTACTTAAAATATTTCCAATAGCAAATTGATTTTTATAATTCCTCTATATTCCAAATTTAAAACATTCAAACATTGATGATACCTTAGGGAGACCATTATTATCCTAAAAAATAACTTATAGGCTGTCTAAATCCTAAAATATTTTTTTCAATCCATCATCCCTTTGTGAGACCATTATTATCATGAAAAATAAATTATTGTTTTTCTAAATAATGACATCATCATTTGAATACATGGTACCTTAGGTTTAACCTTAGTTTTTCATGGTGATTATTTATTCAAATCCTTCATGATAGTTCATAAATAGAATTTTGATTAACCGAAGAATACCCTCTAAGAGTGTCGAATGAGGTGCAGAGTAAGGCCCATTTTTATATACTGGGTAACACTTGATTCAATCCCAGTGTACCTTTTTTAGATTTATTACCCCTAGTCACATATTTTCTATAACCACATCCACTTGTACTATCCAGACAAGGATGTATTTCTCCGAAAACCACATAATATATTCCTTACCAAAACATTGAGATTTTATCTAATACTTAGGCTCATCTTAAGGGTTATCACGAAATTTTTTCATCATAGTTTCTAAATGTTAAATAAACCCTACTCTAATACCAACTATAATGACCCTGTCATTTCATACATAAAATTCACATCTTTTTAGATGTATATTCAATACATTTCACAAATACATTCATAATTACCATATTAGTTTAGTGTCTTTAGAGACTAGGTACACAATATTATTATTTAATGAAATATAATTAATATCTCACATAAAAATCATACACTTTTGTACTCAATATAAACATACCCTAATTAAAACCTTTCTTCATAACCTAGGGAAAATAAACATATGAAATTGTGAGATCATTTGCTCAGTAAGGGTAAATATAGATTATATCATTATATGGTCATATGAATGAATAAGAGTAGTTTAAGGGTATAAGATCATGACCATAAATTACAATGTTCATACCCAACCTATTATATATCATAGAATTGAATCATGGAATAAATAATTTTCATTCCAAAATACAATATTCATAAGAGTTTGAAATCATCCTAATTCAGGAACCATAATCTTAGGGAATAGAAGTGTGGCACCTACATAGGTATAGAAACCATTTCATTTTTCATGGTTCAATACCAATACCATCTAACATAGTGTATATATAACCAACACACATTTCCTACTATTAATTAACCCCATTGGCGTATTTCCCATTGTGGATCAAGCCCGTCGGAATGTTTCTCATATTGGATCATGCTTGTCGACTTTTTTCTCATTGTTATATCATTAGATATAATGTTTTACCTAATTAATTTGAGGGTGATATAACCAACACACATTTTTTCATTTTATCATAGCACAAACCATGGAAAAAGGATGTGTTTATAAAAATATTTTCATCATAAACATAAACCTTATAGAAAAATAATAATTATGGTACCATTGGATCATATCTGTAGTATAGATTAATTAACAGTAAATGTTGCCATCTTATATAGAAAATGAATTTGAAATATCACTTGCTAATTTTCTTAAGAAATTAACCATTTTAATTTAAAATAGTTTATTAAATAATTAAAAAAATTTCAAGTTTTAGAGATAAAAATTTCAATAAAAATATACTTTTAAAATTTTAAGGCAATATTTAAAACATTGATTGGTTAAGACGGTGGAAAATACTATTCATGTCTTATATATTAAAATGAAGATCAATTTTTAAAAAAGTTAACCATGGTTAAAAAATTTCTTCAAATAGTAATTTTTGAATAGTAAACCTTTTCTTTAAAACGTTTTGGGAAAAAACAACATGGAATAAAAACTATTTTCGACCGAAGAGAGAAATAAATTCAGAATTCATTAAAAACATTATTTTGAAATCATGAGTACATAATGGGAGAAAAATTAAGATAATAAATGAATTCTTAGGAAATAGTCATTGGCTAATAAAATTGAATAGTTTATTTTGTGATAGATCACAATATTTCATCACCAAGAGCATAAATATAAACAATCCCAATTAATGATTAGATTGTATCATAAGACCATTACCACTTTGGTAATTTTGAATCATAAGCCCCATGATATAATAACAATAAATTAATCATAAAATATCATGAGAATAAAAAAATCAAATATATTAAATTTCAATGGGTTTGTATATACACCTCATAAAATAGTATAGTTTCATAAAATAATGTACGTCCTAAAGAAATAAAATTAAGACAAAAAATTCCTTACCATATGTCTAGAATTTGTTTATACATGTTAAAACCTATTGTATAATAAGAATAATTTTATTATAAATCTATTAAAAAACCATAATCATTTTTATAATACCATATATGATTTAATTATTACCTTTTATTACCATTTTAGGAATAATTCCTTATTAAAATCATGTTTTATGTAATAAGTACTCTTTTTTTTGTAAGTTTTTATTTGGAATTTTCGGTACTCATATTTTGATAATGGTTTTATATTATAAAAAAAATTAACATGATATAAATTTCATATATATTAATTATATGTTTATTTAAAATTTTCCATAAAATTTAGATATATAAAATTAAATACACTATTCATGGGGATGGTAGGTCGTACGTATGCATGATTATTTTTACTAATTTCTCAATAGATTAAATGAAAGAAAGTTAAATAATATATTGAATTTATATAACCTTTTTATGTCATAAATAGAACATATATGAACTAAATTTACCCTTATTACCTTCTATGTAAAGTGTGAGTGAAAAAATAAATCACATTGATGTATGAGGCGGTAGTCCTCTGTACACACGAGTGACCTTATCAAATTCCAATAGAAAGAAAAGTGATAAGGTATATGTGATATTTTAATTAAATAAGTATAATAATATCATAAATAAAATTTATAAAAATTAAATATACCTCGATATATATCCATGTGAGGTGGTGATCAAAAACAAATATCATCAATTTGTGAAGTGGCAGCCTTCGGTGCACACAATCGACGGATTCATTACCCATTCGATGGAAGAGGATATGGATATAAGTTATACCATAGTCATAATAAAATATCACTATATGGTAGATAAAAGTGTTTTTATATTTTAATTAATAGTAAATATATGGAGTTTGTAATGGAATAAGTAAAAAAGAAACTGCTTAGTGAAGATAATTTCCATCATTTAGAGCAACCTTCTTTAGATCTCAAATTAAGGACCCTAGGTTTGTCTTTTTGGATAAAAAGAATCTATAGAAAATGGATAAGGATTTTATGGATGTATTTTTTTAGGTTTTGGTTAAACAAAATATCATAGGAAGTGTGAATGTGTGAGGGGATGAGGTGGCCTTTTATAATTGAGGGGAAGTAACATTTTTGTAAATACCCAAACTTATTCAATAATGGGAAGTCTCTATCACCCCATGTGCCTCAAAAATTGATAATTAATGGATTATAGGGAATATATCATATCTCCAAATATCCACCATAATACAACATGTGTTTTAAAAATGATATTCTATAACTTCTAATATTCTTTACTTTTCCATTTTTGATTTCACTATTGTAATTAGTCTTTCTAACTAGGAAATTTATCATTTAAGACAAAAAATAAATGATCCAAACTAGTTAAGTTTTTTCAACTAGTTCTAAATATTTACTAAATTTCTATAAATAAAAATCTATGTGTGGGGAAAATTAGTTTTAAGACAAGTTCGTTCAACTCGTGAAACTCTATTTAACCCTTTATTATGGTAATAATGTTTTTACAATATAAGAGTCAATATAATTAAAATAAATGGAAAATTAGTCCATTAATAGAATAAGGTTTATAATTTTAAAAATACAATAATATTGTGGTATAGGATAGATTTTATAGTAATTTTAAATCATTTAATAAAATATTATTTATTATGAAATAACATTAATGTCAATTTTAACACTATTCATTTAATTTGACTCTAAAAATATCAATCATATTATGTATTTTGAATTCATTATTTTTAAACCAAATTAAAATTTCACATTTATATATAAAATTTATGTAAAAATATAATTATTTCAATTTATATTACTTTTCATATTTTTAGTGTCATTTATTTTGTTCTTCTATTAATTAATTAATTACTATGTTGGTGTTACTTAAGAATTTAAAGTAATTATATATTCACTAAAAATTAAAAATAAATTAACCTTATAAAAATAATTTTATTATACTCAGAATTAGCATTAATATTCATTCACATCTTTATTTTTTTCTAATATGATCACATAATTAATATTTAAAAGAAAGTGGGTGATATTTTGTATTTTTCTTTACATTAATTATTACATTGGTGAATTTCAAATAAAAGTTCATAAATAACATTTAAAAATAAATAATGACGTGATAATGGTTGAAATATGTCCATTAAATGAGTATTTGAGAATTTTTTATATCATTTAACCATTATCTTTTTAGACTAACCCCCGACAAACTTGTTTAAACCTTAACTGCCGAAATTAATTTTTACTATTTTAACAATTAATTATAAAAAAATTATGTTGAAAAAAATATATTATAAATTATTCTTATTAAAAATATTAACTGAATTTTTCCATATTCCATTCAGAGATTTGGAAATTTTTAATTTAAAATTACTCCCACATACACGATGAAAAGGTTGTTTTCAAATGTGAAATTTTTCCAAATTAAATAATGTTTTGATATAAAAAAACAACATTAATATGATTAAAATGAACTAAATTGTATTAATAATAACATAATTGAAATAATTTTACTTTGAAAAATAATAAAACAAGAATGAACTTTGTAAACACTTTAAATTAAAATGTAGTTTTTTAATAAAAATCGGTATTTTCACTATTCAACGAAAAATTAATATTTTTGGAAAACGTATAAACAAATAACCCAAATATATCATTGAAATGTTTATTCCAAAAAATAATTTATTTTTACAGTGAATTTTAATAAATTTTTCAAGAAATAATTTTTTATTCATTCAAAAATAGCAATAAAAACATTTTTTTGAAAAAAAATGTATTTTTGAATAATATAAAGTATATTCTAAAAATTAAGTACTTATTTATTCTTATTCATACCACTAAAAGTAATATAGAGGTTATAATGATCAAATTTAAATAATAATATTAATAATATAGTGTGGTTCGTTAAAATTCAGTGTTGAGTATAATGAATTCTATTGAGGAAATTAAATTTATTCAGAAAAATATTCCATAACATATATAGGTGTTACTAGTTCCTTCCTAATTAACTAAACTCAAACCATTCTCAAGAGTTTATGGTGTTCTTAAATGGGATAATGATAGTTTCCACTTATTCATCACACTTCACTAAGTTTATTTACATTACATATCTTTTGGAACAGAACGAGGCATAGAATACTAGAATGTCCAAGATCATACATTTCTAGAGATGAAATTACACTTTAGGAACATAAATATGATGGCCTATGTTTCATTGCTTTGTAAGTTTCTGATGATAGAGAAGGTCATATATGAATACAAGGTTGCGCGTCTTCTTCATGTTTTCTATGGACGGACCGGCGCTTTCTCTAGCACAATACCATTTACTTATTTTGGAAGCAATAAATGGATGTTTGAGGATTCATTCTAGGATTTTGATTGGCCGTTAGAGAATATAATAGGTTCTTCGACCCCCTCTATAGGAGATGACTCTTTTATGTTCTATAACAGTGGGAGAAAAGGTAATTATCTCAATGAATGTACCTTTTCCCTTGAGACTTTTCATGAGTGTGGAAATATTGGGCATCTGATGTACTTATATATTAGGGATTTGAGGATGTTCATAGAATGTAAGCCTTTGGTTCAAGTAAATGACCTTAACAGTAGGTGAAACCCCTGTAAGGCTTTGCGAACCATGTGAATCATGAGTACATGGGGCATCATTAGGGATTTATTGTTAGGGCTTATATGGTTGATATATCTTTGGATGATGGCGGAGAGGGACCATCAATTGTTCATAGTACAATACTAATTTCTTTTACACTATATGTTTCTTTGCTTCAGATAGGAACATCCTTTTTTTCATATTAGATCAAGTGGTTACTAGGTTGGATATACTGGTAAAATTATCTTCTATGTTGTTGTTTATTAATACACCCTTGGGAAGGAAAGTGGATCATCTTTATATATTCCTTGAATTTTAAATGTGGATTACTAGCTTTGAGCATGTTTGGAGATTCATAATTATGGAGTTGAGAATTTTTTACATAATCCTTGGCTTTGAATGGTTGACCTGTTACTGTGCACACATCGCTTGTTATCAAAGATGTGTGACTTTTTCATTGCCTAAATGGAAGAAGTCCATGTCGATTGGTGAATATTAAAACTAGGTAGGTGGAGTGGGAATAAAACCTTGTCAGAGAGAATTATTTTCAATGTAGGTGGTTGGAATGGTCCTCATAGTGGATCAAATGTTGACTCCCTCCTCCCTTCCTCTAGTGGTAGACCTATACTAAGATTCTTTTCTTGATTAGTTCTCAAGAAACCCCCCACATAGGGGAGTTGAGTTATATATTGATATTCTATTTAGTGTGTGACCTATATCAATCCCAACATATCACATGGCAGTATCTAAGTTGAAATAATTCAAGGTGAAGCTATATGATATCATATATAAAGGCTTTATTAGATCAAGAAATTCTCCTTGGGGTACTATTGGCTTGTTTTCTATGAAGGAAGATATTAGTATGCAACTTTTTGTAGACTATCGAAAGTTAAATCTGATAATTATGAAAAACCTACACCCATTTCTAAGAATTTGTGACTTATTTAATAATTTTAGGGGAGGCTAGCGGTTTTTGAAAATTGATCTACATTTTGGATACCACTAGCTTCAGGTTAGATAGGAAGACATACAAAATAGAGAGTTTAGGATATGTTATGAGTTATATGAGTATAACATTATTACCTGTCGACTAATGATGCTCTGGAAATGTTTATGGATCTCATGAATAAGATATTTCATCCAAACTGGGACTTCTTCATTTTTTTTGTTCATTAATGACATATGGATACATTCCAAGATACTATAATCGCATGTCATATACTTAAAGATCATATTGATAATACATTGATCACATTAGATTTATAAAATGTTTTCAAAGTGTTAATTTTGGATATTTGAGGTGCCTCTTCTTGTTCACATGGTTTCTCAAACAAGAGTATCAGTTGGTCTAGAGATGGTAGATATAGTTATGTATTTTTCATGACTGGGGAATCTATTTGATGTTTGAAGTTTCCTCAAGTTAGTTGGGTACTATATGAGGTTTGTTCGGGACTTTTCTCTCTTGTAAGTTTCTATGATAGAGCTGATCAAGAATGTGGTCATGTTTTAATGGATAGAGCAATATGAATATTACAAAATAGAGTTTAAGAAGAGGATGACATTGGCTTTGATCATGATCCATCCCAAACATAGATTTGGGTATATATTTTATTGTGATGAATTTGGCATTGGACTGGGAGCTAATGTAGGGTGATATGGTGGTTTCATATGTGTCATGTAAGCTATAACCCCATGAGAATAACTACCCTACCCACGAATTCTAGTTGGTGGTGGTGTTCCATACATTTAAATATTGGTGGTACATCCTCTTCGATTATATGTTTTTCATATATATGGACCAAAAAAGTAAATGAAATATCTTCTCTCATCATTACATGAATATTCATCAAAGATGTTGGGTATCATATTTACAAATGTCCAAATTTGAGATAGAGTAGGCTCCATAGAAGGGAGATATGTTTACTGATGTGTTGAGAAGTAAAATATAGGAAGTGGGTGAAGGTATGTTACAAGTATGATGGAATATCATAGCTTTATTGGTATACTATCATGTTTTCAAAGCTAATGATTGAAGGGAAATGTATTTTTCACCCATAGTGATAATTTCCTTTTTCGTGGAACAATTTAATTCTAGTAAATTGCTAGATCTAGGGATTATCATGTTTCCTGCGAGTTTAGATGAAAGTAGTTATTTTCCATGGTTGACCATAGATGGACATGAAGAACTTCTAGTTCATGGTATGGTGATGGTTCTATCTTATATGAGATATGATTTCAAAAAATACACGTATGATTCAAAGTGTAAAATACACCTAGGATTGAACTTGATGTATCATAAAGTTAGAAAATGGTTCTGGTGTCCTGGCATGAAAAGAAAAATTAAAGGATTTCTCTCTCATCCTCTCACTTGTTAGAGGATCAAGGCCAAGCATCAGAGACTGGAGGGTTAATCTAGCCTCTTCTAGATCATATTTAGAGATGAGATGAGGGGGACACAGACTTTTTTATAGTGTTTCCCAAGACAATGAGGGGTCAATATTGTGTTTGGGTTGTAGTGGATCGATTAACCAAGGTGACTCACTTCATGTTGATCCAAGAGAAAAACTCATTGAATGAGTTAAGAAAGCTATATTTTTGAGAGTTCATATAGCTAAACAGTGTTACATTGAGCATAGTATCTAATAGAGATTCCTGATTCACATCTTGATTTTATCTAACCTAATTGAAGGTGATGGGGGCTCAATTTAAGTAGAATATAGATTTTTTATCCTCATAGAAAAGAATAGTTGGAGAGAACAGTCCAGACATTAGAGGATATGCTTTGAGAATGTGTTTTGGATTTTTGAGGAGCGTCATCTGATCACTTAGATATAGTGGGGTTCACCTATAATAATTTCATCCATTAATCAATTTAAATGGATTTTTTTAGGATCAATATGGTAGTATGTGTCATTCAATATTATACTGGCATAAGGAAGGTGAATCTTTAGTGGTGGGGCTGAGTATGATATAGGAGAATTTGGAACAAGTGTATTTGATTTGAAAATAATAAGTTATTAATTAAAACATGAATATATATTATATTAAATGAAGGATAAGACCCTTGGATTTTACTAGGGGTTACAAGGTTTTCTTGCTTTTGTTTACTCAGTTAGGGATTAAGAATTTGAGTAAATAAATAAAGTTGTCACCTTGGTATGTTTTCACATTCGATGTCGTTGAACGCAAAGATAGATTTTCAGATCATTTGAATATTATTCTATTATGTAAATTTATTAATAATGTATTCCATTTGTCTCAGCATTTGAGGTATGATCCTGATCCCACACATGTGCTTTCCTGTGAGGATATTTAACTAGAACCAAATACATATTTTGTGGAGCAGCCTATAAAAATTTTTGATTGAAGCAAGAAGGTTTTATGAGTGAAGAATATTTCTATTTCTTAGGTTAAATGGATACATAGGAATTTTTTAGAATAGATATAGGATTGTGAGATATACATTTGATTATAATAGACTAAGTTGTTCTAAATGATCTATGGTGATAATTCTACAGGATAAGAAGTCATTATAGGTGGAGATTTGTAATATACTCAATCTCAAGGTACACCTTATATTACTTTTTTAAAAATAGTAATTAGTATAATTAAATGAGTTGAGGCTTGTTAGGGATTTGTGGAGAAGGAAATGGTTCCAAGTCTAGAAATTGGAAACAAGACTGGTTCACACTATGAATGTATTCTCGGAAGAATCTATGAAGATGAATTCAAAATTTCATTCAGATTTTGAGAAGTAATTCATAACATGAAAGGTTTTTTTTAATTCATGGTGATGTTATTTTTCTTGTATCAACTTTATCAAAGGTTCGTGATGTGAATTAAAAATTCATTCCATGAATGTAGCCATTTCCCGCAGATTAAATGATCTAGGAACTCTTTTACTTCCTTATTCACCTCTATTACAACTACTTTAAACACTAGGATCTATTAATGTGCTTTGGGATCTCTGAACTCCTTTTACCTCTTCACTTTAATTCTAAGACAACATTTTGATCATGTGTTTCCAATATAATAAATTCTATCTTATTCTAGAACAATTATCCTCGATTCTCCTTGATCAAAACCAATTAGATCCTTGATGTATTGATTTGGTCTAAGGGTTTAGCATGGTATAATAAGGTAATTTTTAATATTTGGTAGAATAAACACCTAGAATCGTGGTTTTAGAAATTTTACAATGTTTGGACATAGAATGTTTTCAACACAGATTTTCTCCGGATTTTTTAGTGTGTTTGGATTTATATTTAAACCCTTTTCATGGAATATTGTTTCTACTAAGGTAATAATTCCTTGACATTATTGTATTTAATACGGGTTCTTAGAATGATTTTTTGGTTTTCATTTATATCCCTTTAAGACCAATGTATGATGAATTATCACATGTGGTGTGAGTTTGTATCCCTATGAAACCTATGTTGGATTTTTTCTCACATACATTTTGTTATGGTTGTGACCGTCTCTTGATATGATGTTATGTTTTATCTATCATTATATATACATGGTTTCATTTTCTATTCATATTCCTTATATATCTAAGAATATAGTATTATCCATACGGAATATCCACTAAGAGGGATTTTTTGGAAAAGAGGATGGAATTTACAGGGGTGATCCCAACTAGATGGATGTATCATATGTTTTTTGTCCTATCTCTTCAACAAGAGTTTTATCCAACATTTTCGGTTATCATTATTTATGATATGGTTCTAAAGTAGGTTGAGTCATTCTATGAGGACCTAACATATATTTGGTGTTTTTGTGATATATGTGTTTTTTATCAATATTTTTTATCTTTCATGGAATGCACAAGTATATATTATGAATTTATGTTAAGCGTCTTTAGTGGTGTCTTACTAAATTTCCTACTAACATCCTACTTAGGCAGTTTGGTGCAATTATAAATTTCATGACCAATGATCTAGTGAAGGGAAAGTCCACTATGGTTGATAGTCGATATGGTCTATCATGTGGATATGTGTGTTTTATGATAGACTTCAATGTGGTCCTTTTTTGTTGATTTTGTTTAGCTGCTTCACATCATACATTAACCCACTGCATATGGGGATCATTACTTTTATTATTTTTGGTTTTTGTGTCTGAAATTCCATACTAATACTTTATGGGTCGGTATTAATTAAAATAACACTACTCTAATGATTATTCATGTATTCATTATTTATAAATTTTATTATTATTGCATCTCTAATTATACATTGATATTACCAGTTTCTATGGAAATACTCTCCCCGTGATTCCCCCTTTAACCCTCACTTCTAATTGATATTGTAACGGCCCGAAATTTTGAATAAATCTTGTTTCCTAATTTCATGTGTTATTTTATTTTATTTTTATACTCAACAAAAATGTTTTATTTGATAAACATGATTATAATTAAAATGAGACCAGTGGGTTTTGACTGTTATATGACCATCGGTCAATATGACCGCTGTGAACAAAATGTTTTGATTATTGTCTCTAAATATAAGTAATCCTGGTTAATTATTATAGAATGAAGATTTTATGGCCTCTTCTAGTAGTCTTGGACCGATCGAATCCCATCTAACAGAGCTTGGGAAGGAGGTAGCACCATTGGGCTTTGCTCTGGACCAAATCCAAGTTGAACTTCATCATGTGAAGCTAGAACGGAATCGCATTCGCGAGAAGTTCAAACTGATAGAAATTACTACTCGGGCAATGTTGACTGAGCCAACCCAAGATTCTATCACCCTAGCACACCTTACTCTTAGGTCCTATACTGGTATTATAAGGGGCTATGTAACGAGACCGTAACTGCCTTGTGTAATCCTTGTTTTAAATAAAAATTGGGATTTCTTCTTATGATGAAGTTTATGAATTTTCAAATGACCGGATAAAAATAGTATGCATATTTTTGATGAATTTTCAAAAGGATATTTCAAAAAATGTTTATATAAACCTTAAATAATTTAAAATGTGTAATGATTTGCAAAAAATGGTCTTCTACAATTATGTTCAGTACGAAATTTAGAGTCTAATAAGATCAACTTGATTTTTGATGAATAGTAAAATATGAATAGTGATTTTATGATTAGGATTAGTAATGAGTCCAAATGGATTAGTAATCTCACTTAAATAAAGTATTAGTATAATCTAGGCACCTTGATTAAGTAATGTGATTCAATAAAATGGTTAAATAACGGTTTCATAAATTATTATTCAAGTATTAATCTTTTCGGGTGAATAGTGTTTTTTAATTAAAAAATTAAATTAAAAATATTTAGAAAATTATTTTTATAAAATGGAGTTCATTTTTGAAATCAGAGCACTGATATTTGATTAAGGTGAAATTTTGGGATCTTTCTGAGAAAGTTGAATTTTCAGTGAATAGTAAAAATACAGTTTTAGGGTTTCGGTATGTTTAATGACATCATAATTGTGTCATGATGATTTAATGAGATATTTTAAGGGTTGGCCGGCCAAGAGTGATGAATTATTGTTTTGGGGGCCCCATGTGGCCTAAATCCATGGTAAATTCCAAGGGAGAGCACATGGGTTTGAGAAAAGCACATGTGAGGTGTCCCTTGGCCATTAATGCCTTGTCCCCTCACTTTCCCTATAAATACCCACCCTTTACTCCTTTAGTTTTCACTCCCAACTCTCCCCCAACAAATTTCTGGTCTCATTACCTCCCAAGGAGTCCTCCCAAGGTGCCCCCAAGCCCTCAAGATCCCAACCATTGAGGTTTAAGAGTTACATTTTAAGGTAAGGGATCCGATCTTTCCCTTTCTTTTCAAGAAATCTCTTTTATGTAATTTCTTTTATGCTCCATGTTCTTATGTTAAAGGGTGTTATTTTATACTCCTATTACTTCCCTTTTCATGTTCACATGATGAGAGATCCCCTCTTACTCTCATTATTTCGTTTTATGAAGTTTAAAGTGACGTCGTAGGCTGCCGAAATTTTTGTAACGGATTCTTTCTCCCTTCTCATTTTTCAAGATCTAATTTCATATAAAGTATTTCATGTTACTTTTTATTATATTGGGGTATGATCTCTAAATTTATCATACTGATCTTTTATTATCATATGATCAGAGACCCCATTTGACCTCTTCAATTCAGTATTTTGAAGTTTTAAGTGGCGCTGTTAGGCTACCGAATTTTTAAGTGGTCCTTCACCATTCTCATTTTAAAGTTCTGCTTTCATGTCAATTATTTCAAGTTCCATTTATTATGTTGGGTTATGATATCTATATCTATCATACTGATCTTTTATGACCATATGATGAGATACCCCATTTTATCTCTTCAATTCATTATTTTGAAGTTTTAAGTGACGTCGTTAGGCTGTCGAATTTTTAAGTGGTTCTTTACACTTCTCATTTTGAAGTTCTACTTTCATATCAATTCTTTCAAGTTCCTTTTTGTAATGTTGGGGTATGATCTCTATATCTATCATAATGATCTTTTATGACCATATGATGAGAGACCCCATTTGATCTCTTCAATTCAGTATTTTGATGTTTTAAGTGGCGCCATTAGGCTGCCGAATTTTTAAGTGGTTCTTCACCCTTCTTGTTTTGAAGTTCTACTTTCATGTCAATTCTTTCAAGTTACTTTTTTTTATGTTGGGTTATGATCTCTATATCTATCATACTGATTTTTTATGACCATATGATGAGAGACCCTATTTTATCTCTTCAATTCAGTATGTTGAAGTTTTAAGTGGCGCCGTTAGGCTGCCGAATTTCTAAGGGGTTCTTTCACCCTTCTCATTTTCAAGATCTATTTTCATGTCAAGTCTTTCAAGTTCCTTTTTATTATGTTGGGGTATGATCTCTATATATATCATACTGATCATTTATTTTCATATGATTAGAGACCCTATTTGATCTCATCAATCCATTTTTGGAAGTTTTAAGTGACGCCGTTAGGCTTCCGAATTCTCATAAGAGAAATCTTATTTTTGTCTTCCTTTCAAGTTCTTCGTTTCATATGGTATATCATTCAAATTTCATTACCATGTTCATAAATACTTTATATTCTGTTCCCATACTGTTTTATGCCTCATTTTTTTGAGTGGGTGACCCATGTCCCCTCACTTTTTAATGTTTTCTAAATCCATGTATCATAACCGTTATGCTGCATAATTTTCATCTCAAAATGCCTCTCTTTATCTCAAAATTATTTTATGTTATTAAGTGAATACTCAAAGCTCTTATTTCTACAGGGGTATTTACATATATATCAAAATTTTCTATTTTAAATTCTGGGATTTACATACATGAAACCCTCTTTCCCTTTCAGTGGGTTTAAAGTGACATAAAGATCATGTCTTTAAAGCAGTTTTTAAAACGTTATGATTATGGAATGAAAACCATTTATTTTATGCTATATGGGTTGTTTATAAAATTATTGATGATGATATATGTGGATCACATGATAATAAAGGCAAATTTAAGGGTGCGCCCTGATATCGCCCCATTGCATTGGATAATGATGTAACCACAAGAGATTGCAGTGTAAGGGTGCGCCCAGATAGCGCTCTAATGCATTGGGTAAAGACTTAATCTCTAGAGATGACCATTTTTTAACGATGCCATGGTGAATAACCTTGGTAATTTTTAACAACACCTTGGGGATGGACCTTGGAGAAACGAAACGATTGTCAATATTAAATGTTGTAGCCACATCTTCAAGTTATGAAAAATATTATTTTTATTATGATGTATCTCATGATTTCTTTCTCATGCCTTACATTTCTTTTCATGTCCTTATTGAAGTATCTCAAGTTCACATGTAAAATGTTTCTCTTGTTTCCCTTACTGGGCCTTCTTCTCACCCTTTCCTTTGATGTATGTCCCCAGGTTATGAGATGCAGTAACGAACCTAGGATGAACATAAGGAGAAGCCTTTCAAGTGTTTAAGAAGAATGTTTTTTGTTGTTTCATGTTTTAAGTTCCTGGTTTCCAAGACACTAAACCTTAAACATCCTCAGTTCCATGTAATGAAATGAAAGTTATGTTATAAAAAGATGGGATTCTATAGATATCCTTTTGCAGGTGGGGAGGTGTTCACGAGGTTTTGTTGAATCCCTTATTGGACATGGTGTTTCATGTCGGGGTCTTACATGAAGTGGAATTTGATTAGCTCTCTCATGTTTTGGTTTCCATAGGAGGAAGTGATGTTTAAGGTTTTCTATAATTTTTACTATCTCATCTTGTGTTTTATATTGATGTATAAGAGAGAAATGAATTCATATTGTTCTAGGTAGTTTCATACCCAATGAATTTAACTATGAAAACTATGATCTTGAGTTAGTGGTAGTAACATTTTATCTAAATTTGTGGTGACATTACCATATTATTGAGGGCCTTTTAGTTTTCATTTTTTATAAGAGATCGAGTCATTTTTTATCTTAGTATGATATTAATCTATATCGATGTTGGTGGATTTGTTTCTTATAAGACTATGAATTTGAGATCTCATACACCATGGGAAAGGGAATATAGTTTTTGGTGCATATAGTATAAACTTTTTGTGAGTTTTTTTTTGGAAATTTAGAGATTCATAGGGGATCTTACGGTAATGTATCTTGATATAGGGGAGTATGGTCATAGAGGATTCAAGTAATACATTATAGTGAAATATAATTTAATGTTGAAGTTAGTGGAGTCTTAGTGGGGAGACCTAGTGGTCAAGGTGATGCAGGACCTTGTCTTTGGTAGTGATTTTCTAAAGGAATGGTTTTTGGATAGCTATAATTGAATGATGTATTGAGCATATTTTTTGTCCCATTGGTGATGCATGAGGAGATTATCCTTGTGTTTCATAATATAAATTTGGAAGTGAATCCTAGTGTATCCAAGACATATCATTCCCTGAGTAAAAAATCATTGGTGGCCCAAGGTGAAAGTAACACATAAATTTGATATGATTTTTTTGAATAAAATAAAATTCTTTCTTAGATTGTATTACTCACAACATCGAGTTTATCTTATGTTACACATAACAATGAGTTTTAAGAAATTGTGATATATTATTAATATAATGATTTTAATACAACCATTATAAACTAGCCATTAAACGTAGAGGTATGAATAGAAATAGGTACTTTTAAATATTAAATATAATGGTTTTATATAAATAAATCATATTGATAAAAATTACCTAATTTTTAGAAGAGTCTTTATATGTTTCAAAATTACTATTTTATAAAAAAATATTACATTTTGTAAAATTGATTATTTAAAATTAAAAAAAAATATTTTACATGATCGAATTTATTTTTGAAATAATAATATCAAATTTATCTTATGTTGAACTTTTTGTATTTTTCTAAAAAGATTAATTTTAAAATGAATAGTGAAAAACTCTAATTTTTATTAAAAATAACCTTTTCATCAAAATAATTTATAAAATTACTTTGGTTTTAAAATTTGTTTTAAAGTAATTTTTTTAAATTATATTTCTATTAATCCAATTTAGTTAATTTGAATAATTTTCTTATTTAATTTTGATATAAAAACATTGTAAACATTTCAACATTTTCTTTATGAAAACAAACTTTTTCATCACTTTTATGGGATTAATTTAAAATTAAATTTTTCAATTATATGAGTTTTATTTGTATAAATGGATTTAATATTTATAATTACAATAATTTAAATTTTCCAATAAGTTCAAATTATTTTTTACCATAAAAAATAGTACAAACAGTAATAATTATTTACCATGTCTAGGGTAAAATGGGTTTACTAGGGGTTAAACTAAAAAGATAAGGGTCAAAAATGACCATTTTTAATAAAACACCTATTTATGGACATATTTTTACCTTATATTTTATAGTTTCTATAATTTCCCATTTTGGATCAGATTTTATTGTAAAAAAAGTCAGTACACCTTTTTCTTTTAAAAAATTACAAGTGTGCCAGTCACCTCACTAGTAAATGGTCACCCCCTCTACTTTCATATTCACACCTAAAAAATCCATTTGTTCATCCAATAACTACCCAAATAATTTTTATAATTTCATCATATCACACTATATTACTTTTTTTAATAGAAAACAAACCTATTAAGGATTTTTGTGTGAAACTAATAAGGTTACCTAGAGATGAGGTAATGTTATTCAATGTGTGTTTTTTTTATTACATCCAACACCCCATTAAATATATATTAAAACATTTTTGACATAATAAAATATGTATCTTACATATACAGATGTGTTTTTATGTAATGTTCCTGAAGTACATCCATCTCCACTTCCATCAAATGGGATACGAGATCATCATTTAGGTGTACAGAGAACAATCACCTCGCAAACTGATGTCATTCATTTTTTGATTTATACCTCTCACATATATATATAATGATATATTTAAGGATTATGTATAATATTTATCAAATTATTATTCTTACATAATCATGATATCACATGTTCCTTCTTACTTTCCATTCCATGGGAATACCATAACGTCGTTCGTGTGTACGGTGGACTAACGCCTCATGAAGTGATGTGATCAATTCACGCTTTACTTAAAAGGTAATAAGGATGGGTTTTATGAAAATATGTGATTTATATGAAATAAAAAGTATTCTATAAAGTTGATATATTATTTACCTTTCTTTATTTTAATCCATTGAGAAAATGGAAACAACGTTCATGTGTACTTACAGCTTACCGTCTCCATAAATGGTGTATTTTATTTTATATCTATAACTATTATTAATTAATCTCTAAAATATATATTTAATATATATGATATTTATATAATTTTTAAAATTATTTATATTATTTAACCATGATAAAAGTAATATTTCAAAAAATAACAAATCATAACAAACACGAAAAACAATACAGTTATTGCATGAAACATGACTTTAAAATGAAATTGTTAACAAATGGGTAATCAAATTTTATATATAAATAATATAGTGTTTGATATAAATAAATATGGTTCTATTATATATTTATAATAATAATATATTTATTATATAGGATTTTGGACTTTTTATTATGTAATTCAAGATATAAGATAAGGGAATTTTGTCTCGATTTTCCTTCTTTGAGACATATGTTATGCTATGCACCTATATTCTATTATAAGTTGTTTATACAGCCCCTTTTATATTTTATATCATGAATATAATTATTTTTATTATATTTAATGTTTCATTTTATTTTATTTTTTAATGGTACTTATGATTCCTTATTACCAAAGTGGTATGGATTTTATGATACAATTTTATTGTTTGTCGGGATTGTTTCTGATTATGTTTCCAGTGATGTAATATAATGACAAATATATAAAAAACTCATGAATATTATTATAATATGTTTATTTCAACAAAATAAATGATTTATCTTTATTTACCCTTCTTTATATAGTCAATATTTTGAAAAAATGTTTCTAAATAAATAGACATTATTTCCCAATTTGGTTGAAAACTATTTGAATTTTATATCTTTGACTTCTAAAACCATTTTATAAAATGTTTAAATTTTCTTATATAATTCATTAAAATAATTTATACCCTTTTTTTACTTTTTAAATTTTTTTTAAAAATAATCATTATGTCATTTTTGAAGCATGGATTGTTTGGATTTTACTAAAAATGTTAAAGGAATCTATGTTTTAATGTGTATGACATAAACAAAAATTTCCCAAAATCATGGCCATTATTTTATTTGATGCCTTATTTATATATTTTTTATGTTTTTTTTAAATAAAACGGTTTCCAAAATATTTTATGAATTTTATATTTTTTTAAAATAAATTCAACAAAAAGATATTATCCTCAAGATGATTTTGCCTTCAAAATCATTTTCTATCTAAGATGACATAATTTTATGCTACATATCATTTATAGGAGATATGAAACAATGATATCATTATTATTATTTATTTTTATGGTTTATTTTCCCGATGAAAATATTTTTATGAAAACCTTTTTATCTTCCATGAGTTTTACTATGATAAAATTCTTATGATACTAACTTCTTTGTCCATGGATTCTAATTTTATGGAAAAATGAAATTATTATGAAGACCATTTATTTTCATGGGTTATGATATGAGGAATGTTTTATGATGTTTTGGTGCATATATTTATGATTTTTATTATGTGACATTGGTTACACTATAACCAATGATCACTACATCAGAATAAGCAATTCACATAGGTTTTTTTGCAGTGATTTTTTAAAACTCCCTTAACATTTTTAAAAATAATTTTTTTGCGGTTTTTTAAAAAATACGGCTAAAAATTATAGATTTATTTTTAATACATGAAAATTATTCTCCCTGAAACATCCTCGCCCCCTTGAACCTGACACCCCCACCCCAAGCCCCTCGAGCCCTAGCCCCTCACCACCGATCTTATCCTAAGATGTCGATACCCATTCCCCCATTGACAACCGGATCTCGATCCTGAGCCGCCAACACCGGCTTCCCCATCTAACATCACTTTCCTGATCCTAAACCTCCAACACCCCCTTTATGATCCTAAACCTCCAAAACCCCCTCACTCTCACCCCAAACCCTGCGATCCTGATCCTTTTCCACCGATCTCTCTTTACCCTTAACTATCACTACTACTACTCCCCTTGGTCATTGCCCCATTTTTGGTCCCCCTCCTCACCTTTATATTGTAGGATACTTCTTCCTCATTGGTTTTATATCATCAACGTATTATATTATCAATCTTGAGGTATGGTTTTTTATATAATTTCTTCTTCTTTTGATTCATTTACTGGTAGAATTACAATTTATTCCATTTGAGATTGGATAATCATAATTTATTGAGTTTTATCTAATAATTACCGATTTTTAAAAAAGAATTTGTTTTTTATGGATTCATTCATATAGAAATTTAATCCCTTTTTTAAAATTATATCTGTTTTTTCACTAATCTCATTGGATTTCATTATAAAAATATAAAGTTTCATTTTGATAAATTTATTTTTATTCACTAATATTAATTCCACATGCATTAATCTGTGTGTTGCATTTAAATGTGTTTTGGAATGATTTAAATAAAAATATTCAATGATTTGTTTTGAATGGTTTATAGTATGGTATTTAATAACATTAATGGAATTTCTTATAATTTTCATATTCTTTATTAAAAGTAACTTTCAACAAATTAAAATCAGTTTTCAATGAAATGATTATGATTGGGTTTAATAAAATTAATGGTTAAATGAAATGATTTATTTTGTTGATAATGGAATTTTGTACAAACATGGTTTTCCATCAAGGACCATTTGTAAATTTGTAATGAAAATTATTATATTTGATAAATTATTGATGAATCATTTACTTATGATTTTCCTTAATGGATGGTTCTTATGGAAAAAGATAGTGTTTTTTGAAATAGGGGTTTGAGTCATTGAGGGATCATAGAGGTGGGGATATATAATAACTTTGTATCCAATGTAATGTTGATTATTCTTGTTTATTCCCTTGAGGATCATTATTGGGATCTGTGTTTCTTGAAATGTCACTTAACACATTGATTGGTAAAGGGTAAGTCATGGTAGAATGATAGGAAAGTGTATATTTATTATAGTATTTTATAGACTCACACCCCAACAATAATCTACCTAGAAATTTGAATTTATGCTAGGGACAAGATACGAGGAAGGAGGTGTGCTCAGAGTCGGTAAGCTTGTTCACATAGTAGATAAAAAAATTTAATGTAGATAGTAATTGTTATATTATTCTTATCTTTCATGGTATCAAAAATATACCTAATACTATCAATTGATATATGACCATGCCACTTGGAATTGGTAGTTTTTATATATCATTGTTCACTTGATAGTTACTCAACACTACAATTTCCACATTTGAACACCATTATTATATCAGTTAGATTGTTATGAGGTACATTTTTTACCAATGTATATTCCTTGATATGATATATTCCTCATAGGTAAATGGTACATACTCATATCTTTAATATCAATTATTGACATTGGATTGTGATACTTTTTTAATGATTTCTTAAAATAATGTTTTTATTAAAAATTGATTTCAACATGTATCTTTCCTCTTGTGTTTTTTAGTGGTTTTTAATTGAAAAATTTAACTCGTTTTATAAAACATTTTCCTCATAATTAGACTTCATGGATTTTAATTATCCTTTTTAAAATGATTCATTATTTACCATATATATTTATAGGATCACAGAGTACTATGTATAGTTTTGGAATAGGACTGCATAGTACTATGTATAATTTTGGAATAGGATCACATAGTACTATGAATTATTTTGGAATATGAATAATAAATCATCCTGAAAATACAGTATCCTTAAATAGACATTAAACTTTATGTCCCATTTTTTGTGTATGTATAGGTTAATCTGTTTGATCACATTGATAAATAATTGATAATTTTTCATTAACATGATTTTCTCTCAAATAGTATTGATAATTATTTTCCACATGGAGATGTTAATTAAGGATATTTAAAAAACATATGGATTTAGGCATGAATTTCTAGAAGAAATTTATATATATGTATCAATTTAATCATTTAACCTACCTTAATGATCTGGGATTAGTTATATTGATAAAGGTAATTTTTAGAGCATGGAATATAATACAATCATAATTTACTATGTATTAAGATATCATATTGTGATAACTTTAGCATTTAATAATACAAATTTAGTAGAATAATTTATAGTTACATTTATAGGATGTATAATGAAGACTAATAGAAAGTAAGTTTTTAAACTAGGAAATTTAAGTGATTTATTCATAAGGTCTCCCAACACTAGTAATTATAGTGAAGCATTTTGTGAAATCCCCTTTAGTACTTATATGACTCTTATTATATGATCCTTGTTATAAATGCTTGGGTTGTTGTTTTTTAAAATCTATTTATCTATTTTCCTATTTAGTAATATTTATATGTTTTATTTTTTTTAATGATGTGTAGGAACATTGTGATATATGTGGATAAAAGATGGATCACATTACCGTGGAACACACCTCAGTATGCTAAGGGTTTGGAGGAGTTTTTTATTTTTTTAATTTCTCATTGATTTATTGATTGGAGAATAATTTTTCCATGTCTTGAATGTTTGTTTAGAATATGGTTGAAGAGAGATGAAGTTTATAAACACTTAATATAGAACCAATTCCATGCACAATATCTTTGTTGGATTTGGCATGGAGAATCAAACAATGGAGAAACATTGATCACTGACATCAATTGAGAGAATGAGATCCCATCTTCATCAAAAATAGAAAATGAAATGAAAAACCTTATTAACAATTCCTTCGACATTGAAAGAAAAACATCAACATTAAGACATATCAGAACAACTAGTTAAGGGTGCTACAAATAGCAATGTGATGACTGCTATTTTTGATACTATTGGACAACCGAATCAAGATTGTGATATATCATCAGATTCTCCTCTTGATTTTTAGGAGACTAATGTAAGAGAAAATTTCATTGAGTAGATATATTTGTTTCATGAATAATATGATGATATTAATGAAGAGTTTTATATTGGATGTTTTAAATATTTAAAACTTTTTTCTGTTGAAGTTATAACATATCAAATGCCAATGTGTATTTAAAAATAAGGCGATGTCTAGGATATTGAAATTGTTGTGTGATCCATTTCTTGAAGAAAAAATTCCTAAGTCTTTTAATGATATGAAAAAAGTTGTTAAAAATCTTTATATTAATTATAAAAAAAATACTTGTGTGTCCAAATTATTGTATGATTTTTAGGGGGAGGATTCAAGTAGATGGGATTTTAAAAAACATTCTTCTTCTAGATATAAATCAATGAGTGGTGTTGTAAGTTTGAATCAACATACTAATATAGAGAAGAATATAAGGAACACACATATAAATTTTTTCCATTACGTTCCTTTAAATACTCGAATGGAAATATTATTCATGTCATCAAAAATCTTCGAACACATTAAGTGGAATTCTGTAGATAATAACAATGATTATTTAATGAAACATCCAACAGATTCATAATCATGGATGGAGTTTGACTCATTACATCCATATTTTTCATCTAATCCTAGGAATGTTTTATTGGTATTAGCTATTTATAGATTAAAATCATTTTGGACTTTGAGTAGCAGCTAGAGCATTTGGCCGGTTATTTTGATCACTTACAATCTACATCCATGGATGTCTATGAAAAAAATGTATTTTATCATTTTGTTGATTTTTAGTATAAATAAATTCTTTAAATGATATTGATGTATAAATTTAGCCTTTAATTGAATAATTATAGGATTTATATAGCAATGAAGTTGAGACATATGATGCATCTTCTAGAACAAGGTTCAAAATGCAAAAATCTCTGATGTGGATAATTAGTGACTTCCCTAGACTTGGGAATTTAGCTGGTTGGAACACTTACACGGGTACGGATTTTCATATTTGTAACTTTGATCTTGAGACCAAATGACAACATCACTATATAAAATGGTTCTTCATGAGTCATAGAAAATTTTTTGATGCAACTCATAGATTTCAGTTGAATAAGTCAAAATTCAATGGTTCTACTGATCGAAGAGCACCTATGATGTTTTTAAAAGGTTCTAAATTATTTTCACAACATAGAAATTTGGAAAAACAATTGGGGGTGTGTCATTTGAATGATAGTGTGAAACAAGTTCAAATTGAATCATCAAGTGAAATTAGAATGCAACAATTAAAGAAAAAAAGTATATTCTTTATGCTTTATTATTGGGAATTTAATTTTTTGTTGAATAATCTTTATGTGATGCATATTGAGAATATTTTTGTGAAAATTTGATCTTTACACTTCTTAATGATAATGTAAAATTAAATTATCATCTCAATTGTCAGAAATAATTACAAGTAATGAACTTAAAACGTGATATCTATCCAGATGAAAATGGAATGTGTGATCCGACAATTTCTCAATGAAAAATAGGGATAAAGACATATCTCTTCGAATTGTAAAACATGTAAAGGTATCTAATGGGTTTTCAAGTAACATCTCAAGGTGTGTGGACTTAAATCGTCATAGGTTATGTGGATTGATAATTCATGATTCACATATTTTGTTACAAAAATTGCTATCATTGGCATTACATACATTATTACCTGAAAAAGTTTCTACTGATGTACTCCAATTTTTTACATTTTTCAGACAACTATGTGTGAAAACTCTACAACCATTTGAGCTTCAAAACCTTCAAGATAGATTTTTATTGACAATTTGTGCAATGGAGATGATCCTTCCTCCATCATTTTCACTGTCATTGTTCATTTAACTTTGAATTTGGTTGAGGAAACTAAATTAGGAGGCCTCATATAATATCAATGGGTGTATCCAATTGATATGTACTTTATTTATATGTTTTTCATTTAATTAATCAATTCATAGAACATTATTAAATACACAATTATGATTTTTTTATTTTACTTCATGGATAACGTGGGGATTTGAAATCATACGTGAAAAATAAAGCTCAACCTGAAGGCTCTATTTCTGAAGACTATTTAGCATAGAAGTTTCATAACATTTGTTCTAGATACATTGATGATATTGAGAAAATATTGAATAGAGTTATATGTATTGATAACACATAAAATCAATCTCAACTACATGGGAAATCCAAAATATTTTCTGATATTTGTCGTTTAGTAAGGAGGAGCTCAAATGTTACACTGAAACAAATGGAATTATCACAAGCACATTAATATGTTATATTTAATAGGGAAATTATAGATCCATTTTTTAATATTTTAGGATAAGAAAAAGAAATGGATGAGGGGATGATCATGAAATGAGAAATATAAAACAAAGTCAGTTAATAAAGAGAATGTATAATGGTTTTCACGATGTGCAAGTTCATAAATATTGAAATAAATACAGATATTCAGTTGAAGCATTTGTTTTGTAAATTTAATAATTTATATTACTTTTTATAGATCATGAATTCTAATATATGAGATGAGCTTTTAGAATATTTTATGTTTCTTGCTCATGGTCCTTTAAAATATGCTCTAATGTTAGACACTTACAATGTGACTAGATTTAAATTTCATTCAATCGATCAGGAAGAGGGTTTGAAAACACAGAATAATCTTATATTTACTCTTTTTGAAGTTGGATACTATGGAAATATGATTGATATTATCGAAATAAACTACTGTGGGAATTTTTCAACTATTTTTTATAAATGAAGTTGGGTTGATTTTATTAGGGGTGTTAAAATAGATTCCTTGCAAATTAGTTTTGTGAACTTAACTCTCTTGATGGATGTTGGTGGACATGATTTTAATGATCCATATATCTTATCATCATAATAAAAAATGGTATATTATGTGGAAGATGTCATAGATGAATAATGGAGTGTGGTTTCTCATGTAAAACAATGATACTTGTATTATATGGGTGATGAAGTTGAATATTTGACCTTTGAAATTGAATATCATTAACATAAAGAAGAAAACTTATATTTCCATCATGATTTTGGAAATATTTGTCTTCCAAGGGTGGACTAATTAGTTGATGTAATTATAGAGACAGAAAATGACCCGATTGATGTAGAAAATTATTCTATGTGCAGCCCTCCATTCATTCAGTAACCACTTATGTTATTTGTGCAGTCATTGATTATCATAGTTATATATTTTTTGTCAATAATGTGAATATATTATCATTTATAATTTTTTTATATATTAATTTTTGGAAATATATGTTCTGAAGTTACTTTTATTTGATTAAATTATAGGAATGCAAAGTAGGGAGCATTATATTGATACCAGTCGACCACCAACAGTGAGGCAGTAGGCCACTCCTGGTTCATCGAGAGAATAATGGAGGGAGACAGTTATAGGTAAAAAAATTATTTGAATAAATTTATTGTATATTTTTTATACTACAAATTTTTTTCCACAAAATATAGAAACAATGATACTATAGAGAAAAATATAAAAAGTTCTTATGTATAGAATCAGAATGGACTAAAGATAGTTGTCCAATTTGATTATTATGGGGTTTCTATGACCGTGTTGTCATGAAACGTCAAATTAATTATTATTTTAATGTTGATTTATAGTCTAGGGATGACCCTTGTTCGTATCTCAAGTAGCGTTGGTAGCTTATAGTATGTATTTTTAATAAATATTACTAAAAGAGGGGGTGATTTGGAAAACAGTTTTATGATAATAACATAACTTAAAGAGATTAATAGTTAAAAGACCAAGTGGATTTTGAAAAATATGAAACCAAGGGTTCATTTTTATTTCACCACGCACATTTAATTTTCATTATTTATAGATATTAATTTAGGTTTGGAGTAATTATTTGGTTTAAAATTAATTGGAATCCCAATTAATTTCTAAGCTTCTATTTTAATGCTTAAAGAACAAAACCTTGACATAATAATCGTATTATCAAGGTAAAAATATTATTCATGGAATAATAGCTTCCAAATAATATTTAAATCTAAATAAAGATGGTATGAAAGGGATTCTTGTGTTGTCCAATCGGAACCACACAAGTCATGCACTCAAAACCTCACACAAATTAGTTCGAGATTAAGAGCATAACATTCACATGTATCAAAATAAGAATTAAAATATGAAATCATATAAGTTACATGGAAAGAAATTTTTAAACACCCAAATTAATCTAAACTAGTTTCTAATACATGCATCACAACCCACTATTTAGCCCGACCACGAGAGGTGGACGAAGCTCAGGTGCATCTTCTTCTTCATTTCAGATCTCTCTATGAGGATAGGGAGATCCAGAACCTCCAAGGGGATGAAATTTATCCTATGGAACTTCAATTTGGTAGTACTTCACTCTCTTGGTCGAACTTTCAAATGAGGTTCCCGTGGTGCCTTTTTATAGCCAAAATGTGACATGGTTTTGGGCATCCTATTTTTTAGATACCACATCTGTCTCGGTATTGGAATAGTATAATTTCAAAACACAACATGGAAAAAATATAATAGTTCTGGACCGTCCTCTTTACTATCTCCATGTTAAATTTGGCATCCATTAGACATCTGGATTGAGAGGTACGGTCAAACGACAGAACTAAACTTTTGAATTCGAGTAGATTATGTCCCCTAGAGAGAATGGTTCAGATGGGCCACCAGATGAATGAATTGGGCTTTGGATGCTTGATAATAGTTGTATCCCATGATTTTTCTGAGCTAACCATAATCTTTTATCCCATTTTAATGCTCATAATTCTCATAATTCACAAAATGGTAAACTTATGTACATGGGATGCCATGTAGTTTGGCCCACTTTTCTTCTAGATCATCTAGGGGCCCTCCAAATCACCTCCACCTTCAATGAAAAAAATAAAAAAAATGCATAATTTCCCCTTTTAAAAGTGATAAACACAAAATATATTAGTAAAACATGAGAGATATTTGTAATTTTATTTGAAATTTACAATACAAAACCAGTTTAACACAGTGGTGTAAGGGTGAAAATGAAACCGTGAATCGCGGTGCAATCACACCCCCACACCTAAATATTTTCACTCCTTAGAAAAGTCACATTTCCAGAAATTATTCATGTATATATTTTCAACATCATAAATATTTAACATTCAATGAAAATTTAATTTTTGATAGAAATTATATCAAATAAAAAATCACACTGAGGAGTTATTCTCAGTGAGTATGGAAAAAGGCATCTCAAAAATTGTATCAAAATGAAATTCTAAGATATTCATGATACTAATTGAAGAAAATAATTCCAAAGTTAATAATTCCACTAATTCTCCAAATGTGTGTGTAAAAACCGTTTCCTGCTATTCTTTCTATGTTCTATTGAGTAAGTATAAGTTATTTTAATTTTTTTTAATTAAATGATCCTTTATACCGAACCTACCCCACATCCTTTGTAATCACATTTCAAAACCCACTCACTTAAGATTTCCCAGAAGTCAAACCATAAACTGCCAACCAAGTTATCCCCATATTTTTTACATTTCATCACTCCCCTCATTTATTATTTTTTTTTCAAAAGTTTCACTCGGAAAAAATCTCTCACTCTTATCTCAACCCATGTTTGATCTCATCATGACACTAATTACAATAGTTATAACATATAAAAAGTATTTGATTGTTGGTTTTTGACCAAGCCAAGACACGACCTTTTTTATTTTTTTTAGGGCGTACAATAGTTGGATAATAGGTTCACACACATATGTCAATCTGGTATAGTAATGAAATAGATCAGATAAGAAACGAACGTATGGAAAATGATTTTTTAAAGGAGAGAAAAATAAACCTAACTTATATTTACCTTCCATTAAGTATGAAATTTTCACACTACATGGTTGGGTGAAAATATGTGTGGAGATATTAAGTGAAACAATTTTCCCGTAACTATTCACACAAAGGATTCCTCTCTTCTAAAAGGTTTAATGATGATACAACCATTAATATCATTGATAAATAGAAAATTTTCAAAATAAAGAAACACTGCAGTTTGGAATTCTTGTTGAAATGCACATTTTATAAAAAAATTGAATGTTAAAACAATATGAGAAAATTAAATTCCACATGCATTTTAAAAAACATACATTACTTAACGGGAATAATTTTCAATGATAAAGTGGGTTTAAAAAACAATATTAAAGAACAAAAGTGAGGGATATGGAAAGGGGTGAAAGTAACAATATAATTCAGAAAGCTAAAAATATAAAAAGTAGAACAATGATGAAAATTACTAACCCAGCAATTTACCCATCCCCCATACCAAAAGTATGTAGGGTCCTCACTGTAATAAAAGATAATGTGGAAAGGAAGGATAAAACCTGGTGCGTGTCATTCATATATGGCTTCTTGAACATGGAGTTCCTCCATTAGGGACTCCATAATGGTTTCATGAAATTACTTTAGCCGCTTCCCATTTAAAGGGAAGGTTTTCTTGGTTTCTTAATTTTTAACTAGGACAACACCAAATATAGAGTCATTAGTAACAGTGTATGGTCCAAACCAGTAAGAATGAATTTTATCAGGATGCAATTTTAGCCTTTCATTTTAGAGGAGGACCTTCTGATGAATTTATAGTGGACGATGAAGGATAATTCACTCATGGGAAAGAATAATTCACTCCTTATAAATCCTAGAGTTCTTATATGATTCTCTTATCATTTCATCTAACTCAAGAATCTTCAACATCCTTTGAGAACCTACACTGGAAAGATTATAATTTCATTGTTTGATGACCCTGTATGCCCTATGCTCAAAATCACATGGAGGTGACAACTCTTTAAAAAAACAAACCTATAAGGTGACATTTCAATTGGGGTTTTAAAATTAGTACGGTAATCCCATAATGAATAGTCAAGTCTAAGACTCAAATCTTTTTTATTTGGTTGAACCATTTTTTCAAGATTTTTTTTACCTCTTTATTTGAAACCTCAAGTTCACTATTGTTCTATGGGTGATATAAAGTAGACACACTATTCCCGACCCCATATCAACGCAAAATAGATTTCATTATTCGGTTGCAGAAATGAGAACCCTTGTCATTGATGATGAACATGGGAAAGATAAACCTACAAAAAATTTGGTTTCTCAAAAATTCCACAACTCCCTTAGAATCATCAGTTCTTGTAGCTTATGACTCTACCCATTTAGAAACATAATCCGCTTCCAGAAGAATTTACAAGTTCCCAAAGGATTTGGGAAATGGCCTCATATAGTTAATACCCCAAACATAAAAAATTTTATGAAAGAGTAATGGTTGTTGTGGAATTTCATTTTTTAGATACATTATCCATTCTTTGACAATGAGAACAAGATTTACAAAAATAATGGGCATCCCAAAAAAGTTTTAGGCAAAAGAGACCAGAATCAAGGACTTTGCGAGGAATCTATTGGGTACCAAAGTGTCCCCCACAAGAAAGAGTGTGGCATAATCTAAGGACAAACTAAAACTCACTATTGGGAACAAAACTCCTAATAAATTGATCACAACATGTGCACAAAAGTTAGGGGAAATCCCAAATATACCAACAGGACTCATGTTTTAGACCACTGGCATAGTTTTTGCTTAAATCAGTAGGAATGCAAGATGCTACCAAATAATATACAATTTTATCATTCCAAAGAATATCATCTTGCACTCGGTACAGTTTCTCATCAAGAAACATGTCAATTATGGGAATACAGGGGGATGAGTCAATGTCCGAGGATGCATGAATCCTACTAATATGGCCATCCACAACATTCTTTGCCCCTTTTTTATCTCTAATTTCTAAATTGAATTCATGAAGGACGAGCATCCAATGAAAGATATGTGGATTGGATTCTGGTTTCTTAAGGAGATATCGGAGGGATTCATGGTCTGTGAACAGAATTACATTGCACCCTAAAAGATATAATATGAATTTATCCAAGGAAAAAACAATGGAAATTACTTCTTTTTTAGTTGTAGGGTAGATTTCTTGGGCAAGGATCTGTGTACCAAAGGAATAGGCAATAACATGGGGATCTTGATCGACCATTTTTTATAAGACTACCCCAACTGTATAGTTAGATGCATAAAAAATGAGCTCAAATGGTAATTCTCACTGAGGTGGTTGGATTACCTTAGGTGACATGAGACTCCATTTTAACATATTAAAATCGTCCTCACATTATATAACAAAAACAAATTCCTTTTATTTTTGGAGTAACTCAGAGAGTGGGAGTGAAATCATACTAAAGTCATGAATGAAAGAATTGTAAAATATTTCATAAACTAGAAAATATCTCTCATCCCATACATTTTTGGGGAATTTTAGGGAAGAAATGGCATCAAATTTTTATTTATCTACTTAGATACCATCCCCTGAAATTTCATGTCCCAAAAATATACCTTGTCTCACCATGAAATGGTATTTCTCATAATATAATATGAGATTTTTTTTAATACAGCGATGTAGGACTGAATAAATACTATTAAAAAATTCATCAAAATAGGATCAATAAATAGTGAAATCATCCATTAATACTTCCATGAAATTATCCAGGCAATCTGAAAAAATACTAACCATGCATCACTTGAAATTACTCGAAGCATTGAACATCCCAAATGGAATCCTTCTATAGGAAAATGTGCCATAGGGGAAAGTAATGTTTGTCTTTTCTGAATCCTCATGGGCAATATGAATCTAAAACTATCTAGAATACCAATCAAGAAAACTGTAATGGGACTTCCCTATTAGCCTCTCTAGTATTTGGTAAATGAATGGAAATGGTAAATGGTCCTTCCTAGTGTGTTGATTTAGTCAATGATAGTCTATATGGACATGAAAACTATTCTCCATATGAGTTGGAACCAATTCATTGTTTTTATTTTTAATTACAGTAAGACCATGTTTTTTATGAACTACATGAATGGGACTGGCCCATTGGCTATCAGAGAAGGGGTAAATTATTCCAATAGCAAATAATTTTGTTACCTCTTTTTTCCCAACTTTTAGGAGGTTTGGTTTCAGTCGACATTGTTCCTACCTCACTAGTTTAGCCTCATCATTTAACAAAATGTGATGTGTACAAACAGATGGGCTAATACCAAGAATATATAAATGTGTCCAGCCAAATTCTTGTTTATACTCCCTCAAAATTTCAAACAGTCACAATTCATGATCAGGAGGGAGTGAACTAGAAATGATGACGAGCAGCTTATTTCCATTCTCAAGATATGAATATTTTAAATCTTGAGGAATTTTTCAGTTCCAATTTAGGTGGATTTTGGATTGACGGTAGTGTTTGTGAAAGTGAGAGGTCACTAATTTCATCTAAATTCTCATTGGAATCATCCTCATAAGAGGAATGATCTTTTACAAGCATAGCAGTATCATCAATGGTCAGTGGATCCTTAGTGTTCAATAAATCATCAATTAATAATAATGCATGACATTTTTCTAGAACACTACCACAATCCATGCATGATTCATTTCATAGAATTTCAATTAGTGATGAAAATTCGGAATTGGGATCGAGGGAAAGAAAAGATGTTCTTTTAGGGGAAGGGAGTACGTCAATTAAATTTTCAGAGAGAGAGAAATGTTATTCTAATATGTGCATCATGGAATCAACGATATTGAATTGGAAAATGTCTCCGCCAAACATCAAATATAATGTACCATTATGGACATTAATTATGGTTTTAGTTGTTTCCAAGAAGGGTATCCCCAATATAATCAGGTCATGTCAATTCATCCTATAATTTTCTATTTTAATCACATAAAAATCACCAGGGAAAATTAAAATTTTCACCCTCACAAGAATATTCTCTAATACACCAGAAGGGTGTGTTGTACTCATATTTTCTAGCCGAAAAACAATTCCAGTGGGTTTTAGTTCCCCAACCTGCAATGTTGATTAAATGGAGTGAGGCATAAAATTTATAGAAGCACTTAATTCAAGAATAGCATTGGAAAATGAATACTCCCCTATGGTGTATTAATCGATAATATCTAAGGATCATTTCACTATGTGGGAATTGATGGATCTATCATTGTTGATATTTTTCTCCCCAATCTCACCTTTTCAACTCTACGAAGTTTCCATCGGTGTGTACACATCTCCATTAAAAACATTTCATATCTTGGAATTTGTTTCCCATCATCAATCAAGGGGATGTTTACTTGAACGTTTTTTAAAGTATCCAATATTTCATTATCAAGTTTAGTTTCCTTTTGTTTTCTAGGTTGGGTGTCCCTATGGGGAAATGGAAGAGGACTGGGTTGGATAGGAGACTCATCGACATACACACTCATTACTTGGGAAGGGCATCTCTCAAGACATAGTTTTTCAATGTTTGGAACATTTTTAATGGTTGGGATGGAGTTTTCCACAAGAGGGGATGCCTCTAATAGAGGATTCATTGACATTATTGTGGTTTTCCCCTCCTAAGAGTGATATCACAAACATTTCCATTATCTATAGGATTGAATAATGGTTGAGATGGTAGTTTACCCGGCCCATGACATTAAATTTCACCCATCGAGTTATCTTGTTGACCTAAATGGGTTTTGAGGTCTTGCATAGCTTCCTGAGTGGTTTGTTGGAATTGAATATTATTGGAATCCATTTTTTCATCATATCATCTAAGCTAGGCTCGGGTTTTGGAGGGGTTTTTTGGAAAGGCCTTTGATGTAGTTGAGGATTTCTGAGTGGTGGTGGATGACTAATCTACCCTAGTTGGTTCCATTGTTATTGAGGTTGGTTTTAATACCCCTTCCCTATAGGCTTGGTTTTCTTTCTACCCAGGGTTAGATGGATAGTATGGTTCTTTCCTAAAGGGTTGGTTATAGGGGTGGCCTAGAAATATTTATTCACAACTCTCAGAAGTTTCTATTAATTGGGGGCATTGGTTAGAGTAGTGGGTGTCAGAAGAACATATACCATAATAGATGGGATGAGGATATTGATATTTCCCTTGGGAAAGATCAAGTTATTGGATATGGTTACATAACTATTCGAACTTTGTGTCCACCTTATTCTCGGATTCAGTACTTTTCACCACGTGGACCCCTTGAATGGGTATACTAAACCTTGAACCGAATTGTTGACTATTTTGTGCCATGTTCTTAATAAGTGTTCTAGTAGCAATTGGGGTCTTATCTACTAGTGCACCACCAGTAGAAGCATCAATCGTGTTACGATAAATTGAAATTAAACCTTCATAAAAATATTTTAATAAAAGTTGATCGCTTATTTGGTGGTGTGGACAACTTTAACATAATCTTTTAAATATTTAAAAATATTAATGAAGTGTTTACCCTTGATATTGTCTTATACCACGTATTTCTTTACTTATTATTTCTATTTGAGAGGATGGGAAATATTTTTCAAGAAAAAGGTGTTTCATGTCCGCCCAACCTCTTATTGGGGAACTAATATAATAACGCCATTCTTTTGAAGTGTCTTATAATGAAAAATAAATTTCCCTAAGAATTACATGTTATTCATACACATTTTTAGGTTTTAATGTAAAACAAAAATTATGAAATTCTTTTAAATGATTGTGTGGATCCTCTCAAGGAAGTCCATAGAATCTTGGTAATAGATGAAATAACCTGATTTTTGTTCAAAATTAGGTTCCTCAACATGTAATTGAATGTATGTGGGTTGGATATAGACATTAGGTGAGGTTAGTTATTTTAGTGTTCAATTGTTTTCATCCATTTTATACAAATTTATTTTAGTTTTGATGTCGGTTCTAGAAGAAGATGTATGAGGATCAGGAAGAGTGTCGATGTTTTGTGTGCCCTCTTCAAAGGGTTCTCTTTTGTGTCTCGGTGTCACTAATGTAGGATTCTCTCTGGATTGGGTTTAAAAAGAGTAAAATATCCCCAAGTAGAATGTGGCATGAAAAAAACCTACATAGAAAATATATTATAAAACAAAATGATTGAAAATGTAAATAAATATTCACTAAATTTAAAAATATCTTATCAAAAACACGCACTAAAAACTGAAACGATCCCCGGAAACAGTGCCAAAATTTGATCGTGTGGTCATGAAACATAAAATTGATTATGATTTTAAGTTTTACTAATAGTATAGGGTAGACCATAGGTCATCTCTCAAGGAGATTTGGTAGGTTATATTATTTATTTTTAATTAATATTACTAAAAGAGAGGGGTGATTTTGAAAATAGTTTTAACTAAAAAACATAACATAAAGAGTTTAAGTACTGAAAACCCTGGGGTGTTTTTAAAATATGAGACAAAGGGTTAATTTTTATTTCACTAAACACATTTAATGTTATTTTTTCATAGATAGTCATTTAGGTTTGGAGTAATTTTTTGGTTGAAATTAATTGGAATCCTGATTAATTCCTAAGCTTTTATTTCAATGCTTAAAGAACCAAACCTAGACGTAACAATCATATTGTCAAGGTATAGAGTTTATACATGGAATAATAGCTTCCAAATAATATTGAAATATCATGAATTTGGGTATTAAAAGGATTATTGTTCTTTTCAATTGGAACAATACAAGTCACACGGTGAAAACCTATCATTGATCAGTTAAAAATTAAGAGCATAACATTCACATGTATCAAAACAAGAATTCAAATATGAAATTGTTTATGGTACATGGAATGAAATGTTTAAAAACACAAATTAATCAATCCAAATAGATAATATATTTTTCATAACTCCCTTGACATGTGTGTAGCTCCCTCACAATGAACGTCCATCGTTTAGCCCGACATCGAGAGGGAGTGGAAGCTGAGGTGAATCTCTTTATTCTTTTCAGATTTCCATATGAGGTTAGGGTGCTCTAGATCCTACAATGGGATGAAAGGACTCCTATGGAACTTCAAATTATCATCACTTCACTCTCTTGGTCAAACTTTCAAATGAGGTGCCCATGGTGCCTTTTTATATTCAATATAGGATATGGTTTTGAGCACCCTATTTTTAAAATACCAATTGTGTCTCGGTTTTGGAATAGTAAAAATCCATATAACGACTTAGAAAAAATAGGTTGTTTTTGGGAAATCCTTGTTAATATATTAAGGTCGAATTTGTTGTCCATTAGATATATGGATAGGGAGATATGGTCAAAAGACTAAACTAAATTTTTAAATTCGGGTTGATTCTATCTTCTTTACAGAATGGTTCGGAAGGGAAACCAGATGGATGAATTGGGATTTGATTCCTTTAGAATAGTTGTATTACATGATGTTATTGTTCATATAATAATGTTTCAGACCATTTTGATGCACTTAATTCTCGTAATTCTCTAAATAATAGACTAATGTTTTTTGGATGCCATTCAGTTTGTCCCATTTTTCTTCTAGATCATCTCTGGGACCTCCAAATCACCTCCAACTTCAATGTAAATATATAAAAAGTATAATTTCACATTTTGACAGTGATAAAAAAAATAAATTAATCAAACATGAATTAAAATTGGTTATTATGTTTTAAATTTACAATACAGAACAAGTTTAGAACAGTGGTGTAAGGGTGAAAATGAAATAGTGAAATGCGGTACGATCACACTATAGATGATGTCATGGGATTATTTGGCTAGATTCTAAGCTAGATGGAGGTGGATATGGTTACCCTTCTAATTATGTATGATTATTGGAGATATATTCCTTCATTTGTAAAAATGAAAATTTTGATCCATAGATAAAGGTAATTTTAATAAGTTATGGTGTAATTAAATGTCATTATGTTATTAAATTCTATTATTTTCATATTGAATATCTTTGTATATTTGTTTTTATACTTTCCCATTGCCAATGTAATAGCGTGAAAATGGAAATATAAAGCGTTGGTTGATTTATATCCTAAGATGACCAGATATTTCCCCAATGATATTGCATCGATGATTGGTGGTGAGCAGGTAAATCACATAACATCAAAATAATTTAGTTCACAAATTATTATTGGGTTTAAGTTTAAATGTAAATATAAAGAACTAATTAATTTTAAATATAATTGTCTTATAGGTTCCAGTAGTAGAAATTAGAGATATAGATGAAGATGGAGATGGAGATGGAGAGGGTGGTGAGCATAGTTCATCTGGTAGTGAGTAATATTATTTTTTATGTCTTAGAATAATATGGAATGAGAGGGTTTGTTGATGTGTTATTTGTTACATAGACCTGAAACCATTTATGGTTGGATGTAAACTAATATACATATTTTTTCATGCCATATTTTTTATATGTTTGTTAATTTGTGTGCTTTTAATATGGCATTTGTCTACTACTGATAGGTGATACACTTGGTTTGCAATTTTCATTTTTTCAGTGTAGTTCTAGGGCTGAAAAATCTATAGCGTTAATTTTTTTTAAATAAACTTTTAGAGGTGGTAAAAACTACTAATACATATGGAATATTTTTATTTACGAGGGTTAAAACTACTAGTATAAGATATTTTTTTGGTGGTTAAAACCACTGCCAATTATGAAACACTATTATTTATGAGTGTTTTCAATCATTTTAGAGGTGGTTTTTGGGGAAACACTTTTTGGGATTTAGTGGTAGTTTCAAGACGCCTTTAAATCCTCATTTTTTTCCTTGGAAAAATGCCATGACAATGAAAATAACTGCTGCTAAAAATTATTTCTATGGAAAAAACTAGAAATGGGCACTAAATTGAAGAAACTGCTACATATTGGATGTTGACACATTATATAGTGGCAGTTTTTTGAAACCATCACAGAACCATGTAGTGGAGGTTTAAACTGTCGCCCAATAAAAAAACAACCACCAGATCAAAAAAAACGTCACAACTCGGTGATTTTCATGTAGTATGTGGTAATTAATTACTTTATAAAAAATAAGTGTGGGACATATATATCCCTTCAATGTATTGGGTAATGGTAAATATTATATGATATAAAAGGGTATATGATAGGTCATCCCATGCCTGAAAGTGGGTACAAAAGATGTTATACCATGCCTGAAAGAGGGTATATAGGAGGTTGTCTCATTTTATAATTAGTTATAGAGGTGGTTAACCAATAATAACATGTTATGAATGTCTTGTTAGGTATAATTTTCATAAGATTTTATATGGTTTTTTATATTCTACAAATCAATGTATTCTGCCAATGTTAGGCTCATGGATTATGTTATATAAATACATAATGATTCATGTCTTATGAACTACCAATATTTATTCCATAAATCTTTTTCGTGCTATTTTATATTTGGGGTATGGTTTTCACTTGTTATTCTCATATTATCATGCACATATGATCATTAAAAATTGATATCTTAACTGTTTTCCCTTACTAAGCATCTGAGATCATCCTTTCTTATATATAGTTTCCTAAGGGTATGAAGAATGTTATTATGTGTGATTTTTATAATAATGGTGCTAGTTGTGAAGAACATAGTGATATATGGTGTAGCTCATGTCAGGACCGGTTTGTTATGTGTCCATGTTTCCAAGGCATTATACCTTTATGATCATTATGAATGTGTTTTTGTAATGTAATGAATATTAATCGAAATTGATCCAATGTTTATATATGGAATTCCAGGGTATATATAGTCAGTATCAGAGGATATGTTTAGTTATCCTTTGGAAACTAGGATGAGAAAACATTAGTGAGTTACCTAAGAAAATTTTTTAGGATAACTCTAAGGTTTTGTCAAAGTATAGGAAAATGCCTAGAAATTTTGGTAAAGGATTGTGTGAGTTTTTTCCAAACAATTACGTCCCTATCTGATCATAATAGTGGATGTTTCTCTAGCACAAATGTATCTAGGGGTAATAATTAAGAAAATAGAACATTGAGATGGACTAGATTGTCACCTGGTGTACGAAAATTGGCCTTATTGCACACCTGGTTTGACCCTCCTAGAGAATATTATTTGGAAATTTATAAACACTTTACAAACAATCTTGAAGAATTGAAATAGATGATGTTAATGAATGGCCTAGGATAAACATGATGTGTTATAGATTAAAAATAATGTGTCATTATTTATACTTCATATATGTTATTTTCCATTATTATGTGGTTTCCTAATATGATTATTGTATCTTACACTATGATTTTTTGTTTTATTCAATGGATGGAACTCGAAGAAACTATGTTAACATAGAGTGTGATATACAATGCACTAATTTTTCTCATGATTAGCCTAATGTTATGGATGTTGGAATTCAAAATATCATTGTTATGCTCACACAAATTTCTTAATCCATGAATCATGTTGAACATAAAAATGAGAAAATGAGAGAATAATATTTTTTTGAGTTCTTCATGGGGAAATTTACTCCTTACTTTAGTGGATCTTATGATCTACTAGTTTATAAACAATTGATCAGTACCACTAAAAAGTAATTTTCTTTACTCAATTGTTTGGAACATGAAAATTTTATTTAAGATACCAATAATTTGGAATGGTGAATAATATCAATTTGGGATTCTCATCAAGAATTAAAGGGGACATGATGAAATTGAATCCATGGAGTGGGATTAATTTAAGATCTTAATTTTCAATAAGAACTCTCCTAATATCCTTCATACACTAATAGAGAATGAATTACTTGATCTAATGAAAAGGGATGTTGAATATGTAGGTACCTTTGAAGTAATTTTTTACAAGACTTGAGACATACACATTTAGAATTATCATTCATCCTAAAAATATAGTTGATTGATTATTTAGTGGATTAAAACAAATTATATGAATTGATTTATCCACAAGGGAGTCTAGTAGCTATGCAGAGATCATTCAATGTGCTATCATGGTGGAAATAGGGATTATAGTGACCCATAAATCACATGGTTTTGATATTAAAATAAGGATGTAATTGAAGGTAAACTGGAAAACTCATGGAGAGAAGTGGATGAAATTTCCATCATGCACTCAATGTAGATTAAAACACAGAGTAAATTTTATGAAGGGGACTATAAAATGTTTTAAAGGTGGAAAGGGAGGTCCTTGAGAAGCTGAATTCAAATGTTTTGGGAAAAATATAGATAATGATATGAATAATGAGAAATATCTACAAAATTAACCATCCACACTTAAATGTTTCAATTTTACCATTTTGGAAATTATGAGAACAAGTTCCCAAATATGAGGGTTGATAAAAATGTTAGATATGAGAAACCATTTATGGTAAGGTAAAAGGAAAAATTCAATGTTAAAATTATTTCTCATGAGGGTTGTGATAACAAAGTGGTTAAAGGTACACTTAACATCATCTCTAATGCTTTTAATATCTTATTTGACTTTGGATTGAGCCATTCTTTTATATCTAAAGAATTTTATAAGGGTATCAATATTCCATCCAAATGATTAGATGTATAATAAGTAGTGAAAACGCCTAATGGTATGATGATCACATCTCAAATATATGATTCCTCTCTAGCTGATGTTTTTGGGAAAGTGATTCTTATAAATCTTTTCATTCTTCTTATAGTTTAATTTGATGATATCGTAGGTATGGATTGGGTTTCTCTACATAAATATTATATAAATTTTCGGGGAAGGGAAGTCACATTTCATATTCCAAAACAAACTATAATCATATATCAATGTAAAAATAAGTATGAACTTCCGATGGACATCAAATCCATTACATGGGTCTTGATTCTCATTTAGAAAGGGTGTTTATCTTAGATGGATGGGGATAAACTTGAAATCAATTGTATGAATATTTTGTGGTAATTTATTAATGTATTTTCATAATATTTTCTAATACTTACTTTTATTTGTGAATTTGAGTTCTCAATAGAACTCATACCTGGTGCCACATCTATTTCTAAGACTCCCTATAGAATAACCCTGATTGAATTGAAAGAATTAAAGAATCAAGTCCAAAAGAATCCTGAAAAAATATTAATTCATCCAAGTGTTTAACCTGGGGAAGAACCTATTGTTTTTGTTAAAAATAATTATGGATCGATAAAACTCAAAATTGATTATTGGGAGTTGGAAAAGATCACAATCATGAACAAGTAGTATCTACCCCATATTGACAAACTATTTGATCAAATACATGGATCTTAATATTTTCAAAGATTTAAAATTGTTATAGATATCATAAATTGAGTTTTTATAAGAGGTTATACCCATAGAAATATTATATTTAAGGTATGGACACTATGATTATATAGTGATGTCATTTGGTCTTATGAATTCCTTTACTATATTTATGGTTTTAATGAATAGTGTCTTTATAGATTTCCATGATCAGTTTACAGTGGTTTTTATAGAAGAATTATTGTATATTCAAATGGTATGGAAGATCATGAAGATCACTTTATAATTGTACTAAATAACATAAGTTATGAGAAAATAAGTAAAAAATTTCCAATTGTGATTTTTGGATGCAAAATGCTTCATTTTATTTGTCATGTGATATCATGATAGGGTATATCAGTAAATCCATCAAAGATAGAGGCTATTGAGTATTGGCCTAGAACAACCACTGTGATTTATATCGATAGTTTTCATGTTTCAACTTGATATTATATAAGGATTTTAGATAATTTCTTAGGACTATCTAATCGACTCACCAGGTTAACTTGAAAGGGATCCAAGTTCCCCTAGATAGATGAATGTGAGGAAAATTTCAAGGAACTTAAGAAAATATTAGTTAGTGCATTAGTACTTAATTTACCCAATATAGGGGAAGGTTTTGTAATATATATTGATTCATCTTTGAATATACGGATATCATTTATTATGGAAATGTCATTCATATAACTTATGCCACGTGAAAATTGAAAATTTATGATAAAAATACTCAACTCATGATTTGGAGTTAGCTGTGATAATTTTTTCATTAAAGATTTAAAGGAATTATCATTATATAGAAAATTTGATATATATGTATATATATATATATATTGATCGAAAAAGTTTAATTTATATATTATCATGGAACTAGTTGAATATATTCAATTAAAGACAATTATATATGATTAAATAATATGAATCCTCAATAAATTACTACCCTGGGAAAGCATACAAGGTGGAAAATGATTTGAGTTGAAAGGATCATGCTAGGTTATCCATGATAAGAATCACAAAAGATCCAATATTTATGGATTTAGAAAGGATAGATCTATAAATCCAAAATGAACGACTGAGATATTATCTTTATTAATTGAATGTTCAAACATCTATCCAAGTGAATATTAAAGTGGCATAGAAGGAAGGTGTATATATATAAAATAAGGCTAGAAATGTCCTTAATTTTAACCTTGATTATGATAGAATGATAAGTTTCAGGAACCATGCATGTGTTCTATCTATACCCTATTAGAAGAAAGAGTTATTAAAGGATGGTCATAATTATTTATTCTGTATTCATATAAGTAGTATGAGGATGTATATATATTTGATATAGTATTTCTAGATGGATGGAATGAAGATAGGTATCACATATTTTTTATTGGTGCTTGGTATGTCAGCAAGGTAATGATGAGAGACAAAATTATAAGGTGATGTTACAGCGATTACCTATACCAGAATGGAAGTGGGAAAACAACACCTTGTATTTTTCGTTAGACTCTCCAAAATGTCTAAAGGGAAAAAAAATTTATGGGCTGGAGTTGATCGCTTAACATATTCACCACACATCATTGATATCAGAGAAAATTTCTCTATGGATCATCTTTCTAGTATATACATTAAAGAAGTTGTAAGGTTTCATTGAGTACCAAATTCGATTACATCTGATCCATATTTGAGGTTTATCTCATATTTTTTGTGAAGTATTTAGTGATCTATGGATATGAAGTTGATTTTTAACACAACATATCATCCTCAAATAGATATTCAGTCTATGAAAAAAATAAAACCCAATAGGATATGTTGAGATCTTGTTCTCTACATTTTAAAGTTGGTTGGGATCAACTCCTTCCCCAAGTTGAGTTTTCTTAAAACAATATCTTTCACTCTAGAATTCAGATGGATCCTTGTGAGTCCAACTATAGAATGAAGTCTAGAGATCCAATGTTATGGAATGAAGTTGGAGAAATAAATATATTGGGACCTGATATAGTTAAATAAATGGTACATACGGTTAAAACAATTCAACAAGACATCAAGGAGTCTAAGAGTCAGTATAAAATTTATGGTGTCAATATTAGGTGTGATCTATATTTTTATGTTGGTTAAAAACTGATTCTAATAATTTCTCCATGTAATAAGGTAATGAGATTTTTAATTAAAGGAAAAATAATCCCTAGGTATATTGGTACCTTTGAAATTATTGATCGTATCCAGATGGAAGCCTTTGATTGCGGCTTCCACAAAACATCTCTCAACTTCATGGTGTGTTCCATGTATCTCTCCAAAGGAACGACATATCTTATCCTTCAAATGTATAGAATTCACAAGTCATACTGGAGGGAAAATATATTTATTATGAGAAACAACCGATGTAGATTCTTCATTATGCACAGAATGTTCTAAAAATAAAGACCACTCACTTGGTCAAAGTCTTCAAGACAAACCACCAGTTTAAGAATGCTATATATGAACTTGAGGATATTATGAGGTAGAAGTATCTTAGTTTTCTTCTATATTAGAGGGAAGAATTTTGAGTGAGGAATTAATTTTAAGGAGGGTAGAATGTGATGCTCCTAGTTTTTAGGGATTATATTTTTCAACAAATCAAATTTCCATGATATATTTTATTACACGCAACAATAGGTTTATTTTTCGTTACACACAACACTGAGTTTTAACAACCCATGATATATTATTAATATTATTATTTAAATGTGACTGTAATAACCTAGAAATTAAAATTAGACATATTAATAATAATAAATACTTTTTATATATTAATTATAATTAATTTATAAAAATAAATCATTTTGACAAAGATTACATAATTTCTAATGAGTCTTTATATGTTTTGAAAATACAATTTTCTCAAAAAAAATGTTTTTATTGCATTTTGTAAAAATAATTATTTCAAAATTTAAAAAAATTATTTAAAAAATTGAACATAATTTTTAAAATCATCACATATAAATTATATTAGGGTGAATTTTTGGTATTTTTCTAAAAAGTTTATTTTTTGATGAATATTGGAAAATACTTGTTTTTATTGAAAATTGTCTTTTCATTCAAATAATTTATAAGTTTAATTTTTTATAAATGAGTTCTAATTTAAAATTATATTAATTATATATATTAGTACAATTTATGTCATTTTAATCATTTTCATATTGAATTTTGATATAAAAACTTTTTAAACATTTGATCATTTTCTCTTTGAAAACACAATTTCTCATCACGTCTACAGGATTAATTTTAAATTAAAATTGTCCACTTATGTTTATGGTATTTGAAAAAATTTATTCCATATTTTTAATAATCATAATTTTTATTACTTAATACTTTAAACTAAGTCTTTTACCATAATTAATTGTAAAAAAAATTATCATAGTTATGGTAAAATGGTTTTACTGGGGGTTAAACTAAACATATAAGGGTTAAAAACGACCCAAAAGTTATCCACCACAAATTTTATGACCATATTTAGACCAAATATCTTCTATTATTTATTTTATCCCATTTTGGATCCATTTTTCATTTTAAAAACGTCGGTACACCTTTTTCTTTTCAATAATTACAAATGTGTCACTCGCTACACTTATAAAAGACCAACCCCTCTCCTCTCCTCTTCACACATCCAAAACCCATTGTTTTATACAATAACATCCATGATAAATTCTATAATTTCCTCATATCATCCTATAATACTTATTTTGGGTAGAATTCCATCCTATTAAGGATTTTTGTGCAAACCTAAGGAGGTTACATGAAGAAGAGGTAATGCTCTTCAAAAGAGTTTTTATTTTACTTCTTTCTCCACATCCTAAAGTTATTATTAAACCATAATGATATAATAAAAATATTATATTCCATATTATTAGAGGTTTTTATTTTAACTTAATGACCTAAAACATTCTCCACATCCATAAAATGGGTTACGAAATCATTATTTGTGTGTATGGTGGACCACCACCTCGTGAACTGATGTCATTAGTTTTTTCATTAAAACCTATCAACATGGTATATAATGATTTAATAAATGCTTATATATTATATTTATTATATTATTATTATTTTTTAATCATTATGTCACATGTTTCTTCTTACTCTCCATTCTTTGGGAATACGATAACATCATTCTTGTGAATGAAATACTATCATCGCGTGAAGCAATGTGATTCATCCATGCTTACATGGAAGGTAATAAGGATGTATTTGATAAAAATATTATATATATATGAAATAAAAATTATTCTATAATTTTAATATATTATTTACCTTTCTTTATTTCAATCTATCAAGAAAATGGGAACAATATTCATGCGTATATATGTCATACCGTCTCCATGAATGGTGTATTTAATTTTTAATCTATAATTCATATTGATTACTATAAAAACATATTTACTGAGTATATATGGTATTTATATCATTTTTTACATTCTGTATATTATTTAACCGTGATTAATGTAATATAACAAAAAATAAAAATTCGAAACATTCAAGAAAAATAAAGCATATATTGCCTAAAATGTGACTTTAAGATGGAATTATTAATAAATGTGTAATAAAATTTCATAATAAAATAATTTATAGTATGATATATATATAATTATTTTTATTTTATAGATTTATAATAACTTATATTTATTATACTGGAGGTTTTAACATGTATGACATAAGTCAAAACCTACGGTAATGGTTTTTTGTTTCAATTATCCTTCTTTGATGCATAAGTTATTTTATGCATATATATTATTTTATGAGGTGTATATATAGACCCTTTGATATTTTATATCATGAATATTATTATTTTCATTATATTTAATTTTTTTCTTTTGGTGAAGGTATTTAATGGTACTTACGATTCTATATATTCAAAGTGGTAAGGGTTTTATGATACAATCTCATCATTTTTCGAGATTGTTTATGATTATGTTTATAGTGATGAATTATTATTATTTTTATCTCAAGAAACTCATGAATATTATTAACCTATAGTTATGTCTTGATAATATATTTTATCCTTCCATTTCCCTCTCTTTATACACTCAATATTTAAAAAAAATTAAATAAAACCATCTTTATTTCTCTCTTCAGTTAAAAACCCTTTCTATTATATATATATATATATATATATATATATATATATTCTAAAACCATTTTAAATTTTTTTTTAATTCTCCAATATGATTGTTTATAGTCATTTTTTACCTTTTTTATAAAATTAATATTTATGTCACTTTCTAAACACGGTCTATTTGGATTTTTCCAAAAATATGAAAGGAATAATTGTTTTAACATGTACAAAATGAATGGAAATCTCCTAACTTCAAGACCATTATTTACTTTGAAGCTTAATTTATAATTATTTTTAATTTTATTTTCAATTAAAAGTGTTTATATAATATTTTATTAATTTTTATTTTTTTTAAATATATTTTCAATGAAAGTGTATTTTCCTCAAGAAATGTTCCATTATATTTTTCTTTAAAAATAATTTCTCATTTTAGATAGAATTCATTAATTTTACTTATGATTTACTAGACATATTAAAATATTATAGGATTCTTATTATTTCTCTTGATGGTTTATTTTTATGATGAAAATATTTTTAAGAATTTCATTTCTATTCCCTGTGTTATACCATGATAAAATTCTTATGAAACCCATTTATTTTTCCAAGGGTTGTACTTTGAGGAAATGATGAAATGATTGTGAAGACCATTTATTTTCATGGTTTTTGATATGATTAATGTTTTATAATCTTTTGGCTCACCTATGTATGATTTTCATTATGTTATGGTGGTTATGTTATAACCAATGAAGGTTGTTATGTTATAATCATGAAAGTGGGACCTATATCTCCCTATAATGTATTGGGTAATGATTAATGTCATATGAGCTCAAGGGGTACATGGGAGGTTATCACAATTCCTAAATAGGTTACACAATAGGTTATCCAAATCTTGAAAGAGGGTATATGGTAGGCTATTCCAAGCCAAAACAAGTACACTGGTGGTTATCCCAATATTATCATGTTATAAATGTCTTAGGGGTGTAGCCTTAACCTAAGATTTTCTATGATTATGTATAACCCAAAAATCAATGTTTTATGCCAATTTTATGCTCTAATAGATATTTTTCGTTTATTATATCATGATTCATGTATTATTAACTTCCATTATTTTTTCCATGACTCGTGTTTATGATATTTAATATATATATATAGAATGGTTTGGACATGTTATTCTCATGTTCTCATACCCATATGCTCATGTTATATTATACCTCACTTGAACTCACCCTTTCTTATGTTTCCTTTCCTCGGGAAATGAAGAATTGTTTTATGTATGATATGTCTAATAAGGGATATAGTTATGAAGAATGTAGTGGGAGATTACATAGCTCACTTATGGACTATTTGTTTATTTGTCCTAGTTTCCAAATGAAATATAAAAATAAAATCCTCAGGCGTGTTTTTGTCTAATGTAATGAATATTTACATAAAATGATTTAATTTCTATGTATGAAAAATCTGGGGTTTCTATAGTGAAGTGAGCTGTAGTGGATTTAATATCATGTTGTTTAGTCTTTCAAAATGTAAATATAGAATATCATGTTCATGGTGGTTTATTGTAGATAATGGATGTCCTCTAATAGAAGTGGTAGGATATCTAGATAGATTTCATAAATAGTTTACCTTGATCCCAAATATAATGTGATGTTATATGGGTTGTTATAGAATAGTTAATGAAGTCATCCCTTTACCTAGCGATCATGGATTTTAGTGTTGTGATTATTTTTGAGAGGTCGTATATAGATGGGATCGTGGGGATTTATGGGGTATCGAGGACCACCTTTTCTAATCAGGATCATTTCATTACCTTACGAGTCTCTAGAAGAATTATATATAACTTTGGTTATCAACTCTTCCTTAGAATCGCTTTCTATCCTCATATATATGCAAAGATGGAGTGGACCATTCAGATGATTGGGGATACGCTCTGAGCTTGTGTTCTAGATTTTGGTGAATTATGGGTGAATCACATTCCTTTGGTATATTTTTCATAAAATAATATTTGTAAATATTACATTAGAATGGAACAATTCAAGGAAGAGTATTGGTGGCCTATATATATTTGTTATGTTGGAATTAGATTTTCGAGTTGGTAGTTCTTGGACCCGATGTGGTATAGAGAATGATAGATAAGGTTCAAAAGCTTCATTTGTAGATGAAGATTGGCAGAGTAATATCATCAAAATTATTTTAGTGATTTGATGTTGATACATATGGGGTTTGAGTTTTGAAATTATTTATTATTTAATGTTTACCTTCATCATTTGTAATAGTGGTTTGGCTGTTGGAAGATGTTTTCTCTTCTATTCATCATCCCTTTTTAAGTGTTGCAAAATGTTGAAAAGGTGTCATATTGGTTAGTGATTCCTCTACTGTTATACATGATTTACAGAATCTTCCATGTTTCATAGCTTCATCTATATCTCTATGAAGAATCCCATTTCAGATATTTGGGATACTTGTATGTGGTGGATAATGAGAAATTCATGGATTAGTTAGTCAAGATCCAGGATCTTTGAGGAATATTTGTTCAAGAGTGAGTTATTCATTTGGTTTATGTTTTATGAATCCATGGTGACATGAAAAAATGTACTTGGGAGTATGAGTCATAGATAGATTCTCCATATCCCGAGTTCCTTTGAGGTTTTTAACTTTTTTTATGTGATTTTTGATTTGTATAGTATTGATTGAGATGATTATTTATGGATATTTTTTAGCATTTAAATATCAAGTGATATTTTTTAATTACTGGTGGTGTTACCCTTATCTGTTAGGTATCTCTCAAAGAACGAGAAACAAATTTCCACTTGTATAAATAGTGGCTTCAATGTTGAATTTTTTATGTCGGTTTCCTATAAATGGATGCTAAAAATGTATAAGGATCAACTTTAACATTGGTGGTCAACAAAACACACACTATAGATTATAAATAATCATTTTTAGCATCATTTATTCATAAAACTAAAGCTAAAAATCCAAAAAAAACATTTTCCATTAGTTTTTCTGAAAACTGATGACAAAAAAGCTTTAAAAAAATGTTTTTGGACTTTTATTTCTTAAAAATTGTTGTCGAATCAAATTTTAAGAAAATTTAAATGAAATTTATTAAAAAAAATTATTATTAAAACACTTTAAAAAAAATCAATCCCTGAAAACTGAAACCCTCATTTCTTTTTTAAACTTTCCCCTTTTTCTCTAAGCCTATGACACCTCTGAAAGGAACCTAATGATCATTGATATGTATTATAGTTGATTTTTATTGATTTTAATCTTATTTTCATGATCATTGACTATCAATAAATTATACCACATCCATTTTTGATGATCCAGAATGACATTTAGTCCTCATAAACCATATTCTAGTCAACTAACACCATGGTTTAAGGTTTTTTTGTTCTTTTTTCTTATTTATTTTTTGAAAAAAAAATATTCATTCTTGCACTGTTCACCCTGCCAATGAATTAAAGGGAATAAATATATACTAAGGATCAAATTTTCATTATCCAAATCTGAATTTTGTAAAAAAAATTAAAATATTAAAAATAAATTATTTATACATTAGTTATAAAGTTGATTCGACCCTTAATTTTTTTGTTTCCATTTAATTGTTAATTATAACATTCTTTTAAAGGTTGTATAATTTTATAAAATTTTATTTGATTTAATTATCAACTTTTTTCCCCAAAATTATTTATATATATATATATAAGGACCCAGCCTTAAACCTTACTTAATATTGAATTAAATGAATAATTCACATTGAGGATCTTTTCAGGTTTAGATTTTTAGAGATTTAGATCATAAATCATGAATTACATTCCACAATTAAACAAAGTGGTTACATAAAAGATAGTACTCGTTTTTCCCCATCAACGGAAACATATTTAAAATAAAACATGGATTCTTTCTTGACACTTCCTTGACACTATCATCATATCATGTACCTTTACCTTGACCTGTGAAAAACATTTCAAAAACTTGGGATGATCATAAAAAGCTCAGTAAGGGATATAAAAAGTATGGAAAGGAAACATGATTACATATATACATAAGAATGAAATCATACTTTACCCATAAAACTTATGCACTTTAACATACCTCATAAAATCATGAATAAATCATAGAAATCATAAGACATAAAGGTAACTTGAGGCATTCATAACATTCTTACGTAGGGAGTAACCCTCTTGGTTACGTTTGGAATACCCATAACAGTATATTCCCTAAATCTCTTCGGATAAACCTTAACGTTTAACCCCTTTGCGTTACCCAATGCATTGGAGAGCTATATCGGGCTCACCCACCCTTAGTTGATCACGGAACCACCCGTCTTCATAACAATTCCCAAGAACCATAACATAAATCATAGCACATAACTTAAGCATAAAGGAAAGATAACATTCCCACATTTTAATAACAATATAACATTTTAAGATATTGAAATAACGAATCCATTCTAAAAACCATTTTCAAATCCATTTAAAACATTTATTAAAGAGATTCGTGAATCAAAGTGTCCTATACCACTTTGAAGCTTTTAACATTTTAAACCATTAATATCCATATAAATAAATCCTTAAAAACATTTTGAAAACATGGATATTAATGAGAAATATTTATAATATTAAATCATTAAAACATTTAAAACGACATTTTAGTTAAAGGGTTTTTAACAAAATGAGAGACACTTGAATACAATAATTGAGGAATAACATTTAATAAAAACTTTATAATATCATGAGAATAAAGGGATTCATGATATAATATTCCAAATGATATTATATATACCATATAAGAGTGACTTGGTGCATAACAACAATGAAGTCTCAATGGAAATGTAAATTGAGATGAAATCCATTATAAAGATGGTATCCTTAAATTAAGGATAAATCAATCTCATAATTATGTGCGGAAAATATAAATACACCCAACATAAGTGGATATTAATTTTAAAATAATAAAAGGTAATTCACACATATTAAAAGGATGACATATTCAATAACTACATGTTGAACCCAAAGAAATCGAAATTGGGTTAAGAAGTTCCCTTGGTAAAATTCGACAGCCTAACGGCGTCACTTTAAAATTCAGAAAATGAGTTGATGAGAGATAAAAATGGTATCTCATCACTTGGAAATAAAATTTACATCAATAACTATATATAATAACATATTCCAACATTAAAATATGTAAATTAAAAGACCCAACAAAATAAGTCTTTTAAAAAGAGGAAGGTGAAAGGTTCCCTTACCGACTTGGGTATCTTTCGAAACATACACCCCATGAAAGAAGGACAATACAAAATTGATTTAAATACTCATAAACGAGAGTATATTACACAAAGATTAGAATAATGGGCAGTACATATACCACCCAAAGGAAATTCTGGCAAATGTAGCATAAATCTCACGGGAATAAAAGTGAGATGAAAAATCCCTTACGAAAACTCAGCAGCCTAACAGCGCCACTTAAAAGTTCCAAAAATGGATTGATGAGATAAAATAGGGTCTCTCATCATATTAACATAAAATTTACATCAAGAGGAGTATAAAATAAAATCCCCCAACATAAAAAATAGGAGCTTTAAAGAAGTGACATAAAGGTGAGTACTTAAAAAGAAAGATAGAGGTTTGATCTCTTACGAAAATTCAGCAGCCTAACGACGCCACTCAAAACATCCAAAATGGATTGATGAGAGAAAATAGGGTCCCTCATTATATTAACATAAAAATTACAGTAGTATTAATATAAAATAACATCCCAATCATAAGAAATATGAGCTTAAAAGGAATTACATAAAAGAGTTTACTTAAAAAGAAAGAGAGGGGTAGGATCCCTTACCTCGGGTCCGAATTGACTCGATCGTTCTTTAAAGTCCTGAATAATAAACTTGTGTTAATTTACACATTCTTAAGAACCTTTTTCAAGTTCATTATTCCTTTTATATCACTTATTTCCATGTTATAAACAATATGTAATCATTTAAGTTAATAATGTTTGTTTTGTCGATATTTGGTTCTTAAGTCGAAAGTGAACTTCTTACAATTACATGTTGTTCGTGTGGTCAAAGATTCATTATATCCCGAATGATATTCATGATTTTTATATCATATATATCATATATATTTAGAATATACATGTATTTATAATATTAAATAATCATTTAGAGGTAAGAAAAGAAATTCACCGTTCATGGAGACAGTAACCCGTACGTACGCATGAACGCTACTTTCATTTCTATGTCATATTAATGGAATTAGAACCAAATGAGAGGTATGTATATTTTAATTCGAGAATTATATTCATAATTTCTATGTAACATTCATCATATATAATAACTTTAAATCCATCCTTTATACATCCCACATATGGCATTAACGAATCAAATCATTTTGAGGAGGTGGTAGTCCACACTTCCTAAAATGAAATTATCGTGTTTACCCACAATGGAAACCATAAAGGTATGCCAAAAAAGAAAAATACAGAAGCTTAAGTAAAACATAAACATATTATATATCATATATAAGTATAGTTACATCTTAATGTCCACCTTTGAAGGTGTTATATGAGTGTTGAACAATCATCGTTTCGTGAGGCAGATATTCACCATCCACAGAAACAGTATGTTCTTTAACCATTTGATGTAGGTGTGTGTAAGTGTAGCTCTAATTATTTTTATAAAAACATCCTAGTATATTTAATATACATTATTTGTTACAAAAGAAATGAATAAAACGAGTTTAGGGGGGTTGGAGAAGCAAAATAAAAGAAAAGAACACAAGTGAAGACATTACCTTAAAATCGGGTAACTCTTTTTGATTTGAGCTCAAAGGCTTCCTTGGGAAGACTTATGCCTAACGTGAGGCTTCTAGAAGTAATATATGGATGCGGATAGACAAAATGGGAAGATATTGGCCGAACCAAAGGCTTGAGAGGTGTGGGTAAGGTGATAGTGGTGGGGGCCTTTTATAATAGGAGAGGAGGGGCACTCTTGGAAAGTAAAGAAATGTTACTATATTTTAAAATGAGTTTCGGATTTAAAAGGTCCCACATTAATATAATTCTAGGATAAGGTGATAAGGGTTCAAAATATACCCATCCAATAGGTTTTTGACAAGTGTAGGTCTTAGTTTTTACATTATCTTTTCATTTTATTTAAATCGTTAAATAATGAGGTAATCGCTGCATCATCATGATGTCATAAATAATTTAATTTATTTAAGGTCTAAAAATTATAAAAAAAATACTATGATTTATGAAATCTTTTTATCATTCCAATGACTATTTATAGTCAAAACTCTGACTTGTATAACCCCATTTAAAAATTGGTTTAGTAAAACAACTCATGTTTGTGTCTTTTTTACTTTTACATTAAATAAAAAGATAATAATGTCATTTTCCTTACAAAGTAGCTCCATGGGGTCCCCAATTTGACCCATGGATTTTCTTGGTCGGCCATGACACATCCAATAAGGGTAGGACATATTTCAAGCTCATATCATATTATTAAAACATTACTTTTACCTTAAACTACATTAATTACCTCTAATCGTGATTAAAAACTTAAAAGTTACTATTCACCAAAAAAATTATTTTAATTCCATTGAACCACATTTTACTTCTTAATGACAACCATGTATGTCTTATTTTTGAAATTCAAAACACAGAGGTGGTAAAATTTCATTTAAACGGAAAATCAGTTTTTATAAGTACCACTTAGTGGTTTCACTATTCATCAAAAATTGAAGTTCTTCAGAAAAATACCAAAATGTCACCCTAAGATATATTTGATATTCTGAATTCAAAAATGAAGTCTATTTTACAAAATTCAAAACATATAAGTTGAATTAATTAATTTAATAATTAATTCCTGCTGTCAGAGCAAATAGCGTGTTTTTATGAAACAATAAGTATCATAAGATTGACACTAGTTTAAGTCCGATTTCAAAGTGAAATTAATTCTAATGACCACAATTTGATTAAATGGTAAAATTATATTCTAATTGAACTTTAAAACAAATTCAAAATATAATATAATCATATAAATAAATTAGATTAAAAGTTGGTTTTGAATTAAAATACAACATTTTTCACTATTCATTAAAAAATGAACTTTATCGGAAAAATACCAAAAATTTACACAAAGTAAATTTTGATGTCCCGATTCTAAAGAAGAATTTTATTTTGTCAAATATAACACATAAAATTGTTAAAAAGTGGATTTAAAAGAGGTTCTCCATCAAAAGGCGGTTAATCGACCTTTTAATGAATATTAGAATGTTTATGCTTAAAAATTGGATTCATTCGCATTTTTAATCCTCTAACATTTATTGTAAAAAGTAAAAATATTTAACCAACATGCATAATCATTTTTTAGTTGGTTTCATTCTTTCCCGCCATTACAATGGCTAGGAGTTAACAACCATTTAAAATAATATTATTTTATTATTAGAGTGCAACGTAAGATTTCAAAGGAACTCATTGTCGCGTATTGGGTACGCCATCGAGCTTAGCGTTCCCTTTAAAGTAATATTAATATTTTTTCTACAAATAGGGATAAATATAAAAATGTCATATTCTTTATTTACCTGGGGTGTTAAATCCTTCCCCCCTTTTTGGAATTGCGTCCTCGCAATTTTCAAAATTGGGCTTGGAAACTCCATTGAAAGTCCCACATCGGAAAAAGAGTCGGTAAAACAATCACTTTAAAATAAAGAAAGAGAAGTACAGAGGTCACCCGAGTTAACCCATACTAGGATTCCATATAGGAAAACATGGACATGGAGGAAAAAACAAAGGGTCATGTTCTGAGGGAGAGTGATAGTAAACATGTCTAGGAGAAAGTTAACAACAAGAAAATCACAAACATGTGATGGGTTAAACGGTATTGGATTCCCCGGTAGGAAATGTTAACAGAAAACACTTTTGTTTTAAGTTACTCTTCATTGAGGAATTTATTTTTGAGCTTAACTAAAACATAAGGAAACATACTTACTTGTCATGTTGACTTTAAACTTTTAGTATATTTCTTACACGAACTCATATTTTCTCCAAAAGATGAGTATTTAGGATGAATTTGTTACATTAAGAGAGCTATAATCAACTTCTAGATAATCACCTAATCCAAAAAAGAGAACTATATACTTCCCATGTCTTTAGACTTTAACCAAAACCAAAACCAAAAAGGTTAGTACAAGATTAGATAATCCGGAAAAGGTTAACCCTTTATAAAAAAAATCTATTCTTAATCTCCAAAATTTGTCCAACAAAACCCAAAGTTCAACGAAGACCATTCGATAAACAATTTTTCCATGAAATTATTCAAAGTAAACCAAACTAAGATTGAAACCCAAATATTTGAAGGATTTAATCACATAGTCCTCCAAGGTACAAAATAACACTTATCTCCAAATAACATAAGTTGCTCTTAAAGTCTCATATTGAAAACTAATTAAAATAATCACATATCCTCCATGATAGGTTAATAATTTCCATAGATAACCCAAAATCAACTTAATATTAATTCATAAAATCATTTAACTAAAAATAATTAGTCAAACTAACCAGGGACTTCACGTAGTCAAGTGGTAGTCGATAAATACCAGTCGCACTTTAGTTGTGGGTTCTATTCCCGTAGCTTTGTCCGACGCGAGGGGTTGTCACACAGTCTGCATGTTGTCCTTTTTATAAAACTCCAAAAATAATGCTATCATGTTTTAACCTCAATAGTTTCCTTATACCTCTCATTTTCATCCAAATTCATTATGATCTCAACATCTTAATTCTTGAAGTCTTATTTCACCCCAATAAGATAAAATAATACGATTCCCAAAATGAATAACAGCATACCTTGATCATGGAGTCCACTCGGTTTCATCGTCATCTTGTTCACGTAGGTAGACGTCCCATGCATTACAACAATGATTTAGAGATCCTTCAAAATAATTTGCTTCCTCTATCCAAATACACCTTATACGACATGGGTCATATGGGTGTTCATAGAAAAACAGTTTTGGAAAATAATCATGTATGACATATAATTCCAAAACATCTGATAAAACAAGATTTCCATAAAATAGTCGGACAGAATTTGAGTCGAAAAATTCTATTATTGGTCCTTTTAAAATACCATAAGTATGTTCTGAGAGACTATATTTTAAAAGCAAATATAAATAGGTTGCGCAATGGTCTCCTTCCTCAGCACCATTTTTAAAATCATAATATGCTTCAAATTTTTGTGATAAGGTAAAATATTTGAAAACACCTTGATAATATTTACCTTTCTTGAAAATATGAGAATATTGTGAAAATAGTATTTGTCTAAAAACAACCCATGATCCACGATGATAACGAGGTATAGTGGAGGTGTTTGATATCTCAAACAACTGCTTTCAAGTGAGTTGTATGCTAGAAAAAGTTTCACAATCATCCGAACATGACTTTGCAATAATTATTGCAAGCATGTCATCAGGAAGAGATAGGAATGTTGTTTGAGATCATTTTCCTTCCATTCGTAACTGACTTTACTTGTCCTGAAAAAAAGTTATAAAATAATGATTTAACTGAAATAATAGATATAGGGACTAACCATGTGTCTAACAAAAACTCTTAATCCCTAAAATTGTCTAAACCGACCTTTGATACCAACTATAAGGACCCAGCCTTAAACCTTACTTAATATTGAATTAAATTAATAATTCACATTGAGGATCTTTTCAGGTTTAGAATTTTAGAGATTTAGATCATAAATTATTAATTACATTCCACATTTAAACAAAGTGGTTACATAAAATATAGTACTCGTTTTCCCCATCAACAGAAACATATTTAAAATAATACATGGATTATTTCTTGACACTTCCTTGACACTATCATCATATCATGTACCTTTCCCTTGACCTGTGAAAAACATTTCAAAAACATGGGATGAGCATCAAAAGCTCAGTAAGGGATATAAAAAGTATGGAAAGGAAACATGAGTACATATATACATAAGAATGAAATCAAACTTTACCCATAAAACATATTCACTTTAACAAACCTCATAAAATCATGAATAAACCATAGAAATCATAAGACATAAAGGTAACTTGAGGCATTCATAACATTCTTACATAGGTAGTAACCCTCTTGGTTACGTTTGGAATACCCATCACAGTATATTCCCTAAATCTCTTCGGAGAAACCTTAACGTTTAACCCCTTCACGTTACCCAATGCATTGGAGGGCTATATCGGGCTCACCCACCCTTAGTTTATCACGGAACCACCCGTCTTCATAACAATTCCCAAGAACCATAACATAAATCATAGAACATAACTTAAGCATAAAAGAAAAGATAACATTCCCACATTGTAATAACAATATAACATATTATGATATTAAAATAATGAATCCATTCTAAAAACCATTTTCAAATCCATTTAAAACATTTAATAAAGAGATTCTTGAATCAAAGTGTCTCATACCACTTTGAAGATTTTAACATTTTAAACCATTAATATCCATATAAATAAATCCTTAAAACCATTTTGAAAACATGGATATTAATGAGAAATATTTATAAGATTAAATCATTAAAACATTTAAAACGATATTTTAGTTAAAGGGTTTTTAACAAAATGAGAGACACTTGAATACAATAATTGAAGAATAACATTTAATAAAAACTTTATAATATCATGAGAATAAAGGGATTCATGATATAATATTCCAAATGATAGTATATACACCATATAAGAGTGACTTGGTGCATAACAACAATGAAGTCTCAATGGAAATGTAAATTGAGATGAAATCCATTATAAAGATGGTATCCTTAAATTAAGGATAAATCAATCTCATAATTATGTGCAACAAATATAAATACACCCAAAATAAGTGGATATTAAGTGTAAAATAATCAAATATAATTTACACATATTCAGAGTATGGCATATTCAATAACTACATGTTGAACCCAAAGAAATCAAAATTGGGTTAAGAAGTTCCCTTGGTAAAATTCGACAGCCTAACGGCGTCACTTTAAAATTCCGAAAATGAGTTGATGAGAGATAAAAATGGTATCTCATCACTTGGACATAAAATTTACATAAATAAGGATATAGAAGAACATATTCCAACATTAAAATATGTAAATTAAAAGACCCAACAAAAGAAGTCTTTTAAAAAGAGGAAGGTGAAAGGTTCTCTTACCGACTTGGGTATCTTTCGAAACATACACCGCATGAAAGAAGGAAAATACAACATTGATGTAAATAATCATAAAGGAGAGTATATTACACAAATATTAGAATAATGGGAAGTACATATACCACCCAAAGGAAATGGTGGCAAATGTAGCATAAATCACACGGGAATAAAAGTGAGATGAAAAATCCCTTACAAAAACTCAGCAGCCTAACGACACCACTTAAAAGTTCCAAAAATGGATTGATGAGATAAAATAGGGTCTATCATCATAATAACATAAAATTTACACCAATACGAGTATAAAAGAACATCCCCCAACATAACAAAGAGGAGCTTTAAAGAAGTGACATAAAGGGGAGTACTTAAAAAGAAAGAGAGAGGTTGGATCTCTTACGAAAATTAGGCAGCCTAACGGCGCCACTCAAAACATCCAAAATAGATTGATGAGAGAAAATAGGGTACCTCATCATATGAAAATAAAAATTACAGTAGGAGTAATATAAAATAACATCCCAATAATAAGAAATATTAGCTTAAAGGAATGACATAAAAGAGTGTACTTAAAAAGAAAGAGGGGTAGGATCCATTACCTCGGGTCCGACTTGACTCGATCGTTCTTTAACGTCCTGAATAATAAAATTGAGATAATTTACACTTTCTTAAGAAAATTTTTTAAGTTCATTATTCCTTTTATATCACTTATTTCAATGTTATAAACATTATGTAATCATTTAAGTTAATAATGTTTGTTTTATCGATATTTGGTTCTTAAGTCAAAAGTGGACTTCTTACAATTACATGTTGTTTGTGTGGTCAAAGGTTCATTATATCCAGAATAATATTCACGATTTGGATGTCATATATATCATATATATCCAGAATATACATGTATTTATAATATTACATAATCATTTAGAGATAATAAATGAAATGCATCGTTCATGGAGACGGTAAGTCGTACGTACGCATGAACGCTACTTTCATTTCTATGTCATATTAATGGAATTAAAACCAAAGGAGAGGTATTTATATTTTAATTCTAGAATTATATTCATCATTTATATTTAACATACATCATATATAATAACTTTAAATCCATCCTTTATACATCCCACATATGGCATTAACGAATCAAATCACTTTGAGGGGGTGGTAGTCCACACTTCCTAAAATGAAATTATCGTGTTTACCCACAATGGAAACCATAAAGGTATGCCACAAAAGAAAAATACAGAAGCTTAAGTAAAACATAAACATATTATATATCATATATAAATATAGTGACATATTAATGGCCACCTTTGAAGGTGTTATATGAGTGTTGAACAATCATCGTTTCGTGAGGCAGAAATTAGCCATCCACAGAAACAGTATGTTCTTTAACCATTTGATGTAGGTGTGTGTAAGTGTAGATTGAATGATTCTTATAACAACATCCTAGTATATTGAATATACTGTAGTTTTTACAAAAAAATGAATAAAAATAGTTTACGGGGGTTGGAGAAGAAAAATAAAACAAAAGAACACAAGTGAAGACATTACCTTAAAATCGGGTAACTCTTTTTGATTTGAGCTCAAAGGCTTCCTTGGGAAGACTTCTGCCTAAAGTGAGGCTTCTAGGAGTAATATAGGGATGTGGAGAGACAAAATGGGTAGTTCTTGGCCGAACCAAAGGCTTTAGAGGTGTGGGTAAGGTGATAGTGGTGGGGGCCTTTTATAAGAGGAGAGGAGGGGCACTCTTGGAAATTAAAGAAATGTTACTTTATTTTAAAATGAGTTTCGGATTCAAAAGGTCCCACATTGATATAATTCGAGAATAAGGTGATAAGGGTTTTAAATATACCCATCCAATAGGTTTTTGAAAAGTGTAGGTCTTAGTTTTTACATTATCTTTTCATTTTATTTAAATCGCTAAATAATGAGGTAATCACTGCATCATCATGATGTCATTTATAATTTAATTTATTTAATGTCTAAAAATTATAAAAAAAATACTATGATGTAGAAAATATTTTTATATTTCCAATGACTATTTATAGTCAAAAATCTGACTTGTATAACCCCATTTAAAAATTGTTTTATTAAAACAACTCATGTTTGTGTCATTTTTACTTTTACATTAAATAAAAAGATAATAATGTCATTTTCCTTCCAAAGTGGATCCATGGGGTACCCAAGTTGACCCATGGATTGTCTTGGTCGTCCATGACACATAAAATGAGGGTAGGACATGTGTCAATCTCATCTAATATTATTAAAACATTATTTTTACCTTAAACTACACTAATTACCTCTAATCGCGATTAAAAACTTAAAAGTCACTATTCACCAAAAAATTATTTTAATTCCATTGAACCGCATTTTACTTCTTAATGACAACCATGTATGTCAGATTTTTAAAATTCAAAACACAGAGGTGGTAAAATTTCATTTAAACGGAAAATCAGTTTTTATAAGTACCACTCAGTGGTTTCACTATTCATCAAAAATTGAAGTTCTTCAGAAAAATACCAAAACTTCACCCTAAGCTATATTTGATATTCCAAATTAAAAAATGAAGTCTATTTTACAAAATTCAAAACATATAAGTTGCATTAATTAATTTAATAATTAATTCCCGCTGTCAGAGCAAATAGCGTGTTTTTATGAAACACTAAGTATCAAAATATTGACACTAGTTTAAGTCTGATTTCAAAGTGAAATTAATTCCAATGACAACAATTTGATTAAATGGTAAAAAAATATTCTAATTGAACTTTAAAACCAATTCAAAATATAATCTAATCATATAAATAAATTAGATTAAAAAGTGGTTTTGAATTAAAATACAACATTTTTCACTATTCATTAAAAACTGAACTTTATCGGAAAAATACCAAAAATTTACACAAAGTAAATTTTGATGTCCTGATTCTAAAGAATAATTTTATTTTGTCAAATATTACACATAAAATTTTTAAAAAGTGGATTTAAAAGAGGTTCTCCATCGAAAGGTGGTTAATAGATCTTTTTAAGAATATTAGAATGTTTATGCTTAAAAATTGGATTCATTTTCATTTTTAATCCTCTAAAATTTATTGTAAAAAGTAAAAATATTTGACCAACATACATAATCATTTTTTAGTTATTTTCTTTCTTTCCCACCATTACAATGGCTAGGCGTTAACTACCATTTAAAATAATATTATTTTATTATTAGAGTGCAATGTAAGATTTCAAAGGAACTCGTTGTCGCGTATTTGGTACGCCCTCGAGCTTAGCGTTACCTTTAAAGTAATATTAATATTTTTTCCACAAATAGGGATAAATATAAAAATGTCATATTCTTTATTTACCTGGGGTGTACATCCTTCCCCCCTTTTGGGAATTGTGTCCTCACAATTTTCAAAATTGGGCTTGGAAACTCCATTGAAAGTCCCACATCGGAAAAAGAATCGGTAAAACAATCACTTTAAAATAAAGAAAGAAAAGTATAGAGGTCACCCGAGTTAACCCATACTAGGATTCCATGTAGGAAAACATGGACATGGAGGAAAAAACAAAGGGTCATGTTCTGAGGGAGAGTGATAGTAAACATGTCTAGGAGAAAGTTAACAACAAGAAAATCACAAACATGTGATGGGTTAAACAGTATTAGATTCCCTAGTAGGAAAAGTTAACAGAAAACATTTTTGTTTTAAGTTACTCTTCATTGAGGAATTTATTTTTGAGCTTAACTAAAACATAAGGAAACATACTTACTTGTCTTGTTGACTTTCAACTTTTACTAGATTTCTTACACAAAATCATATTTTCTCCAAAAGATGAGTATTTAGGATGACTTGTTTACATTAAGAGATCTATAATCAACTTCTAGAGAATCACATAATCCACAAAAGAGAACTATACACTTCCCATGTCTTTAGACTTTAACCAAAACCAAAACCAAAAAGGTTAGTACAAGATTAGATAATCCAGAAAAGGATAACCCTTTATAAAAAGAAAATCTATTCTTAATCTCCAAAATTTGTCCAATAAAACCCAAAGTTCAAAAAAGACCATTCGATAAACAATTTTTCCATAAAATTCATCAAAGTAAACCAAACTAAGATTGAAACCCAAATATTTGAAGGATTTAATCACATAGTCCTCCAAGGTACAAAATAACACTTATCTCCAAATAACATTAGTTGCTCTTAAAGTCTCATATTGAAAACTAATTAAACTAATCACATATCCTCCATGATAGGTTAATAATTTCCATAGATAACCCAAAATCAACTTAATCTTAATTCATAAAATCGTTTAACTAAAAAGAATTAGTCAAACTAACCAAGGACTTCACGTAGTCAAGTGGTAGGCGATAAATACCAGTTGCACTTTGGTTGTGGGTTCTATTCCCGCAGCTTTGTCCGACGTGACGGGTTGTCACACAGTCTGCATGTTGTCCTTTTTATAAAAATCCAAAAATAACCCTAACATGTTTTAACCTCAATATTTTCCTTATACCTCTCATTTTCATCCAAATTCATTATGATATCAACATCTTAATTCTTGAAGTCTTATTTCACCACCATAAGATAAAATAAAATGATTCCCAAAATGAATTACAGCATACCTTGATCATGGAGTCCACTCGGTTTCATCGTCATATTGTTCACGTATGTAAACATCCCATGCATTACAACAATGATTTAGAGATCCTTCAAAATCATTTGCTTCCTCCATCCAAATACACCTTGTACAATATGGGTCATATGGGTGTTCACAGAAAAACAGTTTTGGAAAATAATCATGTATGACATATAATTCCAAAACATCTGATAAAACATGATTTCTATAAAAGAGTCGGACAGAATTTGAGTGGAAACTTTCTATTATTGGTCCTTTTAAAATACCATAAGTATGTGCTGAGAGACCATATTTTAAAAGCAAATATAAATAGGTTGCGCAAGGGTCTCCTTCCTCAGCACCATTTTTAAAATCATAATATGCTTCAAATTCTTGTGATAAGGTAAAATATTTGAAAATACCTTGATAATATTTACCTTTCTTGAAAATATGAGAATATTGTGAAAATAGTATTTGTCTAAAAACAACCAATTATCCACGATGATAACGAGGTATAGTGGAGGTGTTTGATATCTCAAACAACTGCTTGCAAGTGAGTTGTATGCTAGAAAAAGTTTCACAATCACCCGAACATGAATTTGCAATAATTATTGCAAGCATGTCATCAAGAAGAGATAGGAATGTCGTTTGAGATCCTTCTCCTTCTATTCGTAACTGACTTTACTTGTCCTGAAAAAAAGTTATAAAATAAGTATTTAACTAAAATAATAGATATAGGGACTAACCATGTGTCTAATAAAAACTACTAATCCCTAAAGTTTTCTAAACTGACCTTTGATACCAACTATAAGGACACAGCCTTAAACCTTACTTAATATTAAATTAAATGAATAATTCACATTGAGGATCTTTTCAGGTTTAGAGTTTTATAGATTTAGATCATAAATCATGAATTACATTCTACATTTAAACAAAGTGGTTACATAAAATATAGTACTTGTTTTTTCCCATCAACGGAAACATATTTAAAATAATACATGGATTCTTTCTTGACACTTCCTTGACACTATCATCATATCATGTACCTTTCCCTTGACCTATGAAAAACATTTCAAAAACTTGGGATGAGCATAAAAATCTCATTAAGGGAAATAAAAGTATGGAAAGGAAACATGAGTACATATATACATAAGAATGAAATCATACTTCACCCATAAAACATATTCACTTTAACATACCTCATAAAATCATGAATAAATCATAGAAATCATAAGACATAAAGGTAACTTGAGGCATTCATAACATTATTACGTAGGTAGTAACCCTCTTGGTTATGTTTGGAATACCCATCACAGTATATTCCCTAAATCTCTTTGGATAAACCTTAATGTTTAACCCCTTCAAGTTACCCAATGCATTGGAGAGCTATATTGGGCTCACCCGCCCTTAGTTTATCACGGAACCACCCGTCTTCATAACAATGCCCAAGAACCATAACATAAATCATAGCACATAACTTAAGCATAAAGGAAAGATAAAATTCCCACATTTTAATAACAATATAACATTTTATGATATTGAAATAATGAATCCATTCTAAAAACCATTTTCAAAGCCATTTAAAACATTTAATAAAGAGATTCTTGAATCAAAGTGTCCCGTACCACTTTGAAGCTTTTAACATTTTAAACCATTAATATCCATATAAATAAATCCTTAAAACCATTTTGAAAACATGGATATTAATGAAAATTATTTATAAGATTAAATCATTAAAACATTAAAAATGATATTTTAGTTAAAGGGTTTTTAACAAAATGAGAGACACTTGAATACAATAATTAAAGAATAACATTTAATAAAAAAATTATAATATCATGAGAATAAAGGGATTCATGATATAATATTCCAAATGATAGTATATAAACCATATAAGAGTGACTTGGTGCATAACAACAATGAAGTCTCAGTGGAAATGTAAATTGAGATGAAATCCATTATAAAGATGGTATCCTTAAATTAAGGTTAAATCAATCTCATAATTATGTGTGACAAATATAAATACACCCAACATAAGTGGATATTAAGTGTAAAATAATCAAATATAATTCACACATATTCAAGGATGACATATTCAATACCTACATGTTGAACCCAAAGAAATCAAAATTGGGTTAAGAAGTTCCCTTAGTAAAATTCGACAGCCTAACGACGTCACTTTAAAATTCAGAAAATGAGTTTATGAGAGATAAAAATGGTATCCCATCACTTGGACATAAAATTTACATTAATAAGGATATTGAAGAACATATTCCAAAATTACAATTTTTAAATTAAAATACCCAACAAAATAAGTATTTTAAAAAGAGGAAGGTGAAAGGTTCCCTTACCTACTTGGGTATCTTTCGAAACATACACCCCATGAAAGAAGGACAATACAACATTGATGTAAATAATCATAAATGATATTATATTACACAAAGATTAGAATAATGGGCAGTACATATACCACCCAAAGGAAATGGTGGAAAATGTAGCATAAATCTCACAGGAATAAAAGTGAGATGAAAAATCCCTTACGAAAACTCAACAGCCTAACGGCGCCACTTAAAAGTTCCAAAAATGGATTTATGAGATAAAATAGGGTATCTCATCATATTAACATAAAATTTACATCAATATGAGTATAAAAGAACATCCCCCAACATAAAAAATAGTAGCTTTAAATAAGTGACATAAAGGGGAGTACTTAAAAAGAAAGAGAGAGGTTGGATCTCTTACGAAAATTCTGCAGCCTAACGACGCCAGTCAAAACATCCAAAATGGATTGATGAGAGATAATAGGGTCTCTCATCATATGAACATAAAAATTACAGTAGGAGTAATATAAAATAACATCCCAATCATACTAAATATGAGCTTAAAAGTAATGACATAAAAGAGTGTACTTAAAAAGAAAGAGAGGGGTAGGATCCCTTACCTCGGGTCCGACTTGACTCGATCGTTCTTTAACATCCTGAATAATAAACTTCAGTTAATTTCCACTTTCATAAGAAACTTTTTAAATTTCATTATTCCTTTTATATCACTTATTTCCATGTTATAAACATTATGTAATCATTTAAGTTAATAATGTTTATTTTGTTGATATTTGGTTCTTAAGTCGAAAGTGGACTTCTTACAATTACATGTTGTTCGTGTGGTCAAAGGTTCATTATATCCAGAATGATATTCATGATTTGTTTATCATATATATCATATATATCCATAATATACATGTATTTATAATATTGCATAATCATTTAGAGGTAATAAATTAAATGCACCGTTCATGGAGATGGTAAGTCGTATGTACGCATGAACGCTACTTTCATTTCTATGTCATATTAATGGAATTAAAACCAAATGAGAGGTATGTATATTTTAATTCCAGTATTATATTAATCATTTATATATAACATAAATCATATATAATAACTTTAAATCCATCCTTTATACATCCCACATATGGCATTAACGAATCAAATCACTTTGAGGGGGCGGTAGTCCGCACTTCCTAAAATGAAATTATCGTGTTTACCCACAATGGAAACCATAAAGGTATGCCAAAAAAGAGAAATAAAGAAGCTTAAGTAAAACATAAACATATTATATATCATATATAAATATAGTGACATCTTAATGGACACCTTTGAAGGTGTTATATGAGTGTTGAACAATCATCGTTTCGTGAGACAGAAATTCGCCATGCACAGAAACAGTATGTTCTTTAACCATTTGATATAGGTGTGTGTAAGTGTAGATTGAATGATTCTTATAAAAACATCCTAGTATATTTTAGATACAGTAGTTTTTACAAAATAATTGAATAAAAAGAGTTTATGGGGGTTGGAGAAGCAAAATAAAACAAAAGAACACAAGTGAAGACATTACCTTAAAATCGGGTAACTCTTTTTGATTTGAGATCAAAGGCTTCCTTGGGAAGACTTCTGCCTAATGTGAGGCTTCTAGGAGTAAGATAAGGATGTGGAGAGACAAAATGGGCAGAGATTGGCCGAACCAAAGGCTTGAGAGCTGTGGGTAAGGTGATAGTGGTGGGGGCCTTTTATAAGAGGAGAGGAGGGGCACTCTTGGAAAGTAAAGAAATGTTACTTTATTTTAAAATGAGTTTCGGATTTAAAAGGTCCCACATTGATATAATTCTAGGATAAGGTGATTCGGGTTTGAAATATACCCATAAAATAGGTTTTTGACAAGTGTAGGTCTTAGTTTTTACATTATCTTTTCATTTTATTTAAATCGTTAAATAATGAGGTAATCGCTGCATCATCATGATGTCAAAAATAATTTAATTTATTTAAGGTCTAAAAATTATAAAAAAATACTATGATGTGGAAAATATTTTTAGCTTTACAATGAATATTTATAGTCAAAAATCTGACTTGTATAACCCCATTTAAAAATTATTTTAGTAAAACAACTCATGTTTGTGTCATTTTTATTTTTACATTAAATAAAAAGATAATAATGTCATTTTCCTTCCAAAGTGGCTCCATGGGGTCCCCAAGTTGACCCATGGATTATCTTGTTCGTCCATGACACATCCAATAAAGGTAGGACATGTTTCAATCTTATCTAATATTATTAAAACATTATTTTTACCTTAAACTACACTAATTACCTCTAATCGCAATTAAAAACTTAAAAGTTACTATTCACCAAAAAATTATTTTAATTCCATTGAACCACATTTTACTTCTTAATGACAACCATGTATGTCAGATTTTTTAAATTCAAAACACAGAGGTGGTAAAATTTCATTTAAATGGAAAATCAGTTTTTATAAGTACCACTTAGTGGTTTCACTATTCATCAAAAATTGAAGTTCTTCAGAAAAATACCAAAACTTCACCCTAAGCTATATTTGATATTCTGAATTCAAAAATGAAGTCTATTTTAAAAAATTAAAAACATATAAGTTGCATTAATTAATTTAATAATTAATTCCCGCTGTCAGAGCAAATAGCGTGTTTTTATGAAACAATAAGTATCAAAAGATTGACACTAGTTTAAGTCTGATTTCAAAGTGAAATTAATTCCAATGACCACAATTTGATTAAATGGTAAAAATATATTCTAATTTAACTTTAAAACAAATTCAAAATATAATCTAATCATATAAATAAATTATATTAAAAAGTGGTTTTGAATTAAAATACAACATTTTTCACTATTCATTAAAAAATGAACTTTATCGGAAAAATACCAAAAATTTACACAAAGTAAATTTTGATGTCTCGATTCTAAAGGAGAATTTTATTTTGTCAAATATAACACATAAAATTGTTAAAAAGTGGATTTAAATGAGGTTCACCATCGAAAGGTGGTTAATAGACCTTTTAAAAAATATTAGAATGTTTATGCTTAAAAATTGGATTCATTCGCATTTTTAAACATCTAACATTTATTGTAAAAAGTACAAATATTTGACCAACATACATAATCATTTTTTAGTTAGTTCCTTTCTTTCCCGCCATTACAATGGCTAGGCGTTAACTACCATTTAAAATAATATTATTTTATTATTAGAGAGCAACATAAGATTTCAAAGGAACTCGTTGTCGCGTATTGGGTACGCCATCGAGCTTAGCGTTCCATTTAAAGTAATATTAATATTTTTCCACAAATAGGGATAAATATAAAAATGGAATATTCCTTATTTACCTGGGGAGTTACGATATATATATATATATATATTTGTAGAAATTAGTCTCTATTTTCATTTTCATTTTTTATTCCAACCAAATTATATATTTTTGACCAGCATGAAAAACATAAAGAAGATATAGACTCATATGTCTCATAATATAATTATTACAATTCAAAAAGTCTTTATGACTTAATATATCAAATATTTTTCATTCATTTCAACTATAATAAATGTTTCATGACAATGATAACCACTCTTATATTTAATCTTCAATAAAATTTTATGGCTTTCCTAACATATACACTCCACAGAACAGACCTGTTTCAGAAAGACAACGAACAACCAAGGAGAACAGGTTTGTATACTCCATTGAATCCAAAAGTACCATAACATGGTGTATACACCCTATTTTCTACTATTACATTAATTAATACATTTTCAGCAGAAGTCAACTATATAATTATGTCTTTATTCCCATGAAAATAAAACATCCACAATGGTATTGACTAGGTTTTATTAATATAATTTCCATTTATATAGGTTTTACAGTGTCGTGGAAAAACAATTGTTTCAAAATCATTGCTTTTTTCTCATAAAATATAGATCCATAATCTATTTATCAATTAAATCCATTTACTAATAAATTTTAAAAACTTAAATAAACTTTACCATAATGGAACTACAATAATTCACAAGAGTTTGAATATTATTAATATATTGTGAATGTGTTACAAAAAACTATTGACTACTAAAAGAAAAACCAATTAAAAAATTATATCAACATTAACTCACTACATTGAATAGTACCCCCATAATCTTAAAAGATGCAATAAATTGGGTACCTATACTTTAAGTTATCTTCATGTTCTAAAAATTTTTACTATTTTTTGTTTTCATTGATAAAAAATCACTCATAACATTATTATTGGGTAATAAATAAAATATTTTAATATAGTTTGAGTGGATAAGGGGTTTGAAATAAGAATAAGTACTAAAAATATAAATTTTATCCATAATAATTGTTGGCAATAACATATAAAAACACTTGTGCAACTCCTTATATAGATATTTTTCTGGTAAAAAAACTCAAAAAATATGTCATAATAGTTCACACATTACCCAACACAATCATTAAAATATAAATAAAGAATTTTCATATTTTCCCATTTTGAATTAACCCAAAATATATTCTCCTCAAAAAGGGAAAATATATTATATTATTTTTTTACCTTCAACTCTAGAACTAAAAACAATAAACCAAATGAAAAAATTAGGGACAAATCAATATATATTATCTTAAAGAAAAAGGTGTTTGAACTCTCCTTAAAAACCTCACCAGTTGAAATTAATCTCTGCTACCTTTTTTGGTGATTACATATTCCTCATAATATATTATAGGAATAAAAATTATCAACCATTTACATTATCAACCAAAATCAATATTTTATTATATGTTTAATTTTATTTATTTTAGGTTAACTAAATAGGTATATTGATTTCTATCATGAAGGATCTAGGCAGAACAGAAGCGATGTTGTCTAATTTCCAATTAAAAAAATCTATCTAAACATGAAAAATGTATCCCTAATAATTTAATATGATCATAGATAATATTTTATAAATAAATATTTAAATAAAAATAACCTATAATAGTTTATTATTTATTTTATTCCTAATAATCATTGATATCTTCCACTTGATAAATAATCATTTTGATTATAGATTTTTATGTTTAAAATTTATCTTTTTTCTTTTTTTATTTTTTATGTTTTAATATATTTACCGTTTATATTAAGATCTTATGTATTTGATAAAATGTAATTGGTTAAATTTATGAAGAACCAATAATTAATATGAAAAATTAGTTAACGATTTATTGGAATTTTCTAAATAAAATCTTTAAAACATAGATTTTATTTTCTATCCATGCATGAAGTTGTTCAATATTAGAAATTAAAACTCCATATAAATCAAGGACCATCTGATTTCCTATGGTTTTTTTTATAATTATACATTTTGGATTGGTTGTAATGAAATAATTGAAAAGTCAACATCTAATATTGATAAAAATATTGATAATGAGATAGAGGATTGTATTGAAAAATTAGTTCATGATTTAGGTGTTGAAACCATCAATAAATATAACTTTTTTAATGATTGTATAGAGATCCTAAGAAACCATTATTTTTATATTGTACTAAATATGTACTTTTATCAGTAGTTTTGAGATTAGTTAACTTGAAATAAATAAATTTGTGGAAGTAATATGAATATTGATAAAAATTTCATACATGTGGGAAAAAACACTATAAGATGGATGAAAAATTAAACTCTGATTCATTATTTGGTATTAGCATCTAACCACTAGCTAAATCAATTTTTTACCTTTAACTAATTCCTTCTAATAATTTCAATAATTCAACTCTAATTCATTATTTCGTCCAGAATCAAACTACCTCCTAAATAAATTTGTTACCTTCCAGAAATTCATTATTTGAAGTTTCTATTTAAAAATTAAATTGATGAAAAAAGTTTTATATAACATACTAAAGAGATAATCTCTAGTAGAAACTTACATCACCATTCTGATTCACTATAGTTGTAGTGACTTTATAAACACTTTCTATATTTTGGTAGTGAAGTTATAAATCTTAGAATGGGACTGTGCATAGATTGAATAAATCAATATCTGAGCCTAAGTATCCAACAATGTTCATGGTCTTCTTTATTGGTAGTTTACTACTTGTCCCCATATATATAAATGAAGAAAAAATATGTTATGATGATATTGCTAATTTCCAGACTGAAATAGTTGGGAAAAATTATTGATGTGTATCTTTCACCACTGATTGATGATTTAAAACATCTATGTTACATATGATTTATAGTTTTTGATGCATATAATAAAGATTATTCTCTTATACATTTTACGACATTGTTAACTATATATTACTTTATTGCTTATGGAAACTTATCTTCATGCAATGTTAAGGTACATGAATCTTGTCCAATTTTTAAAGAAGATACTTCATGTTACCAATTTAATAAATAATAAAATAAAGTTTACATGGGACATAAATGAATTTTGAGAATTTATCTTCCCTATCCTAGATTGAAAAATGAATTTAATGGTTTAAACGAATGTAATCATCCCCCAAAATCATTTTTCATTAAAAAATAATATGACTGGGTGATAGATAATGATATCTCATTTGGAAATAATGTTTTAGTCATAAGAAATAACTTAAGGAAACAATCTATCTTTTTTGAACTGCCTTATTAGATATTTTTAGAGATAAAACCATAAATTGATATTATGCATGTTGTGAAAAACATATGTGACAGATTAATTGGAAAATTTTCATATATAAAAGTATAGAAAAAATAGATTAAATATTATATTAGTATTGATATCAATGGGAATATATTTGTATTTATCTCCCACAATGAAATGAAACATAATATATTTACCTTCGACTTGTCACACATTATGAAAGAGTGGGAAGTTGAATTTTTTCAGTGTCTTCCTAGAATTAAAGTACCTAGTAGATCTTCATAAAATTTTAATAATTTGGTTCCATTAAAGTATTTTAGATTAATAGGTATGAAATCTCATGACCATCATGAATTGATACAATAACTTCTACCAGTCACATTGTGTAGTATATTTATGACACCTATCAAAAATACTCTCATCAAGTTATGTAATTTTTTTAAGTCCTTGTTTAGCAAAGTTCTTAATCAATCTTTTGTTAGATATGTTGGAAAAAAAGAATCTCTTATACTTTTACAACTAGAAATATATTTCCCACCTATATTTTTTGATATAATTGTTTATTTGTTGATTCATCTAGTGCATGAGATAGGAATATGTGGGCCTGTTTATTTACAATGGAAGTATCATTTTGAAAGATGTATGAAAAATTTAAAGGGATATGTTAAAAATAATCATCTGTTAGAGGCCAATATAGTTCAAAAATATCTATCTGAAGAGGTGATTTAGTTCTATAATGATTATTTTTATGAAGTGTAGCATGTTAGTCTCCCTATATCTCTAAATATTATAGTTGATAGTGAAGGTAGAGGTATTAAAGGCTTAAAGGTAATGTTAATTTCACGTGATGAAGTGATGAAGACAAATTTATACTTTTTTAACAACACAGATGATGTTCAACCATATATATCATCACATATTGCTGAATTAAAGGTACTATGTCGAAAAAGAAATCAACATTGGTTGAATATTGATCATAAAAATACATTTATTTCATGGTTTAATGAGAAATTAATCATAGATATATCTGCATCAGAAACATTGAAATTGTTGTTATGGGGTTCGTCACTTAATGTAATCACGTGGTCTATTTTATATTTTAATGGTTGCACATTTTACACAAAAAAATTAGGATTAAAAGAGTACCGTTCAAAATAGCGGGGGTAATGGTCATCACTAAATAACTACATTTTTTAGTGTAAAATATAAAAACTCAAAGTCTACTTCAAAGGTATATTTTGGAGTTCATGAGAATATATGAGAAATTGTTTATTCTAAATTTCAAGTCATGATGATTAAATGTAAATGGGTTGATAATAATTGTGTTGTGAAACATGATGATAATGGGTTTACACTAGTTTATTTGAAATGATTTGGTATTAAAGAGGAACCAATTATCATAGAGCTGCACCAAAAGAAAATATTTTATATTATTGTTCCATAAAATGATTAGTAATCCATCATTTTGATAGAGAAAATAATTCATTTGGGTGATGAGGATAATAATGTTGTTATCAATTTATATGAGGCTTATTCATCTATTATGTGATTTCTGAATGATAATAATTACTATAATGCATACATGGTCTATGTTGTATGAAATGATCATGTTGAAGGGATGTGGGAAAACAATAAATTACTCTCCTAATTATTCTGTTAAATATTTAAATTTTATTTATTTTTCTAAATTTACATGTATAAAAATATATTGTTAGTAATTAATTGATGTATAATTATATATATTTGATTAATTATAATATTTTTTTGTTAAATTTAATATTTAGTAGTTATGGTTAAAAAAATTAACTAAAAACCCCAACACACAACTTTATGTTTTGGTTAAATTTATACATATAAAACACTTTTTTATGTAATTATGATATTTAAATTTATAAATGCTTTTATCATTTTATAATTAATGTTTATATATTATAGTTTAGGTTGCATATTTTTTTTATGAATCATGAAATCATTATAATTTTTTAAAACTTACATATGTTTGACACTATTTTTTTACTTAAATATTTTTATCATCATTGTTTTTAAATTTCATATTTTCTAAAAATATACACATACATAGAATATCATTACATTTTCCTATTTCAGTGGGAGACACAAAGGAAGAGGAATAGTCAGAAAGGTATATGTTTTTTTCATATTATTAAATATCTAGTAATTTATTTAATTAATTAAATAAAACATAAAATTTACAAAAAAATAATTATAGGACAACTGATGATCCATTTATGGATTAGTCTTGTACTTCTTCCACCATGAAATCAATTTATAGAGTTGGTAAATGTGGAATTAGGAGTTTACCAATGCTGACACTTTCTCATGGAGACTAGATAATACATATTAATTTTGATAAAAAAATAATAAACCAACTGTCCCAAATGCAACATATTTTACCAGTTATATTTCCATGTAGATTTTTTGTGAAATTAGTATTTTATATCTGGATTGGATGACCATAATCAAGATGTACAAAGAGAAGTTGTGGGATTCTGTGATGGTAAAACATCTCATTTTATTTATTTGTATCTTATTATTCAAATATTATATATTTTACATTAGTAATATTTAATTTATTTAATTACAGATTACATTCATTTTTTATGAAAAGAAATAAATTATGAAAATATTCCTTTGGCAGTAGTAATATGGAAATATTTTAAAACAAAATTGAAAAAAATTATGGTTTTTTTAAATTACAGAATGAAAAACCAAGTCTCGAGTATGGATTTTTAGATGTAGACACATGGAATAAATTTTTCACCAGTTGACATGATTATGCATTTATGGTGTGATAATTATTGTATATTGTAAAATTTATTGTATATTATTTGATTACATATTAGTTTATTTTAATATAATAGGCCTCCAAGAGATCTCTTCAAGAGATCTAATTGCAGAATGTATGCTCCTATAATCTATCAGGTGGATGGTGTCATTTATTAGAGGAGGAATTGATTTGAAGAAAATTTTAATGTCTTAATATATAAATATAATAGCGGTTAAAAGAGATACAGTTCATTACTCTATCTCCCCCCACTAACCATGAAAGAGGGAAAAGAGTGAAAAGAAATAAAAATAATCAGACCCATGAATTAACTACACTAATATACCAAAAACACTAACAACACTAATATATAATGAAATTAACAACACCAATATACCATTTTTATTTTCCATGAATGTTAGTATTTTTTAAATTAAGAACACTAATATAACATTTCTTATTTTTCATTTCAGGATGAACTGTAGGGGAAAGTGATGCATGGAACATTTATCCCAGAGGATAGGGTGGACATCCTAGATACCACATTTGGAAAGCCAAGACACCCATGTCGGGTAAGAGGATATGAGGTGGGCATTAGTGTAGGGAATTTTTTTGGTCATTAAAGTAATAAATCAAGATAACTAGAAATTAATTTCTTAAATATGAGATGAAAGACCTAAAATATTCCATCAGAGATCAAATTCAATCAACTGTGTAGGCAGTGATTTAAAAATGGATGATACAGTCACTATCTATGCATCTTATTCAGCCTGCACAACCTACCTAGCCTGCCCAGCCTTCCCAACTGGCCCAATATTCCTGTAGAGACCTGAATCTTGACATACATAGATATTACATTACTTTTGTGGAAATACTTAATACATAACAAAATCAGACACACAAGGACAGTAATAGTTTAGTGTCTTTGGAAACTTGGAACGTAATCTTCTAATCGTGGTGAAAGATCTTCAACATCTCCCATAAAGATCTTCCACTTTTTGTTTCCTTACCTAAAACCTTTCTTTTAATCCTGGGGGAAAATAAAACATGAAAAGGGTGATCTCAAATGCTCAGTAAGGGTAAGCATGGATAAAATAAAACATACCATATACATTTGAACTTAAAAACATGAACATAATGTTTAAACATCAAAATCTTGTGAAACGACATAAAACATGGAAGTACATAAGGCATAGATCATAATGGAACATAAATAATGATAAAATAGCATGGGAATAAAACATGTGATTGTGGCATCAATTAAGCACATGTAATGATTTCCATAGTAGCCAAGGCATTGCTTCCAAGACCATCTTAGTGGACAAAGTCCTTTTCGGAATTGAGTTCACTCCTCATTCCAGTCCTGTAATACTAAATTGGATTAACTTACCGTTCTAGCCATGTCTATCTCATGAGATATAAATCTTTACCCAATGCATTGGAGGGAGATATAGGTCCCACCCATCTCATAATGAAATCATTCTTACTTGTTCCACAAAATAAACATACATCATTCATAAAAACCTAATAAATAAAATGGGTTTCATAAACAACATCCCATCATCACACAATCCATATAAAAGAAATGGATATCATTTCATAATAAGAAAAGTGAAACCATGTAAATCATAGAGAAATTATACTTGAAACATACACATATGAAATAATGTCATCTTAGATGAAAAATGGTTTCGATAAAACACTTGAAATGAATTCTTGAGGAAAATATCCTTTTTTCTTCAAAATCATTTTCTTTTCACAAAATGTCGTGCAATTTTAAAAGAGAAGGATTTTTTTGAAAATAGTCATTAAATATTTTTGAGTAAGCTTTATGAAAATAAGGCTTTATAAAACCTTAAAAATTCTTTCATGCCGTATAAGTTAAAAATAACATTCTTCTCGTACTTTTGTCAGAAAAGTCAAAAAGTACCTTGTAACATAAACAAAAGAAAGATTTCTTACATACCATGTAGTAAAATATAAAATGGATAAAATGTACATTCAACATACATAAAAACAATTTTAGAAAATATGTACTTGGATGATAACAATAACCCCAATAAATACTTACGTATAAGCAATCTCGGATAAAAAAAATTAGATTTGCAAAATTATCCCCTACCTTAGGTCTGATATGCTTCGTACATATCCGAACCTCCTGTATAATGATTTAAATAATGTCATTGACTTTTTACAGAATCATATTCATTGTTATGATATCATATATGGTTCACTTATGACTTTATATTACCCGTCCTTTTGTAAATTCCATGTTAAAGAGCTTTTGGGTAAAATCGTTTCATTTGTCGTTCGTGTTTTGACTTGTAATTATTCGTATGATTACTTAGATCATGATTACTTAATTATAGAATATAAAACATGATTTATATATAATATATATTCAGAATATACATATATATAATAGATCGATAAATGGAATGAAATACACCATTCATGGAGACGGTAGGTCGTACGTACGCTTGAACGTTGTTTTCGTTTCCTTATTGAATTGAATGGAATTAAGTGGATGACACAAACATATATATATATATAAATAAATCCAGTATCATTATTATGTCATATATTTAATGATTACTTATTATATATACTTTATAATCATTCATCAATGATTAATCATTGAGAATGAATCTCATTGCGTCATGGAGACGGTAGTCCGTACGTATGCATAAGCGATGATATCATTCACATAATTATTGAATTGAATTGGAGTGGATGATACAATATATAATAATCAGTATGATGTTATAATAACTATTTATATTTATTATTTACACCATTATACCCATTCAAGTAAGGTGGTGTTGGAAAAAACCGATTACACCACGGTGTGGAGACAGTATTCCGTACGTACGCACGCGCGGTGATTTCGTTTTCCGTAGGATGGATAGATGGTGAAATAGGGTTGTTTAATACTTATAATAACATATCCGTATATTAGTGATACTGATGTTATTACTTCATAATGAAACAACTAAATAAGAATAAGTGGAAGAAGAAATAAAGTTGAAATAATCGGTAACGGACATTACCTCTTCTTTGAAGCGCCTCTTTGAGACCTCCTCTTAGGGCACTAAAATTGGTCTATGAAGAAGACCAATACCTCTATGATGTTTCTAGGGAAGTTGAGAAGAGAATTTTTCAGGGTTTTTCCAAGCTTCAAGGCTCAAAATGGTGTGAGGAAGAGGGGGAGGAGGTTCCCTTTTAGAAGGGAGGAGAGGGGCACCTTAGGAAAAACTAAAAATATTATTTTATTATAAAGTCATATTCGGTTTTTAATAGCTCCAAATTGAGTTATTTAGAAACTAAGGTGGGTATGGGTCGAAATCATCTCATCCAATAGAATTTAGACAAGTTTAGGTTTCTATTTTAACCTTATCATTTTGATTTAACTTTAAGTTAAATAATTTTTCTTTTAACGTGTCTTCTTGTTTTCTTACACTATAAGGTTAATAAACTTACTATAACAATCCAAAAGAACCCCAAGTTGTTTATTATTAATATATATAACCTTATCTAAGTCATTTGACCGAACCTTAGATTTTTAAGAATAAAATAACAATTAATAATATAATATTTCTTTTAAAAACTATTTAATGTCAATTTTGACACTATTTGGTAATTGATTTTTGTGAAAATCATAACAGAATGATTAGTTCAAAAAAAGTTAACTAAATCAATACTAACATGTAATATTAATATATAAAATTAGTTTAATTCATAAAAAGTCTCAAATTACATTTATTTGGGTATTTATAACATCAATTATGTCAATATTTCATTAATAAGATAATTACTGTATCATCATTGTGTCATAAATAAATTAAATTATTTAATGTCTAAAAATTATAAATAAAATACCATTATGTAGGAAATCTTTTTATATTTCTAATTAATATTTATAGTCTAATTTATCTTATTTATAACCCTATATTAAAAATGATTTAGTTATTAAACATTGATTTTAACTATTTTAACCCTTCTTTAAATAAAATAATAATAAATGTCCTAATATAATCCAAGTAGGCCTAAATGGTCATATTTTATTCCTAAGGTTGTTTTTGGTCGAATTACACTTAACCAATAGAATTAGGACATGTGTTAGGGTTATAATAATACCATTTTTACCCTTAATTACCCTATTTACTTTTAATCGTGGTAAAAAAAAGTAAAAAGTTACTATTCACCAAAAATTATTTTCATCTAATTGAACCACATTTTAGTCCTTGATATTATCTGTGTCTCTCAGATTTTCAAAATTCCACTCACAGAAGCGGTAAAATTAAGTTTTATGTGAATTTGCAAATTCTCCTAGGAGGTGGGTAAAAGACGGTGAAAAGTTCAATAAAATTTTTATATGTCTAAAATTATTATAAAATGACTCAAATGAATTAAATTGAACTTATATAGGTATTAAATATCAATTTTTACCTAAAATAAATTTAAATAAAATAAATATTTATTTAAATAAAAAGTCGGTTTTTGAATAGTAACCCAGTGTTTTCACTATTCATCAAAAATTGAAAGTTTTCAGAAAAATACCAAAAAATCACCCTAGGCTAATTTCGATATTCCGAATCCAAAAATGAAGTCCATTTTGAAAGATAAAATTTATAAAATTTCAAAAAGTGGGTACCACTATTCATAACGGCTAATTTATATAACATATCATTGTTTAGCGAAACTCGATATTGCGTACAACACACGCTAACGTGGAAGGTCGCGATTGCGTGTAATGAAAGCCAAGTCAAGGATGCATGTTGTGCAAGATCCTTTTGGTGTATCGTACAACACAAGACATTAATGAAATTAAAAAGAATATTTTTCATAAAATCTCGGGGTGTTACATTCTACCCCCCTTAAAATGAATTTTGCCCTCAAAATTCATCGGGGTTATAAATGGTTTACTACTCGAAATTTTCTTTAATAGAAACCCACATTGTAAAAAGGAATACCAAAACTTGGCTTTAAAAAATAAAGTATGAAACTTAATAGTTACCCAAATTAACTAATCACTGGGTTTCCACATAGGAGAACATAGTTGAAAATATAGATATAGAAGAAAAATATTACCATCATGTTCTGATGGAGGGTGGTAGAGAACATGGATATGAAAAAGCCATCAATCACAAGGCCATACATTTGTGATGATCTAAGGTACCATCTGATTCATCAGATATAAGAGCACTAGGACAACATTTTTGGTTTTCAATATCATTTTCCTAAAGTTTAAAATTTTGAATTAGAAGAAATGCCTACTTTATTTCGATATAATCTCACCGTTGTTTGTGCCTTGAACAATTTCCACTTCATCTCTTAAAGAAATGAAGTTGAATTTGTCATTCATGAAGTGTTAGCAGATCATGTGATAGAATGATGGGTCATTCAATCTGTCTTAATCAAAAGGTTAGCAATAGTTATATACATAAGTCCATCTATCGTATATCGTTCTAAAAATGGACATATACTTCATCTATCATACAACTTAATAAAATAAAACTAGTTTATACAAACCAGGGACTTCCTGTAGGCCATTGGTAGGTGATAAAGGCATGTCGCACTTTGGTTGTGGGTTCGATTCCCACAGCCTTGTCTGACGCGATGGGTTGTCGCCCGTCCTGCAGGTTGTCCTTTTTCTAAAACTACATTACTATAACATCCCATCAATAATATTGAAAAAAGTTCTATCCTTAAACAATACTAACATATGTCCAACATAATCCATTTCAATCTTGAGTCTTATCCAAAATATTGTTGTCCAATCTCATATTATAGTGAAAACAATTACCAGAGAGTTAATATAACAAGCATGTTAATACCATCGTTGATCCCCATATATCATTAGATATGTCTTGTTGGTCACATTCCAAAAATTCGAAGGCCTTAATCATGTATTCTCTTAAAAAATGAATACCCATTGAACCTTAGTGAAAACATGAGTGCTATCAAAAGTTAACTCTTTCCACATACCAAAATCCCAAAATTTCGATATACTCAAACCATAATATCACTTAGTCCTTGTCTCAGTCATGATCTCATGATTACTATCAGATTATTTTCTCCATATCCATTCATTATGCGCATTTCATCTGCTTTCTAAAAATATTTCAATCACCTTTTCATGGTTACCAGTACCATATAATTATTGAAAACCAATACATAGATATTCCAAAATTCCACAATACCATAAATGATATTCTGTGATACTATTTTGAAATCCCATTACATAAACACTTAATCATTACATAACATCATTTTCATACTCAACATCACAAATAGTTATTGCATGAGACTTCCCTTTATCCTTTGCCTTAAGAGGTTTTTCACGTTGATCATCATTAACCCATGGATTAGGGCATTTATTATCATAATGCCCTATTTCCTTGCACTTTAAGCATTGAAGTGTTGGTGGAGATTTCTCTGTAGTATTTTCTCTATTCATATCATTAGCATCCTTTTTCCCATTACTTAGACAATCAAATTCTCTATGACCTTCTTTTCCAAACTTAAAACATTTTCTAGTACCTTTTAGGAAATCTCCACCATGCTTATTTCCACACTTTGAGCATAAATAATCATTCATCTTCTTTTCACCATTGTTTTGAGATTTCTCCTTGAACTCCATCTTTCGTTTCTTGTCAAAACCATGAGATGGATATGTTACACCAACTTCTAGTTCTACCTTGATAGCACAACGCACAATTTATTAATAGCTACTGAAGTCTCTTATAGCTAATACCCTTCTAAGAATTGGTTTTAAGCCACTGAAAAATCGATCAACTTTACATTCAGGTTGAATGATAAAGCCAGATGCATACCTTTCAAGTCTTGTAAAATTCGCTTCGTATATACCAACAGATTCATCATCCTTCTCCTTAAGCTCAGGAAACTCCTTTTTCATCTTTGTTCGAAGAATACGAGGGAAGTACTTACTGAAAAACAAGTTCTTTAACTCGTCACATTCCATGGACTCAATTTCATCTCTTTGCCTTGAATTCTTGATAAGATTCCACCATTGATCAGCATCACCTTCCAAACGATATGCTGCTAAGATGACTTTATCATGATCAGAAAATTGTAGAAATGAAAATATCTTTTCAGTAGTATTGATCCATTGTTCAGCCACTAAGGGATCAGAAGACCCGCTGAATGAAGGTGGATGCTGCCTCATGAAGGATTCAACAGAATGTTTCTCTTTTCTCTACTCATTTTGAAATCTATAATGATTCATAGCTTGTGTAAGTATATAAATAAGATTGTGCACTCCATCTCTCATGACATTGGTTTGGTCAGGAGGACAATCATGTCATTGTCCATTACATTGATCAACATGGTTCCTTCGGGTTCCAGCCATCGTCTAAAACCCAAAAAAAATAATAGTGTGAGAGGCAAATACTAGGCTAGGGAAAACAACATAATAAAGGGGGAGTACCTTCAATGTCTAACATATTAATTTTAATTCTAAGATCGTTAGCACAATTCTAGTACTATAACATGTATGTATACTTAACCTTAGGGACATCCCTAGACATACCTTAGAAATATCTCTAGGGATCTCACTAAAGTTTTCGCATCCTAGTTTCCAAAGGTTAACTAAACCTTTCCTCTGATACCAATTGTAGAGACCCGAAGCTTGACGTACATAGATATTACATTAATTTTTCAGAAATACTTAATACATAACAAAATCAGACACACAAGGACCATAATATTTTAGTGTCTTTGGAAACTTGGAATGTAATCTTCTAATCGTGGTGCAAGATCCTCAACATCTCCCATAAAGATCTTCCATTTTTGTTTCCTTACCTAAAACCTTTCTTTTAATCCTGGGGGAAAATAAAACATAAAAAGGGTGAGCTCAAATGCTCAGTAAGGGTAAGCATGGATAAAATAAAACATACCATATAAATTTGAACTTAAAAACATGAACATAATGTGTAAACATCAAAATCTTGAGCAACGACATAAAACATGGAAGTACATAAGGCATAGATCATAATGGAACATAAATCATGATAAAATAGCATGGGAATAAAACATGTAATTGTGGCATCCATTAAGCACATGTAATTATTTCCATAGTAGCCAAGGCATTGCTGCCAAGACCATCTTAGTGGACAAAGTACCTTTCTGAATCGAGTTCACTCCTCATTCCAGTCCTGTAATATTGAACCAGATTAACTTACCGTTCCAGCCATGTCTATCTCATGAGATATAAATCTTTACCCAATGCATTGGAGGGAGATATAGGTCCCACCCATCTCATAATGAAATCATTCTTACTTGTGCCACAAAATAAACATACATCATTCATAAAAACCCAATAAATAAAATGGGTTTCATAAACATCATCTCATCATCACATAATCCATATAAAAGAAATGGATATCATTTCACAATAAGAAAACTGAAACCATGTAAATCATAGAGAAATTATACTTGAAACATACACATATGAAATAATGTCATCTTAGAAGAAAAATGGTTTTGATAAAACACTTGAAATGAATTCTTAAGGAAAATATCCTTTTTTCTTCAAAATCATTTTCTTTTTACAAAATGTCATGCAATTTTAAAAAAAAATGATTTTTTTGAAAATAGTCATGAAATACTTTGGAGGAAGTTTTATGGAAATAAGGCTTTATAAAACCATAAAAATCCTTTCATTCCATATAAGTTAAAAAAACATTCTTCTCGTACTTTTGTCAGAAAAGTCAAAAAGTACCTCATAACGTAAACAAAAGAATGATTCCTTACATACCATGTAGTAAAAGATAAAATGGGTAAAAATTGAATTAAACATACATAAAAACAATTTTAGAAAACATGGACTTGGAAGATAACAATAACCCCAGTAAATACTTACGTATAAGCAATCTCGGATAAAAAAAATGAGATTTGCAAAATTATTCCTTACCCTAGGTATGATATGCTTCGTACATATCTGAACCTCCTGTATAATGATTTAAATAATTTCATTGACTTATTACAGAATCATATTCATTTTTATGATATCATATATGGTTCACTTATGATTTATATTACACGTCCTTTTGTAAATTCCATGTTAAAGAGCATTTTGGGTAAAATCGTTTCATTTGTCGTCCGTGTTTTGACTTGTAATTATTCATATGATTACTTTGATCATGATAACTTAATTCCATAATATAAAACATGATTTATATATAATATATATTCATAATATACATATATATAATAGATCAATAAATGGAAAGAAATACATTGTTCATGGAGACGGTAGGTCGTACGTACGCATGAACGCTGTTTTCATTTCCTTATTGAATTGAATGGAATTAAGTGGATGAAACACACACATATATATATACATAAATCCAGTATCATTATTATGTCATATATTTCATGATTAATTATTATATATACTTTATAATCATTCATGAATGATTAATCATTGAGAATGAATCTCATCGCGTCGTGGAGACGGTAGTTTGTAAGTACGCACGAGCGATGATATCATTCCCATAATTATTGAATTGAATTGGAGTGGATGATAAAATATATCATAATCAGTATGATGTTATAATAACTATGTATAGTTATTCTTTACACCATTATACCCATCCAAGTAAGGTGGTTTTGGAAAAACAGATTACACCACGGCGTGGAGACGGTATTCCGTACGTACGCACGTGCGGTGATTTCGTTTTCCGTAGGATGGATAGATGGTGAAATAGGTTTGTTTCAAAATTATAATAACATATCTGTATATGATTTATACTGATTTTATTACTTCATAATGAAACAACTAAAGAAGAAGAAGTGGAAGAAGAAATAAAGTTGAAAGAATCGGTAACGGACATTACCTCTTCTTTGAAGCGCCTCTTTGAGACCTCCACTTAGGGAACTAAAATTGGTCTTTGAAGAATACCAGGAACTCTATGATGTTTCTAGGGAAGTGTATAAGAGAATTTTTCAGGGTTTGGACGAGCTTCAAGGCTCAAAATGGTGTGAGGAATAGAGGGAGGAGGTTCCCTTTTATAAGGGATGAGAGGGGCACCTTAGGAAAAACTAAAAATATTATTTTATTATAAAGTCATATTCGGTTTTTAATAGCTCAAAATTGAGTTATTTCGAAGATAAGGTGGGGATGGGTCGAAATCCTCTCATCCAATAGAATTTAGACAAGTTTAGGTTTCTATTTTAACCTTATCATTTAGATTTAACTTTAAGTTAAATAATTTTTCTTTTACCGTGTCTTCTTGTTTTCTTACACTATAAGGTTAATAAACTTACTATAAAAAGCCAAAAGAACCCCAAGTTGTTTATTATTAATATATATAACCTTATCTAAGTCATGTGGCCTGAATGTATATTTTTAGGAATAAAATAAGAATTAATAATATAATATTTGTTTTAAAAACTATTTGATGTCAATTTTGACACTATTTGGTAATTGATTTTGGTAAAAATCATAACAGAATGCTTAGTTCGAAGAAAGTTAACTAAATCAATACTAACATGTCATATTAACCTATAAAATTAGTGTAATTCATAAAAAGTCTCAAATTAAATTTATTTGGTTATTTATAAGATCAATTATGTCAATATTTCATTAATAAGATAATTACTGCATCATCATTGTGTCATAAATAAATTAAATTATTTAATGTATAAAAATTATAAATAAACTACCATTATGTAGGAAATATTTTTATCTTTCTAATGAATATTTATAGTCTATATTATCTTATGTATAACCCTATATTAAAAATGATTTAGTTATTAAACTTTGATTTTAACAATTTTAAACTTTCTTTAAATAAATTAATAATAAATGTCCAAATCTAATACAAGTGGGACTAAATGGTCATATTTTATTCCTAAGGTTATTTTTGGTCTAATTACACTTATCCAATAGAATTAAGACATGTGTTAGGGTAATAATAATATCATTTTTACCCATAATTACCCTATTTACTTTTAACCGTGGTAAAAAAAGTAAAAAGTTACTATTCACAAAAATTATTTTCATCTCATTGAATCACATTTTAGTCCTTGATATTAACAGTTTCTCTCGGATTTTTGAAATTCCACTCACAGAAGCGGTAAAATTATGTTTTATGTGAATTTGCAAATTCTCCTAGGAGGTGGGTAAAAGACGGTGAAAAGTTCAATAAAATTTTTATATATCTAAAATTATTATAAAATGACTCCAATGAATTACATTGAACTTATATAGGTATTACATATTAATTTTAACCTAAAATAAATTTAAATAAAATAAATATTTATTTAAATAAAAAGTCGGTTTTTGAATAGTAACCCAATGTTTTCACTATTCATCAAAAATTGAATGTTTTCAGAAAAATACCAAAACTTCACCCTAGGCTAATTTCGATATTACGAATCCAAAAATAAAGTCCATTTCAAAAGATAAAATTTATAAAATTTTAAAAAGTGGGTATTACTATTCATAACAGCTAGTTTATATAACATATCGTTTTTAGCGAAACTCGGTATTGCGTACAATACATGCTATCGTGGAAGGTCGTGATTGCGTGTATTGCAAGCCAAGTCAGGGATGCGTGTTGTGCAAGCTCCTTTTGGTGTATCGTACAACACAAGACATTAATGAAATTAAAAATAATATTTTTCATAAAATCTCGGGGTGTTGCATTCTACCCCCCTTAAAATGAATTTCACCCTCGAAATTCGTTGGGGTTATAAATAGTTTACTACTCGAAAGTTTCATTAATAGAAACACACATCGTAAAAAGAAATACCAAAACTTGGATTTAAAAACTAAAGTATGAAACGTAATAGTTACCCAAATTAACTAATCACTGGGTTTCCACATAGGAGAACATAGGTGAAAATATGGATATGGAAGAAAAATCTAACCATCAAGTTCTGATTGATAGTGGTAGAGAACATGGCTATGAAAATGACATCAATCACAAGGCCATACATTTGTGGTGATCTAAGGTACCATCTGATTCATCAGATATAAGAGCACTAGGACAACATTTTTGGTTTTCAATATCATTTTCCTAAAGTTGAAATTTTTTAATTAGAAGAAATACCTACTTTATTTCTATATAATCTCACCGTTGTTCGTGCCTTGAACAATTTCCACTTCATCTCTTAAAGAAATGAAGGTGAATTTGTCATTCGTGAAGTGTTAGCAGATCATGTGATAGAATGATAGGTCATTCCATCTGTCTTAATCAAAAGGTTACCAATAGTTATATACATAAGTCCATCTATCGTATATCGTTCCAAAAATGGACATATACTTCATCTATCATACCACTTAATAAAATAAAACTAGTTTATACTAACTAGGGACTTCCTGTGGGCCATTGGTAGGCGATAAAGGCCTGTCGCACTTCGGTTGTGGGTTCGATTCCCATAGCCTTGTCCGACGTGATGGGTTGTCACCCATTCTGTAGGTTGTCCTTTTTCTAAAACTACATTACTATAAAATCCCATCAATAATATCGAAAAAAGTTCTATCCTTAAACAATACTAACTTATGTCCAACATAATCCATTTCAATCTTTAGTCTAATCCAAAATACTGTTGTCCAATCTCATATTATAGTGGAAATAATTACCAGAGAGTTCATATAAGAAGCATGTTAATACCATCGTTGATCCCCATATATCATAAGATATATCTTTTTGGTCACATTCCAAACATTAGAAGGCCTTAATGATGTATTCTCTTGAAAAATGAATACCCATTGAACCTTAGTGAAAACACGAGTGCTGTCAAAACTTAACTCTTTCCACATACCAGAATCCCTAAATTTCGATATACTAAAACCATAATATCACTTAGTCCTTGTATCAGTCATGATCTCATGATTACTATCAGATAATTTTCTCCTTATCCCTTCATTATACGCATTTCATCTTCTTTCTAAAAATATTTCAATCACCTTTTCATGGTTACCAGTACCATATAATTATTGAAAACCAATACATAGATATTCTAAAATTCCACAATACCATAAATGAGATTCCATGATACTATTTTGAAATCCCATTACATAAACACTTAATCATTACACAACATCATTTTCATACTCAACATCACAAATAGTGATCGCATGAGACTTCCCTTTATCATTTGCCTTAAGATGTTGCTCACGTTGATCATCATTAACCCGTGGATTAGGGCATTTATTATCATAATTCCCCATTTCCTTACACTTGAAGTATTGAAGTGTTGGTGGAGAGTTCTCTGTAGTCTTTTCTCTATTCACATCATTAGCAACCTTTTCCTCATTACTTCGACAATCAACTGCTCGATGACCTTATTTTCCACACTTAAAACATTTTCTAGTACCTTTTAGGTAATCTCCACCATGCTTCTTTCCACACTTTGAGCATAAAGAAACATTCATCTTCTTTTCACCATTGTTCTGAGATTTCTCCTTGAACTCCATCTTTCATTTCTTATCAAAACCATGAGATGGATATGTTAAACCAACTTCCAATTCTACCATGATAGCACAACGCACAATTTCTTCATAGCTACTAAAGTTTCTTATAGATAATGCCCTTTGAAGACTTGGTTTTAAGCCACTGAAAAATCGATCAACTTTACTTTCAGGTTGGACGATAAAGCCAGATGAAAACCATGAAAGTCTTGTAAAATTTGCTTCGTATATACCAACAGATTCATCATCCTTCTTTTTAATCTCAAGAAACTCTTTTTCCATCTTTTTTTGAAGAATACGAGGGAAGTACTTTCTGAAAAACAAGTTCTTGAACTCATCCCATTCCATGGACTCAATTTCATCTCTTTGCCTCGTATTCTTTATAAGATTCCACAATTGATCAGCATCACCTTCCAAATGATATACTGCTAAGATGACTTTATCATGCTCAGAATAATATAGAACTCAAAATATCTTTTTACTAGTACTGATCCATTGTTCATCCACTAAGGGATCAGAAGACCCGCTAAATGAAGGTGGATGTTGCCTCATGAAGGATTCAACAAAATGTTGCTCCTTTATCTACTCATTTTGAAATCCAGAATGATTCATAGCTTGTGTAAGTATAGAAATAATATTGTGCACTCGATCTCTCAAGACATTGGTTTGGTCAGGAGTACAATCATGGCATTTTCCATTACATTGATCAACATGGTTACTTTGGGTTCCAGCCATCGTCTAAAACCCAAAAAAAATTAATACTGTGAGAGGAAAATACCATGCTAGGGAAAAAAATAATAAAGGGGGAGTACCTTCAATATCTAACATCTTATGTTTAATTCTAAGATCATTAGAGAAATTCTAGGACTATAACCTATACGTATAATTAACCTTAGGGACATCCCTAGACATACCTTAGAAATATCTCTAGGGATCTCACTAAAGTTTTCGCATCATAGTTTCCAAAGGTTAACTAAACCTTTCCTCTAATACCAATTGTAGAGACCCGAAGCTTGACGTACACAGATATTACATTACTTTTGTAGAAATACTTAATACATAACCAAATCATACACACAAGGACTGTAATAGTTTAGTTTCTTTGGAAAATTGGAACGTAATCTTCTAATCGTGGGGAAAGATCTTCAACATCTCCCATAAAGATCTTCCACTTTTTGTTTCCTTACCTAAAAAATTTCTTTTAATCCTGGGGGAAAATAAAACATAAAAAGGGTGAGATCAAATTCTCAGTAAGGGTAAGCATGGATAAAATAAAACATACCATATACATTTGAACTTAAAAACATGAACATAATGTTTAAACATCAAAATCTTGAGCAATGACATAAAACATGGAAGTACATAAGTCATAGATCATAATGGAAGATAAAATCATGATAAAATAGAATGGGAATAAAAAATGTAATTGTGGCATCCATTAATCACATGTAATTATTTCCATAGTAGCCAAGGCATTGCTGCCAAGAACATCTTAGTGGACAAAGTCCCTTTCTGAATGGAGTTCACTCCTCGTTCCAGTCCTGTAATACTGAATCGGATTAACTTACCATTCCATCCATGTATATCTCATGAGATATAAATCTTTACCCAATGCATTGGAGGGAGATATAGGTCCCACCCATCTCATAATGAAATCATTCTTACTTGTGCCAAAAAATAAACATACATCATTCATAAAAACCCAATAAATAAAATGGGTTTCATAAACATCATTCCATCATCACATAATCCATATAAAAGAAATGGATATCATTTCATAATAAGAAAATTGAAACCAATTAAATCATAGAGACATTATACTTGAAACATACACATATGAAATAATGTCAACTTAGATGAAAAATGGTTTTGATAAAACACTTGAAATGAATTCTTGAGGAAAATATCCTTTTTTCTTCAAAATCATTTTCTTTTCACAAAATGTTGTGCAATTTCAAAAGAAAAGGATTTTGTTGAAAATAGTCATGAAATATTTTGGAGAAATATTTATGTAAATAAGGCTTTATAAAACCGTAAAAATCCTTTCATGCCGTATAAGTTAAAAATAACATTCTTCTCGTACTTTTCTTAGAAAATCCAAAAAAGTACCTCATAACATAAACAAAAGAAAGATTCCTTACATACCATGTAGTAAAAGATAAAATGTCTAAAAATTACATTAAACATACATAAAAACAATTTTAGAAAACATGGACTTGGATGATAACAATAACCCCAGTAAATACTTACGTATAAGCAATCTCGGATAAAAAATGAGATTTGAAAAATTATCCCTTACCTTAGGTCCGATATGCTTCGTACGTATCCAAACCTCCTGTATAATGATTTAAATAATGTCATTAACTTATTACAGAATCATATTCATTGTTATGATATCATATATGGTTCACTTATGACTTTATATTACCCGTCCTTTTGTAAATTCCATGTTAAAGAGCATTTTGGGTAAAATCATTTCATTTGTCGTTCGTGTTTTGACTTGTAATTATTCATATGATTACTTAGATCATGATTAATTAATTACAGAACATAAAACAAGACTTATATATAATATATATTCAGAATATATATATATAATAGATTGATAAATGGAATGAAATAGACCATTCATGGAGACGGCAGGTTGTACGTACGCATGAACGTTGTTTTTGTTTCCTTATTGAATTGAATGGAATTAAGTGGATGACACACATATATATATATATACATAAATCCAGTATCATTATTATGTCATATATTTCATGATTACTTATTATATATACTTTATAATCATTCAGGAATGATTAATCATTGAGAATAAATCTCATCGTGTCATGGAGACGGTAGTCCGTACGTACGCACGAGCGATGATATCGTTCCCATAATTATTGAACTGAATTGGAGTGGATGATACAATATATCAGAATCATTATGATGTTATAATAACTATGTATAGTTATTCTTTACACCATTATACCCATCCAAGTAAGGTGGTGTTGGAAAAACAGATAACACCACGACGTGGAGACGGTATTTCGTACGTACGCACGCGCGGTGATTTCATTTTCCATAGGATGGATAGATGGTGAAATATGGTTATTTCATACTTATAATAACATATCAGTATATTAGTGGTACTGATGTTATTACTTCATAATGAAACAACTAAAGAAGAAGAAGTGGAAGAAGATATAAAGTTGAAAGAATCGGTAACGGACATTACCTCTTCTTTGAAGCGCCTCTTTGAGACCTCCTCTTAGGGAACTGAAATTGGTATTTGAAGAAGAAAAGGACCTATATGATGTTTCTAGGGAAGTGTATAAGAGAATTTGGCAGGTTTTGGCCGAGATTCAAGGCTAAAAATGGTGTGAGGAAGAGAGGGAGGAGGTGCCCTTTTATAAGGGAGGAGAGGGGCACCTTAGGAAAAACTAAAAATATTATTTTATTATAAAGTCATATTCGGTTTTTAATAGCTCAAAATTGAGTTATTTAGAATATAAGGTGGTGATGGGTCGAAATACTCTCATCCAATAGAATTTAGACAAGTTTAGGTTTCTATTTTAACCATATCATTTAGATTTAACTTTAAGTTAGATAATTTTTCTTTTACCGTGTCTTCTTGTTTTCTTACACTATAAGGTTAATAAACTTACTATAACAAGCCGAACAAACCAGAAGTTGTTTATTATTAATATATATAACCTTATCTAAGTCATTTGGCCGAAAATTATATTTTTAGGAATAAAATAACAACTAATAATATAATATTTGTTTTAAAAACTATTTGATGTGAATTTTGACACTATTTGGTAATTTATTTTTGTGAAATTTATAAAAGAATTATTTGTTCGAAAAAAGTTAACTAAATCAATAATAACATGTCATAGTAACCTATAAAATTAGTTTAATTCATAAAAAGTCTCAAATTAGATTTATTTGGGTATTTATAACATCAATTATGTCAATATTTCATTAATAAGATAATTACAGCATCATCATTGTGTCATAAATAAATTAAATTATTTAATGTCTAAAAATTATAAATAACATAAAATTATGTAGGAAATCATTTTATATTTCTAATTAATATTTATAGTCTAATTTATCTTATGTATAACCCTATATTAAAAATTATTTAGTTATTAAACTTTGATTTTAACTATTTTAACCCTTCTTTAAATAAATTAATAATAAATGTCCTAATCTAATCCAAGTGGGCCTAAATGGTCATATTTTATTCCAAAGGTTGTTTTTGGTCGAATTAAACTTATCCTGTAGAATTAGGACATGTTTTAGGGTAATAATAATATCATTTTTACCCTTAATTACTCTATTTACTTTTAACCATGGTAAAAAAAGTAAGAAGTTACTATTCACCAAAAATTATTTTCATCTCATTGAACAAAATTTTAGTCCTTGATATTAACCATGTCTCTCGGATTTTCGAAATTCCACTCACAGAAGCGGTAAAATTAAGTTTTATGTGAATTTACAAATTCTCCTAGGAGGTGGGTAAAAGACGGTGAAAAGTTCAATAAAATTTTTATATATCTAAAATTATTATAAAATGACTCCAATGAATTACATTGAAATTACATAGGTATTACGTATCAATTTTGACCTAAAATAAATTTAAATAAAATAAATAATTATTTAAATAAAAATTCGGTTTTTGAATAGTAACCCAGTGTTTTCACTATTCATCAAAAATTGAAAGTTTTCAGAAAAATACCAAAAATTCACCCTAGGATAATTTCAATATTCTGAATCCAAAAATTAAGTCCAATTCGAAAGATAAAATTTATAAAATTTCAAAAAGTGGGTATTACTATTCATAATGGCTAGTTTATATAACATATCGTTGTTTAGCAAAACTCGGTATTGCGTACAACACACGCTATCGTGGAAGGTCGCAATTGCGTGTAATGCAAGCCAAGTCCGGGATGCGTGTTGTGCAAGCTCCTTTTGGTGTATCGTACAACACAAGATATTAATGAAATTAAAAAGAATATTTTTCATAAAATCTCAGGGTGTTACAATTCCTATCCTACCTTTCCTTTATACTAGAATCCTACACCGCCTCATTGGGACCTAGCCATATAATTTTATTTTTATACTATAGATAATCATGTATGTATTATAGTGTATAGAGTTAGGATTATTTTTGGTGATTTTGTACATCACCAACATTTGATGCTGGATCAGGTTAGAATATTAATAAATGATATTATTCATCCAAATAGTCTACTTACATTTCTGACCAAGGAGGTTTCCAAATTTAGAGATTGTATGGATTATTTTTTATTTTTTTTGTTAGCCTTCTGTGTTATCTGACATACGGGGTTTTCATTATTTTTATAAACATTATTTACAGTTGATTGAAAATATGTTATAATGTTTTCTAAAATTTATTTTATATAGAAGTATCTAAAATAAAATTAATTGGTACAAAAGAAACATAAATAATTTTAGGAATCAACAACTTATGATACATTTGAATTCTCTAATGGGATATAAATATTAAACCAGGTTTCTTCTTCATGGGATAATATTTATGAGTTTCAAATGGAATCTGATATATATATAATAGACTATTAATTGAGAATATTCAAAAAAATATCACAGATCTTATTATTTTTTATGAGCTAAGTGTTCTTGTGTTTCATTTTTACATATACATTAATTTATGTTTCAGGATTTTTATACCTAAATAAAGAGGATTTTAGTTGACTTACTATATTAGTAATTTAATTAGGTATCTATGAATAATACTTATTCAAAATTATAACATTGTTTTTTATGGTCTTATAGATCAATAATACATAGTTATTTATTTTTTCATAGTTATTTATTTTTAATTAATATTTTTATAAAAGTTTTTGTATTTGATATATATATATATATATATATTTATATATGAAAGTGTGGGGAATGGAAATTTTTAAACAAAGATAAGTCGTTGATAAAGCATCTAAATCCAATCAATTAGATGAAAGTGAAGGTGATTTTTTTAATATTAGATAATATTTTTTTGTTATATACATATATATTGATTATTATTTGTAATTTAATGTTTTATAATTAGAGTTTCATCGTAAAAAAGAATGGTTAGAGTGTGGTTATTGTGTATTATGATTCATTTGTGAGATAATCACAACTGGGGAAATGAATGAATTTGATAAAGTCGGTTATATTAATTATTTTATATTTTATATGGAAAAAACATTTTTTATCTTGTAACATTCATTATTATTTTAGATTTTCATTGATACTGATTCGTATACAAATGATGAACTTACCCATATTTATAGTTTGTCTAGATACTATTGGTTAAGTATGATTGTGATTTAAATTATTAGGTATATTTTTTAAATTAAAGTTTAAAAATGAGTATTTAGACAATTGTTTTCTTCTTTAAGATGGTATATTCTATTTATTTTAACAATGTTATATGTTGTATAAAGGTTTATGGATTTACAATAGAAATACACACTATGAAGTCATTTAAATTTCAGGTGTGTATCTTTTAGTTATATTTAATACAATGAGTAATTACACAATTGATTTTTTCTTAATGTTTTTATATTCTAAGATTTTTCTATGTTTAAAAATGTTTTAGGTATGTCTATTTTAATTAAAGGTAAATCAATGACTATTTATAAAAATGTTTTTATTCTTTTAGTTGGTATATTGTGTTATATTTTAAAAGTTTGTTATTTTCCTTAAGTTATTGTATTAGGTGAAGTTTTTAAATCTTTTATAAAATATTAAAGAAGTAAATTTTATTATTTTTTATAAGTTCTTTATTCTTAATTTTTATTTCTTATGTGTGTATTAATAATTGATATATTAAAATATTTTCATTTAAAAGGATTTTCAATGGTCAATTGTTGATATAGAATCCAAATGTTGTGTCCCTAGTTTTCTTCTTCTTCTAAGTTCTTTAGTTCTTCCTATTTTGTAACCCTAATATTGTGTTCCTAGTTTTATTTTGCATCTATGTTTAAAGGTTCTTAACTCTATGTGTTATAGGGTCTTTATAGAAATGTAGGATTTTTCATGATTTATAATTTAATTTTTATAATTATTATTCATTTTATTTCCATTAAAGTGTAAAAGAAATACCTTTTTAATGTTATTTTCAATGAAATGTTCTTTCACAAATTAATTTTTATTTTTTTTCATTTCTATAAATTAAGAGATGAGGGGTTACAAATAATTCCATATCCATATCTATTTCATTCACTTGTCATGCACAAAATGATCATCATGTGTGATGTTTTTATTTAAGTGATTTTATGATTTAATATATTCTATAAATATGTGGTTGTAACTTTTCTTATCACTTTTAAAAAATGATATATGGTTTATATTAATATTTTTTTATCATTATATGAAATTATTTATTTTATAGAATCCATATATGAAACGTTTTGTCTCATTTTGTATTTTAACTACATTACACTATGGATTCCTATTTCATTTTACAATAAATTCTTTAATGATGAAAAATTTGCTGCATTATTTTCCTGACAAAAATGTCACTCAAATAGTGTATTTTGAGTGCTCCAATGTGTATTGCATGATTTTCATCTAAAAATAAATTCTATAAAGTTCAACTTTTTTCTAAATTTTTTAGGCATTTTAAACCTGAACAAAATAATTATAGATCTATTTTGAGTTTCATTAAAGGGAAAAAATAATCCAATAGTATGGTAGTAAAGTTAGATGTTTACTATTGAATCTATTTTGATGTTATTCAATTCCTTTCTAAAAATTGATCAGAATTTATTTCCAAAATTCTGATTAAATACTAAAGATGATGTCGAGAAAAAATAATTGTTGATTCTAGAAATTTAATAACAAAGAATAATGATTTTTTATAACATACATTTCTTATAAATGATGATGTTCTTTATGTAGTGAGTAATATCAACTTTTAAACATTCAGATTATGTACATTGATATTTTAGACATAGTGATTCTATATATTGAAATTTTGGATGCTCATATTTCAGATGTAATTTCAAACATTGAGATTTCGTACATTGAGATTTTGTACATTGAAATTATAGACATTAATATTCTTTAAGAAGTGTGAGTGTTATAATTTTGAATGTTTTGAAGGATCATAGGAAGATTAATCACATTATGTGAATGAAACCTAATTATAATTGATCTTCTTAATTTTTATTCATAAAAATGAAGAGAAATATCCTTTTAATGATCTAGAATAATCCTTCTTATTTCAATTAAACATGGTGGTTTTCATTCAACACAAGGTAATAAAATCTATTTGTATAATTTACCCAATAATATCTCAAAAATTGACCTCTTAAACTAAAATAACACATGGTTTTGAAAATGAAATAATTTTGTTTACCTCTATCATGATATCCAATATTTTTTGGATTCCCAAGGTCAATTATCCAACATATTCCCTAACAATATATGGAATACAAAACTATGTGTTGAATTTCCTATATCAACGATTCACTTCACAAAAAAAACAACATCTTGATTAAAGAACATGTTGGTTATTATCTAACATGTGGTGTTGAAAACTAACAAATGGTGGTTTTGGAAAGATCTATCATTCAACCACTTCACTCATCATTTTTCAAGATTAAATTGATCAAATACACACATTGGATTTCCAAAACATTTTAATCTACCATTTTTAAAAAATTTAGGTTGATAGATTAGTTGGATAAAACTTATATCATATTGATGACCATATATATAAGTTAAAAAAATTTATTGAATATATTATTTCTCTTATTAAACTTCTAAATATACGAGTTTGATTTTTGGAACCCTGTTTTTACAGGTCTAAATCATTTTCTAATATATATTTGGAAAATAAAAATAATAAATGTTTTCAAAAATAAAATAAAAAATTTTATTGAATTAAATGTATCTAATTTCAATATTCTCATTGATTCTTGCATTCTTAACATCCTAAAAATTCACATGTAATTCATTGGGCTCAGCTTGATTAGTTATTTTATGTTGAGGAGGCTTATGCCGATTAAATGAGAATATTGGAAAAATGGTTTCAAAAATAAAAGATGATGAGCCATGAAATTTTTTTATCATTGTTTATTTATTTATTTTTATATGTGATCATAGAATTTATGTTTTATTTATTATATGTTTGATGATATATCATAGTGTTTTTTTTATGTATGGTTACTATTACTAATGGTGTGAGAAAGTATATCATGAGAAGGAGTATTCATGTAAGATATCTTCTATGTTGATTTATTTCAATTTTTTATTGTAGTTAGTTTTATTTTTTCTACTGTATGTGTTTTATATGATATTTATAGGTTTTCGGATTAAGGTAAACGTTATGTAATTAATTAAATATTAAAAATATTAAAATTTCAACATCGGTTTTTTATATACCTAATCTGATCTATATTATTGTATTTTCCACATCCATTTCTATAAAAATGTTGCTGAAAAAGTTTACATCTTGTTTCTACCATCGGTTTTTATAAAAATTGACCTTAAAAACCGGTCAAAATATGTATTTGGAATTTGTTTCTATAAAATATGAAGCTCCAAAATATGATTTTAGCATTAGTTTCTAAAAAAATAACACTAAAAACATTAAATAATTTAACATATATGTTGGTTCCTTGTTAAAATTGACATCAAAACCCCCATTCTTTAAATTTTTCATTGGTTTCATAGTAAAATCGATGTGGAAATTTATTTTCAACATTTATTTTTTTGTAAACCAACATTGAAAGATCTGTTAAAATGACTTTTTAATTAATTTTTAGATGTTAGTTTTATGAAAATTGTCATTGGATGTATTATTTATAATGTCACCTATATAAATTTCGGTTAAAACCCAATATCAAAATGTGAAAAAATTGATTTATAAATACAATTTTCAATTATTTTTCATTGTTAAAGTTTGATAATGTTTAAATGAAGTTTGAATTTTTATTTAGGATCAAGGTTTATATCTTGAATGAAAATTCTGGTCTAAAATTTGAGTGGTTCTGTATCTCAGGGGCATGTTTTTTGTAGTGGAACAAGGCCTGGATTGGGTGACTGGTGCTCTGGAGAACATTAGAGCAATGTTGGAGGCCTTACAGAAATTATTCACCTCTAGAAAATCACATTGTGAACCATAGGTTACATAATGATTGACTTTAGTAGGGGTGGTCATGTCATGGTTGATAGATCTATAGTGTGATGGTTTTCAGGGTTTTGGTTAAGTTAATGACCCATACATGAGGGGTTCAAGCCATGAAATGGTGTATATTTTCATGAATATTAAAATTATGAATGTTTAAAGGACACCTAAGGGTTAGTTGTGGTATTATGGTGGTTTACTGAGTAGAAATCCCTCTTCCTGGGGAGCCACATGTTAAGGTCTGCTAATCGTTCCGTGAGTTTGTCAAGCGGATTAATGCTCATCACTATGACTAATACCTAGTTTGGGTTTTAATCATTGGTAGACCCATATTTATGGGGACATCCTCCTCAGGTATTTTGGTAGAATGGTTGATGGTGGGAGGTCGTTTCAATCTACCTCTCCTCTCACCCTTCCCTTCTTTATTCCATATGGTGTGGTGTGGTTCCATGTATGATTCAGCAGCGATTTGAGGCATATTCATCCCTCTATTTCTCTTCATTTTGGTTTCCACTCACAAGACACAGATTTTGGAAATTTTTGAATAGTGTTTTGGATTGGATTAAATTAGATCATTGTTGAATTGAAAAATTATGATAATTCTTACAAGTGAGGTAGCTATAGGAGTTCCTGGAAGGCTGATCTCATATCTTTGGGTGCATTTTTTTTGCAACATTGATACTTGGTGAGTTTCTCATCCATTATGATTCATTGTATTAAATTATCTAATTAGTTATAAATTTATATAATTAATTATTTTGGTCATTTAGAATGAGATCGAATCATTGGTGGCAATATGAACTTTGGATAATGCATGGATAGGCATGGATGAGGGTGGGTAGTGCTTGGTGAAGGGTTAACTATGGTATCAAGGAAGGTGGTACCCATAAAATAATGTAATATGATTTATTATTAATAATTTATTTATATAATACATGTTTCATGGAATTAGATAGAATGGAAGGGGCTGATAATTCCCTAGAGAAAGAAATAGGGTGATATTGAGCCTTGTCGGGCTAAAATAAGTTCTCTTTAGCACTTCTAGTTAATTGGGACCGTCTTATGAATATGTATATAAGGGGATAGGTTGTTGATTGATTTGATGAGATAACTTGGGTGGGTTTCATGGTTTTATATGGGATATGGGTAGCCTAGTTAGGATTCATAGGGCTAGTAGTGTTAGTTTATGATGCTTATGATAAGGGGTAAAGGATGAGATGACCATACATCTCACGCCTGTTGAGTGACACCCATCTGAGGATGGATTGAGACTTGTAAAGTGTTTTGAGATGGATGGGTCCATTAATACTATAGGGGGTGTGATTAAGGTGGGGTTATATGAGTGGTGAGTTTAGATATATTTCGATAGAGATGTGTGATGGGATGTGAGTAAAGATCAGATAGGGGTTAGACCCTAGCTTTGGTGCGAGGGTCATGAAGAGTCTACTGGCTATGATGTTACCAAGGGGAAATGAATATGATATGGTATTGATTATAAGATACTGGGATAGTTGTGAAATACCTAAATATATACCCATATGGGTGAGATGGTAATGGTGAGATAACAGGCTTTTTGTTTTTATATGATGATACATGTTTTGAGTTGAGGGTCTAGGTCATAATGACTAGTCATCAGGTGGTGAGCTGGTGAAATTTTCTGATGGGATGAATCCCAATTTAAAATTTTATATTTCTAATTTTTATAGGATATGTATTCTAGTGTGGGGGTGTTAATCATATTTTCTGGCCCTGCCATGAGTGATATGGCACCGACAGGATTTCCATCTATGTGGTGGGACCATTATTGTGTATGATGTTTGGGCCTACCTTGAGTGAGAATATATGGATTGATAATATTTTTATTCATCTTGGTGATAAGATGTTTTTTTGGTCCTTTCTTTGAGTGATAAGGATTCATTTGGGATAGTGGATAGTCTTAAGCGATAAGGATGGTTTGATTTTATTGTACTATGAGATGTAGATGATGGACTCTACATTGATTGGTAAGGTAGTGGGTTGAGCTGTGGGTGATGGAAACTACCTTGAGATATAAGGTCGTGGGTTGAGGTGTGGATTAGTGATCCTACCTATACATATAAAGTAGTAGCTAAAATTTTATGGATGACATCCATTGAGAGATAAAGGTAGGTCTAGGTCATAGACATAGGACCTTTTCTGATTCATTCAAGTAGGGGTAGAGGATTTAGGGATAACCTACCCTAAGTTTTTTATTATAGTATAATATATATGTTTTAGGGAACTGGGATGTGATACAATTCCATAATTTCTCTACAATAGGTATGATCGGGTTTTGGGGAGGCCTGGTTTTCACACAATAAACGGATGCATATGGAGTCTCAGTGGCCTAGTTAGCACACGACATCTGAATCACTAGTGTGACATGTGTATTTTTATTCATATATGAACATATATGATGAATTATACAACCATATATTTTTGAGACACTAATAATATATATTTTTCACACCCTATATGGGAACCCAAGTATGCATGTAAACCTTATATCTTCTTTCAGGTTCAACATAGGTTGTATAGAAGATCGGGTTAGAGAAACTCAATGGGTATCTATAGACTATATTGGTGATGTGTGGATATGGAATTAGGTTCATTTTTGTATTTTTTTTCTTTTATTTATTTCTATAAATGATCATCCAAGTGTATGTCATGTTGATGTATTATTATATTCATTAGCATGAGACATTTTTTATAGCATTTCATTTAATTGATTAGGGGTACTCCGGTTATTTATGAAGGATTTTGTTTAGTTATTTTTACACTATATTTTACTCTGATTTGATGTCATAGTCTCTCCATTTTATGTATTAGGAACTCTCTAGTAGTTTATTGCCTCTGTCATATTGGGATACATGCCTATGGTCTCATGGAATCACTACCCGAGGCACTGTCAAGTAAATAGTGGGATTAAGAATCCCAAAGTTGTATCCTCAAATTTTATTTTATTTTTATATTTAGTGATATTGAAGAAAAGGAGTCTAGGGATGTGATGTATCTAATAATGGACCTCATACTAGTGCATTATGAACATGTTTTTCAGTGGGAAGTCCTAGTTACCAGTGTTATGATATTATTGTTCTTTCATTTCGCTATTATGATTGAGATGTTTATTGGATTTGATGTTTTTAATAGTGATTCTATTTATAGTTTTGGATCTTATTATGTTTTTAATAGACCAATGTATATACCTAATGGTTGTATTATATGACTCTCATGATATATGTGTGCTTGTGTGTGATTATTTCTGAGGGGTTCATTTGTTTAAAATTTCAACAAAAACATACAAATAATTTTTTCATATAACTTATTGTTGTAATTATATATATTTTAAAGATGGTGTTTTCTTATGTTGTAAATTCACATGGATCTTTAATCAAGTTGTTATCCTATTAAAGTTATATAGTTACCTATAAAAGGGATGTATAATGACCTTTGAGGGATCAATGTAGGAATTGGATTTCTAGGGAAATATTCTGAGGATATGCATGGGTTAACTTAAGGATGTTTGTTCAGTTATATGATGTGTCAATAAAAACCTTTATGGACTTTTACCATATTACTTCTTGGTGGATCTCTACTTAATTGAATTGGGTTATTGCATGGGAACCCTGATAGATTTGAGGAAATACATAGGAAAATTCCTTGGTTTCTTAACATGAGAACCACTTTGAGTGCTTCTATTATTGAGGTTGGGTGAGAGGGAAGGATCAATTGGGTTTCTATCCTTGAAATTTGAGATCTTTTGTGTTCTTGTCTTGGATGAGAAGATCATGCATAGACACTCATGGTTTTGGAATGATTCCCATGTGGTGAGTTATCATGTATTTTGACATGGCATGAGTGATATACCTTAGGCTTTTTGGTTTAATTAACCTAATATATGATCATAGATAGTGGGATATGTGTGTATATATAGGTTTAATGAGATGTGAATCATGGGAGTATGTGTTTAGGTGTAAGGTAGGGTTTAATAAGGGTGTATAACCATTGGGTCTGAGTGAGATATGGTTAGATAGTTAGAAATAACATTCGAGAAGGTTCAAAGAGGATTACACCTCTTGATAAGGAGAATGAGGGATGGAATGTATTTATGAAAAAATCATTACTGCATAAGGGATATTGTGTAATGGTTATGTGTGGTACTCTTTGAGTTTTGGAATGGTGGAATTAACCATGTGTAGATTCTTTGAGAATTTTTTAGGTTGTGGATGAACCTAAGAAGAGTTATGGTGGTACTACAATATTTAGATATTAGCAAGAATTGAAACTCAATTTTTTTATCATTGTCATGGTTTGATAGGATAGGGGAGTATGTCTTGGGAGGAGAGACATGTGTTTAGTTATGAGACCCATTTAGGTATGTGCTTAGGGTGAGTTGTAAGTTAATATATATATAGTGGGGGTGTACCATTTTCCATTAAAGGATGGAATCCACACTATAAGTATATTTTTGAATAATGAGGATGGTTTTCTGCATATGAAGATAATGGGCGGAGGTTGGTGTTTCATGTCGGCATTTGAGTTTGAGTAGGATGACCACATATAATCATTAAATTTGGTAATGTATGGAATGTGGTTCATGGAGATTATTGTTTTTGTTTAGTGAGGATATGATAATAATAAAAATCCTTTATTGGGGACAATCATATTAGTATTGTTCATACAACTGTTGTGTTGGAAGGGTCATGGGTATAGTGAGACCAATTGGTAAATTATAGAATTGGAATTATGATGTTTGTTCGTACTAATACCAACTGATATATTGTTTCTTGGGGAATACTAGATTCATAATTCAATTTGGATTGGAATTCAATAGAGTGTTGATTAAAGTCATCGTATAGGCATCAGACTAGGGTTAGATATAGCATAACCTGAGTATGTATCAAATTAGAGGTGTATGAGTGCTCAGGGTGAGGGAATGATAGCTAGAGTACATGGTTAGTGATCCAACCATGTAATTAAATAATAAGTTATGTTTATAATTTTGTGTGGGTATTCAAACAATTTTTTGATGCCTATAAGTGTTAAGGAATTACTGGGTGAGAAATGTGTTGTTATATCCGTTGTTGATGCGGATCACTTCAGGAGATGTTGGTTGGATGAGTTCGGACCAATGTTTTCTAATATAATTAGATGTGGTGTGAAGCAAACTGCATCTAATTTTTCATTATAATGTAGGTAGTTTGATTCTAGAATTTGATTTCTATGGTAAGGAGTGCCATGGCTTAAAACCAACCATTTTGATTAAAGCCATATGGATGTGATCACTATAATATTATAGATGTATTAGGTTATGAAATTGTGGTTTCTTGTGAGATAGGTATGGTAAGAATTGTATTAGTATTGGTGTTAGAGATGAGTGGGGGGGCTCAATCCTTACTAAGTAATAAATAGGGTGTTTGGAGTTGTGCATCGAAATTGAAATCATTGTTCATAAGTGGATTTGGGTTGGTTGTAAATGGCTTGGTGATTGTAATATGTTGGGATTTACAATTAGATACCAACCATGAATTTACAAGGATGATAAGAGTTAGAGTGGTAATTTTATAACAATTAAGTTCATTATGGGTTGATAAATTGTAGAGGAATTTTGAATTTTTTTCTAGAGATTGGTTCATCGCATTAATTGGGATTTAAATATTGAATTCAGGTGTTTGTACATCTCATTGAGATGTTTTTTTTTTGTGAAGGAGTCCTGGATTGTGATATGGGGGCTTGAGTGAAATTTTCTTGAGTGAAATTTGGATCAAGTTTGGAGACCTAGTCAAAATTATACACCAACAGCGGGTTATGTACTAACCCATATGTAGTACAACGATAGACCATATTAGGAGTGGTAACGGCATGGTCCATAGCTTCATGTCATGATGGGTTTCATTATTTTTCATAAGGGGATGAATCTTGCATCAGGGAGTCACAGTGTGAAAGTGGGTATCACACTGAAATGATAACTCTTACAAAGGGTATGTGGACTCTTATGTGGTTATTCATGCTAAAAATCTTATTTTATTCCATGATAGTGGTTAAATTATGATTTATTCCTTTACATTTGGATCATCGTATCAGGCACCACTAGTAATGTCATGAATTTTTTAGGTGTAGGTGCACATCATGGTGCGACCCTCATGGTTGTGTTGTGATCGACGCCTGGTTGGGTTTTTAATCTGGGGAATATGTATTTTTTGAGGTCGTCCCACAAAGGTAATTAGGTTTTAAGGATGTTGGGAAGACTCTATTTCATTCAAACTCTCTTCTCCCATTTCCCTTCTTCATTTCCCATGGTGTGGAGTCATTCTGGGTGTTATTTAGTAGTGATTTAATGTACGTTCCTCCCTCTATTTCCCTTCATTTTGGATTACAACCTATAGTTACTCATTTGGATGATCATAAAATAGGTTATAACTATTGATTCCACTATATCATGGTGTCATTGATGGAGGATGATGGTACATTCATATGTGGTAGATAGAGGATGTCCTAAAAGGTGGATTGCATATCGTTAGATTTTGTTTTGATATGATGGTAATTCCTGATGGGTTGTTCAGTCGTTATCCATTTTTGTATTAAATTGAATGATTAATTATAAACTATTATAATTAATTATTTGTGTTGTTTGGTGTGTGGTGGGAGATTTTGTGGTGTTGTTATATTTGGATGAGTCATAGACGGGAATGGTAAAGGGCGTGTAGTTCTAAGTGAGGGGTTAACTCCGGTATTGAGGTAAGTGATCCCAATAATATAAAATCATATGTCTTATTATGCAATATTTCTTCCATTCAAGCATATTTCATTGAAATCGGTTGAATAATTGGGACCAATATCACTCTGTAGAAAGAGATGTGGTGGAATTGATCCTCCTTGGGTTAGAACATGTTTTCTTTAGCACTTTGGTTAAATTGGGGCCACTCGATGACAATGTAACCAAGGATAGATGGTATATATTAATTTGTAAGGACACATTGGGTATGTATCAATGTTATAGATATGTCACATGTATCCTAAGATGGATTCATATAACTATTGGGGTTTTTTATGGGGCTTAGTCCTTGGGGGAATGGGTGAGATAGTTGTACATCACGAATGATTAGTGAAACCATTCTTATGGAATATTAATAATTTATGATCATTGTGAAAAATATGAGTAATTAATTATTATATTGTGTGGAAGGGTGGTCGGGGTTTCCTATGATTAGTGAGTTGGGAGCTCATTCCAATGTGATGTGAGAAGGGTCTCGAGTGAGGATCGAATGACGTTTGGAACCCACCCATGGGGATAGGGTCTGAAAGAGACTACATGTTTTGGTTTTACTAAGGGGTGACAGACATGAAATATTATTGATAATAAAATACTAGGGTGGGTCTTAAGGGCCTTAGTGAATTCCTTTACTGACGATATGGGAATTCCAATAGTGTTGGCATTTTTTACTTGGATGAAGAGGTGTGATTGAGGTGAAGGTATAGGTTCGAGTTACTGGTGCCCAAGTAAAGAGCTAATGAGCTTCTGTAATGAGTTTTGACCCTGTTTTCTATTGTATGGGTGTGATTTTGATAGGATACGAATTATGATTTGGGGATGTTGATCCCGATACTTGGTCCTACCATGAGTGATATATTTCTAGAAGGATCAAAACACATGATATGGGATTCATGTTGTGCATGAAGTTTAAGCCTACCTTAAGTGTGAATGTTTTGATTAAGACTAATTGGATTCACCTTGAGTGATATGGTGTTATTTTTGGACATTTCCTTGAGTGATAATCTTTAGGTCAATATAGTATATGGTCTTGAGTGAGACTGTTGGTCTGGTCATGATGAAATGAAAAATATGGATGATGGATCGTTCCTTGAGTATGAAGGTAATGGTTCAAGGAATGTATTATGTACCCTTCCTTGAGTGATAATCTAATGGTTTAAGCCAAGAATTAGGTTTCTTACCTTGAGTGATAATATAGTGTTCAACTCTTGATGAATGACCTTCATTGAGTGATAGTGGTTGATCCAGGACTTGGAGGGCCTTACCCAGTTTTTTCATGTAATGATCAGGAACTTGGTTATTCCTTACCATGATTATTTGTGTATGGGTGTGGTTATAGTATGTAATTTAGAAACAAAATAATCTTAGCATGGAACCAAAGTATTTATGATCAAGTTTCATAGTGACCTAGTTAGAACATGACGGTTTGATGTGCATGGAGACGTGGTGGTCTAGTTAGCACACAATGTCTGATATATTTGTGTGACATATTTATTTTTCCCTTACGAATACATGTATATGAAGTTGTATACTAGGGTAAAATATTGAGAGATTACTGAGATGTATTTCCCAAACCCTTCCCAAGAACCTTGGTAAGTGTTCTAACCTTGCGTCTACTTTCAGGTTAAGAACAAGATGTTTAGAAAATCATGATGGAGTAGCTCAATAAGTATTTGGATATTGTATTGGTGAATCCCATGGATGGGAATACACCATGTTGTTTGTTTTTTTAATTATGTATATGATCAGCCTTATGGGATATTAGCTGATGTTGGATTTTATTTTTCTATATGACACATTTTAAACAACCCTGTGTTTATTTGATTATGCATACTCTAATTATTTATAATTGATATTGTTTGGTTTTTCTTATTATGGATGACTCTGAATAAAGATAATAATATCCCAATTTTATATATTAGTCCATCATCTCACCTTGGTAACCTTAGTCATATGGGTATGTTCACTTGAGGTATTATGGAATCTCAATCTGGGGAATAGTCGAGTGGTCTGCTGGTCGGGGTATCATAGAAAGTTAGGATTAGAGGATGTGATTTTCCTTTTGTGGGTTTGATTTTTAATCTTGGGAACAATAATTTTTTGTTAGGTATTTTATGTAATGGATTGTACATTTTTTTCTTGTTCATTTTTTTGATTTTGGTATTGGAGTATTCAATAATAGATTGGAGGGAGAGGGGTGTTATTGGAGCATATATTTCATGTGAGTGATGTATTTCATGGAATTTCAAGGTATGATCCAACATTAAGGGTTTTATTAAGTATAATTAATATGTTTTATTGGTATATTATAGTGAAAATGGGATATTGTGCCCCTTATTTGTGGGTCGCTAGTGGCTGTATTTTTACTTGGAGTTAGGTTGTGACGTGATTAGGTGTGTTATAACATGAAGTATCCTTATAAATTTTCCTTTCTAATTATTGGTTCACATAATGGGGGTTCTAATCATGGAATTATATCTTCTATGGAGTTAGTGAAAGTTTTCATGAAGGGCCTTCACAGTGAGGCACATTGTTGATACAGTTCATGAACATAGAGGCCATGTAATAGTGATTTTATTTTGAGTGATGTTTTTTATGGTTCATAGTTCATGATACAACACTAACTTAGTCATATAATATTTTTAAATTTTATTGATGTAAAGACCCGTAAATTTCAAGGAAATTTTTTTTTTCTTAATTTTCTTTGGAATTTTACAAGAGCGCAGTTTCTGACAGCACCTGATTCCGAGGCCCGGTGTGCCCGGAATCATTTTCTGAAGTTTGGCTCAGGTACGTTTAGTGAACGGACGAGCGGGTTTTTATAACTTTTGAACCGGTGCCCGGAATCGAATTCTGAGGGCACCGATGAAATCGCAGCGCTGGTATTCTCCTAGAAACTCCTCTTCCGGAGTTGCATTTGCTCGGGTGTGGTTTTTAATTTTCAGGCTTAAAGTTAAGAAATAAAATAAATTTTACGACAACTTTATTTTATTTCACTTAAGCCACTTGGAAGCCACTTGAAGCCACTTAAAGACGGCTTAAACTGAGTTGAACCGGATAGGATGCTATCCATAAATATCCTCCCCTCTTGGTAGGATATTTGTGAGGTGGGGCCCGCACGAGCCCCGCCGTTTCTTTCCGCTAAGTAACGCACCCGCGGAAACCTGTCATTATGAAAGTCAACTGACGCGTTTCTTAAATTCTTAACAGACCATTTAATTGGGCGGATTATTTCGTAAATTAAATGAGCTGTTTCTTTCGTTGAATTAATTCAACGAATTGATGGGTCGTTACTTACCCGTTTTCATGTGTTGGCATAATAATAAAATAAGACCAACCAAAATCTTTTGGAGGATTACTCGTTGAGACAGAATCCTTGTATCTTCTTCCTCCTTCGTGAAGAACGCGAAGAACGCGAAGAACGCCGAACCTGGAAATCGACGACGTGACGCCGTGATCCGCAACGCTGACAACGTTCTTCTGCAACGTCTCTTCCTCTGCGACGGATCTTCGATCGGCTGCTTGAGGTAAGAGTCTCGGACCTTCCTTTTTATCTCCTTCGTGGTTCTTAACCAAAACACGGATTTAATTAATTAAATTAAATCTGATGTTTCATGGTGCGTTGAGTTCGCCGACTCAACTCCGTGTTCCGCGACGACGCGATACCCTTCCGCGACGACGCGACGATCTCCACCTTCCGCGACGAGCAATTCCGCGAAGAACACTCATGCACGACGACCCACGAGGTAGGGATTTATTTTGGGAACTACACATTTTCTTTTTATATTCCCGTAAATGTTTCTTTAAAAAGTTAAAGAACTGGTTTGTGAACAATTTTAAATTTATTAAAATTGTTGTTTCCGTTCAAGAATAAAGAACCCGGACATAAGAACAATTTTAATTTATTAAAATTGTTGAATTCATGTGTTGAATTTTTGTTTCTCCCGATGTTTATCTCTAACGCGGAGGGTGCGGGCCAAACGAACACGGCCCGACAACCCTCCGTTGTTTTCGTTTTTGTGCGGATTTGACGGGCAACGACGGAATGTGTCGCAACCGATGTTTGACGATCCCGCAGTGAAGAACGAGTCCCGGGAGGAGCAACGGCGCAGACAGGAAGAAAAATGGGCCACCGGAGCGACTCCGGTGGCCCGCGGAAGCCGGTGGTGGCGCGGGTCGCCGGCACGGCGGCGCCGGCGCCCGGAGGCGGCGGTGCCCGGCGCGCCACCGGACGAGACCGCCGCGGAACCGGCCGCGGCGGCGGCGCTCGCGGGACGCGGCTGAAGCCGCGTTCGGCGCCAGGGAGACACCCCGCGGGTGTCCTGAGGGTGTCCCGCGGGTGTCACGCGGGGGCGGCGGCTCCCCCCTGCATCACCCGGGACGCGGCTTCAGCCGCGTCCGGTCGCCTGGCCGACACCCCGCGGGTGCCGCGGGGGTGTCACGCGGGGCGGCGGCTCCCCCCGCGTCGGCCACTCGGCCGAGCTGGGCCGGTTTGGCCGAGCCAGACGGGTCCGACCGGGTCAGACCGGGTTGACCCGGTTTGGACCGGGTTGACCCGGTTCGGCCGACCCAGGGGGGGTCGGGCCGGGTCGGCCCGGGCCCGTACCTCCGTCTTCGGACGGTCTTCATTCAAACGCTTGTAACTTGATCTACGGGCCTCCAAACGACCCACCGTCAGCGGCAACGCGATACTTGGATCGAGGTGGTCGTTTCGGTATATCGCACTCAAGGTTTTGGAATACTTTGAGTTCGGCCGGGTTGGTTCGTACACGAAACCAACTGGGCCCTCGGAGCGGAAACGCTCATATCTTGAGCTACGGATGTCTGATTGACGTGCTATCAGCTTTGTTGAGTTCCTCTTTGTGAAACGGATCTTTTGGCACACTCCGCCTCAGGTTTGGACGCAGGTGGAGTACAGTCGGGTTGGTTTTGCCTTAAAAACCAACCGGGCCCCTGGGATGAAAAGGCCAATAACTCTCAGACCGGGCGTCCGATTGACGCGCCGTCTGTGACGTTGAGTTCCTGTTGTCGATATAGAACTTTTGGATACATCAACTTCGGACTTTGTGTCAGTTGATGTATCAGCCTCTCGGCTCGTGGAGCGGACCCTCCCGAACGAGCTTGCTGTGTGCGGGAACCCTAGAGCTGGCTGCGACTGCTTCCTCAACAGCGACGACTATGCACAGATCCACCGTGGACTCTAACGACGACCGTGCAGAGATCCTCAGTGGACTGCGGCGACGACTGTGTAGAGATCCTCCGTGGACTCCGACGACGACCGTGCAGAGATCCTCAGTGGACTGCGGCGACGACTGTGTAGAGATCCTCAGTGGACTGCGACAACTATTGCACTCAGCGATCCTACGTGGATCAGTGCTACAGGTCATGTGTGGGCCCGGTCCTGTGTGGGCCCGATCCTGTGTGGGTCCGATCCTGTGTGGGTCAGCGCTCAGCGGTTCTGTGTGAGCCAGCGCCTACAGGTCCTGCGTGGGCCCGGTCCTATGTGGGCCCGATCCTGTGTGGGTCACTGCGGGGGTTAGTACCTATCGACCCTTCGTGGGTCCGACGAATTAGATGGATCAGTGATCATCTTTATCGTCATCCGAAGAAGTATACCTGTGTGAGATGAATCTTGTGTTCCTCTCCTTTGTGGATTGTGTTGAGCTATCCTATGTGGATTTACTGTTTACTCTCCTTTGTGGATTGTGTTGAGCTATCCTGTGTGGGTATACGTTTTGCTTTCCTGTGTGGACTGGGTTGTGCTTGGGCTCGGACGTTGGAGCTGAATGGGAAATTGATGACTTAGGTATATGTATGGGCATATACCTAAGCCGTGTCAGATGTTACTTCGTGATTGTACCTTTCCTTTGTGGATTATCCTTTGTGGATTTCGAGAGACCTTCGGGGGTCTCGGGGTCCCTACTGAGTAGCTTATACTCACCCCTGCACGGGCTATGCCCGCACTTCGTGGTGTTGGTTGCAGACGACGGACAGCGCTGATCGTGGTGGAGGCGTGCGGAGCAGGACGGTACCTGGAGGTGGACCACTGGGCGGGACGTACTCGGAGCGGTCAGGTGGACCCGAGGAGTAGTGGAGGCTATCTGTACCCACCCTTCAGGTGGGACTTCTAGAGGACGGCTCGACGCTGCAGTTTTTCCTTTTAGTTGCTGTTTTTCCTTTCAGTTGTACTCTACAGTTGGGCTTGTATTTCTGGCCCCTTTTACTTTCAGCACAGCTTGTACTGTTTTTACTTAGTGTTTACCTTTCCGCTTTCTTACTCTGTGGTACTTGTTTACTTTCAAAGGCAATTCATTCCCTTTTCTTTGGGATTTACGCCTTGGTGCTAGTCGCCAGCCCCTGGCCTATGGAAGGCATGCTTGGGTTAGTAACGGCACGGACCCCGAGGGCGGGTCGTGACAATTGGTATTAGAGGTGGTTGGTCCTACCGCAGACTCTGATCTTTCTTCTATGTGAAGCAATAGTGTTTAGAGTATTGAGTGTGGTTATCAGTACAGGGAGTCCAGTGTTGGTGCGGCGGCCGACGTATCCATACACCAGGACCCTGACTTCTGATTTCCGACTTAATGCACGAAAGCATTGATTGCATGCGTGTTTCAAGTTTTCTTTTTGATTACTTATGTCAGCTCACCAGGTATACTGTTCTGACCGTGGCGTACTTGTTTCCTTTTCAGGATGGACCGACGACAGCAGCCATCTAGGGTTCCTAGAGTAGAGCGCAACGACAGCCCGCTGAGCGACGAGGCCTCGGTACAGGGCCCGTTGACAGCAGAGGCACCGGCGGTACCTTTACCCGCCGAGCCTCCGATGCTTCCAGCACTAGCAGCTGACGACGCATGACGGCTCGGAGCTCTGCACGAGTTCCAGCGCCAGCAACCACCCAGGTTCAGTGGGGAGGTGGACCCCCAGGCAGCCGAGGACTGGCTGGAGGCGGTCGTCTGAGTTTTCAGGCTAGTGAGGACACCAGCAGACCTCATGGTGATCCTCGCGGCGAGCCTACTACACGCAGCAGCAGGGCGATGGTGGAACTTGATGCTCTAGGTGCACGATGAGGCCTCCCTCATCTGGACGAACTTCGAGAGCCTCTTCCGCTCAGAGTTCGTACCGGCCACCCTCCGTGCAGTGCGCATTCAGGAGCTTCTTCAACTGCGGCAGGGCAGCTTGACGGTCGCCCAGTATGCGGCGAGGTTCACCGATCTTTCTCGCTACTCGACCAACATGGTACGGGACCCCTTCTTTTGGGCCCGGACCTTCGAGCAGGGATTGAGACACGAGATCAGGGCGTCGCTGATCTCCCTCAGCATCCCGACCCAGGCAGGAGTACTGGAGCGAGCCCTCCTGATCGAGAGCTTTCTGGCTGAGTCTACAGCGAGACCTACCGCAGGGAGGCAGGTGGCAGAGTCTTCGGTAGCAGGTAGCCGACGGATGACTCAGGGTTCCAGGCGGACCAGACCTTCCGGCAGACGACCTCGAGACACTGGCTCAGCAGTGCGGGGCACACAGCACGGAGCCAGTCTTCCGAGAGGCATTCAGTGCTACGAGTGCGGCGGGTAGGGCCACATGGCTCGTGACTGCCCGACCCGTCGTACCGAGGGGCATCAGACGGTGGAGGGACCACCCAGGTAGAGGCAGAGGGTCGACCGTGGCGGTCCGCAAGGAGGAGGTGGACGAGGCAGAGGAGTTGGCCGAGCAGCAGGTGGTGGGCGACGCTTTGAGGCTCTGCCACCACCACCACCAGGAGGCCCGCCCCGACCACAGGGAGCTGGCGGGCAGAGACAGGCACAGCTCCAGGAAGTGGAGGCCTACGACCACGGAGCGCCAGAGATGATTCGAGGTACAATCTGTGTCTATTCCACCCTTGCTGTAGTTCTGATAGACACAGGAGCGAGTCACTCTTTCATAGCCATTGCCTTTGTTCGGAGCTCGGAGATTCCGACAGAGCCGTTGGCTCGATCCTTACGGCTAGAGACTCCTACGGGAGTAGACTCGACGATTACGCACTGGTGCCGACAGTGTGAGCTTACTCTAGGAGGCGATATCTTTGGCTGGGATCTTCTTGTAGCGGCGTCGAGTCCTTACAATGTCATCTTGGGCATGGATTGGTTATCTACAGTCCATGCTCAGATTGACTGCTTTAGGCGCAAGGTGCGATGTGTGCGCACCGACGGGAGCAGGTTCACCTTCACCGGTGAGAAGGGAGCCTTCGCAGCACAGGATGGACTCCTGCAGAGGAGAGGATAGCCCATCACTCATCAGTTGGCTAGCCTCATCCTTGGAGAAGTTGACGTGCGGAGTCCCAGTTTTCCTGCAGTGGTGGATCAGTATGTGGACGTATTCCCTGACGACGTTCCAGGGATACCTCCTCGCAGGTAGGTAGACTTTTATATTTATCTGTACCCCGGGACAGCCCCGATATCCACTCCAGCATATCGGATGGCCCCCACTGATCTTCGAGAGCTGCGGGTACAGTTGGAGGACTTGTAGGGCAAGGGGTTCATCCGACCCAGTGTTTCACCCTGGGCTTCCCCGATTTTGTTCGCCAAGAAGGCGGACGGGAGCTTGCAACTGTGTGTCGACTATCGTCGCCTGAACCAGGTGACAGTGAGGAATAAGTATCCGCTACCGAGGATTGATGACCTCTTCGATCAGCTCAAGGGGGCACGGTGGTTCTCGAAGATAGACCTCAGGTCAGGCTATCATCAGCTCAGAGTTCGAGACGAGGATGTGCAGAAGATGGCCTTCAGGTGTCGGTATGGCCACTATGAGTTCTTGGTTATTCCTTTTGGCATAACCAACGCCCCAATAGTGTTCATGAGTCTCATGAACAGGATCTTCTAGCCATACCTCGATCGATTTGTCGTGGTCTTTATCGATGACATTTTGGTGTACTCGACCACGGAGGAGGAGCACACCTACCACTTGCGAGTTGTACTAGACACACTCCGAGAGCACCAGCTTTATGGAAAGCTCTTGAAGTGCCAGTTCTGGTTACGTGAGGTCCACTTCTTGGGGCACGTCATTTCTGAGGCAGTAGTTGCAGTGGATCCCGCGAAGATCAAGGCAATGCTAGCTTGGGAGCCACCCAGGAGCGTGACGGAGGTGCGGAGTTTCTTGGGTCTTGCCGGATACTATCGGAGATTTGTGCCAGACTTCTCCAGAGTTGCGGCACCACTCTCAGTGTTGACGAAGAAGGGGAAACCGTTTGTGTGGTCAGACAGTTGTCAGTAGAGCTTTCAGGAGCTGAGGCAGAGACTTACCAGCGCACCTATCTTGAGGTTGCCTGAGGAGGGAGTTGGATATGTAGTCTACTGCGATGCATCAGGGACCGGACTCGGGTGCGTCCTGATGCAGGAGTGGGCCGTGATTGCCTACGGATCACGTCAGTTGAGGCCGCATGAGCATAACTACACTACCCATGACTTGGAGTTGGCAGCAGTGGTCTTCGCTCTGAAGACATGGCGGCACTATCTGATGGGCGAGCGCTTTATAGTCTTTTCTGACCACCAGAGTCTCAGGTACATCTTCTCTCAGAAGGACCTGAACCTGAGACAGTGGTGATGGCTCGAGTTCCTCCAGGACTATGACTTTGAGATAGTCTATACTCCTGGGAAGGGGAACGTGGTAGCTGATGCCCTCAGCAGGAGGACGGGCATCCAGCTACTTGAGGAGGTGACAGAGCAGCTAGCCGCTTTGCAGATATCCTTCGTGGATAGAGACGGAGTAGCCTTCCTTCAGTCTCTCACCGTCTCTCCTCCACTTCTACAGCGGGTCAGAGAGGCTCAGCATGGGGATGCTGACTGTGAGACACGGCGTTCACAGATATCCTCGGGACAGGCACCTGATGATTTCTCCCATGGAGCAGAGCATGATGTCCTTTTAGGAGGACGTACCTTGGTACCAGTCGCTTTACGAGAGGAGGTGCTGAGAGAGTTTCACACTTCTCCTTTGGCGGTACATCCTGTAGTGGCGAATATGTACCAGGATCTCAGATGACAGCACTGGTGGCCGGGCATGAAGAAGGCTGTGGAAGAGTTCGTTTCACGGTGCCTCACCTGCCAGCAGGTGAAGGCAGAGCATCAGGTACCAGCAGGCTTGGTACAGCCCTTGGAGGTCCCGGAGTAGAAGTGGGATGGGATATCTATGGACTTCGTGACTAGACTTCCACGCACTTCCAGAGGTCACGACTCCATTTGGGTGATTGTTGACCGACTCACCAAGTCGGCACACTTCTTACCCATCCGAGAGCAGGGCTCAGTGGAGAGCTTGGGGCATCTCTACATTTAGGAGATTGTACAGCTTCACGGTGTGCCATCGACTATCGTCTCCGATCGGGACGCTCGCTTTACTTCCCGGCTTTGGAAGGGGTTGTAGGAGGCGTTCGGGATGCTGCTACGTCTGAGCACCGCCTTTCACCCTCAGACGGATGGTCAGGCGGAGAGGACCATTCAGACTCTCTAGGACATGCTCCGCGCATGTGTCCTCGACTTTGGTCACAGCTGGGAGGACCACCTACCCTTGGTGGAGTTCGTGTACAACAACAGCTACCACACCACCATCGGGATGGCACCATACAAGGCGTTGTACGGAAGGCCTTGCAGATCTCCTTTGTGCTGGACAGACCCTGGGGAGTCAGCACTTCTGGGACTAGAGATGGTCCGGGCCATGACGGAGAAGGTCCAGGTCATCCAGGAGTGGATGAGGACAGCTCAGAGCCGGCATAAGTCATATGCTGACAGGAGAAGGAGGCCACTAGAGTTCGAGGATGGCGACCACGTCTTCTTGCGGGTCTCACCTCGACGTGGTTTACAGAGATTTGGCCGAGGCGGTAAGTTGTCTCCATGCTTCATCGGACCCTTCCAGGTCCTCAGCAGGGTTGGCGAGGTGGCTTATCGCCTGGCTCTACCACCTCAGTTGCACCGGGTGCACGACGTCTTCCACGTATCTCACCTGAGGAGATACGTGCACGACCTGATGCACATCATTGACTATGGGGAGCTAGACGTGGATGATGGGGCGACTTTTGCGGAGGTCCCAGTGGAGATAGAGGATCGACAGGAGCGGGTCCTACGTGGGCGATCGATTCCTCTTGTTCACATCAGATGGAATCACGGGAACCTCCAGGAGAGCACATGGGAGCGGGAGGCTCAGATGCGTGCTCAGTACCCATATTTGTTTCCCTAGTTTATGATGTATCTTTACAGGGACGTAAAGTCCTGAGGTGGGAGTAATGTAAAGACCCGTAAATTTCAAGGAATTTTTTTTTCTTAATTTTCTTTGGAATTTTACAAGAGCGCAGTTTCTGACAGCACCTGATTCTGAGGCCCGGTGTGCCCGGAATCATTTTCCGAAGTTTGGCTCGGGTACGTTCAGTGAACGGACGAGCGGGTTTTTCTAACTTTTGAACCGGTGCCCGGAATCGAATTCTAAGGGCACCGATGAAATCGCAGCGCCGGTATTTGCCTAGAAACACCTCTTCCGGAGTTGCGTTTTCTCGGGTGTGGTTTTTAATTTTTGGGATTAAAGTTAAGAAATAAAATAAATTTTACGAGAACTTTATTTTATTTCACTTAAGCCACTTGGAAGCCACTTGAAGCCACTTAAAGATGGCTTAAACTGAGTTGAACCGGATAGGATTCTATCCAGAAATATCCTACCCTCTTGGTAGGATATTTGTGAGGTGGGGCCCGCACAAGCCCCGCCGTTTCTTTCCGCTAAGTAATGCACCCGCGGAAACCCGTCATTATGAAAGTCAACTGACGCGTTTCTTAAATTCTTAACAGACCATTTAATTGGGTGGTTTATTTCGTAAATTAAATGAGTTGTTTCTTTCGTTGAAATAATTCAACGAATTGATGGGTCGTTACTTACCTGTTTCCATGTGTTGGCATAATAATAAAATAAAACCAACCAAAATCTTTTGGAGGATTACTCGTTGAGACAGAATCCTTGTATCTTCTTCCTCCTTCGTGAAGAACGCAAAGAACGCGAAGAACGCCGAACCCGGAAATCGACGACGTGACGCCGTGATCCGCGACGTCGACAACGTTCTTCTGCGACATCTCTTCCTCCGCGACGGATCTTCGATCGGATGCTTGAGGTAAGAGTCTTGGACCTTCCTTTTTATCTTTATCGTGGTTCTTAACCAAAACACGGATTTAATTAATTAAATTAAATATGTTGTTTCATGGTGCGTTGAGTTCGCCGACTCAACGCCGTGTTCCACGACGACGCGACGCCCTTCCGCGATGACGCGACGATCTCCACCTTCCGCGACGAGCAATTCTGTGAAGAACACTCATGTGCGACGACCCACGAGGTAGGGATTTATTTTGGGAACTACCCTTTTCTTTTTATATTCCCGTAAATGTTTCTTTAAAAAGTTAAAGAACTGGTTTGTGAACAATTTTAAATTTATTAAAATTGTTGTTTCCATTCAAGAATAAAGAACCCGGACATAAGAACAATTTTAATTTATTAAAATTGTTGAATTCATGTGTTGATTTTTTGTTTCTCCCGATGTTTATCTCTAACGCGGAGGGTGCAGGCCAAACGAACACGGCCCGACAACCCTCCGTCGTTCTTCGTTTTTGTGTGGATTTGACGGGCGACGACGGAATGTGCCGCAACGGATGTTTGACGATCCCGCAGTGAAGAAAGAGTCTCGGGATGAGCAATGGCGCAGACGGGAAGAAAAATGGGCCACCGGAGCGACTTCTGTGGCCCGCGGAAGCCGGCGACGGCGCCCGGCGCACCGCCGGACGAGACCGCCGTGGCACCGGCCGCGGCGGCGGCGCTCGCGGGATGCGGCTGAAGCCGCGTCCAGCGCCAGGGAGACACCCCGCGGGTGTCCCGCGGGTGTCACGCGGGGGCGGCGGCTCCCCCCCGCGTCACCCGGGACGCGGCTTCAGCCGCGTCCGGTCGCCTGGCCGACACCCTGCGGGTGCCGCGGGGGTGTCACGCGGGGCGGCGGCTCCCCCCGCGTCAGCCACTCAGCCGAGCCGGGCCGGTCTGGCCGAGCCAGACCGGGTCGGACCGGGTTGACCCGGTTCGGCCGACCCAGGGGGGGTCGGGCCGGGTCGGCCCGGGCCCGTACCCCCCGTCTTCGGACGGTCTTCGTTCAAACGCCCGTAACTTGAGCTACGGGCCTCCAAAAGACCCGTCGTCAGTGGAAACGTGATCCTTGGATCGATACGGTCGTTTTGGTATATTGCACTCAAGGTTTCGGAATACTTTGTGTTCGGCCGGGTTGGTTCGTACACGAAACCTACCGGGTCCTCGGAGCGGAAACGCTCATATCTTGAGCTACGGACGTCCGATTGACGTGCCGTCAGCTTTGTTGAGTTCCTCTTTGTGAGACAGATCTTTTGGCACACTCTGGCCGAGGTTTGGATGCAGGTGGAGTACGGTCGGGTTGGTTTTGCCTTAAAAACTAACCGGGCCCCTGGGACGAAAAAGCCAATAACTCTCAGACCGGGCGTCCGATTGACGCGCCGTCTGCGACGTTGAGTTCCTGTTGTCGATACGAAACTTTTGGATACCTCAACTTCGGACTTTGTATCAGTTGATGTATCAGCCTCTCGGCTCGTGGAGCGGACCCTCCCGAACGAGCTTGCTGTGTGCGGGAACCCTAGAGCTGGCTGCGACTGCTTCCTCGACAGCGACGACTGTTCAGAGATCCTCCGTGGACTCCGACGACGACCGTGCAGAGATCCTCAGTGGACTGTGGCGACGACTGTGCAGAGATCCTCAGTGGACTACGACGACTACTGCACTCATCGATCCTAAGTGGATCAGTGCTACAGGTCCTGCGTGGGCCCGGTCCTGTGTGGGCCCGATCCTGTGTGGGTCAGCACTCAGCGGTTCTGTGTGAGCCAGCGCCTACAGGTCCTGCGTGGGCCCGGTCCTGTGTGGGCCCGATCCTGTGTGGGTCCGATCCTGTGTGGGTCACTGCGGGGGTTAGTACCTATCGATCCTTCGTGGGTCCGACGACTTAGATGGATCAGTGATCATCTTTATCGTCATCCGAAGAAGTATACCTGTGTGAGCTGAATCTTGTGTTCCTCTCCTTTGTGGATTGTGTTGAGCTATCCTGTGTGGATTTACTGTTTACTCTCCTTTGTGGATTGTGTTGAGCTATCCTATGTGGGTATACGTTTTGCTTTCCTGTGTGGACTGGGTTGTGCTTGGGTTCGGACGTTGGAGCCGAACGGGAAATTGATGACTTAGGTATATGTATGGGCATATACCTAAGCTGTGTCAGATGTTACTTCGTGATTGTACCTTTCCTTTGTGGATTATCCTTTGTGGATTTCGGGAGACCTTCGGGGGTCCCGGGGTCCCTACTGAGTAGCTTATACTCACCCCTACATGGGCTATGCCCGCACTTTGTGGTGTTGGTTGCAGACGACGGACAGCGCTGATCATGGTGGAGGCATGCGGAGCAGGACGGTACCTGGAGGTGGAACACTGGGCGGGACATACTCGGAGTAGTCAGGTGGACCCGAGGAGCAATGGAGGCTATCTGTACCCACCCTTCAGGTGGGACTTCTAGAGGACGGCTCGACGCTGCAGTTTTTCCTTTCAGTTGCTGTTTTTCCTTTCAGTTGTACTCTACAGTTGGGCTTGTATTTCTGGCCCCTTTTACTTTCAGCACAGCTTGTACCGTTTTTACTTAGTGTTTACTTTTCCGCTTGCTTACTCTGTGGTGCTTGTTTACTTTCAAAGACAATGTCTTCCCTTTTATTTTGGGATTTACGCCTTGGTGCTAGTCGCCAGCCCCTGGCCTATGGAAGGTGGGCTTGGGGTAGTCACGGCACGGACCCCGAGGGCGGGTCGTGACAATTGAGTTTATGAGGGGGTAGATATGGGATATTTATTAGATTATTTCCAAGGGTTTTTAAAAATTGGATCATAGTGGTATGATTGTGGTCTATCACACCATGACGTAGTAGTTTCTATTGATGTTATGAATTCATAATTTCTACACATTATTTTATCATTTCCCATGATTTATCTAAAACTTAGGTGGCCATAGGTACAAACTTAGAGACCCTCATACCCCCATTGATTTTTATTGGATATCTTCTTCAATAGATCAACCATTGGTGATCCAAGATAAGTTACCCTCTCAATTATTCTTTAATCCCATTTACTTTTAACTTCTTTAAAAGTCATGGAGGTAGTGTTGGATAGATTTATTGGATTTTTGGACATTGTATTGATGGGTAATTTCTATGATTTTGACTCTTTATGCATCATTTGTGTGTTCTTAGTCTAATTATTATCCCTCCATCACATTTCTCATACATAATGATTTAGGAAGCATCAATTGTTGAATAGGATTCAATAACACTCTTTATTTTTGTGTGAATTGCACAAGTTTCATGTTACTTTCTTCTTTGGGTGGATTTTATGGATTATCCTAATAATTATAACCAACTAGAGTAAATAATATTAATTTTATTAGGTTATCATTAAAAGTTTACTTGCTTCTATGACTTTCTTACATCATTGTGGAATTCCCAATGTTGTTGCGGAAAATATTTTACTATTGAGATATTTACATTGGTGTTGTTACAATTTAAATAATGGTAACATCTTTCATAAATAGTTAATCATGTAAATTTTGTAAATCAACCAGTTTTTTGGAATCTTGAAATGAAGTTATGTTGTATGTGTGGGATAAATTAATGGACTTGATTGCATATTTTAAAAAGTGGGGTTATGGAAGTTCTTGTTTTTGGAAATTATTTTTATTTGTAGTAATATTTTTATTTCTATTTTTTTATTATATGTGTAGGATTTGAGGAAATTATGTGGAAATTATATGGTTGGATTTTTGAATTTTGAGTCTATTTTATAGTGGGGTTCCAACTGCCTTAATACAATTGGCAATAGAGAAAGATAATGAGGTTCTATGAATTTCATGTAGTGATTGGTTAATTCTTTGGGGAGAATGTGTTATATATTTCATGTAGAAAAATAATGTGATTATAAATGAAAAATATGGTAATGGTTGTGGTCTAAAATTTAATAAATACTAGATTTAAATGAATTGTTGATGTTGGAAATGAATTGGTAAAGTAGTTAGAAATTAACATGTGTAATGGCTAAAAAACATTGTCACAAAATATGGAATTAAATGGATTAGTTAATGTATTATGGATAATAAAATGGTAAATATGGAATTAGTTCAATTAAGTACCTAAAATGGAAAAAATTGAATGGTTTTGTGTCTATTTGGGTTGAAAATGGGATAGTTGCGGTGAGGTGATCTGCAATGATGGAAACGTGTAGTGGTAAAAGTGTAGTGATGATTATGGGATTTGATAGTATTGATTGAGAATAAAACCATTTGGGTTGGGTTCGTGTGAGTCTATATTATTTTTTTATTTTTTTATCATTTATTTATTCACCCCACCCAATTCATATAACCTTATGTATGATGAAATATTTCACGTTTCGTGTGTTTTTTCAACATACAAGTCAGTGAGGGAACGAATGGTTGACTACTACACCTATCTTACTCTCCCTCAAGGTTGATGTCTATCATATTCATGATACCATACTAAGATGTATATGTGATAAGGTTATGTTTTGTTGTGGGGAATTTAATATGTGATATATAGTTATGTTTATTGATATGGTATAGCAGATAATCTCACAAATGAGAGTGTTGGACCACATAGTGGTTGGGGTGGGTATGGTTTCAGATGCAGCAGAAGTGCCACCTGGTCCTATGTCCAACTCATATTTTTTCAGATTCAATGGATCATCTACAATTTAAGTGACATGAACTATATAACCAATGAAATCTTTCTGAATAATGATGAATTTTTTTCTTGAACCCATAGTGTATATTTTTCACTTTAACTTATAATTAATTTAGCAGCAAGAAGAAATACTACAGTCTTGAGTTATTTAACTAATAAAGGTGTTTATCTTCTAAATGTTTATCAGTTTTATTTTCATTCCATTGATAAGGGATCAACGTGAATCCCCTCTAGAGGTTTTCTAGACATGTCCCTTTGATATCAAAACAGATATGGCCACTAAGTCGTCCTGATTTGGTCACTTTGCAAGGGTTCTCTTTAAGAATGATCTTAGAACCACTTTAATTGATAGAATTGTTTTGTCAACTACCTATGATTATGTTAATGCAAATAAAAATTATGAAATTATTCCATAATTTTTATTATTCTTGTGGTATTATTGGGTATGATAAATCAAATTGAATATATGATTTAGCTTTTTTCTAACTTCCTTACAAGAGGTCACACATAAACCCTTTGTAGAAAGAAAGATTATTATTCCAAGAAATCCAGGAATGGCCAGAACACTAGAATTTTTTAAAATAAAGAAAGTCATGAAAAAATAGAGCATCTTACTGATTCAAAGTCTGCATTTGAGCATCAACGAGCAACATGTTTAGGTCCTTAAAAAAAATTTCTACCACCTTGGTATAGGGGACTTAGAACTCTATGTCTCTTAGATTTTCATTAAGGGATAAATTAAAAAATGTAATGTTATTAGAGAATAATGTTTCTCGGTATTTGGATGGGGGGAAATTTGCAATAGACCATCATAATCTAGGTACTTCATCTGCTATTTAACTCTCCCAAGGTTGAGATTTTACATCTGGTTATAAAGCACATGGATATTCATTTGACAAATTCAATGATATCACTTATTCGTTGGGGGTTTCTAATTCATAGAGTGATGGTTATGGTACTCTTATAGGATGGGATGATGTTGGAGTTAAAATCCAGACTAATTATTTGGGATCTAATGTAATTAAAATTTATAGTGTTCTTATTCATGATAACATCAATGAGTAGGGAGCCATTTTGGATTCTGGTGGGGATGTGGATTCATCTTCTTTGCTAGTATGTATATGTGAGGTTTCACAAGTGGAGGATGGTTTTTGTCAATATCATGGTTCAGTTTTGATGCTTGTCCTATTTTTATTGACTTTAGTCTTACTTTGAATGAGAAAAGTGAGGGCTTAAAGCATGTATATAAGGTTTTTTATTTCCACAAATATATCTATAACTTTATAAAATAATATATTTCTTCAAAATTTGTTAAATGGTAAAAATTATTGAATTAAAAAAGTGATTAAGTGAAACATATGATCTAATTGGACACTACCTGGCCTACAGTTAGTGAAGGAGGTACGTCTATGTCTCCTCCAAAAATAAGTCCATGGAGGGATTATTCTACTCTGCCAAGGAATGTGTCTACCAAATCATCCTCCAAGACTTTGAAGGTCAAGCCTACCTCGGAGCAGTTTATGTCCAAGGCAGTGATGCATAATATTCTCAATCTATGTGACTCATAGTCAAAGTGGGAAACTATGGATGATTCAAACTATGGTTATGAAAATGAAATTTCAACTTATGACTCTTATAATGGTTTTCTAGATGAGGGAAAGTCTCTCTATTTATCCTCATCTTTTCTCATATTCTCATTTTGTTTTATATTTTAATAAAATGTGATGAGATTTTCTTCTAACAAGGATTTTCCAGTAATAAATCCTAAATAAATACAAATTCTCAGTCTAGAGAATAATATTTATTCTAACTGTTATATATTATATTTAATTAAGATCAAAGGAAACACTTTTTATGTGACCCTCTATGAATCTTACTTCTTGGAATTGGGTGGAACATCCTAAATTCATAGATTATTTTATAACAAGGGGTCAAGTAACACATAGAGTAAGATGATATTTTAAAATGACAAAAACCATATACAAATTCTCACTGTGTAATATAGTATATTCGTTAGGATATTTCATCAACCAGTTTAAACACTAGTTTCATCATCCAATATTTTTTATACATCTTTATTTGACTATATAAAATAAACTCTTCATTACAACATGGCCATATAATTTAGTGTGATGGTTCCATTTCAATCCAAATGTTGAGATATAAACTTCCCTAAGGAATAAGGACTAAATCCTTCTTCAAATAATTCATTAATAATGCATCTTTGATGACGTACTCAATATACCCAACTTCACTGTGAACTATATTATCATGGTTTATATAAATACATAAAACCCTATGAGTCCTAACATGAATTAATAATAATTTTGAACCCTAAATAACATTACACAAACTCACAAGTAAGAATATATGATCACACATAAATTTTTGTAATTCCTATAGGTAGGTCCATTCTAATAATATACCATTCTGGAGATTACCAATTGTGAACTTCATGAGATAAATACTCATCTTCATATGAGTAATCCCACATAACATTCAACACAATATGTGTCCCTTCATATAATGTAATATTAATGTAGACTAATATTAAATAATATAGTCATTGAACTTCAAGGTTCTCATAATAATGGGAAACAGTTATGACCTTTTTAATGTGACAAATATTCTAGGAAATTATTACATTAATGTTATGAATAAGAAAAATTAATATGTGACAAGGTGTTAATATTCAAATCTAGGGATATATAAAAATATAAAGTACAATGTAGTTAGTTCTTGGGAACCAACTCCAACTGACTCCCACTTACACTAGAGACAACTATTAATGACTGGTTAGTTATCACATGTTAAACATGATTTTGTTTAGTATTTCTATAGTTGTTAGGCCTACGATATTTTCATGAATAGGGTTAGTAAATCCACATGTTTATGTGGTTAATTTTCGTATCGTGATACCAATACCTTTAGAAAATCCCTCAAGTTGTAATATTACCAAGTATCTATATCTTTTTACCAAGTTAGAAAACTGAAATCTTAGTTAATACCATTATATAATATTATCATAATAATGATAAAACTCATTCTTTTAGTACTACCAATTTAGGAATAGAGCATTTCTAAAATTATTATTTTACTACAACAAAAGCCATAAAATACTTGGATATTGTGGATATTACAACCACTGGTTGTAATAAGTTTTTATTTTATATTAACTTATCCTTACTATGATACTAGATCAAATTGAACTAAAGGAAAAAAATGTTCAATTCCATTTAGCACAAGTAATCCCACATCTCTAGACATGAGGAACTCATCCATTTATACTTTTTCAAGTACTTTCACATAGTTCTATCTATAATTTGGTGCAGTTTTCTTGGATCTATTTCATATTCACCTACTATGCATCATGAATTAGTGTTATCAAATTTACATGTATATCATGAAATATAAAAAAAATTACTAGAATTTAATCTAGTAAAATTATTTTAATATTAATAATATCTTCTTATTCCCATAAATATTCTATTAGAAATAATATATTCAAACAATAATTTGGTTTTGAATTGTTTCGACTTATATTTCTCTCAAAACATTGATAATATATGAACTATAAATAGTTTTATTAAACTCATAGATCTATTTTTTAGATCTTTTTCTCTAGAATATGGTTTATACTTTAGGTCTATATTAGATAAATCCATTCCTTATCCTTAAAAAGCTATTAACACATAACATTATTTCCATATGTTATCACCATATCAATATTCAAAACATATATTGTTCCCTCGAACCTTTTAAAGACACGTGTATTTCATTCATTTTCAAAAAATATATTATATGGTCACTATGAATGATTTATCTAAAAATGGATATTTTTAATGTTTATAACCTATTGAAATTTATTGATGTCATCAACCATTTCAAATCATTTCTTATAGACATATACCATAGTGTCTCCTTTTGGTCATATCATATGGAAAATTTTCCATAAGTTTTCCTCCAAATGATGTGGTCTTAAAAATAAATATCACAATATTATGATCATAGAAGTATGATTTGATAAGTCGAAGTCAACATTTTTTTATCCATAAAGATCAGTGTCTATTTTTTTCATTTATTAGTCATTTAAATTAACAACCATGCTTTATTAATACTAGCTTGGAATATCCATGTCCAGTTTCTCATGAATAATCATTAGAAGTATCAAGTTTTATAAACATTAAAAATATAGAGTCCATGAATCTAGATATATGTAATCCATTAGTTTAATTCAAAAAAACTTATCAAGATTATCATATTTTTTTACTACTTCTTTTTGGGAATATAAATTCTAAAATAAAAAAAAATATGTTTCACCGGCCATGGTGAAAAAAAAACTAATTTGATTAAAACATCTTGTGAAATATGTGTCTCTAGAATTAATCCTCCCACTATGCTCAGTGGAGTCCGTAATTCTTATGCTAACTCTTGTTCATCTATATACTTAATCCTTAGAAGTTAATTGTTCTCTCAGTATCCTTAAATACATAGGTTTCTTTTATGGAAACATAGTAAATATTGACTAAACATTTATATCCTTAGTGGCAATAAGATTATTAATCGCGATGCACTATGTGTTTCATGATCATTTATAGTTAAATCCATATTTTATCAAATGGTTTTCAAAAAATTCATGTGGTTATCTTCTAATAAATACCTATCATATCATGAATGATATGATATCAATCAGTCATTTTAGTTGGTATATATTAATCTATTGCACTTTTATTTGAAAAAAATATATATCTTAGAAGAAATTATTTAAAATTTTAAATATATATAAGACTCATAATTGATATTCCTTTTACTACTATCACTATACTGATGTATATAAGGAAATGAATGTATAAGAATACCAATAATCTATATGTATGATCAATGATTAATTTTCTAAGATGTTTAATGAAAATAAAACTCGAAGGTTATTCTATCCTTACAAAGTCCACTAATTTTCTTTAATGGTCATTTATAAAACACTAAATTAATCTCATGAATTATATGAATTTACCTATAGCTTTAGAATAGATAACCTGGACTTATTGAACTAGCTCTAAAATCATTGTGGTGTATCTTTAATTCTAAAGGATTCTTTATCAAGATCATGATAAGTAATTTGTTAGTACACCTAGTATCTTAGATCAATAGAGACAACCACTTTTCTTAGTATAAAAAATTAAACTAAATTTGTTTTTATTTACAAAATAATTATCTTTCCATAATCAAGTATGAGTATTATATTTAATATTCATCATTTATTTCAACGGATATTTATGATTTATAATTTACCAAACCACTAGTTTGTTATAATGTTCCATAATAGCATTTATTCTAATTGAGAAATAATGTATCATTGTGTCTATCAATGAAATGAGATAAATGACTTGGAAACACTCATTATTAACTCGAATCAATCTATTATAAAAATTTTGAAGTTGTGAATTGTCCCTACTGACATAGGAATTACAATTTTTAAACCACTAGGAGAGTTCACCCTACCTCTTATAACATTTCTGAACATCCTTAATTATTGAATGAGAATATATGTAAAACATATTATATTATAATGACAAAAATTATAATGGAAATATTATATCCAATGATGAATATTCAATAATTTTAAAACTATTTCCACATTAATTTATTTAAATTATTCCAATAAATATTTCCTTCCCCATGAGAATTAAACTACCAAATATTCATTTCCCTTCTTCTAAATCCTTTGTCTCATTGAAATATGTTTTAAGGAAACCATTTTATTTTAAAATTTATAATATTTCTAACCATGTATTTCATTTTTATCACCATAAGTAGTGAGAAAGTAAGTTTTCACCAATCATTATTTTTCTTGTTAAAGTTTAGAAAAAAGGATTTATGAGTGATTTATCTATACTATTCATCTAGTATTGGATAAGAAAATAAAACCTTAGTGATAATGATGATATCATGAGATTGGTTTGTCCCATTGGACAGATCAAGAGGTAGGTAAATTGAGTTTCTAATTTAAAATTTCAATTAAAAAAATTTAAATCCTCTCAATTAAAACATAACGGTTGACAAATAATGTAGGTATAAATAATCTTATTCTATGAAACAGTTTCTCAATTTTCAGATCAAAACCCAGTCAAAAATTTTTTGAAAATGATTTATCTTTTGAAAATATTTTATTCACACCAAATAGAATATATCACATGTAAATGTTAACTATCAAATATTTTCTTTTCAAATCACAGTTTAAAAAATAGCGACTGATAAAAAAGATGAAAACATATATCCAGTTAAAATAGTTTGAAAAATAATGTAAATAGAGAAATAAGAAAACATGGAAAAATTAAAAAAAAATAGGCTTTATTCAATAGTGTAATTTAATCCTATACACTTAATAGTCACATTATTCCAAGAATATTTATTAAAACCTATTAAAACATTATCTATAATTGGGATGAGGTTTTAGAAATGTAACTCCACACAAGGTAGTACAAGATACATCCAGAATCCTCCATAGTTATTCGTGGGATAACTAATGTAAAAATAATATGTAAAATATAATCTAATACACTACAATAAATAGAATTAGAATATGATAAAAGATATACAAAGTAATATATATATATATATTTAATGTAAATTAAAATAGAGAGATCACAAGGAGTGAACATAATGTCTTGATGTAGCTCGATATTTGATAAGATATGGTAGATAAATCATTTTTAAATATTTACTTCAATATCATCAAATTAATCTTGAACTAAGAAGAAAAAGAATAGAGTGTTGTGGAATCACATATTCAAGTTTCAATTCTGATCTTAGTATTCAAGTATTAGTTGCTCTATATTTTCCATATGTGGCTCTGCTTATTAAAAAGAAAATCAATATCTAATTATACATTGAATAATATTCCTAAAATATTCCTCATATGGATTAATATAATTTTGAAATGCTAAAATTATCTAAATCTCAGTAAATGATCCAAAATATAGCAATTGGAATTACAAAATTCCTTATTATTTTAATTAAACATGGTCTCTCTATCTTTAATTAATCATGGTCACTTTATCTTGTAGTAACATTATATGGTCATTGATGTTATTCATGAAGTCACATAAGTCCATCATGTGGTTGATTCAACACTTGGAAAAAATATATCTTTCTACATTATCAGTTTAAGTTTTCATGCAGTCAGTTGAATCCTTCACACAGTTACTTGAACACTTACTGAAATCGGTTTAGTAGTCGTGTGGTTAGTTGGTTACTTATTAAATTTTTCTTGTATTACACATGGTTACTTGTTTTTCCATACACTCACTTGTACTTTTTATTACAGTTACTTCAATACAGCCATTTGTCCTTCATGGTCAATTTAATTTATTATTATGGTAGGTTGATCTGGTCACTTCAAGACATATCCAATTTCATATTTTCCCAGGAAAACATTTGAATATAATAAAACATATAATTCATTAATAACACAATAAATGTGATTTTTGAACATTAAAACAATATCTTTTTGGAAAAATCCAACAATATCCCCCTTTTTGATGATCGTAAATCCTGGTAGATTAATTATTGAGAAAATATACAAATAAGTGTGAACTAAAATAAACAAAAATATAACAGTATCAACTATTATAATATACTCCCCATTTAGGATAATCAAAAAAATAAAAGATTTTTGGAGAAATTTTGATGCAGACATCAAAAGGAAATTAGATTACGTTAGTCATGAAATATAAAAAACAATTGATAAAAGGAAACATATTAAAGAAACAACTAATTTCATTAATAGTTAAAAGAGGTATATAAAAATATTACTAAGTTATCTAATAAAAATCTCAATATGAAACTATATATATAATTATAGATAAAATAATATGATATTTACTTTTGTCTATGGAGTTTGGGGTTGGTGGTGTGAGATGCAGTAAAGATATGGGAGAAGCTTCCTGAATAACCACACACCTAGAGATAAGTATAATATAATGAATATCCTATTAAGGATTCAAACTAAAAGTATTTTTAGAGGTAGGTGTTGATGTTTTAGGGGGGGTGTAGGTTCCATAATGAAATTATTAATAGTATAGGGATACGGATATAACATCTTGCTTAAATCCTTCATAGATCAGGATCCATGATCCGTGATCCATGACTTAAAAATGATTTTATTTATTCCCCAAAAGACTTCTAGATTCTTAGTGATAGTATCCAATATCTCTATATAATTATTTAATTTCAATGTCAAATGATTAATTTTGAGATCATTGGATAAGGATATGAACATGGTTTTTATATCTGACTGGGTGAAAATTCTTCTTAGATAAAAGTCAACCCTTATGACTATGTCTATGTCACTTCCAGTTTTCTTTAAATCAATTCTGAAGAGTTGTAATGTTTTTGTAGTATTATTTTTAAATCCATAAATCACTATATCTCTGGTGTTATGAAATTCATCCAATATAACTTTAATATCATATCTCATAATTTATATTATCATATCATTATTGATATAAATTTTCACCCAATGGGGAGATGAAATAAGAGGAGGTATAAAATAGGGTGAAGGTAACATATATGGATGAAAATTATCATTTAGAAACCTCTAACCTAAATTAAGAATCATTTATTATAGATCTACATTCAATGATCAAACTTGATCTTTGGGGTTCTCAATATCATTATTTATCATATCTATCATGAAATGATTATTTAGTTGAAAATGAGAGATAACAAGAGAGATTATCCTCTAGATATAATCTTCTCAAATGGGTATAAATAATTTTCCAAAACCAAGGAAGAGTTTCTTCAATACAACCATCAAATTAGTTTTTAACATATTGAGATCATCTTTAGAAAAAAAGATATAGGAGTAAAAGTAGGGATATGGATGGATTGCTCTGGATTAGACTATCTACCTTCCATCTCACCTTCAATCACCAGATTCATTGTTCTAAGATACTGGGTCTCATTTACTAAAATATTTTTTACTCATTAAATTCTTATATATCTTTGTGATTTGATCAAAGAATATTTGTAACATCTCCATTAACTGATTCATTAAAAAATTTGGTGTGTGTAGGGCCAAACATTTCATCAATTACTTGGTCAATTATTGGTCTGGAAGGACATACATAAACCATTTATTATATGTCTATTTGAAAAATAAAGGACCCTTCAGTATCAATTTTAATAGAAGAGATTTAAGTTCCATTATTTTTTGGTGGACTTCCCCCATGGTCACCACAGTCATCAGATTTCTTCCCTTAAGGCATTGGATTACTCCCAACCATAGGAATCAATTCATAATATTCTTCAATTTTATCTTAATTTTTTGTTGATTAATCTAAATAATTATCTTATCATACTATATATTTAACATGATAATTCACTGATACCTTGGATCACTAAAATCATCCCCTATCAACTCATATTCTTGAAAGGGTAATGGTAGAGGAGAATTGGAATATCCAAAAGATATAGTTCGAGAAAGACTCCTAGAATCCTCATGTTATTCCCTTACTTCTTCCCCATTATTAGCATATTCAAATTCTAATTCATCTTCATTATCCTCAAATTAATATTAAATATCATCAAGTTACATACGTACATAACCTTTTTTCCATGGTCTCACTAGATCATTAATAAGATTGAAATTTTCACAAATATTGTGACCATATACTACACATATTATTTTCCATGGGTTTTAGGTGACCTTCATGTGCATAAAAATATTTTAATTAAGTAAAAAACAACTAGTTTAAGCTATTCTATCCTCCACCTCAAGAATTAGTCATTTATACTCCGGTAGGGCTAACATTTTCTGAGGATATGGAAATTATGTGATCCTAAAATATGGTTCAAAAAACTCTTCCATTCACATCATAATATACCTAGATATGATTATCTGAGATCCATTATTCATTATATATATAAAAATAAAATCCTAGTGTTTTAAAATACTATGTATCCTTTCCTAGGACTAATCAAATGTTGGATAAATTTCACCAACATTCTACATTCTCCATCCAGTTCTACAACATTATGTCTTATAGGAGTTATGCTTCTAGTTAGCTCCCCAAGTTCATTATTAATATCAATGTCAGAATGATCAATATGAAAGGAACATTGATAATCTTCATACTCTTCGGTATGGGGTACATTCAAATTCATAGATCAAATCCTTAAAGAAAATGCAATATTTTCTACATTTACAATGGTTCAAATAGAATATTTTGAATAACCATTATCAAACTCCATATTCAAATCGAAATATTTAACTATTTGATAATAAAATATTTTACCATTTTATTTAAACCAATCAATCGTACTTATTTTTAAATATAATTACTAACCAAGGATATGATTGACTGTAGTCACTCAGGGACCACTTGTTTTTATGTACTCACATATTGATCTAACAAATGAGGGTTGTGAGGCTTGACTAAAGCTCTTTAAATATATTCTCTTTTATTTAATTTCCATTATGTATCTAATGTAGTGGGATATGTGACTTAAGGTTCTCATTTCATTCTAACTGTATTTCACTAAAAAATTTGAGGCTTAGATTTGGTTTCAAGAGATGGAAGGGTTTTTGAAATAAGGGGTTGAATGTTTCAGTATCTAGGGCTTCAAGATAGAGTGTGTGTATGTGTGAGAGATAAAGAGAGAGAGAGATAGAGTGAATATAGATTTGAATTGAATTATTAGTTGAGATTATTTAATATGTTTTAATGAATAATTTTAAATAAATAAGAAACCAATGAAAATTCAAAAAAAAAGGATAAGAAGAAACCAATGAAAATTAATCAAAAAAACAAAATATAATTTTAAAACTCAAATAGGCATGGTAGGTTGATTATCCATAATATGATTCTTACAGTAAATTAATTAATTCATGGTTATTTTACTTATGATATGACATTAAATGTATTAACATGTAGTTTTTACTATAGGTTAACTAACTGTATGACTATATATTCATGGTTACATAACTAACATTATGGACAAATTATCATGGTTTATTAATTGATCATATAAACTACCCTTAAAGTTACCTTTTATCAGAGAAAAAAATCATTAGATTAAACTAAAAATAAATAAAATATTAATAAATAAAAATGGTAAGATTAAGAAATATAACACATTTATAAAATAAATAGACATTAAGAACCTAATTTAACAAAAAAAGGGGTGTGAACTAAAAAAAATAGGTTTAGGGTTAATTAATAATTTCTAATTCATGTTTGACATAATTTAGTATTCCTATAATTAAATTTTTTGTAATATAATGTTTATTAACGATGAAATCAAGAGTAATGTCATCTTTTTCAAAGTATTCTCTCAAAAATTAATGCCTTTTATTAATATTTTTCATCCTATAATGAGATAGAGGATTCTTATTAATGTTAATAGCACTTGTATTTTCACAATTTATTTGTAAATTTAGTAATTTATATCCATGGTCTAGTAATATTTGATTCATCTATAGAATTTATACACCACAACTTCATATATCTATACACTCAAATTTATTAGTACATAATGAAACAAAGTTATATTTTTTACTACACCAAGAAACTAGAGAATTACCCAAAAGAGGACATGTTCTATAGGTTCTTTCCAATCTAATATAAAATGTATAAAATTAGTGTCATAATAACTAACTAATTCAAATTCGTAGACTCTAGAGTTAAAAACCCCAAATTTGGTTTTATTCTTGAGTTATTTAAATATCCTTTTAATAGTTTTAAATGAGATTCCTTTGGGTTTTCTAGAAAATGAGAACACATAAATACATTAAACATTATATCAGTCTAACTAGTAATTAAGTATAGTAATTTCCCAATCATACATCTATAAGTAGTTTCGTCAAATAATTTTATAGTTTCATCAAGATCTAGATTATAGCTTATACTCATAGGAGTATTGGTACCTTCGGGGTTATCCATACCAAAATGTTTTAGAATATCATTTGTGTATTTACTCTAAATTAAGAAAATTTCATCACTTTTTTAATGATTTTAAATCTAATAAATAATTTTTTCTCATCTATTAAACACATTTCAAATTTATTTTTTATTATTTTAGATAATTAAATATACTAGGAGTTTATGAATGATCCAAAAAAATATCATCAACATAGATTTGAGTAACTAAAACATCCTTTGAAATTAAATTTATAAATATATTAAGATCATCTATTCATTTTAAAAACCCATTTGAAATTAATAATGATTTAGTCCTTTTATACTAAGCTCTAAGAACCTATTTTAAACCATAAGGAGCTTTAAAAGGTTTAAAAGTATGATTTGGAAAATGAGGGTTTTTTAATCTTGACGGATTATCAATAATAACATCCTCAAGAATATACCCATTAAGAATTTCAATCTTAACATTCATTTGATGTATCTTTAAAATTAAATGTGTTTTATATGACAGAAGTATTCTAATGGATTCATGTATAACTACTAGTGAAAAGCTTTCTTTATAATCAATACCTTAATATTGAATATAAGCTTACAATATCATTCTATATTTGTTTCTAACTATTTTACTATACACATAAACCTTGTTTATATACTCCCACTTGGTACCAATAGTTTGATAGTCTTAGGTCTATCAAATAATTCCCAGTCCATATTTCATTCAAAATGATTCGATTATTCTTTCATACCTATCACCCAATGCTCATTATTTATTTATTCACTGATGTTATTAGGTTTAAGCTATGAAAAAAGGGAATAATTTTCAATTTGGTTTCTTAGTGAGGATCATGTTTGAGTTTCAATATATATGTCTCCTAAAAATGAATCTAGGGTATAGTTTTTGAGGGTTCTAATGATTCTAAGAAGTGAAGTACTAAATTATTCCAAGTCTTATTCTAGTCTAGTAAGGTTTGGATGATATATTATTGGAGATTTATCAGTTAAATCTATAATAAGATTATAAGATTTATAGTTAATATTGATATCCAAATTTGGCATACTATCCTCAAGGTTTTATATATAATTAATGGGTTCATATTGATATTTCTCATCATAAGTGACATGTACTAATTCTTCCTCAATATTATATTTTCTATGAAAGTATCCATATGATTTACTAGTGGTTGAATAACCAATAAAAATTCCTTATTACATTTTTGTTGAAAACCTTTCCAGATTTTACATCTTGTTTCAAATGAAGACATTGTGTCCAAAAACTCCAAAGTAATTTGTTGTATGTTTTTTACCATTCTATAATTCATATGGATTCCTTTCTAAGATAGGTATAAGGATAAATCTATTTATTATAGAACAATTTTTGTTAATAGATTCATCCCCAAAATAGATATATAATTCGTATTTCCGGTGTTTAGTCCCTGAAGTTTCTTAAAGAGTCATTTTCCTTCTTTCTACAACCTTTTTATAGGTGTTTAAGGGGAATAAAAATTATAATTATAACTATATTGGGAATATTAAGATTAAAAATTTTGATTGTTAAATTACCAACCATGATCAATTCCTTATGTTTTTATGTTGAGAACACTAATTTTCTATATTGATTTTTTATATTTAAAAAAACATGAAGTAGATACAATTTTGTGATCTAACAAAAACCGCTCAATTATATCCTAAGTAATCATTAAAACTTACATAATCATAGCATATTCCTACTAAAATAGAAACTCTATGTGAGTTAAATAAATCCATGTAAACTGGTTCTATTGTTTGATAGGTAGAATCCTCTTTTATTGGTTTGAATGATTTTTTGTATTACTTTTCCTTTTCATGGGTATTTTACACTATGTATTTTGGAAATTCTATTTTAGTTATACCCCTAACAAAACATTTTTTATTTATATTTCTATGTGAGTATATATTATAGAGACCTAGTCTCCATTTCCCCTTCCAATATTTGTTATCAAAGTAACTTAAATAAGAAACATTTTGAGAAAATAATGAATCTAAATTAATAACTTAAATGATATAATTTCTCAAAGTAGTAAATATTAACTATTGCTTGGAGTGATAAATTTTACAAAAAAATTTATTCAAAATTTACATGAAAACCATCATCACATAACTATTAAATACTAAGAAATTTATATTTTAAGTTATCATAAAATAATACTTTAGAAATAAGAACTAATTTAGAGTTGACTATTTTTTCATGTTTAAAAATATTTACTTTTCCACTATCACAAAATGTGATATGCCCACTATCCACTTTTACAAGGTTCTTGAAGCTAGAATTGTCTCTAACAATATGTCTGAAATTTACAATATTTAAATACAATATGTTTATATTAAATTTTTATAATATTTTTCATCAAATAATCAAACAATAAATGAATTTAGTACCCAAATTTTATTAGGTCTAGAAACCTTTGGAATTCAAATTTTTTTCATAGGATTTCTTTTAAAAAAATTACCAGAGTTAAACAGAAAATCCTTTTTAGACCTAAATTTTTTATAATTATTTCCAAAACAAGAAGTTTCCTTATACCTATAGATTAATGTATTATTATTTTAATTAGAAACAAAATAATTTTTATATAACTTCTATTCTTGTCCAAATCTATACCCAATACCATATTTTGATTTAAGATATTGTTTTATACCCAATATAATAATCAAATAATTTCTACCATTAACTAATTATTCCAAATATTTTCAAAGTTGTTCATTCTTCATTTTGAGATAATTATTCTCTTTTAAAAAATTGGAATTATTTTCCTTCCAATAATAAGAATAGATTTACCAACATCACAAAAAACAAGAACCTTTTCAAATTTTTTTATTTATATGTTAATTAGTTCAATGTATCTTTTAGAATAGAAAAATATTTTTCTAATTATTCATTTCAAATTTCAATCCATTAGATATGTACATAAATTAAATATATTTTACATCTTAAGTAGTATCCATAAATCATAGATTTTATTTTTTATTTGTATCTTCACATATAGAGAGTGGGTCACTGCAGCCATCCTTAGATGCACTCTATGTATCATTCATCTATTTATTTGATATTTTCCCTTTATCTTTATAATTATTCTTATATTTAAGCATCAGATTTTTTTTATTTTCATTTCTCTTACACTCATAGCATGTAATGTCATTATAGAATTAATAACTTTCCAAGTCATTATTAAAGTTTCTAATTTTATCTTAAATTTCTTTGTAATTTTATGTTCATAAAATAATCTTATTTTTATAAAAATGCTTGAATCTTCTCAATAATTGAGCTATTTTTTCATCAATGTTTGTATCAGATTCACATCCACTAGCAGTGTAAGATTTGATAAATTCCTTTTATTTTTATTATTATTCATTAAAACAAACATATTTCCTTTTTGGTTCATCATATTAATTTTTAAATTTTATCTTTTATTAATATATCATTGTCTTTACAATTAGATATTTGATTTTTGTTTTGTTTATATTGAATGAATCTTGAATATTTTACTATAGTTTCTCTCCAAAAATCTAGTAGAAATATTAATTTCCTTAATAATTAATCTTTATTATCTATCTTGAGTCTATTTGTAATCATAGTTTCTTTGATTTCATTGTACCTAAGATACATGTCATAAATTGATTCATTGAACTTCGTTTTGAATGTATCTTAATTAATAGTATGTATATTTAATGAAATTTATTTATCATTATATGTGACTTTATGAGATATAGAAATATTATCCCAAATTTGGTTAGAAGTATCACAAGATGATATTTTATTAAACTCATCCTCTCCTAAAGAAAAAATAAATCATTCATGGATTTGTAGTTAGAATTGTAAAAAGGACTAGTTGGTGAGTCCCATTATTTTATTTTAGTTTTATGTTTTTCATATAAAACCTTAATAGAACCCCAAATCTCAAAATCTAGTCTGTCAAGATGAATTTTCATTTTTGTTATCCACTTACCATTAAAATATGGAGGTATATTTTTAATATAACATTTATACTTATAATTCATAATAGCATAATAGGTGAAAAATAGAAATAAAAAATATCCTGTTAAGAATTTCATTAGGGTCAAAGATAATTAATGTGAAAGAAAAGAAGAGCCTTGATTCCAAATGTTGTGCATAGTGGATAGCTTAAGAGGGCAGTTAATTGAGATTAAAATTAAAAATTTCAGTTAAAACCAATTTAAAATCCCTTGAATTGAAGTAGTCCAGTTAACAAATAATGTGGGTATAAATAAATTGATGCTTTGAAATACTTTCACAATGGTATGGTCAAATACAATTTAAAACTAGTTTGAAACCGATTTATATTTTGAAAATATTTCATTCACATAAAATAGAATATATCACATATAAATGTTAACAATAAAATATTTTCTTTGTAAATCACAGTTTATAAAATAAAGATATAAAAATGGATGAGAGGATATGACCAGTGAAAATTGTTTGAAAATATTTTAAGCAAATAAATAATAACAAAAAGTCAAAATAAAAATAAGAGGTTAATTTTCTAGATGGAACATAATCCTATCCACTTGAAAGTCAATTTATACCAAGCACATTTATTAAACCCTAATAAAGTTAATCTATAATCCAGATCAATTTTTACAGATATAACTACACAAAAGACAATACAAGCTACAACCAACCTCTTCCATGGTTATTCCTTGGATAACTAATGTAAAAATAATAAGAAGAGTATCTAGTACTCCTTAATATAAATTAATATCTTGTGCTAACATATATAAAATGTAATAAAGACACAACTCAAAATATAAATAAAAATGATAGATTAAGGAGTGAAGAGGGTGTTTTCATGAAGCACAATCACTGATCTTCTTTGATATATCAATTTTCTTCAAATATATACTTGGAAATATTCAAAAAAGTATTTCATAGAGAAGAAAATGAATAGAGTATCATGGAATCACATAGCACAATATTCGGTCATAATTTATTATTTTAGTATTAGTTGTTATATTTTTTTCATTAGTTTCTCTTTTTCTTCTTAAAGAGTAAATCCTTCTCTAATTAGCCATTATAGATTATTTATAAAATAATATATGTACTTATTACCCTGATATAGTATTATTAAATTCTTTAACTATTAGTAAATTATTCAAAATATATCCATTGGAATTTAAAAATTCTATAATGTTTAAATTATATAGGTTCACGTCACCTTCACTTAGGTATATCCAATTCATATTTTCTTAGGTGAAGTCACTTCATTGTGCGGTCAGTTGATCTGGTCACTTGATTTATTCATGTATCTACTTAAGTTCCTCATATAGTAGGTTCACAACTTTTCCAAAAATATCTATTAGTATTTATGACTAGTTTAATTCTTCGTACAATCGGTTGAATCCTTCATGCAATCACATGAACACTTTTTATAGTTGGTTCAGTGGTCATACAGTCAGTTAAGTACTTAGAGAATTTTTCTTATGTAGCAGATAGTTACATATTTTTTCAATCAGTCACTTAGAATTATACTTGTAGTTATATTAATATTATTTTTTCATTCATGAACAGTTAAATTTATTCATAAAGAAGGATGATACAGAATCTTCAAGACTTATCCATTTTCATATTTTTTCTAAAAAATCATTTAACTATCATAAAACATATAATCCATTAATAACATAAGAAACATTATTTTTTATCAATAAAATACGTATTTTTAGACCAATACAACAATTTACATAGATAATATCTTATTCAATAGGAATATTAACATTAAATAATGTAGTTCAATACTTGAAGACTTGATTATTAGCTAAAAATACCCATTACAGTTTACACTAAAATAGTGTAGTGAGAATATCAATTATCTTTTGGACTCTCTTTCTTATTTTGTAGATATAAAAGATAATATATCATTGAGGAATCACCCTCCATATATCTTCTATATGCATCATTTTTACCAAATCTTGGTGGGATAATGATCAGGTTTGGTGTATTTTAACACATAGTAAAAATTAATTTATAGTAATGTAGTTTAAGAAATTTTGAAAATCTTAGAAATTTTTCTCGGTGAGGAAATTGAATGAGTTCAGAAATGACCGTAGTGTTTCCATGGTTTCACTATCCATTTTTACAATAAGTATAATAGATTATAATGGCTTTACTTGATTAAAATATATGTGAGAAAAAATAATTGAATTATTTTATTAATTTCCCCATTATTTTATAATGATTCAAAGAACCTCACAAATAAAATTTGAGTTTACATTCACTTGGAAATTCTAGTGGAAAGGGTTCATATTTTCCTTATTATAATCCAGATACATACCATCAAAATTATAAGAAATTATTTTGTTATGTGTTATTTCAAAAAAACTAGAGGTTCCTTGATCTATTGAGTGGACTCGCTAATCTAGAAATTTGGACTCAGGTTTCTTCAATATTTGACTTAAAATGTGAATTGGGTAGAATAAGTCCATTAACCCAATACATGTTCAGTTCAGTTTACCCAATATCAATCATAATACTTCTAAATAATTAAAATTTCTCGCAACAAAGGACATACCAACACATTAACTATTGGTTCGTCTTAATTCATAGAATGCAAGGCATAATGACATAATATTAACATGTGGTTTGTTATTATTAATTTTAAATTTTTGTATTTCATTTTTTTAATTTTTTTTTAATATTGATAATATTTTAATTAAGTGATTATACATTTATTGACACAATATTTAAGCATAATATCTTTTATATTAATTCCATATATGCATATTAATCCATTTATTTATGTGATCCTCATATTACATCCCTATAATAAATCATGTAATAGATAGAAATAATTTAAATAATACATGGTATGATTATGATCTTTAACTAGAGGTTTTATTATTTAGAAATAGTAAACAAACCATTGAACCTATGGAGAAAAACTCATTGATCCAATTTTGGTTCGATTTTTCACCATTCCTATTTTTTCCTGTGTGCCTCCTTGGTTTGTTTTGGCATTATCTATATCATGAAAAAACTCCAGACACATGAGAGATCTATCCTTACAATGCATTTACTTCACTCATAAGTGAATGGAACTATATATGGGGTTAATATAATAGAATGTGTAGATATGCAGGATTGCACATAATAAGTAGTTAGGGATGAATCACTACACGTTAATTTAATTAAAATAAAAATAATTTCAAAAACACATGCAAAATTTAAATTAAAATAAACCATATACATAAAAATTCTGTTTAAGATCATGATCATCCACCCATGAAACAAATAAACATTTAAAATAAATGTCTACCATTAGTTAATATTCATTATTTTATGAAGATAAACATGCACAGATTAATTTTATTAATTATCTAATTAATCATATAATTCAATTTATCTTAATCTATATCTCATATTTCATAGACATACCCATCCACTATTATTTTAAATAAATTAAATTAATTAATTTTATTTAAAATTTAATAAAATGATTACACATCTTATACTTAGAATCAGCTCAGAGAGTACTTGTCTGAACTACTTGACATGTATAGAGATTTTGTATAATATAATCATTCACCATATAACATATAAATTTTGTTACATAACTTCATGGTGTGTGTGAGTAAATAAATGACACATGAAACACATGTTAATTAACATTGAGTATAATGGTTTTAATGTGGTCATAGTAGTCGGTGTATTATGACTACACATGGTATATAGTTCATAAATTTGCATATATATTAATTATTATTTTAATATATACATATATATATATATATAACCTCTCACATGGAATGTACGAGAAAATAAATTACAAATAGAGAACATGTTTTTTTTGTTGTTTAATAGAGTAATATTTTAAATTTTAAATTTTATGCATAAATTAGTTGGGTACACATCATGTACTTTTGATTATACTCCATGTATCTTTCTCACAATATGTCAGTGATACACACTTGGGGACGTGGTGTGTATTACTACATGGACATGTGTTGGATAAATGGCATGTATAACTAGTACACACCATATAACCTCCTTTTTCATTGTTTTCAATACCTATATGGCATGTTATTATTAATCAATGCGTATTTAACTACATATTTTTAACCATGAGAATACATGGACTACACTGTGTGTAACCTAGTTACCATGTGTTTTTCTGGCTTAGTTAACATAGAGATCATTTTATATACCATGTATTCTTCATTTCATGATGAAGTGAATTAATCCACACTACATCCTATTTTAATGAACTGGGATGCATGACATGTTCAAAAACTACACACCATAATCTAATGTTGTCTATACATACTTTTTAAAACCTCTGGATGGGTTCTTTGGATAATATTCATTAATATTTAATCAAATATTGAGTAAATGATTGATAAATGAATGGAAAATAATTTTTTTTTTAATTATAAGAACTAATTTCTGGAAATGAAAACTTAATTTTAAATATTGAAATGATCAACAAACAATAAATAATTATAAATTGAACATGACCACCCTAATACCACTTCATAGTTCTAGAAATATTAGAAGCACATGGTGGGCCTATAGATAACTCATCTTTTCTCATATTCAATAGATCATATGTAATGTATATGGCATGAACATCATAACTATCATAACTTTTCTATAGAATATTGAGATTTATCTTTGTTGAAACCAATATAGGATCTTTTTTATTTTCATTTATAATTAATTTAATAGCATAAAAAAATAACTCATTTTATATTTCATTATTTGATGTATATATTGATCATATTAAGGCCGTTCAGTTTTCTTTTCATTGTGTCTATGAGGACCCGGTGAAGAAACCCAAAAGTGGTGATCCAAACATGCTCCTTTGATCTCGGAATGCCATCAATGGTACATTGGGTTCCAGAATGGTGGTATCAATCGTATAATATCACTCCCCTGATCACAACCATGATCTATTCAGAAAGGAAATTTTCTTTTATTTATCTCATCATCCTGAGAGAAATGGAGTAATAGAGAGTCTCTCGATCTTCAGAGAAAACCCTAGATAAAAAATTTATAGGGAGATAATTCTCTAGATAAGATAATGTTGTGCATGATGAACAACCTATCACAATTCTCATAATTTCCTATTTATATATTTTGGGTAAGGGTTTCAAATTATTTAACTGCACAAAGGCCATTTATAATATGTAAACCTAAAAGACACATCATGTCATATAAAATGGTATTATTATCATTTTATTCCATGGCCTAAACTAACTCACATAATGATAAATAATATTTACAGTTTAGTAAATAAATATTTATCACTAGACTAATAACTAGGTCCACTCATTTTCCTTGACCATTATTGAATTTATGAATAAATATCATAAATAATTATTATATTCACGGTCTAGTTAATAAAATATTTATATTAATATTCATATAATTTTATACATTACATATTAATAAATAATTATCTACTAACATGTTAATAAAAAAAGATAAATATTCTATATTCAATAAATAAATAAATATTATATTCATAGCCTGGTGAGTAAAATGTTTATATTAATATTAACCTAATAAATTATTTTTTAATGCATAAATATTTATTTATTACCTTTATAAACAAAAATGATAAGTTAATATTATATATTTTCATAATAAACCAATTACCTTATGAATAAATATTTACTAATTATTTGTGATTGTTAATAAATATTGATAAAATATTAGTTCTTGGTCTAGAGAATAATATTTATTCCATCTATTAAATATAATATTTAAATAATATCAATTTAAACACTTTTTGTGTGTCCCTATAAGTCTATTCCTTAGTGAAATTATACGGGTTTTCCTAAATTCCATAAATATTGTCTAGAAAAAAGTAAAAGAATACATAGAGTGAGATCATATGTCCCAATGACAATAAACTCATATGAATGATCACTATATAACATAATACCTTTGTCATGATATATCATCGAATAGGTTTCACACCCATGTCATTAACCTATATGCTTGATTTTTCCTTCATTGTATATATAGAATAAACTCTTCATTACACCATGATCATGGAATTTAATGTGAAAATTCCATTTAAATAAAAGTGTTATTATATCACCTTCCATAAATATTTAAGGGGGAAATCCTTTCTTGACATATTCATTAATAACACATCTTTTTGGGCATAACCAACATGTCCAACTTATCCATAAACAGTCTTATCAGGGTTTATTATAATACATTAAAGTGTATGAGTAATTAAATGTGTTACTAATAATGTTAAATTCTATGGATCATTATACATGCTCATAAGAATGAATATTTGGTGACATAAAATTTTTTGTAATTCCTCAAGGAAGTTCAGTTATCATAATATCTCATATTATATTTCCAAGAAAAAACTTCATGAGATAAACCCTCATTAGCTAACGATTACTCACACCTGACAAACAACATACCATGTATCCCATCGTAAAATGTTATCTGACTATAGTAAAAAATTTAAGAATATCATATTGTCACTTCAATTTTCTTATCATAGAATAGAACTTCTATGACCATTTTAATGCAACATATATTCTATGAAATTATCACATTAATGTTATACACAAGAACAATCAATATGTGATGATTTATGAATATTAAAATCCATAACTATACATGAAATCTAAAGTGAAAATTAGTTAGTTATAGGACATAACTCAAATAGTAGGCATGGTTATGATCAAACCCACATTAGATGAGATGTTATTGGTATGGTGTGTTATGGCATGTATACTGTAGGGATTAGGATCACGGGACATTTAATGTTGGGTTGTGGGAGCGAAAAACTAGTGGGGACATTTTTACATTATAGCATTTTGTTATATTCTTTCATTATTATGTTATTATACTTTCATATGATATTGGATGAGTGATCCATGGTGAGGATTGGTGATAGTTACCCTGGTAGGTTCTTGTTGGTTATGTTATTTATTCACTAGAGCATTATTATAATTCTTCCAAATTTTAATGAGATATCTTGAGGAGGATACTATTGAATATAAATGGATGATCACCCCCAATATATCATCATCATTATCATTTATTAATGGATTTTGTTTTATTTTATATATTATATAATTTATTGGTGAAATTGTTTTATTATGTTCATGGGATATATTGAGATAATATCCCCCATTTTCATAATTATATACTATGTGCTAGTTTCCAACCTAATCCCTATTGGAGGCAATATTTGGGGGTGACTTCCATCATCACTATAAGATTATGAGGGTTTTCTAGTAGTATGTAGTTATGGTTGTATCGGTCTAGTATGAAGGTGTTTATAGTGGATTTGGGATATTTTTTGTGGATGTGTTCGATATCTAGGGTTCATCTCATGTAGGTTCTTTCCCTACTTCTATTTCTAGTTGTATTTTTGGTGGCATGTGTTGTGTTTTTCTCTCCTTGCTCTTAGGGAGTTTTTCCTTTCTAGTGTTCTTATTTTGGATAGTGAGTGATTATTCATGATATTTGTTTTTAATTATATTCAATCCATTTAAGTAGGTTCAATGTGATTATTCACAATGATTAGGGTGATGAATCATTCCGGTGTTTCTATAGATATATTATTTTATGTGGTGTGGTGTTCCCAAGGGATATGTCTGACTTTGTGCATTATCATTTGTCTAGGATGGATGTTCTGATTGTCTTTCCGGAGTTTTTTTGGGTAATATTTTTTTGATGGAGTTTTTCAATGGCATCGTCTGTTCTTTGTGTTGGTCGGGTGGTTTATCTTTCCTGAAACTAGTTGGTGAATATTATCTCACAATAATGATGTGTTAAAGTTAATTTTATATGATTTGTTATTGGTATTTTTGTTGTGATTTTCTAGTCTGATGAAGTTATAGTTTTCTAGCATGATAGTGGATTTTTTGGTGACATAACATGGGAAATTTATTTGATTCTTTATCCGTAAATGTTTGGGAGTGGGGATGGTCTCAAGGAGAGGGTGTTTCGAGAAATGACTCAAGGTGGCATCATGCATGTTTTTTATTTCCCACTTTAAGAATCATTGTTTGAAATTTTAATTTAGTTTTTGTATTGGTTTTGTTTGAAAGCATCTCAATTATGTTGTATTTGGTCCTTGAAGTGTTGTGAGGGTTCCACTGAACCCAAAAAATTAGCACTTCTAAAAATACCAAAGAAAGTGAAGAATACTATTTTTGATAGATAACGCTTAAATTGTGTCGTTATAAAATGATGATATATAGTAGTGAATGTTGATAATGACTCACCCCATTTCTAAATTTTGGGATTATCAGTATTTTTTTAGGGTTGATAAAGTCTTTTGAGTGATGGGGAACGAGTATTATATTGTAATATATCTTATATTAATATATTTGCTATAAAATATAGCAGTTATATTTATTTATTGGTATTATATTCTAGCATGAGTGGTCAAATTTAGGTGAGAAAGTGGAAGACATGATTTTTTATTCATGACTCCAAGAAATCTTGACTTAGACAATCCTCTTGCATGAGATCTTCTCTATGGAACCAGAATACACCACAATATTCTCCAAGATTTTATATAGTCCTCTATTCATGAGAATCTAAGTGGTGATATTTGCATATCTAACATGATCTTCACTTGTAAACATGACATGTAAGGCTATGTAATAGGGGTATATGTTCACTAATCTTATAGGTGATTCCTAAACTTGATCTGATTTATAATTGAGTATTTAATTTAAAACTTATGCCTGATTATGTAGTATATGAACTCGATTTAATCCGTTAATGTAGAGTTGGATACCTTATTAGTGGATACATATTTTCATATCTAAATTAAAACTTGGGATTTAATTTATTTGAATACATAATTATACATACAATTTAATTTACAAATACATTGAATTAAATAATGACTCAGATCATTAAGTGTTCTTGTACATGCAAATCGTTATAAAGGGAAAATTTCAAAATTCAACGGGAAAAAAATATTTCATAAAATCCATAAATTTGGAAACTATTTCTCAATATTGGGATTTTTGTTGTTTTTGGGATTGGAAGGGTGGGTGGTGTCTATGAAAGCACCTTATGTTGAATTTTTATGATGAAGGCACTGACTCATTCAATTCCTTCTATTAGAATTGTTTAAAGAAGGTGTTGATTGAGACAACACTTCTTTATAAAATTATCAAAAAAGACACCAACTGAGAAAGATTATTCCTTAAAATATTTTTAAGGAAGGAACATTCTATAAAATTTCCATACCTTATATATTTTTTTAAAAAAAATAGTTTATATATATATAATTAAATAGTAGTTAACTATTTTTATATTTGATGTTACTTTAATAAAACTATTACCAGATTATTATATAAAATTCCACCAAATATAACCTTTTACAATGTTATGATCCTTGAAAAACTTTTAAAATATTTGATGTGGTATTCATGCACCACTTTTCCATCATTTAATGGATATTATATTATTCATAAAAAAATTAATGATAAAAATGATCAATGATAACATATTTTTTATAATTAATAATTATTTAATAAGGTAATAAATTTTATATAATAATGATATATTAATTTATACTGATAATCTCATTAGTATTGTTAAAATTATAAATAATAATAATAATGTTTTATATGTTATAATTAATAGTCTAATTAGAAATAAAATTATTTATAATTAGTAATTTATAATAATTAGAAATATTGAGAGATGGTAGATTGAAAATATTGAATAATTTCTAATACTAAATTTTACAAAATATTTAATAATATAGTTAATATGATATTTTAAAAATAATTTTTAATAATAAAAAATATAATTATTAAGAATTATTTTTAAGAAATAATATTCTATGCCATTAAATGTTTATTTTTTTATCAGATTTATAAATAATAATATAAATGATGATATATATAATAATATCAAATATTATTCTTATTTAATAAACATATTTTTATATATAATATTATTACATAAAATAAAATATATGTTTCATTTAGTAATATAATTAAAATTTTATTTCTATTATCAACTAAATTAGAATAATATTATTATTAATATCACATGAAATATGGTGGAGGCTTGGGTTCTATATTGCCACTCAATGAAGATTTTTAGTTTTTGGATTTAGGGTTTTCGATCATGGTGATCCCTTACTATCTTGGGTCCATGATTTTGGCTATTGGTGAGGATGTTGCTCGGAGGGATGTCATGACGCTGACTGAAATGGGTTGCGAGTGTCAGTCTATGGTGGTATTAGGCGATTTGGTGGTTAATCAAGAGAAATATTCACATAGATCGTATCTACTCGTTTCTTGGACTGATTTTCCGATGCTGACTGGAGTGGGAGGCGTGTGTCGATATATGATGATAATAAATGATGTTGTGGTGAATAGAGTTGATGATGCCTGTATATTGGATCTAATCTATTCTTAATTGATTCAGAATGGAATATTGGGTGTGACTACATATCTGAAATTGGATGTTTTTTGGATGCCTTTGGCATCATTCAAGGCTTATTGCAATGGAAGAATCCTTTGAAAGGTATTTTTAGGTCATATTGAAGTGAATTATGAAGTGTTTTCCAGGGGACATGAAATTGGAAAAAAGCCTGGATTGTGTGGCTTGTTTCACCTAAAGGTGGGAATCCTTGGAAGTTGGATGAATTGGTTTTTCAGATTTCATTTTTTTTTGGGCTTCTTAGACTGGATGTGAGTCTCCCTTAATCATGGTTTTTTTCACTACCTCTTCTCTACCGATTATTCTATTCTTGGGGTGTGGCACCTTGGTTCTCTATTCTTGAAGCCCTGATTTATTTATCTTCATGAATGATCTTTGCATTTCCACATCTCATGGGAAATTAACAGCTTTACTTAGGTAAGGGTTCATCTTCATGCACTCAATTTTTTCCTTTGGAACCTAAGGATTCTGAATGATATTGACATGGAAATTAATAATCTGATCCTTCTTGATAAGGAATATGAGTATGTGCAGTTTTGGAATTTTTCCAATATGTTAGTGGAGATTGATCTCGACTCCACCACTTTTGATAGGGTAACACTATCCACTCCCACAGATGACATCCAAATTCATTTTTAATTTTTGAGAAATCCTCTATTTTGTAATGCTTTTGTGGATGTTGGACACTTGCTGGAGTTACGTTGTTGGGAGGTCTCTTATGAGTGGTGTGGGATGAAGGGACACCTAGCTACTCACTATCATAGGAAGCCAAAAATAAAGGAATATTAAATAAAATCCCATAGATAATGATGGAAATGTTTTTGTAAGGCCCTTGTCCAATGGGGTTGATGTGAAGGCCTATAAGAAATCAAATTCTTTGATTCCTAATTTGATGGGTAAGGTGTTGTAGTTTAATGATTAGTCTCTGGATGATGTTAGGATTAGAACCTATAATACTCCTGTAGATCTTACAGTGGAAGTTACACAAACGGATGGTTGTGATAATCCTTCTATAGGATTGGATAAAGCTGGAGTTAAGATGTGGACTAAACCTAAGGGATATTAAGTGGTAAAGGATGGTAATATTTTTATTCTTGATAATAATGTTGAATAGAGAGAAAATTGGGATCCTAGTGGTCTCACTGTTATTATAAGGCCCCAGCCTTAAACCTTACTTAATCTTGAGTTATTACAAGATTACACATTGAGGATCTTTTCAGGTTTAGAGTTTTAGAGAATTAGACCATGAAACTTGCATTACATTCCACATTTAAACAAAGTGGATTACATAAAAGACAGTATTCATTCTTCCCATCAACGAGAACATATTTAAAATAAAACATGGATTCTCTCTTAACACATCCTTGACTCTATCATCTTATCATGTACCTTTACCTTGACCTGAAAAACATTTCAAAAACTTGGGATGAGCATAAAAATCTCAGTAAGGGATATAAAAATATGGAAATGAAACATGAGTTCATATATACATAAGAATGAAATCATAATTTACCCATAAAACATAGGCACTTTAACCTACCTCATAAAATCATGAATAAATCATAGAAAACATAAGACATAAAGGTAACTTGAGGCATTCATAACATTCTTACATAGGGAGTAACCCTCTTGGTTATGTTTGGAATACCCATCAAAGTATATTCCCTAAAATCTCTTCGGAGAAACCTTAACGTTTCACTCCTTCGCGTTACCCAATGCATTGGAGAGCTATATCGGGCTCACCCGCCCTTAGTTTATCACGGAACCACCCGTTTTCATAACAATGCCCAAGAACCATAACATAAATGTATCATATAAAACATGCATAAAGGAAACATAACATTTCCACATTTCAATTACAATATAACATTTTAGTATATTGAAATAATGAATCCATTCAAAAAGAAACCATTTTCAAAACCATTTAAAACATTTAATAAAGATATTTTTGAATCAAAGTGTCCCATACCACCTTGAAGATTTTAAAATTTTAAACCATTAATATCCATATAAATAAATCCTTAAAACCATTTTGAAAACATGGATATTAATAAGAACGAATAATTAAAACATTTAAAACGATATTTTGGTTAAAGGGGTTTTACCAAAATTAGAGACACTTGAATACAATAATTGAGGAATAAAATTTAGTCAAAACTTTGTAATATCATGAGAATAAAGGAATTCATGATATAATATTCCAAAGGACAGTATATACACCATATAAGAGTGAATTGGTGCATAACAACAATGAAGTCTCAATAGGGATGTAAAATGTGATGAAATCCCTTATAAAGAAGGTATCCTTAAATTAAGGACAAATCAATCTCAAAAATATGTGTGAAAAATATAAATACACCCAATATAAGTGGATATTCAGTGTAAAACAATACAAGGTCATTCACACATATTCAATGGATGATATATTCAATGACTACATGTTGAACCCAAAGAAATCGAAATTGGGTTAAAAATTTCCCGTGACAGCCTAACGGCATCACATCAAAATGAGTTGATGAGAGATAAAAAGTGTATCTCATCACTTGGACATAAAATTTACATCAATAAGGATATATGAGAACATATCCCAGCATAACAATATGTAAATTAAAAGACCCAACAAAAGAAGTCTTTTAAAAAAAAAGGAGGGTGAAAGGTTCCCTTACCGACTTGGGTATCTTTCAAAACATACACCCCATGAAAGAAGGACAATAGATCATTGATGTAAATACTCATAAACGAAATTATTTTACACAAAGTGTATAATAATGGGCAGTACATACACCACTCAATGGAATTTGTGGCAAATGTAGCATAAATCTCACGGGAATAAAAGTGAGATGAAAAATCCCTTACGAGAACTCGGCAGCCTAACGGCGCCACATAAAACTTCCAAAATGGATTGATGAGAGAGAATAGGGTCTCTCATCACATGAAAATAAAAATTACAGTAGTATTAATATAAAATAACATCCCAATCATAAGAAAGATGAGCTTAAAAGAAATGGAATAAAAGAGTGTACTTAAAAAGAAAGAGAGTTGTAGGATCCCTTACCTCGGGTCCGACTTGACTCGATCGTTCTTTAACGTCCTGAATAATAAACTTGAGTTAATTTCCACTTTATTAAGAACCCTTTTTATAGTTCATTATTCCTTTTATATCACTTATTTCAATGTTATAAACATTATTTAATCATTTAAGTTAATAATGTTTGTTTTGTCGATATTTGGTTCTTAAGTCGAAAGTGGACTTCTTACAATTACATGTTGTTCGTGTGGCCAAATTTTTATTATATCAAGAATTGTATTCATGATGTAGATATCATATATGTCATATATATCCAGTACATGCATGCATTTATAACATTACATAATCATTTAGAGGTAAGAAATGAAATGCACCGTTCATGGAGACGGTAAGCCGTACGTACGCATGAACGCTACTTTCATTTCTATCTCATACTTTAATGGAAAGAAATAATAATGATATAGAGGTATATAATAATTCCAGTATAACATCATATATAATAACATTAAATCCATCATTTATACGTCCCACGTATGGCATTAACGAATCACATCAATTGAGGGGGCGGTAGTCCGCACTTCCTAAAATGAAGATATCGCATATACCCATAATGGGAGCCATAAAGGTAAGGCACAAATGAAAAATACAGAAGAATAAGTAAAACATAAACATATTATATATCATATATAAAAATAGTGACATCATAATGGCCACCTTTGAAGGTGTTAAATGAGTATTGAACAATCATCGTTTCGGGAGGCAGAATTTTGCCATCCACAGAAACCGTATGTTCATTAACCATTTGATGTAGTTGTGTGATAGTGTAGCATGAATAAATATTATAACAACATCCTAGTATATTGAAGATACTGGTGTTGTTACAAGAGAAGTAAATAAAAAGAGTTTAGGGGGTTGGAGAAGCAAAATAAAACAAATGAACATGAGAGAATGAATTACCTTTAAAAGTGTAACTCCTTTTGATTTGAGCCTAAAGGATTCCTTTGAAAGGATTATGCCCAAAGGGAATTCTCTAGGATGAGGAGAGGGATGTGGGGAGAGTAAATGGTCAGGGGTTGGCCGAGCCAAATGCTTGAGGAGTGTGGGAAAGGAGGTAGAGGTGGGGGCCTTTTATAAGAGGAGAGAAGGGGCACTTTTGGAAAGCAAGAAACATTACTTTATTTGAAAATGTGTTTCGGTTTTAAAAGGTCCCACATTGATATAATTCGTGGATAAGGTGATAAGGGTTCGAAATCCACTCATTCAATTGGTTTTGGACATGTGTAGTTCATAGATTTTACATTATCTTTCTATTTTATTTAAATCGTCAAATAATGATGTCATCGCTGCATCATTATTATGTCATAAACAATTAAATTTATTTAATGTCTAAAAATTAAAAAAAACTATGATATAGGAAATCTTTTTAGCTTTCCAATGACTATTTATAATTAAAATTTGGACTTTCATAACCCCACTTAAAAAAAATTTCGCAAAACATATTATGTTTGTGTCATTTTCACTTTAACATTAAATAAAAAGTAATTTATGTCATTTCCCAACAAAAGTGGATCCGTGGGGTCCCCAAGTTGAACCATGTCTTTTCATGGTGGGCCCTGACACAACCAATGAGGTTGGTACATGTGTCTAGGTAATTTCATATTATTAAAGTATTATTTATACCTTAAACTACCCTAATTACCTCTAATCGCGATTAAAAACTTAATAAGTTACTATTCACCAAAAAAATTATTTTAATCTCATTGAACCACATTTTACATACTAATGACAACCATGTATGTCGGATTTTCAAAATTCAATACACATTAGTGGTAAACTTTCATTTAACTGAAAAATCAGTTTGCTTGATTACCACTTAGTGGTTTCACTATTCATCAAAAATTGAAGTTTTTCAGAAAATTACCAAAAATTCACCCTAAGCTATATTTGATATTCCGAATTCAAAAATGAAGTCTATTTTACAAAATTCAAAACATATGAGTCACATTAATTAATTTAATAATTAATTCCCGCTGTCAGAGAAAATAGCGTGTTTTTATAAAACAATAAGTATCAAAAGATTGACACTAGTTTAAGTCTAATTTCAAAGTGAAATTAATTTCAACGACCACTATTGGATTTAATGGTAAAAATATTTTCTAATTTAACTTTAAAACCAATTCAAAATATTATCTAATCATATAAATAAATTAGATTAAAAAGATATTTTGAATTAAAACACAACATTTTACACTATTCATTAAAAAAATGAACTTTATCGGAAAAATACCAAAAAATTACACAAAGTAAAATTTGATGTCCCGATTCTTAATAAGAGTTTTATTTGATCCAAAAGAATGTATAAGAGTGATAAAAACTATATTTAATGATGGTTCACCAACAAAAGGCGATAAGTGAACCTTTAGTGAAAACTAGGGCATATACGCCTAAAATTGAATTCTTTCCGTATTTTAAGCCTTTAGATTTTATTGGATAAATGTAAAAACATTAAAAAACATATATAATCATATTTTAGTTATTTATATCCATTCCCGCCAATACAATGGCTACATGTTAACTACCATTTGAAATAATATTATTTTATTATTAGAGTGCAACGTAAGACTCCCAAGAAACTCGTTGTGGCGTGTTGGGTACGCCATCGAGCATAGCGTCCCCTTTAAAGTCATATTAATATTTTGTTCACAAATATGGATAATTATGAAAATTTCTTTTCTTTATTTACCTGGGGTGTTACATCCTTCCCCCCTTTTGGGAATTGCGTCCTCGCAATTTTAAAATTGTGCTTGGAAATATCCTTGAAAGTCCAACATCGGAACAAGAGTCGGTAAAACAATCACTTTAAAATAAAGAAAGATAAATACAAAGGTCACCCGAGTTAACCCATACTGGGATTCCAAGTATGAAAATATGGACATGGAGGAAAAAACAAAGGGTCGTGTTCTGATGGAAAGTGATAGAAAACATGTTTAGGAGAAAGTTAACCACGAGAAAATCACAAACTTGTGATGGGTTAAACGGTATTCGATTCCCCAGTAGGAAAAGTTAATAGACAACATTTTTGTTTTAAGTTACTTTTTATTGAGGAATTTATTCATAAGGAAGCATAATCACTTATCATATTGACTTTCAACTTTTATTAGATTCCTTACACAAACTCATATTTTCTCCAAAAGATGAGTATTTAGGAAGACTTGTTCACATTAAGAGTACTATAATCAACTTCTAGAGAATCACCTAATCCACAAAAGAAAACTATATACTTCCCATATATTTAGACCTTAACCATAACCAAAACCAAAAAGGTTAGTACAAGGTCAGATAATCCAGAAAAGGATAACCCTTTATAAAAAGAAAATCTATTCTTAATCTCCAAAATTTGTCCAACAAAACCCAGAGTTCAACGAGGACCATTCTATAATCAATTTGTCCATAAAATCCTTCAAAGTAAACCAATATAAGATTGAAACCCAAATATTTGAAGGATTTAGTCACTTAGTCTTCCAAGTTAAATCGTAACATTTATCTCCAAACAACATTAGTCGCTCCTAAAGTCTCGCATTGAAAAGTAATTATCCTAATCACATATCCTCCATGATAGGTTAATCATTTTCATAAATAACCCAAAATCAACTTACTCTTAATTCATAAAATCATATAACCAAAAAGAATCAGCCAAACTAACCAGGGACTTCACGTAGTCCAGTGGTAGGCGATAAATACCAGTTGCACTTTGGTTGTGGGTTCGATTCCCGCAGCTTTGTCCGATGCGACGGGATGTCACACGGTCTGTGTGTTGTCCTTTTTCCAAAACTATATAATTCTTAAAACATTCCCCAAAACGAGATAAAATCTTCAAAAATATTCATAACATATTTTAACCTCAATTTTATCTCATGCCCTCCACTTCAATCATAACATTTAGTAACCCATAATTACCTCAAAAGTAAGGATCATATAAAACCAAATGGTTCTTTATAACTATGTCCACAAAAGAAAAGATAACTATTCCTTGGATAAAATTTGCCTATATTAAACATCAGGGTTACACATAATATAAAAAGTCTTCTAATGTAACCCCATCATCAAAAGAGACTTAATACTCTTAAGAATTTCACCATAACTCTTGAAGCCCTTATATGTTGACATCTTACTCATTCAACATTCTTCATGATCCATTATCCATTCCTTTCCAACCTATTCCGAAATACCTCTTTCCTACAAACAAAATCATGAATCATATCCTAAGATTCCAAAATAGGAAAACAATAGTCATGAAATAGTACATACCTTTGATTGGTCATTGTCAGTTTCTTCATCCTCAATAGGAATGGCATTAGGTATTGGTAAATGAACATTTGTACGCTCTTGGTGACCCCATTCACGAAACTTCTTCATAGAACATGTGTTTGCATAATGACCATGCACACCACATTTAAAACATTCAATCGATCCCTCAGAAAGAACTTCTTTCCCTTTCCTCGAGTCAACTGGATGCTTCCTTTTTCCATTGCAGGTTCTTGCTTTATGACCTTCATTTCCACATCTATAGCATATTTCTGTCCCTTTGAAACATTTTCCTAGGTGTTTCTTTCCACATCTCTGACACATAGGTTTTTGAACACACATACCTTTATGATTATTACCTGTACTTCCGTAGGGATTTGTTTCTTGCATATATGATGCCTTAGAGAAAACTCCAAGGTTTAGGTGGTCAATCATGACTCCAGATAGTTGGTTGAGGATAATCAGAAGAGTTCTCATTGCAGCTCCCATATCATTCAGTTGCTTGCTCAAAAAAACTATCACAGTTTCCTTCACATCCACTATTACTTTGGTGCCTGCTAGATCCATCCATTTACTAAAACCAAAAAGGTCAGTGTGAGTATATCAACAAAACCATCATGTACTAATGAGGAAGATAAACACTAAGATACACTTACTCATTCACTTTATCTAAAACTAGGACTCTTTCTGAAATCCTAACCATTATGGTAATGTCACTTATGCTTAAAGATTACCCTAACCTCTAAAGTTATCTAAACCGACCTTTGATACCAACTATAAGGCCCCAGCCTTAAACCTTACTTAATCTTGAGTTATTACAAGATTACACATTGAGGATATTTTCAGGTTTAGAGTTTTAGAGAATTAGACCATGAAACTTGCATTACATTCCACATTTAAACAAAGTGGATTACATAAAAGACAGTATTCATTCTTCCCATCAACGAGAACATATTTAAAATAAAACATGGATTCTCTCTTAACACATCCTTGACTCTATTATCTTATCATGTACCTTTCCCTTGACCTGAAAAACATTTAAAAAACTTGGGATGAGCATAAAAAGCTCAGTAAGGGATATAAAAATATGGAAAGGAAACATGAGTTCATATATACATAAGAATGAAATCATAATTTACCCATAAAACATAGGCACTTTAACCTACCTCATCAAATCATGAATAAATCATAGAAAACATAAGACATAAAGGTAACTTGAGGCATTCATAACATTCTTACGTAGGGAGTAACCCTCTTGGTTACGTTTGGAATACCCATCAAAGTATATTCCCTAAAATCTCTTCGGAGAAACCTTAACGTTTCACTCCTTCGCGTTACCCAATGCATTGGAGAGCTATATCGGGCTCACCCGCCCTTAGTTTATCACGGAACCACCCGTTTTCATAAAAATGCCCAAGAACCATAACATAAATGTATCACATAAAACATGCATAAAGGAAACATAACATTTCCACATTTCAATTACAATATAACATTTTAGTATATTGAAGTAATGAATCCATTCAAAAAGAAACCATTTTCAAAACCATTTAAAACATTTAATAAAGATATTTTTGAATCAAAGTGTCCCATACAACCTTGAAGCTTTTAAAATTTTAAACCATTAATATCCATATAAATAAATCCTTAAAACCATTTTGAAAACATGGATATTAATAAGAACGAATAATTAAAACATTTAAAACGATATTTTGGTTAAAGGGGTTTTACCAAAATTAGAGACACTTGAATACAATAATTGAGGAATAAAATTTAGTCAAAACTTTGTAATATCATGAGAATAAAGGAATTCATGATATAATATTCCAAAGGACAGTATATACACCATATAAGAGTGAATTGGTGCATAACAACAATGAAGTCTCAATAGGGATGTAAAATGTGATGAAATCCCTTATAAAGAAGGTATCCTTAAATTAAGGACAAATTAATCTCAAAAATATGTGTGAAAAATATAAATACACCCAATATAAGTGGATATTAAGTGTAAAACAATACAAGGTCATTCACACATATTCAATGGATGATATATTCAATGACTACATGTTGAACCCAAAGAAATCGAAATTGGGTTAAAAATTTCCCGTGACAGCCTAACGGCATCACATCAAAATGAGTTGATGAGAGATAAAAAGTGTATCTCATCACTTGGACATAAAATTTACATCAATAAGGATATATGAGAACATATACCAGCATAACAATATGTAAATTAAAAGACCCAACAAAAGAAGTCTTTTAAAAAAAAGGAGGGTGAAAGGTTCCCTTACCGACTTGGGTATCTTTCAAAACATACACCCCATGAAAGAAGGACAATATATCATTGATGTAAATACTCATAAACAAAAGTATTTTACACAAAGTGTAGAATAATGGGCATTACATACACCACTCAATGGAATTTGTGGCAAATGTAGCATAAATCTCACGGGAATAAAAGTGAGATGAAAAATCCCTTACGAGAACTTGGCAGCCTAACAGCGCCACATAAAACTTCCAAAATGGATTGATGAGAGAGAATAGGGTCTCTAATCACATGAAAATAAAAATTACAGTAGGATTAATATAAAATAACATCCCAATCATAAGAAAGATGAGCTTAAAATAAATGACATAAAAGAGTGTACTTAAAAAGAAAGAGAGTTGTAGGATCCCTTACCTCGGGTCCGACTTGACTCGATCGTTCTTTAACGTCCTGAATAATAAACTTGAGTTAATTTCAACTTTATTAAGAACCCTTTTTATAGTTCATTATTCCTTTTAGATCACTTATTTCAATGTTATAAACATTATTTAATCATTTAAGTTAATAATGTTTGTTTTGTCGATATTTGGTTCTTAAGTCGAAAGTGGACTTCTTACAATTACATGTTGTTCGTGTGGCAAAATGTTTATTATATCAAGAATTGTATTCATGATGTAGATATCATATATGTAATATATATCCAGTACATTCATGCATTTATAACATTACATAATCATTTAGAGGTAAGAAATGAAATGCACCGTTCATGGAGACGGTAAGCCGTACGTACGCATGAACGCTACTTTCATTTCTATCTCATACTTTAATGGAAAGAAATAATAATGATATAGAGGTATATAATAATTCCAGTATAACATCATATATAATAACATTAAATCCATCCTTTATACGTCCCACGTATGGCATTAACGAATCACATCACTTTGAGGGGGCGGTAGTCCGCAATTCCTAAAATGAAGATATCGCGTATACCCATAATGGGAGCCTTAAAGGTAAGGCACAAATGAAAAATAAAGAAGCATAAGTAAAACATAAACATATTATATATCATATATAAAAATAGTGACATCATAATGGCCACCTTTGAAGGTTTTAAATGAGTATTGAACAATCATCGTTTCGGGAGGCAGAATTTCGCCATCCACAGAAACCGTATGTTCATTAACCATTTGATGTAGTTGTGTGATAGTGTAGCATGAATAAATATTATAACAACATCATAGTATATTTAAGATACTGGTGTTGTTACAAGAGAAGTAAATAAAAATAGTTTAGGGGGTTGGAGAAGCAAAATAAAACAAATGAACATGAGAGAATGAATTACCTTTAAAAGTGTAACTCCTTTTGATTTGAGCCTAAAGGCTTCCTTTAAAAGGATTATGCCCAAATGGAATCCTCTAGGATGAGTAGAGGGATGTGGGGAGAGTAAATGGGCAGGGGTTGGCTGAGCCAAAGGCTTGAGGAGTGTGGGAAAGGAGGTAGAGGTGGGGGCCTTTTATAAGAGGAGAGGAGGGGCACTTTTGGAAAGCAAGAAACATTACTTTATTTGAAAATGTTTTTCGGTTTTAAAAGGTCCCACATTGATATAATTCGTGGATAAGGTGATAAGGGTTCTAAATACACTCATTCAATTGGTTTTGGACATGTTTAGTTCATAGATTTTACATTATCTTTCTATTTTATTTAAATCGTCAAATAATGATGTCATCGCTGCATCATTATTATGTCATAAAAAATTAAATTTATTTAATGTCTAAAAATTAAAAAAAAACTATGATATAGGAAATCTTTTTAGCTTTCCAATGACTATTTATAATCAAAATTTGGACTTGCATAACCCTACTTAAAAATTGTTTTCGTAAAACATATTATGTTTGTGTCATTTTCACTTTAACATTAAATAAAAAGTAATTTATGTCATTTCCCAACAAAAGTGGATCTGTGGGGTCCCCAAGTTGACCCATGGCTTTTCATGGTCGGTCATGACACAACCAATGAGGTTGGGACATGTGTCTAGGTCATTTCATATTATTAAAGTATTATTTATACCTTAAACTACCCTAATTACCTCTAATCGCGATTAAAAACTTAATAAGTTACTATTCACCAAAAAATTATTTTAATCTCATTGAACCAAATTTTACATACTAATGACAACCATGTATGTAGGATTTTCAAAATTCAATACACATTAGTGGTAAACTTTCATTTAACTGAAAAATCAATTTGCTTGATTACCACTTAGTGGTTTCACTATTCATCAAAAATTGATGTTTTTCAGAAAATTACCAAAAATTCACCCTAAGCTATATTTGATATTCCGAATTCAAAAATGAAGTCTATTTTAAAAAATTCAAAACATATGAGTCACATTAATTAATTTAATAATTAATTCCCGTTGTCAGAGCAAATAGCGTGTTTTTATAAAACAATAAGTATCAAAAGATTGACACTAGTTTAAGTCTAATTTCAAAGTGAAATTAATTCCAACGACCACTATTGGATTTAATGGTAAAAATATTTTCTAATTTAACTTTAAAACCAATTCAAAATATTATCTAATCATATAAATAAATTAGATTAAAAAGATATTTTGAATTAAAACACAACATTTTACACTATTCATTAAAAAAATGAACTTTATCGGAAAAATACCAAAAAATTACACAAAGTAAAATTTGATGTCCCGATTCTTAATAAGAGTTTTATTTGATCCAAAAGAATGTATAAGAATGATCAAAACTATATTTAATGATGGTTCACCAACAAAAGGCGATAAGTGAACCTTTAGTGAAAACTATGGCATATACGCCTAAAATTGAATTCTTTCCGTATTTTAAGCCTTTAGCTTTTATTGGATAAATGTAAAAAACATTAAAAAACATATATAATCATATTTTAGTTATTTATATCCATTCCCGCAAATACAATGGCTACATGTTAACTACCATTTGAAATAATATTATTTTATTATTAGAGTGCAACGTAAGACTCCCAAGAAACTCGTTGTTGCGTGTTGGGTACGCCATCGAGCATAGCGTCCCCTTTAAAGTCATATTAATATTTTGTTCACAAATATGTATAATTATGAAAATTTCTTTTCTTTATTTACCTGGGGTGTTACAGTTATGGATGTGGATGCTTCTTCTGGTGGGGTTTTTAATATTCAGGATGGATCTGGTTCTCCTGCCAATATGTATGAAGGAGTAGATGATCTTGTTATTGGGGTGAGGTCTCTCACTGGATGCTGGGGGTTTTTCCTAAGGGGATTTCATCTGATAAAGTTGTTATTTATTCTATTATATTGGTCATCCGGGGTGATGATTCATATGAGGGGGATGGAATCAGTCATTATCGTGGAATTGTTTTTATTTCTCATCCTATTGATATGGATTTTAGTCCTTAATTGAATCCTTGGTATTCTAAGAAAGGCGAGGAATTGCTACATGAGCCTGAGGTTGTGGAATTTTAGAAATCTATCCAAGATGCCTCGAAAAATTAAAATTCCTCAAGAATTTATAAATGGGGTAATATCTTAGTTGATGGAAGTGATAAGGACAAATAGATGATCTTATTTGACACCACTCAACCTATAGGTAGTGGAAGAGTTGTTTCCTTCAAGGGCGTTGTCATAAATGGAAGAGGATAGACAAATGGTAATGAATGGTCAAATATAAATCCTTAAAAAGAAGGTCACATAAGGATTATTCTACTCTTGAAAGTAATGGTACTATCAAATCATCTTATAAATCATTAATGGTATAGCCCACACTAATGAAGGAATGGTCCAAGGCAGCGATTCTTAGGATTCTCAATTAAGATAACTCAATGTCAGAGTGGGAAACTTCTCATGATTCTCACTATGGCTTTGAAAATAATCTTTCATTTTATGACTCTTAATCTGGTTATCCAGATGAGGGAACGTCTCTTTGTTTTGACCTTGTCGTTTATTTTATTATTGTTTTATTTTATCTTTTAATAAATGGTCGGGAGCTTTGATTCTATATAGTCTTTTTTCATAGTAAAATGTATTACTTATAAAAAAATTTATTATTAAAAAAAATTAATTAAATAATAACTATTCACATCCATAAAGTTGAACATGGTAATAAAGACATGATAATTAATTCATGATAATAAGAAATTAATGATAATTTAGTTATTATAAAAAATAAATTAGTATAAAGTCATTATAATAAAATTATCATGATAACCTTCTAATAATATGAGAGAATTTTTAAAAAATCCTTGATAATTATGTTTTATTAAAGTCATGAAAATAATAATAATTTTATTATTTATGAATAATAATAATAATATAATTATTACTAATGATATAAGTAATCATATTATTATTAAATATTATTAATTATTTATAATTTTGTTGTTGTTATTATTATTAATAAAAATAACATTAATAATGATGACTTTTTATTCTAATCAACTTTTATTATTAATTATTAATATAATATTAGTAATTATATTTTAAAAATATTAATAATATAATTAATGATAATTAGTATTATTATCATCAATAAATAAAAAAAATACTTAAGGATAATATAGCAACGGGAGAGGCAACATTCATTGTATCCCGAAGATTATTTTTTCCTACTTCATTCAAGAAGTGTAAATATTCACTCGTTTATTTTGAATCATCTTGGGAATATGCTGAAATATTCCACATTAGAGAGAAATAAAGTTCAATATAAGGATGTTTGGAAGCAGATTTCTTCCTTCTATGGTTTCTCAGTGTGTTCTTTTGTCCCTATTGCACACCATTATCTACGTTGTATCATCATGAAGGGATCAAATTATCGTTTTTCAACCTCAAATGATGTTATTTCAGCTCGTATTGGTTTGTGTAGACATTCAATAATTGCTTGAATTTCTTTTAGGAATGGTATGAAACCCTATAAATTTGTTTATTTAACTTCTTGTTTAGTTAAAGTTTGGGGATTTCAAGACTTCAAATGTGTCTCCCTTTTCTGTGGATTCTTTTACATCTTATTCCCTTCTGTGGAGCTAAAAAGGTGGGCATAAAGTATTGTATCTGTCAATTTTAGGCTATAAATGCTTTGGATTCATGGCTAGAAATTATAATTCAACTTGTATGATTTCAATGATGCCTTTGTACAAGTATATATCAAAATATATGGTCTTAATTGGGTCTTATTGAATTCTAAGATTTTGTATGATATAGATTCTACGATTGGCATCCCAATATAGATGGACTTTTCTATAGTGATAATTAGTTATAATCATTATGCATGTGTTTTGTTTGAGGTATATTTAAGTTCTACATTGGAAGATAGTGTGGTTTTATCCACACTATAGGATGAGATTTTTCATATAATTGAATTTGAGAAAACACCTTCTTTTGTGTGAATTGTCAAATTGTTGTGCGTTCATATGATACATGTAGAATAGAATTAGTTTGTTTTCAAACCAAAGGTCATGATCTACAACATTTCCAGAGGAAGTTTAATCCAGATAATCCTGCTACTAAAAATTAGGAGTCTTTTAATACTATTACAAAAAAAAATTGGATTCAAGGTACTGATGTTGGACCTATCGAGGTCTCTCATAGGCTTGCTACTGAAGACCCCTCCCAAAACGACAGTTTCATTGTTCATAAAGCCTCCAATCTTGATTCCCATATTCAAATAATCAATAAACCTCAATTATATTGGGCTAATGTTGCTGATATAAATCCACAAGAAGTTGATGTAAATACATGAAATGATGTTTTAAGTGGAGTATCCTTTAAAGATGTGATATCGAGTGGTATATCAGATGAGTATGAGGTAGAATCAAACAATAGTAAGGAGATCAAGGAACATTCTACTCAAGTTGAAGCTGACATCAACTTGTGGAAAGAGAAGACAATGGTTAATGCCAAAAGTATAAAGGGTATTTAAATGCGATATTCTTCCATTCAAAAAAGACTAAACCCAAAAGGGTTTTTTAATCTACGTACATATATGTTCCTATGGAAGTCAATGAGAGATTTTCTATTCTCTTCCTACCCTTAAATAAATCTGGTGGATATTTTGGATCTATGGATAGGGAACTCATTTATGAATATAATGATTCTTCTGCAACTCACATGGAGGTTTTCTCAATAAAAAACCCAAGATACATCCACAGATGTTTCCTTAAATGAAAATATGCACCAACCAAATCTTGGTTTTCATGTCATGCCTGCTCATGTGAAGGACTATCCTTCTTCTCAAGTGAAGGACCTACCTCCTATAACATTTGTATTCCCCTCCTATTCAGGTATGGTTAATGTGATCAAGTCACCTAGACGCTCCCCTATTGGGATGGAGCCACTTTTCTCTTCTTCGTTTCCTATTATAACTTATATTCACCCTCTTATGTGGAAATTGAAATATAGAAGTGTGAGTTTAGATTCCCCTAGATCCCTTCAGGGATTTGGCTATGATTCTAATGGACTTTAAACATATATGAATTATGCTACAAAGTTTAAGTAGGTCTTCATTATTAACACTGATGGTACTAAATAATATGTTTATCTAGGTGTGTTTGATCATTCTCAATACATTTTTGAGTATCTTGTTACTAATCTGCTGGTGGTTAGGTTAGATTAAGACATGTTAAATGAATCAATTTTTCCACTAATCAGTACTTCCTAACTTTGAATGGTAAGGTAAATAGGAATGTGAGTACTCATAATTCTTTTGACACACATCATTCAGCAAGCAGCGATGATGATGGGAAAAAAGTGATGGCATGTCTAGAGTTGGAATCGTGGAGATTGATGTTGTTGTTGAGCTCTATGATGATATTGATGATCCATGGATGCGGGTTAAGACTTGGAGTAGGTGATGACATCTTCATTGTAGGGGTGTATTGCTCACTCATAATAGTTTGAACACCCTCTCTAGAGTGGGTTGATGAATTTTTTTTGTGTGGATCTCTGTGGTTTTGTATGTTTCTCCAAATTTCCACTTTCTAATTTTAATGACAATAAAGAGTCCATTGATCCTTATCCTTTTAAAAAATAGAAATTATTAATTATTTTTCATTAATTAATTATTTTATATTCTTATTATTATGTTGAATATGACTATCGATACTTAATATTTTCCATTTATTATTTTCTTTAAATTATTTTTATTTTCAATTATTTAATATGAATTATGTGGATGTCTTAAATTTCAATTAAAATCTTTTTATAATTTATATTTTTTTGGTTTTAATGATACCTAATTCATTTAATATTTAAATTTTATGTTTTGAAATAAAATTGTTGTGCATCGTCTATATTATCATATGTTTATTATTTTGATGATTTTTTTATTTTTCATTATTTTATATGTGTTTATTCTATGCTTTAAATTCCATTTTTATTTTATATATAGTTTATTTTTTATAATCTGTTAAATTATCTCACATGAAACACAATAAACTTATTATGTTTCAAGTAGGTAACATTAGAAACCCACAAAATATAAATTATAAGTACAATTTAAATAAAACATAAAACATAGAATAAACTTATAATAATTAGTTGAAAATAAAAAAATCATAAATATAATAAACCATAATTAATCTACATGACACAAACATTATTGATTAAAGAAATTAAACTATCAAAAATAAATGCAAAAAAAATATTATTAATAACATTTAAATGAAATTTAAATCATTGGTTTTAAAAATAAAATAAAATAATTTATAATAAAATGAATTCCAAAAAACAATAAAAAATAATTAATTTATAAAAAATATTATCTGCAAAATTAAATTACAAGTTCAAATGTCATATTTTGAAACAAAAATATCTTTCTCCATTGAAATTAATTTTCATTAATTTTTTTATGAAATTAATTTTACTTTCAATTATATTTATATTTTTATTCATTGTGTAAAATTTCATTTAGATTTTATTTGTACTTTATAATTTATAGTCTTTCAAAGTCACCTTATTGAAACATTATTATATTTCCAATGAGTGGTTTTGATGGAATATAGATTAAAAATTTTAAATACAATTTCAATGAAATTTTCCACCGTGAATAAACATATAAAAAAAATTCAAAATAAAAATAATCTAAAAAATATAATAAATTAAAAATAATTTACATAACACAAACATTATTGATTAAGAAATAACATTTACACTTCAAAAAATTTATGCACATAAAATATAGTATAAATAAAATTTAAGGAAATAATTTAAAAAATAAAAATTAATTAAAAATAAAATCAATATAAAAAACATAAACAACAAAAATAGTTTAGACCAAAAAATGTTATCTATAAGAAAATTTACAAGTAAAAATGTTTTTTTTAACAATATTTTATATCATTGAAATTATTTTAAATTAAATTTTTTCATGAAATTATTTTTTTTTAAATTATTTTTTATATTATTAATCAGTGAGTCAAAGTTAATTTAGATCGTATTTTTACTTTATAATTTATAGGCTTTAAAAGTCACCTACTTGAAAAGTTATTTTATTTCATGTAGGTAATTTTGAAAGCTTACAGATTAGGAATTATTAATACAATCTAAATGAAATTTTTATAACTAACTAAACATATAAAAATAATTTAAAATAAAAAATAATAAATATAACAAACAAAAAATAATTTACATGGTATAATCATTATTGATTAAAAACATAATATTTACATTTCAATAAATCTATGTACATAGAATATAGTATAAATAAAATCTAAATGAATTTTAAAGCAGTTATTTTACAAATTTAAATTAATTAAAAATAAAAGGATTTACAAAAAATAAAAAATCACCCAAAAAAATTATCTATAAAAAAATTAAAAGTAAAAATGTCATGTTTTGAAACAAAAATATTTTACGTCATTGAAATTATTTCTCAAAAAAATTTAATTATAATTTTTTTTATTTTCAATTATTTCTTATACGATTAGTAAGTGTGTAGAATTTAATTTAAATTGTATTTATATTTTATAATTTATTGGATTTCAAATTAAATGTCATGACCCCCTCCCCACAAGGTGTACCCCTCTTGGATTGGAAATGTAATAAGGGAGATAATGACCCCCGAGTCCCACCTCCTGTAGGCTCTGGGTTGGAAACTAGCACCGCATGTATAGTAAACATACAAATGGGAGACATTACCCTCTAAAAGAACACATGTGAAAGAGAGAGATAAGATAGACACCAACCAACTCCAACTGATATTTCAATATAAATGAAAACCCATGTACATATATGTAATGTCATAAAAAACTATTACAGCTAGATGGATAAACTACAAGTACCAATGGAAAGTAAAAAATAGAAGCAACCACGAAGCTCAAACACCTCCTGCACCGCAAGATAGTAGTAACAAACCTAATCTCCAACCGGTTCAAGGTGACCTGAAAAAAATAGTTTATATATACATAGGGTGATTATAACAGTATACTTAGTAGGATTCGCCCTAGAGCCTCTCGTGCCAAAGTAAAGAAGGCATGTTAAAGCACAGTGAACAACTAGTGAAATTAACCTCTCACATTGACATTTGTACTAAGTTCCCAGCCTCACCATGGCTACTATCACCAAGTATCGCATAAAAGAGTATATAATATAATAAATAATTTCAAGGGTACCCCACTACTACTTCCTTAATGGTTTTCCTCTTTTCCCCAACGCCGCACACCCTAAGAATCTCTCTCCAAAAAGTTCGTCCCACAAAAACCTGGGTGAATAACCACAATATACACCTCGTGCAACACAACCACCACGTCCTTGTATCGAAAGTTACCAGTTATTTTTTAGAAGCCACTATAGCTCGCATAACGTGTATCATACATCAGGTATTAAACCTCAAACCATTATAGCTCATACACTGAGTAAGTATCCTCAAGACATCACAGTCTATACACATTACACCTACAGTAGTCCATAGAAAACTATATCCATAATATATGTGTGTGAATAACCACAATCCATTACAGTCCTCAACACACATATAAAGGGAAAACTAACCATTGTACCTACCATCACAAGTAACTACTAAGAGAATATAGCGAAGCCAAAGGGGGTAGTCTGCAATTCATCCTCCCATGAGAATGTGGGGTAAAATACCCCCCAGGGTTCATAATCCTCTGGGTGTCAGTTTCTCTGACCGAAGGGGTTGAGTATCATAAAGAAACACAAAAGTAAAGAATATACTATAGATCACAACCACAATAAAGGAATAACCTTGTCTTAGACTCAACTGCAGCTAACATATCTTGAACTCCTAGTTGCCAATTCTATGACTAGGTATCCAATAAGAACACAAACATTTAAAGAGATTTGTTACATTAATTCATTCCCTTTTTATCAGTTTCACTTTATGATAATTAGTTATTTATACATTAATTAACCACTAACAATTCCACATTATATTTCATTATCATCACACCCAAATTCAACCGTTCCTTTAAATTGAAACCTCAGTATTGCATCCCAATAAGCTCTAACCACATGGGTTAACATCATTTATTCAATAATTTATTAACAACATTATTACTTTCCCATATTCTAAGGAATTCTAGAAAAATAGTCTAAGATACTAAATACAAGGGGGTTCAGCTCGGTGAGTAGATGAACTACCCGTCGTGTCTTTGCCATATATATCAAGAGAATAGACCCATCCTCCCTCAAGAATATAAACACTAAAATCACAAGGCGTAACCCATGCATCTTTTCCCCTTTTCAAAGGAGGGTAAGAAAAACCAGCTACCTTGAGCAGTGGGGAAAGATATGAGATAAAAAAACAACAAGAATCAGCAAGAATCCAATCATTCATATCCTATTTCATTATCCCCGATGTCCTCCCTGAAACCCACATGCATAAAATGATGCATCTTTCCACTCTATGCATCAAATTCTACCACAACCAATGGGCCTCTCTACCCCCACATATCATAACATCCATCTAGTCTCACATTACAACACAATAAGCAGGAAAACAAACATCATATCAATTGGGCTTCTGGCCCTTAAGAAAGGAATACAACCTTCAAACACAATGAGCTCTCACATCTCTATGAATAATGCTCTTGGCCTTTACAAGTATGAGGGTAACTCAAAACTCTATGAGGCATTATATTTTTATCAAACAGTCGGTTAATTAATCCATCTATAATTAACCGATTTATTATTTTATTCATCCTACTATGGGTAACCTAAACAGTAAGATATCATAGCTATCAAAACGTGATTAAACATTCTTACTACATTAATCTGATTAACATAATATTAAAAAAAACAACTGGATTCATTTACATGAGTCTTTATATTTGAAAAATAATTATCAATTAATTCTGGATTTACGTTCTTTACCAATTTCCATAAGAATGAAAATCCTAACAATGAAAGAATATATATTAAACTATCTAGAAAAACAAGATGCAATAACATATGATCGATATCAATTTATTTATCGAGTACAAATATTCATTATCTCAATTTCATTGTGATTTAGTGGGATAAAACAGCTAACTCTATAGTTGAATGTAAAAGAATATAGAAGCAATGAATTTCATACCTCAAAAGGATTCTGATGATCTTTGAACAGATTAACAAAATAGAACATGGTCACCTCTCCTGGGTGACTACATCCACCTGAGGATGTAGAGACACCACCACACCAGCCAACACCCATGAAATTTTTATTAGAAACATGGATATAGCATGCCATAACAATTCAATGAGAAAGAAAAGGAGATAAACCCAAAATAACAATGATATATAATACCATATATTGAATATTGATCGATACTACTTGGTTGTAGAAAACAGTGGGTTAACATGTAGCAAAAATATTATGGGGAACCAATCCAAGGAGGATAGTTTTATTGCACGACTTCTATGGGAAGGAAGGAATGGTTTGAGCATATCGCACTAGAGAAAAATAAGGAATAATCAGGGAAGAAGATATCTTGCCCCTTTATAATATTTAATGGATAAGCTATTTAAGATATGCTGGATTTTTTATTAACAGAGGATTGCATTAAACCACACAGTTTTACCATGTAAAGGCATACTGATCCTTAGAAAAATTAATATCGGAGTTATGGGCTTTGAATCAGCCTTAAATACCTTAAAACAAGGCTTTTAATGTGTTTTTTGTCAAAGAAAATGTTAAATTGGTGAAACTAGAAAAATATATAAATTTGGAAAAGGGAATATGAAATAGTAACTATGATACAGTAACAGTGACACCGTTTCTATGACATTGTTTCTGTGACATGGTTTCTATGACACCGTTTCTATGACACCATTTATGTGACGTCGTTTTGGTGACAACGTTTCTGGGACACCGTTTGTGTGAAACCGTTTCTGTGACACTGTTTCTGTCACTCTATTTCTATGACACTGTTTCTCTAACACCATTTTTGTGACACCGTTTCTGTGACACCATTTCTTTGACACCATTTCTGTGACACCATTTTTGTGACACCGTTTCTCTCAAACCGTTTCTTTGACACTATTTTTGTGAGACCATTTCTTTGAAACTATTTTTGTGACACTGTTTATGTGACACCATTTCTCTGACACTATTTCTCTGACACCGTTTCATTGACACCGTTTCTACGAAATAGTTTGGATTTTTGGAAAAGGAAAAGTGACATATTTTCATGAAATAGTTAGGAATTTTGGAAAAGGAAAAGTGGAACCGTTTCATGAAATAGTTTGTAAATTTGGAAAAGTGTTGGGTATAATTAACCTTGACCTCCTAGAACACCTCAAACACCAGATTTCAGCAAAGAATGAACCAGATGGGTCCAATCCATTACATCAAATACCTCTCAAAATATTCTCATCTTAGAGAATCCAAAACCAACCCTAAATGAAACATAAAAGGGGTCCAAACAACCACCCATAGAGATACCTCTCAAAAGAGAGAAAGCCGCAAAATCAAAAAAATAAATCCATATCATAAAAATGAAAGGTTTATAACCACAAAGAGAACATCATTAGATGAAAAGAGATAAACATAAAACAAATCTGGGTACTGAATACATATCTACAACTAATTTTCCCAGGTACTCTTCTCTACGCCACCATGTTTCCACAAGACATGAACCAAGGGGATAGAACGCCCCCACAAAACCTTCTCTTTGAGGTCTTGGAATCTCCACGGGCCGCTCCTCGAAGGTCTCATCATCATCATCATCATCATCGATCTATCACCAATTGATGACATGAGAGTCATCATGAAGATAACTACAGAGTTCTTTCACATGAAAAAACATAATGTACCTGGATCATCTGTGGAGGAAGTTCCACTCAATATGTCATGGCTCCAACACAAGCCAACACCTAGAAAGGCCCAACAAACCGGGAAGAAAACATACTCCCAAGACCAAACCGTCACTGCCCTTGATGGGGAGTCACCTTCAGAAACATGTTATCCCCAACATAAATCTCTAAGGGTTTCCTCCTTTGATTGGTATATGATTTTTGACAATCCTACACTGCCTTCATCCTCTCACAAATCACCTAAACCATCTCTGTTGAATTCTGCACTAGTTCCGGTCCATGAATTGCTGACTCTCCATCCCTAGTCCAGCATAGTAGAGAATTGAAATGTTGACCATACAAGGCTTCAAACGGTTCCATACCAATGGTGGAGTGTAATATATTAGTGTAAGAAAACTCAACCAAGTTTAAGTTCCTCATCCACAAACCTCCAAAATCAAGGACACAAGAGAGAAAAATGTCTTCAATAGTCTAGATGGTCCGCTCTTTCTAACCGACTATCTGTAGATGAAAAGAAATGTTAAGGAATAGATGAGAACCAAAAGTATGTTGCAGAACTCTCTATACCCTAGAGTTAAAATGAGGATCTCGATAAAAAATGACCATCTTTGGGACTCCATGAATTCTGAACACCTCCTCCAGATACATCCTCAACAAAACAACCATTGAGCATGACTCTTTGATCATTATGAATTGGGATGATTTTGTTAAAAGATCCAATACCACCCAAACAGTATCATGTCCTCCATGATCTTGAGTTAAACCAATAACAAAGTCAATTGATATGTCCTCCCACATCTACTGGGGAACATCTAAAGGCTGGAGTAGACCACCAGGGACACAGTATTCGGCCTTCACCTTTTGAAAGACCAAACATCAAGACACAAACTCAGAAACTTCATGCTTTATCACAGGCCACCAAAACTGACTCCCAAGCCTCGGTAAAACTTTCTCAAGCTAGGATGCACTACTGAAGGAGAACTATGGAACTATCTGAGAATCGTCTCATGCATCTCCAGAGGAAAAAAGTACTTCCATGATATAACACTTAGTGTTGTTCATCCTCAGACCAACCATCAGGGGCCTCACTACTAACAACTCGTTCTCTCCAGACCTCCACCTCTAGATCCCACAACTAGGACTCTTCCACCGGCTGCAATAGACATGAATTCAGCGTCATCGGAAAAAGAAAACATCTACCTCCATGTTCTCTCATATCGAGATGTTATAATGAATGTTCTTCCATTACTCTCCAGGAATCACTAGATTCTCACACCGCATCACTATGTGACTTCCTTCTCAGCGCATCAGATACAACATTCCCCTTCCCAGCTGTATTTGAGATTTCGAAGATGTATTCCTATAATAACTCCATCCACCAACACTATCGCATGTCTTTAATTCATGATGAGAGAAAACATACCTTAGGCTCTTATGATCGGTGAAAACCATAGAGTGCTCTCCAACGATGTAATTTCTCCACAAAATCAGATCAAACACCTCTACCTCTATCTCAAGATCGTGGGTGGAATAGTTATGTTCATGGGGTTGAAATTGTTGAGACACATAAGAAACGACCAATCTTTGCTACATCAGAACACAACCAAACACTAGATGTGAAGCATCACATAAAACATCAAACTGAACTCCCTCTACTGGATGACAATGAACTAGAGCACATACCAAATTCTCCTTCAGATACTCGAAAGCTACCTAACACTGATAAGTCCACACGAACGCTTGATCCTTCCTGGTCAATGTGGTTAGAGGAGTTGCAACTCGAGATAAATTGGCTACAAACCTTCTGTAGTAGCCTACAAAACCAAGGAAACATCGCACCTCAGTCACTGTCATGGGGGATGATCAAGAAAAAAAATTTCTATATTTAATGGATCCATAGCTACTCCCTACTGGGACACAACATGCTCCACGAAACAAAATTATCGATCCCAATACTCACACTTTGACTACATCCCAAATAGGTTATGTTGATTAAGAGATCCCAAAACGGCATGCCGATTCTCTGCATGCTCCTCCTCGGACATGGATTACACAAGAATTTCATCAATAAAAACCACCATGAACTTATCTAGGAACTCGAGGAACAGAGCATTTATCAATCCCATGAATATAGCTAGACCATTCGTCACACCAAACTGCATTACAACGAACTTTTAATTCCCATGATGACAGTAGAATGCAGCCTTTGGGATATCCTCATCCTTCAAACACATATGATGATATCCTATCTACAAGTTGATATTTTAGAACCAACTTTCACCATTCGATTGATTGAATAAATAATCAATCTGTAGAAGATGATAGAGATTCTTCACTATCACTTTGTTTAAGCGATGATAATCGATACACAACCACAAATTTCCGTCAGTATTCTTCACGAACCAAAATTGGTGCACCCCGTGGTGACACACTCAGCCGAACAAAAATGAACTGTAACAGACCATCAAGATATATATGTATCTCTCATAACTCAGAAGGGGTCATCCTATATAGATACATAGAGATATAAGATTATATTGGTTATAGATCAATCCCAAACAAAATCTCTCTTTGAGGGGGTAATGCAACAACCTCTTCTGGATAGACATCAGTGTACTCTTCTATGAACCTAGGAAACACAAACAGGTGAACCTATGAAGAACACAATATCAGATCATCCATCATGGATGATAAGGATGTAACACCCCTCTAACCCATCTAAGGGTCTTGCTCACCAAAAAACTTCATTGGATCTCTATCAGCATCGAATAACACAACATTCCTCAGGAATAAATTCGTGATATCCTACACCGAATACAACCAATTCATGTCTAGGATGAAATCATATGGTTGTATATGTAAATATAGGAAATATCCCCAAGAATGGTGTTTCCCCAACACTAGATCACAGTCTCCACATACTTTAAACAAGTCATCTTGACCTCCAACTGGTGTAGTTAACTCCAAGGAAATTAGAATCTTCTCTACCACAAGTCCCAAAGCATATAAAAGGGCAGGTTATATGAAGGAGTGCGTCACTCCTGAATCAAAAAAGGCATACACCCATATATGAAACAAGAAAAGGGTACCTCGAATGACATCTAGCTCACCTGGCGCGGGAAACACTAAAGCATGAAGCTATCCATAACCTACTCTATGGCCTCTCTAGTCCTGATGACGACCCCCACCACAATCATGATATGCTCTCTATGGAAGAGGAGCATCACAAGGTTCTCCTCTGTCTACCCCATCTGCTCTCTACTGATCCAAATCTAGTGCAACTTACTGTTGTTTCCTCAACTAGAACTGCCTCAATGGAAGAACCTGGAGTGGAACACCTGGTTTATGATGACTGCTCTGAATGTTCAGGCACTCTCGATGCTGATGACCTAGTCCTCCATAAGAAAATGAAGGGCATAGTCCCTTGGAATAGGACTGAGATCTGCCACCCACATTGAAAAGAGATGCTGAGGGCTGGGACCTACCCACGTCCAAACAGAAACTCTTCTACCCTAAAAACTGGGAAGCCCACACCAAAGATATGCTTCGTGATGAATTATGAAGACTCCCCTCTCATGATGATATGGTTCTGGAAAATGTACTCTTGATGACCTCTATCCTCACCAACACCTTAAGATATGTCTTCAACATAAAAGGGGTGACCTGGTGTTGGATATCTGGATTCAAAGCCTCCTTGAAATGCCTCTCCCTGGCCTCCTCATCTGGCAACGGGTCTGAAGCATATCGTAAAATGTTCATGAAACGAATTCCAAACTCTTTCACATAAGAGCTCCCCTGTCAAAGGGTAAGAAGCTCCATGTTACTAGATGCCTTCATGGTCAAAGAAAGAAACATGACTCTGAACTGGTCTAAGAACTCCTCCCAAGAGATCGCTGACTCCTCACAATCCCCAAGGAACAAGAACCACCACTTCATCGCTGCTCCATGCAGCATCATCACAAACAAATACACCCAGTGCTCTTTCTGAGCATGGATCGAACTGAAGCCAATCCCAACCTCCTCCTACCCGACTTCTGTGAATGAATCTAAATAAAATCCCTCATACTTCTGTAGAATTAGAAACTGAAACTCTCAAAGTGTCTTATTCTAAGTTTCATTATCGTCAACATCTACCCTTTGGTGATCTATTATCATAGCCTGCTGGACATCTTCTACACAAACAGGACAAGAACATCAACCTGGATCTATACCTATAAAATAAAAAATAGTTAAAGCTCCTAAACCTAGAAAATGGAATACCCAACATTAATTAATTAATTTTTTTCTTTTATTCATTTTAGGTTAAACTATACCAAGTTCTACCCATTCAAACATAGACACAAAGAAGAATGACGTATAATCCTTTCCTAGGTGTCTACCCAAATACTAGTATCACCTTTCTTAGTAGACACTGAAAACGTAAAGGTATTTCCATCAGATCATGGGGGACCCTAAATTCATATGTATCATCCGGTCTCTAGTGTTTTCATCACTTTCTAAACTTAAGTGAAATTGTTTCCCTACCAACCCATGCAACCTCACCTGTTCATAACACCAAACTACATCTTATCCCTCAACCAGACCTCTCATATCACTTTGTCACGATCACCTCCCAACAAGGTGTACCCCTCCTAGGATAGAAATGTGTGAAGGGAGATAATGAACTCCGAGTCCCACCTACATTAGGCCTTAGGTTGGCGACTATCAATGAGGATATAATAAACCCACAAATTTGAGGCATTACCCTCTAAGAGAACACATGCAAAAGAGAGAGAAAAGACAGACACCAACCAACTTCAATTTAGATTGAAATATAAAAGAAAACACAAGTAAATATGTAATGTCATGAAAAACTACTACAAATGAATGGAAAAACTACATGTACTAATGGGAAGTAAAAATAACAGCAACCACGAAGCCCGAGAAGCTCATGTACCCCAAGCTAGTAGTAACCATCCTGATATCCAACCTACTCCAAGTGGCATGAAAAAAACAATTTATATATACATATGGTGAGTATAACAGTATACTTAGTAGGTTCATCCCTAGAGAATCTTGTGAAAAAGTAAAGAATGTATGCTAAAGCATAGTGAACATCAAGTGAAACTAACTCATCACCTAGATAGGTGTACTGCGTTTCCAGCCTCACCATGGCTACTCTCACAATTTATCGCATACAAGAGTATATAATATAAAAAACAATATCAAGGGTACCCCGCTAAAACTTCCCTACTGATTTGTCATTTTTTCCCAACGTCTCCCGCCCTAAGCATCTCTATCCAAAAAGGATTTCCCACAGACACCTGTGTAAAGCACCACAACATGCACCTCGTGTAACACATCCACCATGACCATGTAACCAAAGTAACTAGTTAGTTTCTGGGATCCACCACATCTCGCATAAAGTGAATCATACATCGGGTATTAAACCTCAAGCAATTATAGCCCATACATCGAGTACGGATCCTCAAGCCATCACTTCCTATACACATTACACCTATAGTAGTCCATAGGAAACAATATCCAGAATATTTATTTGTGATTAACCAGAATCCATTACATCCCTCTACACGCATATATAGGGAAAACTAACCATTATGCCTACTAGCACAAGAAACTACTAAGAGAAGAGAGCGGGGCTAAAGGGGGTAGTCAGTCATTCATCCTCCCACTGGAATGTTGGGGAAAACACCCCCGAGGGCTTAAAATCCTTGGGGTGTCAGTTTCCCTAACTAATGTGGTGGAGTATCATATAGAAACAACAAAGTATGGAATATACTATAGCTCATAACCACACTAAGGTTATAACCTAGTCTTAGACTCAACTACATCTAATGTCTCTCAGACTTCCAGCATCCACATCTAAGACTAGGTATCCTATAAGCACACAACCATTTAAAGAGATTTAACACATTACATCATTCAATTTTTATCAGTTTCACTTTATGTTAATTAATTCTTTAATCATTTATTAACCATTAACAATTCCACATTATATTTCATTAGCATCACACACAAAGTACGCTTTTCTTTTAAATTGAATCCTTAGCATTGCATCTGAGAAAGCTCAAACCCCATGGGTTAACATCATTTATTCAATCATTTATTGAAAACATTATTACTTTCTCATTTTCCCAAGAATTCCAGAAAAAAATTCTGTGCTACTAAACACAAGGGGGTTCAACTCAATGAGTAGATGAACTACCTGTCAAGTCTTTGTCACCTATAGCAAGAGCATAGTCTCATCCTCCTTCGAGAAGCTAAACACAGAATGCATGTGGTATACCCCGTGTGTCTTTTCCTTTTTTGGAAGGAGGGCAAGAAAAACCATATGCCTTGAGAAATGGGGAAAGTAAAGAAGATAATAAACCCACATGAATCAACAAGAATCTAAATATTCACATCCAACTTATTTCTTCATCCCTAGTGTCCTCCCCGACACCCACATGCACAATCTGAGGCATCTCACCACTCTAGGTGTCAACTGCTCACAACCAATGGGCCCCCCTACCCCCACATATAACAACATCCATCTAGGCTCACATCACAACACAAGAAACATGAAATAAAAAATCATATCAATTGGGATCTTGTCCCTTAAACAAGGATCCAACTTTCAAACACAATGAGATCTCACAGCTCCAAGCATAAGGATCTTAGCCTTTACTAGAAAGAGGGAACTCAAAACCCTACGAGGCATTGTTTTTTATCAAACAGTCAATTCTTAATCCATCTGGAATTAACTGATTTATTATTTGTAGGTTCCAACTATGTGTAACCTAAATAGGGAGCTATCATAGCTATCACAGATTGATTGAACATGCTTACTGCATCAATTTGATTAACATAAAATTAAAAAAACAATAATTGTATTCATTTACATGCCTCTTTATCTTTGAAAAATAATTATCCATTAATTATGGCTTTATGTTATTTACCAATTTCCATAAATAATGAAAATATAAACAAAGAAATCATTGATATCACGCTATCTAGAAAAACAAGAGGCAATAAAATATGATTGATATAAATTTATTTATCCAGTTAAAATATTTATTATGTCAATTCCATTTTGATCTAGTGGGATAAAACACGCTAACACTATAGCTGCACATAAAATAATAGAGATGAAACGAATCACCTACCTCAAAAGGTTTCAGATGCTCATTGAAAAGACTAACAAAATAGATCACGATCACCTCTCTTGGAGGACTGCATCCACCAAAGAATGCAGAGACACGACCACACCGTCCAACACCAAAGAAAATTCCAATAAGAACATGGTGATAGAATGCCATAATAGGTCATGGAGAAACTGAAGGAGGTGAGTCCAAAATAATGACGATAGATCATAACTTATATACAAGATTGATCAATACTGCTTGGTTGCACCAAAACAGGGTGTGAACTTGTAGTAAGAAGAAATTTAAGGGGAACCAATCCAAGGAGGAATGTTTTATCGCATGAATCCTATAGGAGGGAAGGAAAGGTTTGGGTGTCTCGCACCAGAGAACATGAAGGTAGAATAAGGGAGGAAGATATCTCACCCCTTTAAAATATTTAACGGGAAAATTGTTTAAGATATGATGTATTTTCCATAAAAGAGGATCGCATTAAACCACACAGTTTGACCAAGTAAAGGTGTCCCAATCCATAGGAAAATAATAATGGAGTTATGGGATTTGAATTAGCCTTAAATCCTTTAAAACATGGATTTTAATGCATTTTTTCCACAGAAATCATTAAATAAGTGAAACTATGAAAATCTGGAAATTTGGAAAAGGAAATATGAAACAGAAACTGTGATATAGTAACTGTGACACCATTTCTGTGACATTGTTTCTGTGACACCGTTTCTATGACACTATTTCTGTGACACCATTTCTGTGACATCGTTTCTTTTGACACTGTTTCTGTGACACCGTTTTGTGACACCGTTTCTGTGACACCGTGTATGTGACACCATTTCTGTGACACTACTTCTGTGACACCGTATCTGTGACATCGTTTCTATGACACCATTTCTGTGTCACCATTTCTGTGAAATAGTTTTCAATTTTGGAAAAGCAAAACTAACAGAGTTTCATGAAACAGTTTAGAATTTTTGCAAAGTAAAAGTGACACAGTTTCATGAAACAATTTGGAAATTTAGAAAAGTGTTGGTTATAAGTTACCTTAACCTCCCAGAACGCCTCAAACACCAAATTTCAGCATGTAATGAACCATATAATTCTAGGCCGTTAATTTCAACTAGTTGAAACCATACTATATTTCATGTTAGTGATTTTGAAGGTGTATAAATTAAAATTTATAAATAAAATCGAAATGAAATTAGGCACACTTACTAACTATATCAATAATAATAGAAATTAACAATAATTTTATAAATTTAATAAACAAAAAAATCATAACCCAAAACTTATTGTTTGAATATATAATACTTACACATTAAAAAATTTATGGGCATAATTAATTATTTAAGTATTATAATATTAATTAAATTATAATGAAGTAATATTTATTATTTTATTGTTATTAAATATTATGAATTAAATTATTAATAAATATTAATTATATTATTAAAAAAATTCAACAATTACAACAATCACTATTTCATGATATATTTATCCTGACACATTCTTCACTTCGATAATCTATAACTAATGCAAAAAACAAAACCATAATATTTCTCACATTAGTTATTTAATAATCGATGGGAAAAACTATTTTTTCAAGTTGGTTATTAAATAACCAATGTGAAAATTTTTGTGGTTTTTTTCACATCCATTATAGATAAATAACTTGAAATAGAAGATAGTTCACAACATTTTTTGAATAACCGACATGTAAAATACAACCGGAACATTTTTTACCTCGATTATTCTATAATTTAGATGGAAAATCTTATTTTCTTTGTTGGTTATGGAATAACCAACATAGAAAATATTTATAGTTTTAATCGGGACTGAGAGGATTTATTTTTGTTTGTTTCTTTTATTTGACAACTCTCATTTTTCTCCCACACAGTGAACCCTAACCCTAAAAATCTTGAATTTGTGGCTTCAAATCTATTTTTATATGATATATGTCCTAAAAATCATAATTATTTAGTCATTTCCTTTGAATATATTTTATTTTTTATTCACCACCATTGTCCATGGTCACTGATTAGTCTACTTCCACTCACGCTTCTTTTCATTGTTATCGCTCATCCTGATTTCTATTTCAATTTAGGGTTAGTGTTTATTATTTCAATTTTATATAAATTATAGATATTTGTATTTTTGGTTTCAATATTTATTTGATGTCACTTTATCTTTGTGTTTCATTCTACCAACTCCAACCATGATCACCCATCATCGACCACCGCTCCTGCTTATTATCATTGGTGTCTCTCATCCCAGTTTTTATTTCAATATAAAATTAGTGTTTATCGTTTCTATTTTAGGTTCATTCTTGATATTTTTATTTTTAGTTTCAATTTTTATTTGATATAATTTTATCTTTGATTTTTCATCTACAACTTCCATTCTTCATCTGATACATGAGACTTATTCCAATTTGTTTCAACATATCAGTCATCTCGGATCCGATATCACTATAAGGTTTATGTATTTTGTTTCTATTTTTCATTCATTCAAGGTATTTTAATTTGTATTTGGGGTTTGAATTTTATATTCATGTCTCTTTATCTTTAATATTTCTTTCAATACCACTATCCACCGCAACCCATTTTCGGTTGCCACTTGTGGATCCTTACCATTCGTGTCACTTTCTCAATCATCCTGATTCAAATATCAATTTACTTTTTGTGTTTATTGTTTATATTTTCTATGAATCAGATCTATTTTTATTTGTAATTTCAATTACAAATTTCCTTCAATGTCACGTTATTTATGTCATTTATATTTTCAATTTCAATTGTTCACAAATATTAAATATTTTTTAATTTATGAATGATTGTTTTTTGAATATGGTTTGTGATTTTATTTATTAAATAATGATAATTTAATATTCTCAACGTTATATTTTTGTATGTTGAATATTTTTTATTACTTTTATTTTTGAAATATGTAATGGTATTTTTTATTGTTATTTAATAAAGTAGATTTTTAATTAAATTTGAAATTATGATTACTTATTTTCAATTTTTAATATTTCTTATAGATAATAATACGTTGAATTTGGATTACTGAACTTTGAATAAGATATGAATATGAGGAAGGTGTTGATGATTTTTTTTAATTTTCTAAGTGAAATGTTCCAAATGATGAAATTATTTTATATCCATACCATAAATGTAATAATATGAAGAATTTTAAAAGTAGAGATATCAAAGATCATTTAATTTGTCACAGTTTTAATATGAGTTGTGACCCTTGTATTTTTCATGGTGAAGCTAGGTAAAATTTAATATATATTAATGATAATGATTTTTAAGATGATAAGTCTGATAAAATTGAAGAAATTTATCATGATATTGAAGTAGAGGAAATTGAGAAAGAACAGAAAATTGAGCATATATATAGTAATGTTGAAAGCCCTTTGTATATAGGTTGTATAGAATTTAACATTTTATCAACGATGTTATGATTTATTAACTTAAAGGTGTAAATTGATAGAGTTCCACGAGTTTTCTAGATTTACTACAATTGTTGAAGGAAATTATTCATAAATATAATGATCTTCTCAATTCAAATTATAATGTTAAGAAAATATTATTCTTGATGGGATTGGGTTATAATAAAATATATTTTTTTCTAGAATGATTATGTTATATATAATAAGGAATACAAATTTTCCTCATAGTTTCATAAATGTGGGATGTTATCGTATAATTTAAAATAAAAATAATTGCAAAATTTTGCATTTATAGAGACTCCTATCAAATAATTTTGTTATATTTATATAATTCATAATTGGAAATGTTTATTTTCAAATTCAAATGATGTAAAAAGGATAATATGGCAAGCTGTTGAGTCGATATGTAATGGAAAATTAGATTATCCAACTGATTGTCTATAGTGGAATAAAATTGATCAATGGTTTCCTATATTCAGAAATAATGTTAGAAATATCAAAATTGGACTGTGAATTGATGGGATGAATACATATTAAACACTTAGTAGCACACATTATGAATGGCCTATTTTATTAGTAATTTAAAACTTATATCTTGAATTTTATATGAAGTGAAAATATTTCATTTTGACTTTAATAATCTATGGACCAAAATAGCCCAAAAATCATATTGGTTTTTTATTATCACTATTAATTGATTATTTGAAATTATTATGGGAGGAAGGTATTTGGGTGGATGATTCTTATAAACTGTAAATTTTCAACTACCTGAAATAAATATGTTTAGTATAATTGACATCACAAGAAATTAAATTTTTCTAGATATAGTGTTAAGGGGAATAAATATTATTCAATTTATGAAAAAAAAATGATTTCATATCATCAACTAAAACTTGAGAGAAGAATGGTATAAATGGGTAAAAAATTAATTTATGGATCACTCTTATTAGATATTAAAAAATGAATTCAATAACTCCTAAGAATTTTATATTTTTTCAAAAACTTTTTCCACTGATCAGTATTTTGAGAGGGTGAAAAACATTGATGTTACATTCAAAAATACACAAAAAACTTGTAATGATAGAAATATTTGGAGGAAAAATTCAATATTTTTTTAGATACCATGTTGAAGATATCATGAGGTCAAACATAACATTGATTTCATGCACTTGGAGAATAATATATGTTACACCTTGATTGGAACATGATTAGATATTAATGGAAATACTAAATATGGTTTAAATGAAAAATTTGTCTTACTCTCGATGGGAATACATTTGGAGTTATCTCCCACTCCTAAGGCAATGAAAACATACATGCATTAAACATTTCATACATTATCCAAGAGGGAGAAAAATATATTTTGTCAGTGACTTCATGATATCAACATGTCACGTGGTTATTCATTAAATTTGATCAATTTTGTGTCATTAATGGAATTGAAGTTGATATGTGTGAAATATCATGATTTTTACACCATGATGAAACATCTCCTACAAGTTGTATTGAGTGGAATATTTGCCATCTATGTTAGAATGACTATAATGTTGGTGTGTTATTTTTTAAATTCAATTTGAAATAAGGTTTTTGATTTGAATACTTTGAAAATTTTGAAGAACGAAGTGGTTTCTAAACTTTTTCAATTGGAAGTTTATTTTCATCCATATTTTTCTTGATATCATGGTGAATTTAATGGCCAATTTGGTGTGGGAAATAAAGGTTTATGGACCTATATATATACGTTGGATATACCCTTTTTAATCATATATGAAGATATTAAAGGGGTATGATAAGAATACATATCGACCTGAATCCTCCATTTTATAGAATAATATTTCCATGGAGGTTTCCAAATTCTATATAAGTTATTTATACGCAATGAAGAACATTTTTTCCTAAATCTCTCCATAAATGAGTCAATTATGGGGGGAAGGGGATTTGTGTCTTGAAAGTAAAATCTTTGTAAGGTGAACATATAATCAAGGTGCAATTATACATCTTGAATAAAATATATTTTGTTTATCTATATAAAATATTTCATATTAATAAACTAAAGAAATGTTATCCAAAGAAGGAAGATTTTTGGATTTATAATGAGAATAAAAAAAATCCCATGGTTAAAAAAGATTTGTGCTTGATAGATTATATTAATCATAAATGTTGAGATGGTTAGTGGGTGGTCCAAAATTACATTTGATTACATGGTAAAATTATTAAATTAATGGCTATACATTTCATAAAAAAATATCAGGACAACATAAGTGAAATCTAGAAGAGTGGTGTTGTAACACCACAGGTAAATAAATAATATGACATTTTTATATTTATCCCTTTTTTTGAATAAAATTTTAATATTAATTTGAAGGTAACGCTATGCTTGATGGCTTACCCAATACTCAACAATGAGTTCCTTTGAAATCTTACGTTGCACTCTAATAATAAAATAAAATTATTTTAAATGTTAGTTAACACATAGCCGTTGTATTGGCGGGAATGAATATAAATAACTAAAATATGATTATATATGTTTGTTAAATGTTTTTACATTTATCCAATAAAGGATAAAGTCTTAAAATACGAAAATAATTCAATTTTAGGCATACATACTCTAATTTTCACTAAAGGTCCACTTATCAACTTTTGATGGCGAACCGTCATTAAATATAGTTTTGGTCACTCTTATACATTCTATTGGACCAAATAAAACTCCTCTTTAGAATCGGGACATCAAAATTCACTTTGTGTAAATTTTTGGTATTTTTCTGATAAAGATTATTTTTTAATGAATAGTGAAAATTGTTGTATTTTAATTCAAAACCTCTTTTCAATCTAATTTATTTATATGATTAGATTATATTTTGAATTGGTTTCAAAGTGAAATTAGAATATATTTTTACCATTTAATCCAATAGTGGTTGTTGGAATTAATTTCATCTTGAAATTGGACTTAAACTAGTGTCAATCTTTTGATACTTATTGTTTCATAAAAAGACGCTATTTGCTCTCACACCAGGAATTAATTATTAAATTAATTAATGTAACTTATATGTTTTGAATTTTGTAAAATAGATATCATTTTTTAATTTTTATTATCAAATATATCCTAGGGTAAATTTTTGGTAATTTTCTGAAAAACTTCAATTTTTGATGAATAGTGAAACCACTAAGTGGTAGTTAAAGAAACTGATTTTTCGTTTAAATGAAACTTTACCACTTATGTGATTTGAATTTAAAAAATCTGACATACATGGTTGTAATTAAGAAGTAAAATGTGGTTCAATGGAATTAAAATAATTTGTTGGTGAATAGTAACTTTTAAGTTTATTAATCGCGATTAGAGGTAATTAGTGTAATTTAAGGTAAAAATAATGTTTTAATAATATGAAATGACCTAGACACATGTCCTAACCTCATTGGATGTGTCATGGCCGACCAATAAAATCCATGGGTCAACTTTGGGACCCCATGGAGCCACTTTGGTAGGAAAATGACATTAATACCTTTTTATTTAATGTTAAAATTAAAATGTCACAAACATGTGTTGTTTTAATAAAACAATTTTTATATGGGGTTATACAAGTAAGATTTTTGACTATAAATATTCATTGGAAAGATAAAGATATTTAATACAACATAGAATTTTTTTAAAAATTTTTAGACATTAACTAAATTAAATTATTTATGACACCATGATGATGCAGCGATTACCTCATTATTTAACGATTTAAATAAAATGGAAAGATAATGTAAAATCTAAGAAATAAACATGTCCAAAACCAATTGGATGGGTGTATTTAGAACCCTTATCACCTTATCCTATAAACACATCAATTTGGGACCTTTAAAATCCGAAACTCATTCTAAAATAAAGTAACATTTCCTTACTTTCAAAGAGTGCCCCTCCTCTCCTCTTATAAAAGGCCCCCACCTCTACCTCCTTACCCACACCTCTCAAGCCTTTTCCTCAGCCAACCCCTGCCCATTTTGTCTCTCCATATTACTCTATTACTCCTAGAAGCCTCACTTTTGGAATAAGTCTTCCCAAGGAAGCCTTTGAGCTCAAATCAAAAAGAGTTACCCGATTTAAAGGTAGTGTCTTCTCTTGTGTTCTTTTGTTTTATTTTGCTTCTCCAACCCCCTAAACTCTTTTTATTCTTTTCTTTTGTAACAACTACAGTATCTTCAATATACTAGGATTTTGTTATAAGAATCATTCGAGCTAAACTTACACACACCTACATCTAATGGTTAAAGAACATATTGTTTCTGTGGATGGAAAATTTCTGCCTCACGAAACGATGATTGTTCAACACTCATATAACACCTTCAAAGGTGGACATTAAGATGTAACTCTATTTATATATGATATATAATATTTTTATGTTTTACTTAAGCTTCTTTATTTTTCTTTTGTGGCATACCTTTATGGTTTCCATTGTGGGTAAACACGATAATTTCATTTTAGGAAGTGCGGACTACCGCCCCCTCAAAGTGATTTGATTCGTTAATGCCATATGTGGGATGTATAAAGGATGGATTGAAAGTTATTATATATGATTTATGTTACATATAAATTATTAATATAATTCTGGAATTAAAATATAAATACCTCTCATTTAGTTTTAATTCCATTAATATGACATAGAAATGAAAGTAGTGTTCATGCGTACGTATGGCTTACCGTCTCCATGAACGGTGCATTTCATTTCTTACCTCTCAATGATTATGTAATATTATAAATACATGTATATTCTGGATATATATGATATATATGATATCCAAATCATGAATATCATTTTGTATATAATGAACCTTTGACCACACGAACAACATGTAATTGTAAGAAGTCCACTTTCGACTTAAGAACCAAATATCGACAAAACAAACATTATTAACTTAAATGATTGCATAATGTTTATAACATGGCACTAAGTGATATAAAAGGAATAATGAACTTGAAAAAGGTTCTTAATCAAGTATAAATTAACTCAAGTTTATTATTCAGGACTTTAAAGAACGATCGAGTCAAGTCGGACCCGAGGTAAGGGATCATACCCCTCTCTTTCTTTTTAAGTACACTCTTTTATGTAATTCCTTTTAAGCTCATATTTCTTATGATTGGGATGTTATTTTATATTAATATTACTGTAATTTTTATTTTCATATGATGAGAGACCCTATTTTCTCTCATCAATCCATTTTGGAAGTTTTAATTGGCGTCGTTAGACTGCCAAAATTTCGTAAGGGGCTTTTTATCTCACTTTGTGTTTCCGTGAGATTCATGCTACATTTGCCAATATTTATTTTTAAGTGGTGTATGTACTGTACATTATTCTAATATTTGTGTAATATACTTTTTTTATGAGTATTTACATCAATGATGTATTTTCCTTCTTTCATGGGGTGTATGTCTCGAAAGATACCCAAGTCGGTAAGGGAACCTTTCACCCTCCTCTTTTTAAAAGACTACTTTTGTTGGGTATTTTAATTTACATATTGTTATGTTGGGATATGTTCTTTTATATAATTATTTATGTAAAGTTTATGTCCAAGTGATGAGATACCATTCACTCTCTCATCGACTAATTTTCTGAATTTTGAAGTGACACCGTTAGGCTGTCGAATGTTTACAAGGGAACATCTTAACCCAATTTCGATTTCTTTGGGTTCAACATGTAGTTTTTGAATATGTCATCCTTTGAATATGTGTGAATGAACTTTGATTATTTTACACTTAATATCCACTTATATTTGGTGTATTTATATTTTTCACACATAATTATGAGATTGATTTATCCTTAATTTAAGGATACCTTCTTTATAATGGATTTCATCTCATTTTACATTTCTTTTGAGACTTCATTGTTGTTATGCACCAATTCACTCTTATATGGTGTGTATACTATCCTTTGACATATTATATCATGAATACCTTTATTCTCATGATATTATAAAGTTCGGATTAAATGTTATTCCGCAATTATTTGTATTCAAGAGTCTCTCATTTTGTTAAAAACTCTTTAACAAAAATATCGTTTTAAATGTTTTAAAGATTTATTATTATAAATCTTTATCTTTAATGTCCATGTTTTCAAAATGGCTTTCATTATTTATTTATATGGACATTAATGTGTTAAAATTATAATTCCAATAAAAGCTTCAAAGTGGTATGGGACACTTTGATTCAAAAATCTCTTTTAAATGGTTTTTGCAAATGGATTGATTAATTCAATATCTTGGAATTACTTATTGTGATTGAAAATGAAATTTTGTTATTGAAATGTTTATATTTTCAATATTTTATGTGTAATGATGGTACTTGGACATTTTACGGGTGGTTACGTGATAAACCATATGACAGGTGGTGTTGTGAATACCAGGATGGGTGGTTACGTTATAACCTCCAATGCATTGGGTATGGAAGTCGGCCGTATGGCTATTCCATTAAGTATGTGTGGAAGCCAACCGTATGGTTATTCCATTTAAGTATGTTTATGTCCCAAGTTACCTTTATATGTTATGTATTATTTATATGGGTTTTATGGTAATCTTTTGGTTACAAAAGGGTAAGTAATGATATTTTATTCAGTGAAGAGTTTTTACTACTTCCTAAAGGTGAAATTTATTACTTTGATAAAGTATACATGGTTTACTTGTTCCTTTGAAAAAACTAACAGTTTTTATTCTTTGTGTATCCCTTGCTGAGATTTTTATGCTCACCCCAAGTTTTTTTTGAAATGTTTTTCACAGGACTTAATGTGGAATAGGGTCAAGGATGGGATCAAGGGAAAGGCATGCTATCTAATACATAGAACTAGACATGTTTCTTTTTAAGAGTATTTATTTTATGGAAATTTAGTAGAAGTGACTACTTTGTAATCTTTTGAGATGTAATAGTTATGTCTTAATTCTCTAAAACTCTAAACCTCAAAAGATCCTCAATGTGAATTATTCATTTAATTCAATATTAAGTAAGGTTTAAGGCTGAGGCCTTATAGTTGGTATCAGAGGTTGGTTTAGATAACTTTAGAGGTTAGGGTATTCTCTAAGCATAAGTTACATTACCATAATGGTTAGGATTTCAGAAAGAGTCCTAGTTTTAGATAAAGTGAATGAGTAAGTATATCTTAGTTTTTACCTTCCTCATTAGTACATGATGGTTTTGTTGGTATACTCACACTGACATTTCTGTTTTTAGTGAATGTATGGATCTAACAGGCACCAAAGAGACAACAGGTTTGAAGGAAACTATGGTGGTTCTCTAATTAAGATACTAGATAAAATGGGGGATTCAATGAGGAAACTCGTGGTTGTTCTAAACCAACTATCAAGAAGTCATGATCAACCACTTGAACCTTGGTATGATCTGTAATTCATCATGTACAAGATGACCAATCGATGTGGAAGTTCAGGTAATAATTATAAAGGTAACCATTAGAGTTTATATGATCCTTACTTTTGAGGTAATTATGGGTTATTATATGTTATGATGGAAAATGAAAGGCATGAGATAAACTTGAGGTTAAAATATGCTATGATTATTTTTGAAGATTTTATCTCATTTTGGGTAATATTTTAAGAATTATATATTTTTGGAAAAAGGACAACACGCAGACCGTGTGACAACTCATCGCATTGGACAAAGCTGTGGGAATCGAACCCATAACCAAAGTGCGACTGGTATTTATCGCCTACCACTGGACTACGTGAAGTCCCTGGTTAGTTTGACTAATTCTTTTTAGTTAGACGATTTTAGGAATCAAGAGTAAGTTTATTTTGGGTTATCTATGGAAATGATTAACCTATCATCGAGGATATGTGATTAGGTTAATTACTTTTCAATATGAGAATTTAAGAGCAACTGATGTTATTTGGAGGTAAAAGTTAATTTGTACCTTGGAAGACTATGTGACCAAATCCTTCAAATATTTGGGTTTCAATCTTAGTTTGGTTTGCTTTTAAGAATTTTATGGACAAATCTTTTATCGAATGGTCCTCATTGAACTTTGGGTTTTTTTGGACAAATTTTGGAGATTAAGAATAGATTTTATTTTTATAAAGGGTTATCCTTTTCTGGATTATCTGATCTTGTACTAACCATTTTGGTTTTGTTTTTGGTTAACGTCTAAAGACATGGGAAGTATATAGTTCTCTTTTGTGGATTAGGTGATTCTCTAGAAGTTGATTATAGTGAACAAGTCTTCCTAAATACTCGTCTTTTGGAGAAAATATGACTTTGTGAAAGAAATCTAATAAAAGTTAAAAGTCAACATGATAAGTAATTATGTTTCCTTATGAATAAATTCCTCAATAAAAATTAACTTAAAACAAAAATGTTTTCTGTTAACTTTTCCTACTGGGGAATCGAATACCGTTTAACCCATCACAAGTTTGTGATTTTCTTATGGTTAACTTTCTCCTAGACATGTTTACTATCACTCTCCATCAGAACATGACCCTCTGTTTTTTCCTCCATGTCCATATTTTCTTACATGGAATCCTAGTATGGGTTAACTCGGGTGACCTTTGTACTTCCCTTTCTTTCTTTTAAAATGATAGTTTAATTTACTCCTTTTCTGATGCGGGACTTTCAATGGAGTTTTCAAGCCCAATTTTGAAATTGCGAGGACGCAATTCCCAAAAGGGGGGAAGGATGTAACACCCCAGGTAAATAAAGAATATGACATTTTTATATTTATCCCTTTTTTTGAATAAAATTTTAATATTAATTTGAAGGGAACTCTATGTTTGATGGCTTACCCAATACACAACAATGAGTTCCTTTGAAATCTTACGTTGCACTCTAATAATAAAATAAAATTATTTTAAATGTTAGTTAACACGTAGCCGTTGTATTGGAAGGAATGAATAGAAATAACTAAAATATGATTATATATGTCTTTTAAATGTTTTTACATTTATCAAATAAAGGATAAGAGCTTAAAATAGGAAAAGAATTCAATTTTAGGCATATATACTCTAATTTTCACTAAAGGTCCACTTATCAAATTTTGATGGCGAATCGTCATTAAATATGGTTTTGGTCACTCTTATAAATTCTATTGGACCAAATAAAACTCCTCTTTAGAATCGGGACATCAAAATTCACTTTGTGTAAATTTTTGGTATTTTTCCGATAAAGATCATTTTTTAATGAATAGTGAAAATTGTTGTATTTTAATTCAAAACCTCTTTTCAATCTAATTTATTTATATGATTAGATTATCTTTTGAATTGGTTTAAAAGTTAAATTAGAATATATTTTTACCATTTAATCCAATAGTGGTTGTTGGAATTAATTTCATCTTGAAATTGGACTTAAACCAGTGTCAATCTTTTGATACTTATTGTTTCATAAAAACACGCTATTTGTTCTGACAGTGGGAATTAATTATTACATTAATTAATGTAAATTATATGTTTTGAATTTTTTAAAATAGATATCATTTTTGAATTTGGAATATCAAATATATCCTAGGGTAAATTTTTGGTAATTTTCTGAAAAAATTCAATTTTTGATGAATAGTGAAACCACTAAGTGGTAGTTAAAGAAACTGATTTTTCGTTTAAATGAAACTTTACCACTTCTGTGATTTGAATTTAAAAAATCCGACATACATGGTTGTAATTAAGAAGTAAAATTTGGTTCAATGGAATTAAAATAATTTGTTGGTGAATAGTAACTTTTAAGTTTATTAATCGCGATTAGAGGTAATTAGTGTAATTTAAGGTAAAAATAATGTTTAAATAATATGAAATGACCTAGACACATGTCTTAACCTCATTGGATGTGTCATGGCTGACCAATAAAATCCATGGGTCAACTTGGGGACCCCATGGAGCCACTTTGGTAGGAAAATGACATTAATACCTTTTTATTTAATGTTAAAATTAAAATGTCACAAACATGTGTTGTTTTAATAAAACAATTTTTATATGGGGTTATACAAGTCAGATTTTTGACTATAAATATTCATTGTAAAGATAAAAATATTTAATACATCATAGTATTTTTTTTAAAATTTTTATACATTAACTAAATTAAATTATTTATGACACCATGATGATGCAGCGATTACCTCATTATTTAACGATTTAAATAAAATGGAAAGATAATGTAAAATATAAGACCTACACATGTCCAAAACTTATTGTATGGGTGTATTTAGAACCCTTATAACCTTATACTAGAAACACAGCAATGTGGGACCTTTAAAATCTGAAACTCATTCTAAAATAAAGTAACATTTCCTTACTTTCCAAGAGGGCCCCTCCTCTCCTCTTATAAAAGGCCCCCACCTATACCTCCTTACGCACACCTCTCAAGCCTTTGTCTCAGCCAACCCCTACCCATTTTGTCTCTAAACATCCCTCTCATACTACTAGAAGACTCACTTTGGGCAGAAGTCTTTCCAAGGAAGCCTTTGAGCTCAAATCAAAAAGAGTTACTCGATTTAAAGGTTGTGTCTTCTCTTGTGTTATTTTGTTTTATTTTGCTTCTCCAACCCCCTAAACTCTTTTTATTATTTTTTTTTGTAACAAATCCAGTATCTTAAATATACTAGTATGTTGTTATAAGAATAATTCTAGCTACACTTACACACACCTACATCTAATGGTTAAAGAACATATTGTTTCTGTGGATGGCGAATTTCTGCCTCACGAAACAATGATTGTTCAACACTCATATAACACCTTCAAAGGTGGCCATTAAGATGTAACTATATTTATATATGATATATAATATTTTTATGTTTTACTTAAGCTTCTGTGTTTTTCTTTTTTGGCATACCTTTATGGTTTCCATTGTGGGTAAACACTATAATTTCATTTTAGGAAGTGCGGACTACCGCCCCCTCAAAGTGATTTGATTCGTTAATGCCATATGTGGGATGTATAAAGGATGGATTTAAAGTTATTATATATGATGTATGTTACATATAAATTATGAATATAATTATGGAATTAAAATATTCATACCTATCATTTAGTTTTAATTCGATTAATATGACATAGAAATGAAAGTAGCGTTCATGCGTACGTACGGCTTACCGTCTCCATGAACGGTGCATTTCATTTCTTACCTCTAAATGATTATGTAATATTATAAATACATGTATATTATGGATATATATGATATATATGATATCCAAATCATGAATATCATTCTGGATATAATGAACCTTTGACCACACAAACAACATGTAATTGTAAGAAGTCCACTTTCGACTTAAGAACCAAATATCGACAAAACAAACATTATTAACTTAAATGATTACATAATGTTTATAACATGTCAATAAGTAATATAAAATGAATAATGAACTTAAAAAAGGTTCTTAAGCAAGTATAAATTAACTCAAGTTTATTATTCAGGACTTTAAATAACGATCGAGTCAAGTCGGACCCGAGGTAAGGGATCATACCCCTCTCTTTCTTTTTAAGTACACTCTTTTATGTCATTCCTTTTAATCTCATATTTCTTATGATTGGGATGTTCTTTTATATTACTCTTACTTTACTTTTTATGTTCATATGATGATAGAAACTATTTTCTCTCATCAATCACTAGTGCAGAAATCGTTTTTTACGTCACCATTTTTTACGTCGGTTATATATAACCGACGTAAAAATGCGGAGAGTAGATTTTTCACGTCGGTTATTTTAATAACCGACGTTACAAATCGTGCCTGTTGGGTTTTTACATCAGTTATCTTATAACGGACGTAAAAAATCAATGCGTGGGGGGTTTTTTACGTCGGTTATTTGGTAACCGAAGTAAAAAACCCGATATCGACGCGTTTTTTACGTCGGTTATCAAATAACCGATGTAAAAAACCAAAGAGCGGGGTTTTTTATGTCGGTTATTTTATAACCGACGTAAAAAACCCCACGGGGATTTGGTTTTTTAGGTCTGTTATTTGATAACCGACGTAAAAAACGCGTCCATATCGGGTTTTTTACGTCGGTTTCCAAATAACCGACGTAAAAAACCCACCCAAGCTTTGGTTTTTTACGTCGGTTATAAAATAACCGACGTAAAAAACGCGTAGATATCGGGTTTTTTTACATCGGTTATTTGGAAACCGACGTAAAAAACCCCCCGCGCATTGGTTTTTTACGTCGGTTATCTTATAACCGACGTAAAAAACCCGTAGATATCTCGTTTTTTACATCGGTTATAAAATAACCGACGTAAAAAACCAAAGCGCGGGAGCTTTTTTACGTCGGTTTTAAGATAACTGACATTATAAAGTTAAAAAATAGTTTATAACGTCAGTTATATAATAACCGATGTTATAAAACATTTAAAAAAATTAAAGCCCGTGGACTGTCATTTACGATTTTTCGATTGACAGTCTGCCGGCTCGTCTCTCTCTTGCGCGGTAAACCCTAATCGGCTCGTCGATCGACCTGCGTTAAACTCATTTTGGCTTCATTGTTTATCTTCTTCACTCCTCTCGGATCTATCATCTCAACTCGCAACATTCAAGTAAGCCTTCCACGAATTTATTTCATTCATTTTTGTTTCGATTCTTGATGTGCTTTTCGTTCGTTTTTGAATCTCGTGGAATTTTTTGTTATTTCAAATGGTTATTATGTCCATTCTACTCGCAACATTCAACTCGCAACATTCAACTCGCAAAATTTAAGCAGGTGTATTTTGGATAAGACTATTTTTAACTCTTATTCTAGATTTTCATTCTGAAAAATAATGGGTGGTATTGTAACGTTCCATTCTTCCAGCAACATTATTATTTTCCACTTAGCTGGAATGTGTCTTTCTGGATGAATATTGGTAGTACTTATTTTCTTAAAATCATATTTTCAATATGATTGTCCAGAAAATGATTTTCATGAATGAAATTGGACCAGGTACAATCGGTAATACCTATCCTTAAAATTTCATTCAACATTCTTACATCATAATTTTTTTTCAAAAAATTATGATTTTTAGAACTCCTAGATCAGAAAACCATCATCTGTTTTCATCTGCATTCATAAAAATATCAATTCATACCTATTACAATCAAATATTTCATTCTGGACTCATGGTGAGTCTGATAATACATTTCTTCTTTCAGTCATCTCCTAAAAATGATGGACCTTTTCATGCAAAGTGTATCTGATTTCTTGAATACGGTGGTATGTCCGATTTTCAACAAAACCAAGTGAGGTGATTTCTTTTATTATTAATAATTCATAAAAAAATTATAATACCTAAATATTATTATCATCCTTTTCAGATTTTTCATTATAAAAAATCTAAAGGGTACTTTCTTTTCATTCTCAAGTTAAATTATATTTTTTATAAAGGTCTTTTCTATATAGGTAGAAATAATTTAACGATAATTAGATTGAATTAGGTATATTATCTTATCTTACCATCCAAACACATTTTTCTGTATTAATAATTATTATGTTTTGTAAAAACAATTATGACCCCCATTTCATTTTTTTTAGTTAATTGATCTACAAAAGTGTTATAAATGATTTGATGATCACGATTCACCCATATATATGGTTAGTCATTATGTGACATTTGGGTCCATAATATCCTTCTAATTCATTCGACAATGCATTATATATCATAGATCAATATGGGATACAGATGGTTATACCATGTCCAATGTGTTATGTGATGTGTCTCGTAAGAAATATTATAATAAATTATAGGAAAGGTGATTAACATATCCCAATATGAGGTGAATGAAACTATGTTTTCCCTTGACATATGTTATGACTTATATGATTATGTTTTTGCCACACTCTTATGTTATTCCACATACCAATGTTGTGATCTTGTGAATAAGGTTTTTTAAATCATGTTCCCACTATCATATAAATCATGTCTTATGTTATTCTAAAATTGTTATACTTGGACTCAGGTTTTATGATCTATGATTATATAGAACTGTTTCACTTATCTTTTTGATCGTGTGCTTTGTGTATGCTCTTATACCCCCATGGATATCTTTTTATGAGATTAGATATTATATTTATATATATCATTTTTACCCATAATGGGTATCGTAAATCAAAACTTTTATTATTTTCATTCCCTAAGTTATAAAAATAAGTATTATGTAGGATAATTCAAAAATTTAATCTGTGAGATGAGTTGTTTTATGTGTGAAACCCAGGCCAAACACATATGTATTTTTTTATGGGTATTACATATATATAGTTCGACATATACTTTTTTTTACATTACCATGATATTAACATTACTTTTTCTAAAGAAATATTAATGTCCTTAGATTATATATCAGATCAAAAGTATATAGTAATTCTAATATATAATCAGAATGATCAGATAATATGACAATATTATTAAACATAAAACAAATGGTCTATATTCATATTTCTAACATGACACTTACGATGTATAGCTATTTGGTGTTGGGTACTTATGAAAACTACTACTACTTTCAAGATTTTGGCACTTGAAAGTGTTGAGTACTTTAGATCATAATGATTGAACAACAAGCATGAATAACACATGTTATATGCTCTATTAGGTATTCCTATATTTTAACATGTTTATTAGTATATTGGTATGATATTATTATAAATGTGTATCATCTGATCATATTCACTTATTCCAGATAAAAATCATTTTGTTTATGTTTTATTGATGTATATTTTATTTGGAGAATCATTAGGCTTCATGGTTTTCTTTGATTCAATGAAATTTAAAACTGTTATATCTAACTATATTTTGTTTTAAAAATAATATTCAAGCATATTTTTTTAAATACCTATAGATTTGTTTTATATTTTAAATTGTTTTACATTCAAATTATGATTTTTTTCATATAAACATGTATTTGTCTTATCTTAAAAATATATATTTTTTGTTGATATTTGTTATAGGTAATAATGAGTCGAAGTTGGATTACGGCACATCTAATGAGCAATGAATTTGAGGAAGGTGTTGATGCCTTTTTGTAATTTTCAAAACGAAATGTTACAAGTAGTGAAATTTTTTTCTGTCCATGCCTGAAATGTTTGAATATGAAGAAGTTGAAAAGTAGAGAGATAAAAGATCATCTGATATGTCATGGTTTTAATCCGAGTTACAGCCCTTGGATTTGGCATGGTGAAACTGGACGGAATGTCACTGATGATGATGATTCGCAAGATGGTAACTCTAATGGAATTGAAGAAATGATTCGCGATATTGTAGCAGAACAAATTGAGATAGAACCGACAGTTTCACGTCTATATGGTGATGCTGAAAAACCATTATATCCCAGTTGTACAGATTTTACGGTTTTGTCAGTGGTGTTAAGATTGATTAACCTGAAGGCAAAGCATGGATGGAGTGACAGAAGTTTTACAGAGCTGCTATAATTGATGAAAGACATTCTTCCAAAAGATAACGATCTTCCAGATTCACATTACAAAGCCAAGAAAATATTATGCCCGATGGGATTGGGATACAAGAAAATACATGCATGTCCGAATGACTACATTATATATAGGAAGGAATATGAATTTCTGTCAGAGTGTCCAAAATGTGGGACATCACGGTATAAGGTGAAAGAAAAATCACAGGGTGATGTAGAGATTACAAAGCTCCCTTCAAAGTTATTTTGGTATCTTCCTATAATTAATCGTTTCAAACGTTTATTTGCTAATTCACATGATGCAAAAAGGTTAAGATGGCATGCTGAAGAGCGGGTATGTGATGGAAAAATACGTCATCCAGCTGATTGTCCAGAATGGAAGAAAATTGATGTGCAGTATTCTATATTTGGAAATGAAATAAGAAATCTCAGACTAGGGTTGTGCACAGATGGAATGAATCCATACCGAACACTCAGTAGCACACATAGTTCATGGCCTATTTTATTGGTAATTTACAACCTCTCTCCTGAAGTTTGTATGAAGTGAAAATATGTCATGTTGAGTACAATGATCTCTGGTCCAAAGCAACCCGGTAATGATATTGATGTTTACTTGTCACCGTTGATTGATGATTTGAAACTGTTATGGGCTAATGGTATTAGGGTGTATGATTCTTATAAAATGGAATATTTTCAACTGCATGCAGTGCTTCTGTTCACTATAAATGACTTCCCAGCGTATGGAAATTTTTCTGGATACAGTGTTAAAGGGCATAAAGCATGTCCAATTTGCGAACAACAGATGTCCTATTGTAAATTGCATCATGGGAGGAAAACAGTGTACATGGGTCATCGAAAGTTTTTTCCTATGGAACACCCTTATAGAAGACTAAAAAAGGCATTTAATGGCTCACAATAATTTTATACTGCTCCAAAACCTTTATCCCCTGATCTGTATTTTGAGAGGGTGAAAAACCTTGACGTGACATTGGGAAAGACACAGAAATCTGGTAATGATAGACATATTTGGAAGAAAATGTCAATTTTTTTTGAGCTACCATATTGGAGGTATCATGAAGTTAAACATAATATTGATGTCATGCACGTGGAGAAGAATATCTGTGATTCTTTGATTGGAAAATTGTTAGATATTAAAGGAAAGACTAAAGATGGGTTGAATGCAAGATTAGACTTACTATCAATGGGAATACGTTTGGAGTTAGCTCCCACTCCTAAAGGAAGACGAACATTTCTTCCCCCGGCTTGTCATACATTATCGAAGAGGGAGAAAATTAGCTTCTGTCAGTGTCTTCATGATACCAAAGTGCCTCAAGGTTATTCTTATAATGTAAAAAATTTTGTCTCATTGAAGGACTTGAAGTTGATAGGTATGAAATCACATGATTATCACGTCATGATGCAACAAATTCTACCAGTTGCATTGCGTGGAATATTGCCCATTTGTGTCAGAAAGACTATAATGAAGTTGTGTTATTTTTTCAATTCAATTTGTAACAAGGCGATTGATGTGAATGCTTTGAACATTTTGGAAAAGGATGCAATTTTTATACTTTGTCAATTGGAAATGTATTTTCCTCCAACTTTTTTGATATAATGGTGCATTTAATGATTCATCTGGTTTGAGAAATAAAGCTTTGTGGACCTGTATATCTTCGTTGGATGTATCCTTTTGAAAGGTATATGAAAATATTAAAGGGGTATATTAAAAATCTATATCGACCTGAAGCCTCCATTATTGAAAAGTATATTTCTGAGGAGGTAGCAGAGTTTTGTACGAGCTACTTGGCTGCGGCGCAACACATAGGTTTGCCTCCATCTCACCATGAACGAGTTAATAATGAGGGAAAGGGGATTCGCGACTTGAAAGTCAAATCATTGTCAGCTGAACAGATGAAGAAGTTAGAATCATACATCTTGAATAACATAGTTGATGCTCAACCATATATCACATTGCATATTAATGAGTTGAAACAATGTCATCCAATTAAGAAAGAAATGTGGATTTTGAATGAGCACAACAAAACTTTTTTGTCATGGATTAAAAAGACTTTTCTTGGTAGATCAGATGTATCAGAGACATTAAAATGGATAGTGGGTGGTCCATGTTTAAATGTGATAACATGGTCTGGTTATGACATTAATGGTTATACATTTAATACAAAAGATCAGGACAACAGAAGTGCAGTTCAGAATAGTGGTGTATTGGTGTTTGCAGAAGCAATGCATTTTTCGAGTGCTAAGGACAAAAACCCAATTTCTGCATCAAATGCATATTATGGAGTGATTGAAGACATATGGGAGGTTGATTACTTTAAAATTAAAGTTCCCGTTTTTAACTGTAAATGGTTTAACGGTAACAACAGTGTTAGACACGATGAATTTGGAATGAAACTTGTTAATCTGAATAGATTGGAAGACACAGCTGATTCTTTTATAATGGAAACACATGCAAAACAAATTTTTTATGTAGTAGATCAATCAGATATGTAGTGGGCTGTTGTTTTACAAGGGAAAAAACAATATGTTGGTGAGGATGAACTTGATGAATATGATGATTTATGTGAGATCCCTACTTCCATGGAAATATTAACAGAACATAATTACGATCATGTTGAAGACATAGTTTGTTCCATAAGGAACGATCATGACGAAGGAATTTGGGAAAACAATCTATCTGTACATTCCTAAAATTACAGGTAACATATGTTTATTTCTTGTTTACATTTATTTTTTCCATATATGTTAGATATTGTAAGTTTTTTATTTATTAAAACATGTTTTAAAATAAAATAAGTATATGTTTTTGTTTGTTTTAAGTTTTTTTAGTTTACTTTATCATGTTTATAACCATTACATGAATTTTAAAATGCTTATTTTTGTTCACTGACAATTACTTTACCATGTTTACAATGTTTACCAGGTTTACCATTTTTACCATTTTTACCATCTTGACCATCTTTACCATCTTTACCATCTTTACCATTGTTTAACATGCTTACCATATTACCAATGTTTAATATTATGTAACTTAGTACACTTTTCTATTTTCTGATTACAGTAGTATTAAAATATTTGAATTTGTATATTTGTTCACTGACAATTACTTTACCATATTTACAATGTTTACCAGGTTTACCATTTTTTCCATTTTTTACCATCTTGACCATCTTGACCATCTTGACCATCTTTTCCATCTTTACCATTGTTTAACATGCTTACCATATTACCAATGTTTACTATTATGTAACCTAGTTCACTTTTCTATTTTCTGATTACAATAGTATTAAAATATTTGAATTTGTATATTTGTGAACTGACGTTTGTTTTTTTGATTTGAAGGATAATGACAGATCATTCAGATGATCAACCACATGATTCTGGAGAGGAGCATATTGCTGGTCATACCTCTGGGGATGAACATTCACATGCTCTTATTATGACAAAGAGTTCAAAGGTTGGTAAACGTGGGTGCACACGTTTACCAAAATTATCACTTGCCCGTACGCAGGATTAGAGGATAGTAGTTGAGTTTGTTGATGATGATATTTCTAGAGGTCTGAATGCCAAAGATTTTAAGAGTTTTGTTGCAACTCAGGCTAAGACCAAAGTAAGCATTCTGTATGATGATTGGAGAGGTGTGGATAAAGCGATTATCTCTCAGTTGTGGGAGACAATTTTGGTAAGATCTTTTGTCATTGTTTGACCATTATTTTAATGTTTCTAGTATATATAATATGTTTAACCTCTTCTTTATCAGATGAAATTTGATATTCCTGAAACTAGAGGAGTCAGGAAGAAATGCTTATCGTTGGCTGCCAGGAGATGGAGGGATTTCAAATCAACCCTCTCATCTGATTTCATTTATGGTCATAGGAGTCATGACAATCCATGTCGTATATATCCTTTTATAGATGAAGACACATGGAGACAGTTTTTTGAAAGTAGAAAAAAAGAGTCATTTCTGGTAAGGGCAATGTAAACTTTTATAAACTTTCTTATATAAATGATTTTATTAATGTTTTGTTAATGATTTCTTATTCTTAAATTACAGCAAACAAGGAAAGCTCATCAAGAGATCCAATCTAAAAATGTATACCCTCATAGTTTATCTCGGGGAGGGTATACATTATTGGAAGAAAAAATGATAGCGGAAAAATTTCAACAACTAAGAGTTGAGTCTTCAAGCTCTGGAGAGGTGGCCCCTCCATCCCCTCCATCTAGACATGAAAAATGGAAGAGAGATCGGAAGGGAAAAAAAGGGCAATATCTTTCGGAAGAATCGAGAATCGTAGCTGAGAGGATTGTAAGATATCTATTTAATTTATTTAAGTTAAATTTTTTATTCTTATAAGTTTCAATCATTACAGAAATGTTCAATTAATTAATACAGGACTCTCTTGAGGAGCAGAGTTCAGAGGGGACATTTAAAGCTACTGGGAGGGAACATATTTTATTTGCAGCATTGGGAAGGCCTGAACATCCTGGTCGTGTAAGAGGATATCTGGCAGGTGTATCGGTAAGAAAAGTGTTTCCACATTCTTAAACTTCTAAAGTTGAGGGGGTTTATAAGAAAAAATAGAATCCTTGGAGGCTAAAGTTCAAAATATTAATGCGACGATGGAAGACAAGATTAGAGAGTCGGTGCAGTCTATGTTTGCAGAAATGAAAAGACAATTTCAGACTGCAGCTCCCACTCCTCCACCTCCCCCTGCAGACCCCATTATTTATCCTCCACCTCCGCCAGTAGCTCCCACTCCCCCACCTCAGCCTGCGGACCCCATTTTTTATCCTACGCCTCCGCCGCAGCTTCCTACATATTGCGAGTTGTATATTGATGATTCTCAACATCATATAGTAGCATACGGGTTGGTATATTGTATAGGAGATACAGTTCATCATCAACAATTAGAGGTAGAGAATCAGAGGGTCACTATACAAGATATTATAGATAGATCAGCTAGGGTACCAATACCTACAGATGAGGTGGCGACAGTTGGACAGAGTATCAGCCATTTTTTAGTTTGGCCATCCAGACTTCTTCAACTCATTACCATAGAGGTATGAATGTTATATCTTTTATTTTATTTTATTTTTAAATTTGTTTTATCATTTGAAAACTACTATAATTCTCAATTTTTTTTCACAGGAATACTTCAAAGGTAAAGAAATACTGTATAGACAACAACAAAGACAACAGGCTATGACATCAGATACAGATTCCAGTGGTCTTGACAGATTGTCAAGATATTCACATTTGTTGTTGGGTTTTTATGAGTTTCCAATGGAATATCATGTTTGTGGACGTGAAATAAGTGTGGGGATTACAAAATCTGATATCATGGAGCTTGTTACTGGAGATAAGTTGGGCATCAACGTGGTGCAAATTTTTTCCAGGTAAGTCTTAACACCTTTTCCCTGCGTTATATTTATTAAAAATGTATACTTATATATGTTTTGTATTAGGTATCTTTATAAATTTGTGAGAGGAATGAACTTACAGAAGTATATGGATTCATGGACCCGCAATTGATTTCCCCTGAAGCATGTGCATTGACTGAGGAACAAAGAATGGTTTATATTGCTGAAAGATTTGAAAAGAATATAATCCAACAATGTTGGATGATGCCTTTTTGTGAGAGGTATGAAACACATTTCTCTCAAAGATTTAATTATCTTTTAACATAAAAAACCACTAACATTAAATTTCCTTTTATCAGTAATCATTGGATGTTAGGGATTTTTTTCCCAAGGGAGAAAGCTCTTTATTGGATATGCTCTGTTCATGGTGATGTGCGGGCAAGTTTTAAGAATATATTGGAAAAGTAAGTTTCAATTTCTCAATAGTTTTATATATTATAATGAATTTTAAATTTACCCCATTCGTATTATTTTCTAACAGTGAATGGGTCTACTTTCGAAAAAACACAAAGAAAAGAAATGCAAAGATCAAATATGTAAATGTGAAGGTAAATTTCCATTTATAATTTGTACTTTTTGATTTATTACATAAAAATAATATATTGAATTTACAATCATTCAAAATAGAATTGTCATGAACAACAAGGCCTCATCGAATGCGGATATTATATGTTAAGATTTATGTATGAAATAATAACAACTGGGACAGTTGTGAATTTTGACCTAGTACGATTTCCTCTTAAACTTTTCCATAATATTTCAATTTGATTTATTCATTATACACGTTAACTATCTTCTTTTTCATTTGTAGCTTTTTGATGACCCTCAACCCTATACTGCTGAAGACATCAAACACGTATAAGTGGAGTGGTCAAATTATTTTACAGGTTTGATTGAATTTTAGTTGTTTGTAATGTAAAATGTAATTTTGAATATTGTCGTTTTAATTGTGTATTTGGTAGTTGTTTAGGTTTGATTTAGTTTTTTTTGAAGTTGACAGTGTAAGTTTTGAATGTTATATAAGTGAATGTTTAATTTTGCTCTACTTCTTGTTTTGGTCTACTTTTGATGGTTCTTCTGGTATGGATTTGGGTCTGTGGGGGAGGGGTTCCAAGGGTGTGGGGGTGTGTTCAGTGGGGTTGGGGGTGTCCAGCGGTCTGGGAGGGCTGTCCGGTGGGGTGGGGGACAGTCCTGGGGGGTGGCAGGGATGTCCAGGGGTGTGGGAAGCCGGTCCAGGGGTGTGGGAGTGTTGTCCATGGGTGGGGGGTTTTCCAGGGGTGTGGTGGGGGCTGTCAAGTGGGGTGAGGGGGTGAGGAGGTGTTGTTCAGGCGGGTGGGGGGTTGTGGAGGGGTGTTTGGGGGTGTCCGGGGGTCGGGGGGAAGTCCAGGAGTGTGGTGGGGGCTCCAATGGGGTGGGGGAGGGTTGTCCAAGGGGTATACATGAGGGTGGGAGCTCCAATGGGGTGGGGGAGGGTTGTCCAGGGGGTATACATGAGGGTGAGGGATCCAACGGGGTGGGGGAGGGCTTTCCATGGGGTATAAATGAGGGTGGATGCTGTCTAGTGGGTAAGTTTTATATGTTATATATGTGCATGCTTAATTTTGATGTACTTCTATTTTTGTGGTACGATTTCTTGATTTGTTTTCTGTTTGATTCTGGTGGAGAGAAGATCACTGCATTCTGTTTAAAAAAATTTGGGTTTATCACGTCGGTTATTTAATAACCGACCTGATAAAATGCCTGGAAAATAGTTTATCACGTCGGTTATTTAATAACCGACGTGATAAAAGGTCTGCAGAATGGTTTATCACGTCGGTTATTTAATAACCGACGTGATAAAAGGCCTGGAGAATGATTTATCACGTCGGTTATTTAATAACCGACGTGATAAAGTTCCTGGAGAATGGTTTAGCACATCGGTTATTGAATAACTGACGTGCTAAACGGCCTGGATAATGGTTTATCACGTCGGTTATTGAATAACTGACGTGATAAACCGCCTCCCTCCGGTTTATCACGGCGGTTATACAATAACCGACGTGATAAACCCCCCTCCCCCGGTTTTTCACGTTGGTTTTATATGAACCGACGTGATAAACCACGCTCAGCCCAGTTTATCACGTCGGTTCTATATGAACCGACGTGATAAACCCCCTCGCCCCTGTTTATCATGTCGGTTGTTTAAGAACAGACGTGATAAACCATTGTCCAGGCCGTTTATCACATCGGTTCTTCAATAACCGACGTGATAAACCATTCTCCAGGCCCTTTATCACGTCGGTTCTAAAATAACCGACGTGATAAACATCGCGATTTTATGTTTTTGACGTCGGTTTTTAAATAACCGATGTCAAAAACCTTATTTATAACGTCGCACGTATTAACGTCGGCTATAAACTGACGTAAAAAATTAAAAATAACCAACGTAAAAAACGTTTTCTGCACTAGTGAATCCATTTTGGAAGTTTTAATTGGTACCGTTAGGCTGCCAAAATTTCGTAAGGGGCTTTTTATCTCACTTTGTGTTTCTGTGAGATTCATGCTACATTTGCTAATATCTCCTTTTGAGTGGTGTATGTACTGTCCATTATTCTAATATTTGTGTAATATACTTTTTTTTATGAGTATTTACATCAATGATGTATTGTCCTTCTTTCATGGGGTGTATGTCTCGAAAGATACCCAAGTCGGTAACGGAACCTTTCACCCTCCTCTTTTTAAAAGACTTCTTTTGTTGGGTCTTTTAATTTACATATTGTTATGTTGGGATATGTTCTTCTATATCCTTATTTATGTAAAGTTTATGTCCAATTGATGATATACCATTCACTCTCTCATCGACTAATTTTCTAAATTTTGAAGTGACGTCGTTAGGCTATCGAATGTTTACAAGGGAACATCTTACCCCAATTTAGATTTCTTTGGGTTCAACATGTAGTTATTGAATATGTCATCCTTTGAATATGTGTGAATGACCTTTGATTGTTTTACACTTAATATCCACTTATATTGGGTGTATTTATATTTGTCACACATAATTATGAGATTTATTTATCCTTAATTTAAGGATACCTTCTTTATAATGGATTTCATCTCATTTTACATTTCTTTTGAGACTTCATTGTTGTTATGCACCAATTCACTCTTATATGGTGTGTATACTGTCCTTTGACATATTATATCATGAATCCCTTTATTCTCATGATATTATAAAGTTTGGATTAAATGTTATTCCGCAATTATTTATATTCAAGAGTCTCTCATTTTATTAAAAACTCTTTAACAAAAATATCGTTTTAAATGTTTTAAAAATTTATTATTCTAAATATTTATCTTTAATGTCCATGTTTTCAAAATGGCTTTCAGTATTTATTTATATGGACATTAATGTTTAAAAATTATAATTCCAATAAAATCTTCAAAGTGGTATGGGACACTTTGATTCAAAAATCTCTTTTAAATGGTTTTTGAAAATGGATTGATTAATTCAATATCTTGGAATTACTTGCAAATGAAATGTTGTTATTGAGATGTTTATATTTTCAATATTTTATGTGTAATGATGGTACTTGGACATTTTACGTGTGGTTACGTGATAAACCATATGACGGGTGGTTCCGTGAATACCAGGATGGGTGGTTACGTTATAATCTCCAATGCATTGGGTATGGAAGTCAGCCGTATGGCTATTCCATTAAGTATGTGTGGAAGTCGACCGTATGGTTATTCCATTTATGTATGTTTATGTCCCAAGTTACCTTTATATGTTATGTGTTATTTATATGGGTTTTATGGCAATATTTTGGTTACAAAAGGGTAAGTAATGATATTTTATTCAGTGAAGAGTTTTTACTACTTCCTAAAGGTGAAAGGTATTACTTTGATAAAGTATACATGGTTTACTTGTTGCTCTGAAAAATTAACAGTTTTTATTCTTTGTGTATCCCTTTCTGAGCTTTTTATGCTCACCCCAAGTTTTTTTTGAAATGTTTTTCATAGGAATTAATGTGGAATAGGTTCAAGGATGAGATCAAGTGAAAGTCATGTTATCTAATACATGAAACTAGACATGTTTCTTTTTAAGAGTTTTTATTTTATGGAAATTTAGTAGAAGTGACTACTTTGTAATCTTTTGAGATGTAATAGTTATGTCCTAATTCTCTAAAACTCTAAACCTCAAAAGATCATCAATGTGAATTATTCATTTAATTCAATATTAAGTAAGGTTTAAGGCTGGGGCCTTATAGGTGTATTATTGTTTGTAGAAGCAATGAATTTTTCGTGTGCCAAAGAAAAAACCTAAACTCTAGATCAAATGTATATATTAAGTCTTTGAGGAAATATGGGGAGTTTATTACATGAAATTTTAAGTTCCACTATATAACTACAAATGGGTTATCACTAAAAATAGTGTCAGACATGATGAATTTGGAATAACGCTAGTTAATCTGAATAGATTAGAATACATGGTTGATTATTTTATCATGGAAACAAATTAAAAAAATTCTATGTTCTTTATCAATTCAATATGAATCTGTCTATTGTTTTATAAGGAAATAATTTTTTTATGGTGATGAAAAAATTAGATATGATGCTTATTTATGTGAGATCCCTATTTCCATGGATAGATTAACATATGATATTAATGAGAAATTGTAGAAATGGATTGTTCCATATGTAATTATCATGATGATGGTATTTGGGAAAAGAATAATTTAGTACATTCCCAATATTATAAGTAACATATGTTTATTTCTGGTTTACTTTTTAAAATTTAATAAAATGTTAAATATGTTATTTTTATTTTCCTTTTTAAAACACATATTATAAATAATAAGTCAAATAATTTGTTTATATATTAGTGTAATTTTGATTAGTTTCCCATTTTTACCCTTACATAGCTTAACATTTTATTGATTTTGTGTAAAATATATTATTTTAAATATAATATGTTAAATATATTGGTTCTAGGCGCAGTGGAGGCGTGTGATGGTTTATTCCCAACATTTCTTTTTTTTTTCATGATTGAAGATTAATCTGAGATTTTACAAAATTTTGAATGTCGTTATGAACAGAATTAAATCAAAGATATATACAAGGGTTAAAATATTGAAACCAAGAACAATATCATCACATATTATTTATAATTAATTTAATTAATTTAGAATTTCCTTCTTGGAATTGTTTTATAGTTTATGAATCTAAAAATAAATCTATCTTCTACAGTTGTTACATTATAGGAATCAAGAGAATATTCCCTCTAGTGGTGATCCACATATGATCCACAAATCTCTGAATGTTGATGTATGAATCTCTAGGTGGTAGAATGCTTGATCTTATTGATTGCGTCATTAACCTTTGATCACTATGATAATTGCTTCAAAATCATTCTCCTTGATATCTATAGACTCAAGAGTGGATGGAAGAGGAGGATATCTCTCCATTATTCGGATAGTTCGTGGAGAGGGAGCTCTCTAGGGCTAGAGAAGATTCTCTCCAGCTGTTGTTGTGCACAACACAAATGAATTAGATCTAATGGAAAAAATATATAATTGCGATTAAATACCACTGGGGTTTAGAAATAAAATTTTTCTAAAGTTCAGTTTAATATTTATTTAAACCCTTATGGAACCCCATGTCTAAAATGATAAATAATATTTTTACTCCCTTGATATGCGCTTAACTTGAGAATTAAATTAAATATTAATTAATAAAATGATATCCAATATATATTATTTCTCACCAGACCTAAAAACATGGTATTTCATTCCTCTATAATATTTATCAGGCCTTGAATAATGAATATTTATTTAATAAATAAATATCACTACATTATTCACCAATAAATAAGTAGATATTATATTCACTAAATAGAACATAAATATTTATTAAATATTCTGCTCATGTAATATTATCTAAAATAATTGGTGATGGAATATATGAAATCAATAATACATGAATAATTACTAAACAACATGCATGGATAATATTTATTTAACTTTTTAAATAATAAAAAATATTATATTATTTAACTGAGATTCTGGATACAATTAGTGTGTGACCCTCTCGGCCTATTTCTCGATGGTATTAGTAATTGCATCCTAAATTCCAAGGTTAGAATATTGTTACACACTAAGGAATCTATAGATAAAGAAGTTAATGCAGTAATGATATAATACTAAATACATATTCTCTTTGTGTAATAGAATCCCATTATCACGATATCTCTAGTCAAGAAAGTTTCATGATAGTGTCATCAACCTATGTGCTCGATGTATCTTTATTTTAATTTTTAGAAATAAAACATTCATATAGAATATCATGGCCATGATTGTTTTTAAGATATATCATTTCCATAAAATTTTCTGAGATATATACATCCATTAAAGAATATAATGGAAAAATCCTTTCTCACCTTATTCATTAATACAATATTACTCATGATGTACCCAAAGTATCCAACCTCACCGCAAATATATATCATCATAGTTTTCATCAATACATAAAAGTACACAACTCATAATACCAATTAATAATAATCCTAAAGTCTAGGGATCAATACCAACATTTTTTGATAGGATTTTCCTATGAAATATATAAATATTGATTTCCTAATAGTAGGATTCGTTCTCATAATATCCAAAAATGGATGTTACCAAGTTCATATACCATGAGAATGTGCCTCAAAGTCCATTGAGTCTCCACCATAGATATCATGTATCATTTTTGTCCCAAAAATGGTATCATTCAATTATATAACTTATATTTAAATATAGTGTCATAACACTTCTAGGTTTTCATCATAGTGGGGAACTATTATGACCTTTTTGTGTGGAAAAAACTCTTGGAACATTATAAAATACTATGTTACATAGAAGAACAATCATTATGTGATAAAGAGATTATTAATATTCAAAATTATGAATATAGGTTATCATAAAGTACTTAAATTTTGGTTCTATGGAACCAACTCTAACAGACTCCAACTTTCACTAGATCAAACTAAAAACAACCTTCAGTCCCCTATCTCTCACATGATATGCATGCTTCTTCTATGATAGGATTTTAGTAAAGGGGCCCATCACATTCACTTCCATGTGTAATCTTCTTATTAAAACATCACCCATTTGATAAAAATCCCTCAGTATGTCACACTTCTAGATTATATGTTTGTTAAGTTGATTTGACCTTAGTTCTTTTGAAATATCCATTGCTGCAGTATAATCACATTACAATGTGATATTATCTTCACTACTAGGTACCACATCCTACTTCTGGAAAAAAAATTATATCTAAATGGATTCCTTAATTGAATCATATTCTTCTATATATTCGAACTCTATAGCAGGATCAGTGATAATTGGATGCATTGAACTATTCCAGCACATAGATTTTTTGTGGAGACAGAAAACATATCCCGACTGAAAATTCTATTCTTTCTAGTATATCTAAAAACAATAATAAGTATAACCTCATATGACCAACTCATATTCTCCTCCAAACACTAGGAACATAACTTTAGTTCTTCCCAGATACTTATGGATAGCCTTACTAGCAAACCAATTATGTTCTTCTGCATCGTCTTAATATATGCCTACCATGCTGAATGCATATGAAATATCAAGTCTAGTACATAACATCTCATACATGATTGATCCTATCACTAAAGAGTATGTGATTTTACTCATTATCTATTTCTCATGTTGTTTATAAGGAAACATTTTATTAGAAAGATGTAAACCATGTGACACAAGATCCAATACCCTATTGGATTGTTCTATACTAAATCTCATAAGTATCTAGTCAATGTATGTACTTTGATTTAGTTCAAGAATCCTCTAGGATCTATCATGATTGATCTTGAGACCAATAATATATTCTACTTCACCTAACAGACTGCAAGATTGGTATGCAAACACATTCAAGATTATAAGAGGTTGCATCACTAGAATATAGCCTCTTGGTTCCTTCATGGTGAAACACTTATTTAACTATTCCTTAATATAATGTAATACTGGTATGTAATTTCCAATATGTAATATATCATCAACATATACTACTATGATAATTAATACATTTTCACTAACCCTCTAGTAAAAACATGGCTCATATGTATTCTTAATTAAAAAAATTCTTTTATGGATTCATCAAAAAGAATGTTCCAGGACCTGGACGTTTGATTTAATCTATAAATGGATCACTGCAACTTGAAAATACTATTGGAATCGCTGAGAGTCACAAAACCTTCTGTTTTTGTCATATAGAAATCGTCTTGAAGGTTCCCATTAAGGAATGCAGTTTTGAAATCCATATTCTAAATCTCATAGTCATGGTAAGTTGTTATAGATAGTATAATTATAATGGATTTAATCCAAGAAACTGGTGAAAAGGTTTCATCATAGTCAGTTCCTTGATGTTTCTTGAACCATTTAGCCACTATCCATACTTTATAGGTATTTACATAACTTTCTATGTCATATTTTCTCTTAAAATATTATTTACACCCTATGGGATTTACATCAACTATAACATCAAATAAAACCCATACACAGTTCTAATACGTGGAATATATTTCAGAGTTCATGACTTCTTCCCATCTTGAAGATTTTGAGCTCTATACCCCCTCTTTGTAGGAGATAGGTTTATCATTGTCAACAAATAATAATTCACCATATTTAGTGACTAGAAAACCATATCTCTTTGGTTCTCTTTCCTATCATGTGCTCCTATATAGTACTTGTGTTTTAGGAACTACTTCCTCTATGGGGACTTGTAGAATCTGTTCTTATACCACCACTTGTGTATCTTGTGCATTAACTTCATAAAAGTAAATCTTTGTCCCACTATACCTTTTTAGTATGTTCTCCATCTCAAGAAATATAGATTTTTTGGATACAATCACCTTCTTGTCTAAGGGGTTGTATAGGTAGTATCTCATTGTTTCCTCAGTATAACCTATAAAGATACACTTTTTTCCTTGGGGTGCTAGTTTTTTTCCAAAGGAGGCCTTAAAAAATTCCTCATATCCCCATACAAATGTATGTGACAAAAAGGGTTTATTTCCAATCCATAAATCGAAGAAAATATAGTTTTCCTCTTTAGTTGGTACTCATATTAATGTGAATGCTTTAGTTTTTAATGCAATCCCCAAAAGGATAATGACATATCTTCATGACTCATCATTATCCCTACCATGTCTAATAATTTATAGTTACTCCATTCACTGACATCTTTCCACTATTGCGTATAAGGTGGAGTGATTTGAGATAAAATCCTAAACCACTGTAAAAAGATGATAAACTCTTAGTTAAGATATCTACCACCGCAATATGGTCTAAACTTATTTATCTTCATTCCAATTTGATTCTCTACTTCGTTATTTAATTCATAGAATTTCTCAAATGACTCAAACTTATACCTCATAAAGTATACATAACCATATCTACTCAAGTCATCAGTAAATTTTATTAATTAGAAATAACCACCTATATCTTCTACGAGAAATGGTCCACACATCAGTGTGAACCAATCCTATAAAATTTGTGGGCCTTTCACCCTATCCTCCTAATGGTGGTTTGGTCATTTTTAGTTGTAAACAATCATGTAATAGTTCATGTGGTTTTATCTTAGAAGAGTCTAAATAACTAACTTGATAGATTTTTTTCAAATACATCTTGTCTACATGACCAAGATAGTGATATTATAGCTGGGTGTGATATGTGTCATGTGAACATGATTCATTATCAATTTACAATACTTGGGTTTAATAATTTAATACATAAATATCATTATTTAAATTTTCCATACCATGACATATTTTTTATTTATAAAATTAAAAACAAATTATTTAGAAATAAGAAAATAAACCAATCAATATCTAGAAATGATATAGAATTTTTTTTCTCGGTAACAGTTGGTACATAATTACAATATTGTAAAACAAAAATCAAAACTATTGGATATGAAATGTGGTTGGAACCAATGGATTTAGAAGACAACCTTGAACCATTAGAATCTCCCAAATCTATCTCTCTATTAGAAATATTTGAGAATATACTTGTTTCTTGCATTTAGATATATATTTGAGCACCAAAATCTATATTTAATTCCCAATTTGTATATATTGAAAGATTACATTTGATAACAAAATGAACTTTAGATTACCCTTTCTTCTAGGTGAAGTTCTTCTTCCAGTGTCCTGGCTTTCCATATAAAATACACAATACCGCCTTTTCCTTTCCCTACCTTTGGATATTCCTCTTCTAGGAGGGATTAAGCTTGGGAGATTTATACTTTTTATGAGTCTTGGTCCCATTTTCCTTCTTCATGCTTTTCTTATTAACCATAAGAACCGTGACTTTGTCAAGCCACATGTACTTATCCAATTTTCAAATAAAGGTAAGAAGTTCTTAAAAGTATTCTCAAAGTTTCTCATATTGTAATTAAAATAAAATTGGTAAAGGTCTAGGGCAGTGATGAAAGTTTGAGATCTATGCGCAGCACATTCGGGAATTTAATCCCATAGATGTCTAAGAATTTAATGTATCCAATAAGATTGACTACATGAGTCCCACATGGGATAGAATCTCTAATAATAGATGTAAACAAATCATTGGAGATCTCATATTTTTCTTATTTATCCTTCTCTTGATAGAGATCTTGAAGGTGAAATATCATGCTATATGCATCAATGTCCTCATGTTACCTCAAAATATCATTGGTCATGGATGATAGCATGAAACATTGGAAATATATGGAATCATTAAAAAAATTCTCACATTGTTTTAACTCTTTACCTCTAATATTATTACCAGGAACATTTGAAATATGTTCTTACAACACTTGAAAATTCCCTTCATGGTGAAGGATAATGTGTAGGTGCCTTTAGAACTCTTGGAAATTTAGGTTGGGGAGAAAATTTTCATTCTCAAGCATGGATCATAGTGATATGTTTAAGTCATTTTATTATTATTTATAAAAATAATATGATTATAATTTTGGTTCTTTATCTGATTAAATTTAAACAAATAAATAAATATTATGTTTATTAATCACCCACTATTTTATAAAAACCCAATATCACTCACCATTGGATTTGGAATATCCTATTTATTTTACATTTTCGTGGTAAGGATCCATATTCCACTTCTTTTAACCATAACATTGGTTGGTCAAACAACTTGAATGGTTTTAAATAGGAATTTCAAATTACAACTACATTAACTCATAGTTCCTTAATCTAATGAGTAGACTCCCCAATCCTGAAATCCATAAATTGGATTCCCCCAATCTCTGCCTCTCATTTACACCAAGTTATTCTTTTGAAGTCTACCCATTATTTGATGTAATGTAATTCAACTAAAAAACACGAAGTTAGAATTCCCCGAATATTGAAAGTGCCCCATGTTTGGTTGGTCAAAAACATTGAACTATGGTTCAATTTTAACTTAATTAGTTGAAGAATGTACCATCTTAATTTATATAAATGATGAATTTTATCACATTATGCATTTATTTCCAATTATTATCTTTAATAAATTATTTTTAATTTTAAGTAAATTTAATCAATTGATTAACCTTGTCCTAGATAATATTTACACTTAAGAACAATTTATTTTAGTTCTATTTTGCATGCATGTTAATTAATTAATTCTTGTGATCTTGAAAAAACATCCATAGTAAAATAACCCTGAAACGTGATAGAAATAAAATAATAAAGTGGTATGATCATGTTATTTTACTGATGGTATGTTTATCTAGTGGATGATAAATTAACGGTTGACCTAGGTGAAAAACCCTTAAACCAATTAAGGTTTATGTTATAGTTTTCCACCTATCCACCTGTGTATCTCTCTTGGATTGGTTTCAACTTAACTCAAAAATTGAACCACCTCCATAATATTGGGAGCTCCATCCATGACATATTATTTTTACACACACATAGGTGAAGGAAACAAGGGGTATATATAAAAGAAACCATGGGGTCACAGGCCCCTATATAATGAGAGGATAGATGAAACATAGGACAATAATTTAATTAATAATAAATTAAATGAACCTAATATTATACAATGGTTTTGGTCAAATATCATTATCATCCATTATCATGCAAAAAATTATTCATTTAATAAAACTAGCATTTAATTTTTAATTATTCTTATTTAAGATAAATCACGCTTGAATCAATTAATTATCTTGTTTAATTAATGAATTATTTTATTTTAATTATAATTTGAATTTCCTTGAGATTCTCATCCATAATAATTTTAATCAAATTATATAAATTTATTTAAAATTAACTATGTACAAAAATTTACCTTAGAGTAAACATAGTGAATTCCTATTAGAATATACCCAACATGCATTATACTCATATAATGTTTACTCTTTTTACATTTGGCATACATGACTTATCATGTACTTTCATGACATGTACTATCAACTTAATGATTATACAAATTACATTATGTTTTTGTAATGTGTTATGCTTCATTTCACGTTGAGTAATATCTATCATACAACTCACACATGATATATAGATCTAAATATTAGATAGAATATATATATATATATATTAAATCCCATCACATGGTGTGTTCTATAAACTTAATGACCACATGAAAACACATATCGATATGGTTTACATTTTATAATAAATTAATTTAAATTATTTTTAATTTGGTATAAGTACACTGTGTGTAAAAGTGAGTGACATGGTGTGTATGTCTCTCACCAGCTACCTAAGGCACACGCCTAGGGAAATAGCACGAAAACCACACCGTAGAAAAATTGGATTGCACGGGGTGTACAAGGGATACACGAAAAGTGGTCTCTGAATTACGGGGTCACCAGTCAAGTTGTCCATGTATAAAAATACAAGGCCCATTTGTGACTTGAAGGACTATACGTTGTGTATATGGGATGTTCGATGTGTACTCTGGCTGACTAAATGCCAGGCTAGCTCGGTCAACATGCGATGTAAGAAATTAAATTCACCATGTGTATTAAATGCACATGGTTTGAATTAATTATGAATATATTATAAATTAAATGATACCACATTGAACACTGTTATATGGAATGTAATTCTAGTTACATGAAATTTTCTATTGTATTATATGTCCAGAATCCTCAACACCTCTAGATGAGTTCTTCAATTTTAATTCATTCATTAAATTAATCGATTTGATCTGATCTATCATAAATGAAATAGGAATAAGTATATATCAAAATTAATTTTAAAAATAATTAAACATGAATTGAGAACTATATGAAAAATGAAAAAAATCAATCAATGGACTTTTAAATAATTATAAATAGTTATGTGACTTCTCTGATACTACTTATAAATTCTAGGCACAGTGGAATGATGTGATGGTTCATTCTTAACTTTTCTTTTTTTCATGATCAATTATTAATTCTATATTTTACACAATTTTGAATGTAATTGTCAATGGAAATAAATCAAAGAATATTTTCAAGGGAAAATTGATGGAACCAAGCATAGAATCATCACATAATATTTATAATTTATCATATTAATTTAGAAATACCATGTGGTAATTATTTCTTCAATGATGGATCTTTAAATATATCTTCATTGTATGGTTGTTATGTTGTAGGAATCAAGAGAATATTCTATATAGTAGTGATCCACAAGTGTTCCTCAAATCTCTGATGTCGTTGTAGGAATCTCTGGGTACTAGAATACTATATCCTATCTCTTGCATCGTTTGACTTTGATCACCATGAGAATGGATTCCAAAGAGTTTTCATTGATCACCCTAGACATGCGAGTAGAAGTTGGAGGAAGATTGGTCTTCGTTCATAGGAGAATTCTTAGAGAGGGATCTCTCTAGGGCTTGATGGGATTCTCTCCTGTTATCGTTGTGCACAACACAAATGAATTGGGTCTAATAGAAAATAATATAATTTGGTTTATGTACCATCAGGGTTTAAGAAAAAATATTTTCACAGGTGACCTTTAATATTTATTATATCCCTTGTGGAACCAAATGTATAAAATAATATATAATATTATTATTTCCTTGACATGTGCTTAACTTTCAAATTAAATTAAATATTATATAATCAAATGATATTAAATATATATAATTTATCATTGGACCTAAAAAAATCAGTCTTCCTTTCCTACAAAATATTTATCAGACATTGAATAATGAATATTTATTTAATAAATATATATCACTACATTATTCTCAAACAAATAAATAAATCTTATATGCATTAAATAGAAATTAAATATTTATTAAATATTATGCTCACATGATATTCTCTCAAATAACTGGTTTACAGGATATATGTGATCGACAATATGTGAATAATTATTAAACAATGAGAAAAAATAATATTTATTCAACTTGTTAAATAATAAACAATAATATATTATTTAACTGATATTTTAGATACACACAGTATTTGACCCTCTAGGCCTCTTTCTCAATGGAATTAGTCAAAGAAGTCTAAAGTCCAAGGTTAGTGTTTGGAAACACGACAAGGCATTCGTATTGAAATAATTTAATACCACAATGACATAATACCTCATACGGACAATCATTGTGTAATATAATCTCTTTATCACAATTTATATAATCAAGTAGGTTGCATGCTGGTTCCATAAACCTATGTGCTCGATGTATCTTTATTTAAATTTCCTAAAATAAAACAAAACTATATAACACCATGTCCAAGGATGTATCAATACACTCATCCACTGATAGAATCATCCAATGACACATATAAATGTGGTTTTCTTACTGGAAGGTCTCATTCTCCAAATATCATACACTAGATATTACCAAGGGCATACACTATGAGAAGGTTCCTCAATTTCCTATGAATATCTACCAGTGATATCATGTATAATTTGTGTCCCTCAAATGATATCATCTGGATATAGAACATATGTATAAAAATAGTGTCATAGAACTTTAATATTCACATCATAGCGGGGAACATGTATGACCTTTTAGCATGAGAGCTACTCTGAGGACATTATCACATACTATATTACGTAAAAAAATGATCCTGATGTGATAAACAGTTTATTAATATTAGAAAATAATAATACATATTATCTTAATATACATAGAAGTTATTCTAGGGAACCAAATCAAATAAAATATAAATATAAATATTTTATGAAAGATTATATTCAAATAATATTCTTTTTTATGTAAAAAATAATTTGATACATTTGATTATTTTTACTATTCTAATGCCATTTTTCGATTTTTTTTATTATTTCTTTTCTTTTCATCTCCCATTAATGTTTTTTGGATTTTAGTTAACTAATATAATAAATATGAATAAAAATGTGGTCAGTTTAGTTTTACTTTTTTTGGATCATTTCTCATGTATTCAAATAATATTCATTTTGGATTAAAAAATGGTGTAATACATTGGAGGTTTTTTACTATTCACACACCACTTTTAGATATTTTTTTCATTCTTTTATATCATTTAATATCTCATTATTGTTGTTATAATTAATTTTAACTATATAAAATATATAAAAAATTATTTTAGTTTTGTTTTTTTGATAATTTTTAATTTTTATATATTTTTTTATATAATAGTGGGATTTGTATATTTTTTTATAATATTTTGTTATTTGATTTATAGGATAATTAAATATCAACCATCTGATCCACCACATAATTTTGTGTAGGATCATAAACCTACCTCTGGTAAGGAATGTACACAAACTCTTGAATATGATCCTCCGCATCTTTATTTACCAGATTCATTTACTTCCATGGTGGAAAAAGAGATTGAGGGTTGTAAAAAATGGAAGAACACATTTACCAAACTTATTGTTTTCCCGTAGCCAGGACTAGAGGACACCAATTGAATTTGATTATAATGATATTCCAAGAGGTTGAAATTTAAAACAATTTTATACTTTTGTTGTAGTGAAGGTTAAAAGAAAAGTTAGTATTTTGATTGTTGATTGGAAAAGTGTTTGAAAGATGAAAATATATCAATTATGGAAAAAATATTTGGGAATCTTGTTTATTATTATTTTTATAATCATTAAATATTTATACTAATATATTTTTACTCTCGAGTTATCACATAACATATGAAATACCTGATATTGGAGGAGTTAGTGGGAATTTTTTGGAATTGGCTACTAAGAGATGGAGTTATTTTAAATAAACCCCCACATAAGATTTCATTTATGGGTATAAACAACATCAAAATACATGTGACATATATTTATTTATAGATGAAGGTTCATGGAAGAAATTTGTTGAATGTAGATGATAAGAATCATTTTTAGTAAGTAAAATGTTACCTTTTAGGGGTTTTTTATATTAATGATCATATTAATGATTTCATTATTCTTAATTTATAGGAAATAAGCAGATCTCATGAAGAGATCCAATCTAGAAATTCATACCCTTATACTTTATCTTGGGGAGGATATGTGTTATTAGAAGAAAAAATCATATTTGAAAATTTTCAAAAAACAGAGAGTTGAGTCTTCAGGCTCCATATAGGTTGACACTCTCCCCCAGCTAGACATGAAAAAGGGAAGGGGGTCAAATGAGAAAAAAGGAAAATATATTAAGTAAGAGTTTAGGTTTGTATGTGAGAGGATTGTAAGATATTTACTTTATTTATTTATTTTCATTAAATCAATTTTTTATATATTGTGATTCACTCTGGATTTTTTAAAATATTCTATACAAGAATCTCTTGAGGAGAAGAGCACGTAGGGGGTCTTTCTAACTAAGGGATGGAAGGATATTTTTGCTATAATATTTGGAAGTCCCAAATACCCGGTCGTGTATGAGGATACCTGGTAGGTGTATTGATAAAAAAAAGTGTTTCCAAGTTATGAGGATTATTCAATGGAGGATTATTATTTAAAAAATAGAATATTTGGAAGATACGGTTCAAGATATTTGTGTGAGTATAAAGGAAAGGATCAGAGATTTGGTACAGTTGATATTTTCTAACATGCAAATACAGTTTCAGGCTCCTGATCTCACTCATTCACCTATTCTTGTATATCCCACTCCTCCTACTTATCCTATTCCTACACCTCTTCCTTGAGATTCCACTCCTTATACTTATACAACTCCTATACCCCTCCTCCACAACTTACCATTATTGTGAGTTAAATTTTAATGATCATCAACATCATATTTGTTGAATACGAGATCATATATTATATTGGTGATACAATTCATCATCAACAGATAGAGATACAGAATCATTTGGTCACTATAAAGGATATTATATTTATATTTTCAAGAAACCCATTTCCTACAAATGATGTCTGTATAGTTACACAAAGTATCATCCATTTTTTTATTTTGGTCATCCATAATTTTTCAAAAAATTATAATAGAGGTATGTGTATATTATATAATTTAAATAATTTTACTATGAAATTTGTTTTATAATTTTAAAGTTTATATATTTATCTATTTTTTACAGAAATACATTCAAGGTAAAGAAATATTGTATAGACAAAAATAGATGAAAATTTTTATGAATTCATATACAACTTCTACTATTCTTGATAGATTGTCAACTTATTCAAATTTTTTGTATGTTTATGAGATTTCAATGGAAGATGTCATTTTCGGTATTGAAATGATTTTTAATATTTTTCAAAATGATATCAAGGAGCTTGTAAGTTGTGATTAGTTACGAATAAACACAATGCATGTTTTTCCATATAAGTCGATTAACATAAATATTTTCATTATTTTAATTTAGTAATATTTTATAATTATGTTAGTTTTGTATTAGGTATATTTATAAAAATTTTGTGAATTATTATATGAAAATATTGTATGGATTTAGTTACATTAAATTTATTTCACATATAGTGAGGGTAATGAATGGTGTAGAAAGATGATTTGTATTTCCAAAAGGCATCAAAATAATACAGTTATTTAGTATTGGATATTTTCTTAACTTCAAAAGTATGAAACTTATATCTCAAAACTATTTACATATCTCTTAACATGATAAAAGCGCACATTATATTTTCTTATATGTTAGTTTTAATTTGATATTGGGTGTTTTTTCAAGGGAGAAGACACTTTATTGGATATCCTTTATCCATAGTGAAGTGCTAGAAAATTTGATGAATGTATTGAACATGTAATTTTGAATATTTTAATACTTTTATATATTATAATGAAATTTAAATTTATTTCATTCATATTATTTTAAAACATGGAATATAAATAATTTATAGGGAAATAAGAAAAAAAAATTCTAAGATCATATATGTAAAAGAAAAGTTGAATTTTCATTTACAATTACTAAATTTTGGTTGTAGCACTTAAAATGATATTTTGAATTGAAAAATTATTTTAAACATAAATATAATAATGAAAAAAGATTAAGGAAATGTGGAAACTACTTTTTAAGATTTATGATTGAAATAATTTCAATTGGGAGAGTTGTGATGTTTTTGAAGGTTGGATTTTTTTTATAAGCCTTTCCTTTAATTTTTCATTCGTTTTATTCAGAAAACATGTTAAATTTTTCCTTTTTAATTTGAATATTTTTTATGACCTTTTCCCTTGTACTAGAAAAGATCTTAGACGCATAAAAATTTAATGTGATAATTATTTCACAGGTTTGATTTCAATTTAGTTTATTTGTAATATACATTGTAAACATGAAAGTTCAAATTGTATATGTTTGTGCTGCTACTTTTTTTATGTTAAAAATTTTCTACCATTAATTTTTTGTAATATATGGAAATGAATAATTAAAATAATTTTATTTTAAAATTTATATATTTTTCATGTTGGATTTTTTATAATCGAATTGAAAATGTAAAACAAAATTTACCAGGTCAGTTTTAAAAAAAATACGTGGTAAAAGATTTTTCATGTTGGTTTTAATATAACCGATGTGAAAAAAAATGAATAAGATTCTTTTTCACATTGGTTATTTGAAAACAAATGTGAAAAATAAAATATGAAATACCTTTAATACAGATTATGAAATAACCGATGTGATAATGTGTTTTTCACAAAAGTTTTTTTTAAACAAGCATGGTAAAATATTTTTTACATCGATTTTGAAATAAAATATATGAAAGAAAATCCAAAAAAAATATTCATAACGTATTTTTTTATCAAACAACATTAAAAACCTATTTAAAACATCACCTAAAATAATTTCGCATACTAAATGATGTTAAAAACAAAATAATTGATGTGATAAAGCCTTTTTTCACTACTGAATAACTATGAATAATGATATAAATAATAAAACAATTAATGTAACTAATAAATTAGTAAATAATATAATTTAAAAATAAATATTACTAAAATTACTAATATAATATATATAATTAATAAAAATAATAATAACTTTTAATTTTTTTATTAAAATTATTTTATTTATTAACAATAATATTTAATTATATGATATAATTCATTATTATCATTATCATAATCATTATAATTATTATGAAATATAATAAAAATAATAATCTACTTGACACAAAACATTTATTCTTAATAATAATTCATACAAAAATAGAGTAATAATAATCTCTTATTATTGTAAAATTTAAAATTAATTATATTATTAATTACATTTTTATATTCTATATAATAAATTTCTTAGAATTTTAAATTTACAATCCCTGACCGTTTTTAAGTATTAGATATTATTAATAATTGTATTTTTATTATTAATAACATTATTAATCATACTATTTAAAAAAATCTGTTATTTCAAATTTTATTTTTAACGACATTAATGATATTATTAGTAATCATTATTATGACATTAAGGAATAATTAAAGGTTGATTAAAGAATGATTAACCAATGATTAAGTAATGAATAAATAATCATTAACTAATGATTAACCAATTATTAAGTAATTGTTAAAGAATAATTAAGTAATCATTAAATAATGAGTAAGGGGTGATTAAAAACTTATTTAGTAATGATTAAATAATGTTTAAAGAATGATTAAATAATGATTAAGGAATGATTAAATAATTATTAACTAATGGTTAACAAATTATTAATCAGTGATTAACCAATTATTATGTAATGATTAATTACTTATTTAATAATGATTAACTAATGGATAAGTAATGATTAACTAATGACTAAATATTGATTAAGTAATGGTTAACTAATGATTAACTAATGATTAAACAATAATTAACCAATGATTAAACAATGATCAACTTTAGATTAATATGGAATAAACATATGATGAAAGATGAAAAACAAGATGAAAAATAGTGTTAAATGCACATATGATTTATTACTCCCATGACTTAGATGATTCATCCCTTATTTCACACCTATTTTGTTAATTTCAGTGGATATGTTATAGATGATTCACATTCCCTTTATAAATCATTGAAAATAACTTTAGAAAAGTTAAAAATTATACTATAAAACATTAGTGTCATCTATTAGGATATAAGAAAATGTTATAAAATTTTGGTAGCATAAATATTATGGGGTTATATAAGAAATAAAATATATGTCTGGATACTACAAGTGGATTTGGCTCTGGAACAGATGTTCCATGGAGTAACAACTCCAACAAAGTGAATCAGACCTGATATAACATAACCTGGTACATGATAACTGGTCTTGCTGCACACCCAGTTTGACATTCTTGAGGGATATGTTTTAGATGATTCATATTTTATTTATAAACTATTGAAATACCATTATGATGATTAAAAAATATACTATTAAAAATGGTTTCATATTTTAGGATGTAAGGTGATGTTATAAAATTTTAGTATCATAAAGATTATCTGGTCAAACCTCATTTTCAATATTATTCATATATGTTTTTGGAAACTGAGGTAAAAAAGAAGATAAAACGCCAAACCAGTTTATTTATCATTGATAAAATGATAATTATGACTTATAAAGGGAAATGGAGAAAAAAAACATTAAATAACACATTAATTATTTTCAACATACATGAAATACCATGACATTTTTCAATAGAATGGATTTTGGATGAGATAATTCTAACATCAGAAGTGAGGTAAAATCTATCTTATTTTCAAGTGTTGGCTCAATGAAATCATCCAAATAGATATACTTAACTTTTTAAATTTCTAAATATTAGGGTATTCTAATGAAATATAAGAGGTTTTAGTACATTTCTAAAATATTTTTACATTTTAAAAGTTATGTACATTCCTTTGGAAAATGTTATTAAGATACCACTTGAAAATAAGCTAGATTTTACCTCACTAGTGACATCAGGCTCATCTCATTAAAACGTTGTTCTGTTGAAAATTATATGGTATTTCATGTCTGTTATAAATAATTATTTTTATTTTTAATGTTTTTTCGTCTCCATTTCAGTTTATATGATCATAATTGTCATTTTTCATGGCTAAACAAACAATTTTTTTTATCTTCTTTTTTCCTCAATTTCCAAAAATATTTTTTGACTTATTTTCCAATTATGTTATATGTAATGAAACATTAGTATCATATTTTATGTTATAAAAATATGTTCTAAAATTTCAATATCATAAATATTATATAGTTAACCCTCATTGAAAATATTATTTACAGTATCAGAATCTTGATCAAAGACCATTTTTACCATTGAGAGTCTTGTTTTCTGTGTCTACAACTATGATGAGGTTATTAAAACCGAGAAAAGAGATTTTTATAGCACAAAACCAACAATAATTCTTAAGATATTTGATTGTGTAACCTTAATTGAACTTCTAGATAGAATTTTTGCTTTCATAAATCCGGGACCTGATCAAGAGATAAATTCTATTAGTTATATACATTTTCCATTCATGGCTACACTATGGAATCTAGCTTCTTTATTGGTAGCTAATAAGAATGGTGTCCAAGAAATAAATTCATTTTCTCAATGTTCATATGATTCCATGATGTATTTATATGTTGAGATTTCTACTGTACAATAACAACATCCAATTATACAAATATGTAGACTTGCAAGATTGGTTAAAGAAGGTATTTCCCCAAGAAGTTGAGGCTCCTCCCTATGATACAGAAGAGTGCAAACTAAATGATATCCCATATATACATGTAAATAAAACTTATAATGACGATTTTTTTAATGATGTAATAAATGGAGACAACATTTCTGATGATGAGGGATCATCACAAGTTGGTGAGAATGTTTCTAGAAATGTAGTGGTTGTATAGCAGTCTCGGCCGACAATAAATCACCCAACACTCTTGGCATCTTGGTCAGATGTAATGTAACATATTTTGGAATTCTACTTCAATATTCTCAAACCTACAATAGAGTTTCCTGGAGTTGTAGTGGATAGGCTTATTAATCTAGACAAAACATTGTATATTGAATGGGATTTTCCAAGAGAATATGCATTGAAATTTTTACTAAAAAGATTTCTCATTGAGAGGTATTATAGATATTTAGTAATGGAATCAGGCTATAAAAAATACATCACATCATGTGACAAGTATGGGGATGATTGTAGATTTCACTTGAGGGTGATTCCATACATTCTATTTAGAGGTTGGATAATTTCAATGATTGGTGTGCTTATCCAAACCTGACACAAGATCATACCTCATTGGATGATGAATTTGTGTCATATGTTGCCATCGAGTTGATTAGGACCTTCCATGAGGTTCTTATATCCCTTGTGAAATATAGGATACAAAAAAAATTATAAAATTTCCCATAATAAGGAATGGATGGAGAAATAGAAGGTAGTTTTTAAGGTCTGTGTTGATTGGGGTTACTTGTATAAGGTGTTGACACAATTTCTCAACATACTAAGAAACAAAGACCATGTTGTATTCCATATTCATAAGAAAAGACATGTGTCTCAAGATAACTATCTTTTCCATCTCATGTTCAATTTCATCAATTGTTTTTTGTAATTTCTCTCCTATATTTCCAAATTCTGATTCAACAAATAGTTCGTAAAGGTTGATGAGACATTTATATATGGAAAATACAAGGGTGTATTTTTTATTGTTTCAACCCAAGATATAAATTATTCACATTGTTCGCTTTCTTTTTCCATTATGGAGAAGTAAAACTACAAATCATGGAGTCAGTTTTTGGAATTCACCAATAACCATTTCACCCACATTTGGGGTGTTTGTTTAATATCTAATTGGAATCAAGAAATAATTGAGGAAATCAATGTGTATTCTGATATATAGAGACCCCTAAATACAAATAATTTGTACTGCATTAGACACACTGAAAACAACATGAAAAAATAATTCCATAATGAAAATATGAAGAAGGAAATCTTGAGTCTTGGTATACAATGTCTTTTTTATTGTTTACTATTTCAACATAAAAATAAAGTCAATTTATATGAAATATGATCACTTCTATGTTGCATATAATCCTGATCAATGAAGGTTTAAACAATGTTTTTGATGAAATATTCAAGTCTAATCAAGAAGTATATGATTATATGATGCGGATTCCAAAAGAAAAATGGACATTGGCATATGACGAGGGAAGAGGTATGAACATATGACCACAAACATTATGGAGTGCTTCAATAGTGTCTTCAAGGGGTTTCAAAAGTTACCTATAACTTCCCTAGTTCAAGAGACATTTTATTATTGGGTGAAGTACTTTGTTGATAGAAAAAGAAGCCTTTGACGGGATTCAATATGGGCTAAGGTTCAAGAGACACTTTCAACAGGATATTGAAAAAAACATTGAATAATTTTATGGTTATCAAGTGTTCATTTTCCTCCAATAACACACTTTATTTGAAGATCAAGAGTGTTTGGACCCCGTCACAATCTGTATTGGTGAAAAAATAGTTGTATTACTAGAAGCGAGCCAATGTCAATATAGAAACTCCTAGGAATTATGGTATCTATGCGCACATGCCATTGCAACATGTGAATCTATAAACATAGCATGGGAAACATATTTTGATCTAGTTTACTATATAGAAACCATTTCTAACTATTATATTTCTCCATAGACACATATTGGGGTGTTTTGATATTTCCCAATTCCCAAAGACTATCCAATAGTGATACCTAAAATAAAGAGGTTACGTCAATGATGGAGACCTAAGTCTAATAAGATGTGGAATGAGATAGAATGGCCTCAAGAATGAGGGAAAATATCGATAAGCACCATATATCATCAAGAAGGTCATAATTGGAAATAATTACCAAACATTGCTGGATTGAGTTCACACTCTCAGGAACAATGATGTATTGTCTTCAATGTGATCTTCTCAAATTTGTAATTATATATTATTAAAATAAGATCCCACATTTTGTGTAATTTTCTAACATTATTGAGTACTTTTACTATCAAATTACAATAATCCTTTCATATTCACATTAAAAGGAATATGGAAAGTTCATGTGAGGTGACATGAATGAATAATTAGGTTTTCCATGGATAAACCATAAATAAAGCATGTAAGAAAATAATAATGAAATATACCATCATGTGAGACATCATACATAAATTACGAAGCACACCAATTTCTAATAAAAGTTTAGATAACAAAGTCAAAATGTTTACAAATATAAATATTTAAAATCATATCTTAAAAAACAATCATTAAAAGGTAAAAACATATCTCAAAAACACCTTAGATATATTATTTGAGAAACATGAAGACATGCCCTTGTATTTTGGTTAAAAATCATACAACAATGTGAATAAACATGTCATGACTTACATTCAACCAGTCATAACATTTTTCTAACCATAATGTTATATTTTCATTTTACACTTAAGAATTATTTCATTTTTTTACATAAAGATTGAGGATACCATACTACTCACTGATCAAGTAAGGCATGTTTCTTGTGTCGTGATAGAGGGTCTTCTGGTTCGAAGAATCAGGGTGCACTGAGAACACCATCATCATCACATGCAACCTCCAACCAGCATTATAATATACCTACACCGTTCTAGATTCTACAACATTGTGGTATCCAATTTCTCATTCATTAATCATCACCTGCTTGATTCCCTCCTAGAGAGGTGGAAAAAAGAGACACACACACTCCACCTCTCTGAGGGAGATATTACCATCAACCTCAAGGATGTGGCGGTACTTCTCTATCATCCAATCTAGGGGGAAGTAGTTATTGGACCTACCAATACATACTAGCCTGAGTAAGTTCAAATATTTCTAGTAATCGTTATTTTGGTTGATGATGTCATTACAGGTGGTAGTTCGATATCTAGGGGCTGGCTAGAGATGCACTTTTCACATTTACTTGATGACATAGATGAGTTGAATGTCATGCATCATGCTCATGCCTATATATTACAGATCATTAGAGGGACATTGAGATTTGATCACTTAGATAATCCCATCAAGATGATGTATTTGGTGCTACTAGGGTACTTTGATTGGGTCGGTACATACAACTGGGGATCTGAATGATTGGCATAAACTTGCTGATCATTATGAATGGTATGCTGCATAAACCACACAAAACTTGGGGAATGCATCATCATTCTTTATATGCGTTCATAAGAGTGCATCCCCTCACTCTATGGCTGATCTTGAAGGTTATCCACTAACTATAGAGGTTATGTATGATGATCTGTGTAGAGGCTGGTATGGTCACCCATCTTTATTGGTTTTTAATTCTAGTAGGATTTATTGATTTTAATTTCTTATTATTTATCACATTTAATGTTGTATTTTATAAGTGGAGTCAGGCACACAGTCAGTGCTTTGACACATCATTTGGGTGTGTACCGGCTCATGTTGGACAGTCTCCTACCCACCAATGTAAGTATATACAATCTTTCATTGACTAAAAAATTTCATAATATCATCATTTTTGTTTTTTGGTAGGAATCATTATTTGGAAATTATCACATGTTATTTCAGATTTTATGGATACCATACTAGGCTTTATTGGACCAGTTGTCTACATACTGTACTACTAGACTTCACGATGCTACGACTATAGTGCCACTCATTAACATTCATATTATTGAGTGGAACCATCCCGATAGAGTCATGTGCTTGCTTGGTTGTGTTCAGCGCATTCTATTACCACTGAGATAGTTATAAGATGATTGTGACTTGAAGATGATAGGGAGGTTGGATGAGGACTGGCATTGAGTACATGCCCAGTATCTCAACCTCTAGGGAGGACGGTCATTGCTTTATATATAGGGTGTACCTATGATGTGATTCAATCTATCACAAAATTTCAATTATGTAAATAACTAGGTATTTAGAGAATAATTTTAATTCATATTTTTAAATAATTCTTGAATGAAATTGTAAAATTTATAATAGTAAGTAATTCTTAAAATAAATAATGTTATTAAACCTGTTTATTATATGGTTATTTATTTAAAATATTAATTTTTTATTTATTGAATTTTAATTTGAAAAAAAAAATTTCATTATTTAATTCACCATGTTGGAATTATTTTAATGAGATTTTTTTAGAATTATCTAAAAGGGTTTAATTTTTTGGTGAATTGTAAAAAAATACTTTTTTTAAAATACGGTATTTTTCGTGACATCATCGTGAAATTATTCTGATATAAAAAAATAAAACTATGGAATAAATAAATAATGATATTATAAGAGTAATATTTTATAGAATTAATTTTGAACATAAAAATTATATTTTTCCTCATAAGTATAAAAAGAATTTTCAGTGCCAATGCAGTGCCTGCACAACACTTATGAAGTCAAAATTGGTAACTTATATATAATAATTGAGTGCTAAAAAATATTTTCATGACTTATTTATTAATTACTATATATTATTAATTTTTTTGGTTGTTAATTTCTAATTTTAGTGTTATATAACATGATCCTTATCTAAATGTCTTTGAAGTGCTTGTGCAAGGAAAGAAAAATCAAATTAACAAATTAATGATGTTGTTTTGATATATATATATGTGTGTAATTAAATTTAATGAGAAAATATAAATTATTATTTTGAACCTAATTAAATAATTTTTTTGATATTAATTCATTTTTAGTTTTTTATAAATGAAATAAGTGTATTTAATTCTTATGCAATGCTAATGCAGTATTTCTACCAGCAAAAGAAAAAGAAATAAAATGTTTTTAATTAAAAATATTAGTTCCATTAAATAGATCTGAAAATTAATAAATATTTATCAAAGAGAAATTCTTAACCATTACCTATTTTTGATTCAAATTTGGTACACTAGTTTCTCACAAGAATCACATTAATAACTCTAGAATATTTTAATTTAAATTAAGTCAAGGCGTTCACACAATAAACATTAGTGTGTATAACATTTTAATTTACGGTTTTCTAAATATGATTTTCATAAATTAATAGTTTTTTGAAATATAATAAAATTATATTTTCTACGGAATTTTATTTTTAATTTTCATGTAATAAATAACTACCCTAATCGCTTGTATAATAATGATGCAATAATTTATTAATTTATTAATTAATAAAATTAATTTTATTACAAATAATAAAATAAATATAATTTTATATTTTTAATCTAATTCATGAAATCCCTAGAATAATATGATAAGTATAAGATATAGTAAAAAATTGGATTTAAATTTAAAACCTTGTTTTGAAGTTCTTAAATTCAAAAGTTATGAATGGTGATTAATTTTCAAAATCATTTTTCATGAAATAATATTTAATAAAAATATTTAAAAAACAAAAAATTATTCAAAAAGGAACAAATGTAAATATTTGGTCAAAAATGTGATATACTATTCTTTTTGTCCATTTTTTAATTCATTAACCTTATATTAGACTTAATATAATTTAATATTTTAAGTAATTTCAAAATTACCCCTCACCTCAATTATAAAAGGAGGCTCATTCCTTCATCAATATTCATAACCATGAGACTTCTTTCTTAACTATCCTCTACTAAATTTCCTTCTCCTCATTACTTTACGCACTCTAGTGCTTCTTTTCTCACAAAAATACCACTTCCAAGAGCCTTAAGGATATTCTCATGGAATAATTTTCTGAAGGTAAAATTCTTTCTTCTCTTATTTTAAATTCTTACACTCTTTTACATTTGTCTTCCTCATGTCCAAATATTCATGATTACTCCAGTATTATATATATACTATAATTTTATTATTTTAAATTATATATTCATCTTTGAATCTATCGTTTTATTCATTATTCTTAAAAATGAAATTGCCATCTGTGGTGTGCCAGTTCACCACCATCATGGATAATGAGTTATCGTTTTCTAATACTGCAGTCATGGGAAGTTTAAATAAACTGATAATTGTTTAAAATTTTCTAATACATATTTTTTTAGTTCTGGAGTGTTCTTTCCATTTTACATGAAAAAAAATATAACGGATCAACCATGGAAACCATGAAAATAATTCACCGAAACAATAGAAATAACTAAATATAATTAATAAATGGGTGGAAAATGTTATAAGAAGATCAGATAAGGTATTATAAACATGGGTTTAGTTCTGAAATATATCAATAACAATCTTCAAACCATTATATATTAGGTTTTAACATGTTTTAAGAAATACAACCCTAAGGTAAGAGAATTCTTACCCCAGTTTCCATTCCTTGGGTTAAACTTTTATTTAGTTTATTTTGTTTATCTAAGATTATTTGGGAAGAAAATATTGATTATATTGTGTTTTATTATGTAGATTAATAGTTAATATAAATATTATTTTCATTTGTATTGTTCTCACTTTAATGATATGATATTTGTAATAAACATTTCTTTAAAAATCCTCTTTTAAATTTATATTTTTACAAAATTCAAAAGAATGGTTTTTATGATGCAATTAATCTTATTTTATTATTATGTGTTGGTCCATGGGAATTTTTTTTGATAAATGGTGGAACCTATATCTCCCTCCAATTCATTAGGTATGTTTAAGTTAAAGGTCGGTCATATGGTTACTCCCAGGGTAATTGTGATGGTTACACCATAAGGTTGTCTTGAGGGTTACATTGTAAGGTAGTTGTGAGGGTTAAAAATCATAAGGTATTCATGAGGGTTACAATATTAGGTAATTAGTTCCCTAAGTTACCTATATGGTTTATTTATGTTTTTCTATGTTTTAGGTAAATCTCAGGTTTTTCACAAGTATGGATATGATACTTTATGGGTGAGAAGTCTCTCTTTATGGAAATGGTTTATATGATTACAAGTATTTATGAAATAAAGATTCATTCTTTATTTTTATATCCCTTACCGATGTTTTGTACCCATCCTAAGTTTTAAAAAAATTTCATAGGGTTTAAGGATGGGTAAGATAATAGAGTAATCCAAGATGAATGTTGTGAAGATTATTCCTAAAAAGATTTCATGTTTTATTAAAAACTTTTGTATTATGAAAGAAATGGATATTGTTTTAGTAGTACCCACTTTGTATAATTTTAGGTTTATATGTATGAATTATGTCCTAATTTTATAACACTCTAAACTAAAAATATCTTTACGAATATAAGAAAGTGAAATCTAAAATAATTTACTAGATTATGTAATGTTTAAGGTCGAATCCGTATAGTTGGTATCTGAAAATAGTTTCGATAGCATTAGGGGTTAGGGGATGTTAATAGAATACTATAAATGATTCTTACATTATGTTGAAATTTAAAAGATATATAATTTTAAGATTACCATGTTGCTTTGTCTTAGATATTTCTATTCAGAATGGTTTTTCCATTGAAAAAATAGGGAAGCTGAAGTTAGAAGGAAACGAGAGGCTGTTGAATCCACAACATGGAATAGTAGGGATTAAAACCAAGTTGTTTTAGATATTAATGGATCAGTTTACACATGAAATATATTGTGGATCCATCTATGCAAGAGAATAACCAAAACTACTACTAAGGAACGTGATGATAGTTGAGCATTTTATGAGGAAACAGCCACTTGATTTTAGTGGATATTATAACCTAGGGATGGATGAAGGGTGGATTAAATCCCATGAAAAGATATATGATATCATGGAGTGTTCATATAATCAAAATATTAGTCTTTCAATTTACTATTTTGAAGGTGAAGCTGGCCAGTGGTGTTCATTGGCCTAGAATATCAGAGATAATAAGGAGATTGATGCCATGTAATGGGATGAATTTGATAATAATTTCCTTGAAAAATATTTTAATAAGGTGGTTTGACTTATTATGGTAAATAATATTCTTGAATTTAAAAAAATGGAGATTCATTATCCATTTACGAAACAAGATTCACCTGATTGGCAAGGTACACTCTAAATATTATTCGGGTTGTTGATCGTAAAATCAATCGTTTTTACTCAGGATTGAATCTAATATACCAAAACGAATTGGCCTCTCGATAATTCAAAAGTTATTGTTAACCTGTTCAATATACTTAGAGTATAGAAATGGATTTTTCTAACGATCATATGTACTTTTACAACATATAGAAGAAAGGTCTAGATTGCAATAAATGGGTTAGAATCAACCAAATAAATATTAAGGTATGAATGTCTGGTTTCTGGTTTGTGGGAGGTGTGGTAAAAATCAGCCTAGGGAATTCCTTAACAAACCTATGAATTGTTTTCAATATGGCATGTTTGGACATATGGAACGAGATTTAAATTAAAATAATCTTAAGTTGTAATAAGAAAACTATATATATTATTTCAAATTTTCTGAGATGGATCATTATGAAAATTCATTCCCAAAGAAAGATCTAAAGGATGGGAAGTAGCTAGATTATAAGAAAAAAAGTGAAGTGAGATCCATTGTAACTATGTCAGAAGATGTTGGCCTATCCAATGAAGTGGTATCAGGTAATTTGTTTTTTATGTAGATATTTCTAATGTTTTGTTTGATTCGGGGTCTACACATTCTTTTATTTTTTATATATTTTCTGGTAAATTGGAAATTTCACCTCAAGAAATGAAATAAGATCATATGGATAAAACACCATGTGTAAATATTAAGGATGAGCAACATTATATGAATCTTCCTATTATAGTCTGTGGAAATGTATTTACTATAATCCTTGTTTTCCATTGTAGATTTTGATGTTATTCTGGGTATGGATTAGATTTCTGTTTATAATTCTAAGATTAATTGTATTGCTAAAGAAGTTTTTGTTTTCAGAAAGAGTTTCTGTTTGTATACAAGAATGAACCCATACCACTGATAACATATTAGGAAGCTGAGAAACTATTAAAATATGGAAATAAAATTTATCTTTCACCTATTTTTGAAAATAAGGTAACTGTTTAGATTAAGGACATTCCATTTGTAAATGAATACCTTGATTTTTTTTTCAGATGATTTACCTAGTTTTATACCCAATCAAGATGTTGAAATTACTATTGAATTATTTATAGATGTTATTCCAATTTCAAAACCACCTTATCAAATGAATTGAGTAAAACTTCTTAAATTGAAAAATTAGTTGTATGAGTTTCTTGATAAAGGTTCCATTCGACCTATAACTTCACAATGGGGTGCTCCAATTTTATTCGTTAAACATAAATATGGTTACATGAGACATTTCCTTGATTATAGAGATCTGAATGACATTATTTTTAAGAATCTTTATCCATTTCCTCATATTGATGACTTGTTTGATCAGCTCTAGGTAGCTATGTAATTTTCAAAGATTGGCTTGAGATTTAGGTATTGTCAACTGACGGATCAGGAGTATTACATTCAAAAATTAGCTTTCCAAACTAGATATGGGCATTGTGAGTTTGTTTTTATGCCATTAGGTTTGATAAATTATTCTTCTATATTCATGGATCTTGTGATTATAATCTTCCATGAATACTGGGATAAGTTTGTTGTTGTTTTATTGATAATATTTTTGTGTTTTCCAAAATTTATTAAGATCATGAAAAACATTTAAGGATCGTTCTACAACTTCTTAATGAAAAGAAGTTATTCAAGAAATTTATAAAATGTGAATTTTGGTTGCAACAGATTTCTTTTCTTAGTAACATTGTAAATAAGGATGTCATAATAGTCGATCCCATAAAAAAAAATTAGTTGATGAATGTCCAAGACCTAAAAATGTTATGGAGATTCAAAGTTTTCTTGGATTAACAGGTTATTACTGACGGCTTGTTAAAAAAATCCATGTTTATCTATCACTCTAACTAAGTCAACATAAAATGGGGTTAAGTTTATTTGGATATAATACAATGATGCTTGTTTTTAAGAACTAAAAAAGATATTAGTTAATGCTCTAATTTTGGCCCTGCCTTCCAGAAAATGTTATTTTGTTATCTACGATGATGCTTCTTTGAATGGACTTTGTTGTGTTTTGATGCATAATGATCCGGTAATTTTTTATGCTTCAAGACAACTTAAAACTAATGATTTAAATTATCACACTCTTGATTAGTAATTAGCAGCTATGGTTATCACATTGATAATTTGGAGGCATCGTTCATGTGGATCCAAATGTGAAATATATACTAACCATAAAAGTTTCAAGTATATATTTACTCATAAGGAATTGAACATGAGGCAGAGAAGATGGATTCAACTGATAATGTATTATGATTGCACGATCAATTACCATATGGGAAAAGCAAACAAAGTGGAAGATTCCCTGATATGAAAACATCTTTCTAAATTAACCATGTTACATTTGAAACAGGACCACTCGATTAATGATTTGATGAATTTTGGATTGGAAGTTGTTGGTGTAGTAAATTTCTCTATTTTATTTTAGGTTTTATTGCATTCATCTCTGTCATATTTAATTAAAAAATTTCTGAATGAAGACCGCGAGTTATAGAAAAATGTATAATTTGTTAAAAGGGTTGTGTTTCAAGAATTTAACATTGATAAAGATTTTTTTTATATTGGGGAAGAGATTATGTTTTCCTTATGGTTCCCAAATGAATAAAAAATTGTTGTGTCAAGCTCATAATTATCTATTTTTAGTTCATCTAGGTAGTAATAAGAGCTACAGAGACATTCAAGAGTGTTATTGGTGGGATGGAATGAAAATATATATTGTTGATTTTACAATGAAATGTTTGACTTGTCAATTTGTTAAAGTAGAGAGACAACTTCCATAGCAGATTCCACATACTTTTCCAGTGACAGACTGGAAATGAAAAAAATATATCCATAGACTTCATGGTGGGACTACCAAAGAATTATCAAGGTAGCAATGTGGCTTAGGTTATTGTGGATCAACTAACTAAATCGTCACATTTTCATCCAATTCAAGACACTCTTTCTCTATATAAGATTTCTAGAATATACCTCAAATAGATTATTGGTTTGCATATATTTCTTTCATCTATTGTATCTGATTGTGATCTGAGGTTCACATATAACTTTTGGAAAGGCCTTCACAATTCATTGGGAGAAAAATTAAATTTCAGTATAGTCTTTCATCCTAAATGAGATGGATAGTCAAAAAAACAATTAATACCCTAGAAGATATGTTACATTCTTGTTCAATGGATTAATATGGAAGTTGGGATTAGAAACTTTCTTTAGTTAAGTTTTCTTAAAATAATAGTTTTCATTGCAGTATACAGATGGAACCATTTGAGGCATTATATAGAAAGTGGTGTCGAACTCTATCATTTTAGGATAAATTTGGGGAAATAAAGTTGATGGGACCAAAATTAGCTTAGAAAGTGGCTGAGAAAGTGAAGATAATCTAGAATCACATGAGGACATCTAAGAGTTGGCAGAAAATTTGTGTAGATTATGAGAGGAAAGACTTTTCTTTCAAGGTAGGTGATCAAGTTTTCCTTAATGTCCCACTTTGTAAAAGTGTAATTATTTATTTTAAGAATGAAAATATAATTCCATGGTTCATTGTACCTTTTAAAATCCAATAGAAAGATGGACTAGTTTCCTACCAAGTATATTTGCCTCCATTTTTATCTCCGGTACAGAATGCTTTTCAGGTTTCGATGTTAATAAAGCATGTTTCAGATTCATCTCACGTTTTGAGCCAAGAAGAAGTTTAGATGGAAGAGAACCTATCTTATAAAGAGAAACATATTAATATTCTTCATCGTATAGAGCCAGTATTGTGGAATAAGGTAATTCACCAGGTTATGGTTTTGTGGAGAAACCACATGGTTGAAGAAGCAACAAGGGAATCAGAAAATTATATCAGGGAAAGGTATCCTCACTTATTTAATAACTAAATAAAAATTGTGAGGATGCAATTTCTAGAAGTTTGTGAGAAATTAAAAACCAAGTTATTTATAGAATAATTTGCTTTCATATTTTTTATTATTCATTAATTATAAATTGAAATTCATAATGGTTAGTAATTCATAAAATAAACAATGTTATTAAACTAATTTATTATACGGTTATTTATTTAAAACATTAATTTTTAATTTATAGAATTTAAATTTGAAAAAAAAATCATTTTTTATTCACCATGTGGAAATTATCTTAGTTTTATTTTTTGATAGTTTTTTGAAAAAGATTAATTTTTGGTGAATAGTAAAAAATACAGTGTTTTATAAAAGATGTTATTTTTCATGACATCGTCATGAAATTATTATGATATAAAAAATTATTTAAACTATGAAATAAATAAATCATTATATTATAAGAGGAATATATTAAATAATTATTTTAGAATATGAAAAATTTATTTTTTCAAATAAGTATAAAAATCATTGTTAGTGCTGACATAGTACCTGTGTAGCGCTGACAAAGTCAAAATTGCTAACTTATAAATAATAATTGAGTGCTAAAAATTATTTTCATGAATTATTTATTACTTATTATGTATTGTTGATTTGTTTTGTTGTTAATTAAAAATTTTAGAATTATATAACAAGAGCCTTATCTAAATTCCTATACAATGAAAGAAAAGACAAATTAATAAATTAATGGTGTTATTTTGATATAGATATGTGTAATTAAACTTCAAGAATGAATATAAATTATTATTTTGAACCTAAGTAATTTATGTTTATGCTAATAATTAATTTTTTATTTTTAATAAATGAAATAATTGTATTTAATGCTTATGCAATGGGGATGTAGTACTTGTGGAAGCAAAAGAAAAATAAATAACATATTTTTAATTAAAATAATAGGAACCATTAAATGGATCCAAACACGAATAATTTTTTTACAGAAGAAATTTTCATCCATTATATCATTTTTATATGAATTTGGGAAATTTTGGACCCACAAGAACCACATTAAGACCTTTAGAATATTTTATTTCAATGTTTGTCAAGGTGATCACACTAAAAAAATTAGCTTTTATAACATTTAAATTTATAGATTTCAAGAATATTTTTTTTGAAATAAATATTTTTGGGGAATATAATATAATTATATTTTCCATTTAATTTTATGTTTATTTTTTAGTGAATAAATAACCACCCTTATGGATTTCACAATAATGAAGTAGTAATTATTTAATTAATGATATTAAAAATAATAAAATAAATATAATTTGATATTTTTAAGATAATTCATGAATTCCCTAGATTTATATGATAATTTTAAGATATAATAGAAAATTTTATTTGAATTTTAATCATTATTTTGGTGTTTTTAAAATGAAAAGTTAGGAATAGTATTTTATTTGAAAAAATCCTTTTTCATGAATATAATATTAAATTAAAATATTAAAAATCACAAAATTATTGAAAAAGGTTGAAAATGGAAATATTTGTTCTAAAATGTGTTATACTATGCTTTTTAACGCTTTTTAAATTATTTAACTCTATATTAGAATTAATATAATTCAATATTTTAAGTAATTCTGAAATTACCCCACACCTCATTTATAAAAGGAGGATCATTCCTTCAAAAATATTTATCACCTTGATCTTTATTTCTCAAATATCCTCTAAAAAATTGCATTTTCCTAATTCCTTTCCATATTCTAGTGCTTATGGTCTTACAAAAATACCACTTCCAAGAGCCTTAAGGAGGTTCTCCTCAACAAGAAAGTTTCAAGAGGTAGAATTCATTCTTCTCCTCTTTTAAATTCATTATCTCCTCTACCTTTATATTTGTCATAAAAAAGTTACATGATAAATCCAATATATTATATATATACTATAATTTTATAATTTTAAATGGTATATTCATTTATTAATCTCTCATTTTATTCTTTTAATCTTAAAAATGAAATTGGTGTCCTTGGTGTGTCAATTCACTGCCTTCGTGGATGATGAGTTATCGTTTCATAATAAAAGAATAATGGGAAGTTTAAATTCACATATAATTTTTTAAAATGGCATGATATATATATGTTCTTACTTTTGGAGTTTTCATTCAATTTTACATGAAAAATCCATAACGAACCGACCATGGAAACCATGAAAAGAATTCACCGAAACAATCAAAATAAGTACATATTTTTAATAAATGGGAGGAAAATGTTATAAGAAGATCATGTAAGGTATTATAAACATGAGTATAGTTTATAAATATACCAATAACACTCTTCAAACCATTACACATGAGGTTTTAACACTTTTTAAGTAAGACAACCCTGAGGTAAGGGAATTATTATCCCCATTTCCATTCTTTGGGTTAACATTTTACATCATTGATTTTTTCTATGATTTTTTGAGAATTGGATCTTGATTATATTTTGTTTTATTTTGTTTATTTTCAATTAATATAGATATTCATTTCATTTTAATTATTCTCTCTTCAATGATATGATATTTGTAAGGGAATTTTCTTTAAAAATCTTATTTTAAATTTCTATTTTTTTAAAATTCAAAAGAATGATTTTTATTATGGAAGTATTATTGTTTTATAGTTATGTTTTGGTTATTGGGAATTTTTAATGATGAATTTTGGGACCTATATCCCCATACAATTAATTGATTATGTTTAAGTTTGAGTTCATCCATATGGTTACTTCAAATGTAACTGTGATGGTTACACCATAAGGTAGCTGTGAGGGTTACATTGTAAAGTAGCCGTGAGGTTTACAAATCATAAGGTATCCATGAGGGTTACAATATTATGTAGTAATTAAAAAAGTTACCTATATGTTTTATTAATTTTTTTCTATGTTTTATGGAAATCTCATGTGTTTCACAGGTATGTATAGGATACTTTATGGGTGAGAAGTTTGTCTTTGTGGAAATGATTTCTATACTTATAAGTATTTATAGACTACTTATTTCTTTCATTCTTTTTATATCCCTTACGTATATTTTGTGATAATACCAATATTTGAAATGTTTTTTTACCGGGTTTAAGGATGGGTGAGAGGAAAGATGAAGCTATGATGAATGTTGTGAAAATTATTCATGAAAAGTTATCATGTTTTAATAAAAACATTTGTATTATGAAAGAAATGGATATTTTTTAGTAGTACCCACTATGTATGCTTATGGGTTGATATGTATGAATTATGTCCCAATTCTACAAAAAATAAACTAAAAATATCATTGGTAATATTAGAAAGTGAATCCTAAAAGAATTTACGACATTATGTAATGTTTAAGGTCAGATCCTTATAATGTATGATCCATGGTATAGACTGAAGTCTATACTATATCTTACTCAAAATGGTAGAGGGATTCAAGTTGTGGTGATTCAATAAATTTCCATTATATTTTTTATTTTTCTATTTTCTAATTCATTTTGAATCTCTTTATAGCATAATCAAGTATAACAGTTTATATAAATTATTGATCCAAAGGAGGAGGAGGTTGCTAGCCTCGAAGCGATCTATGCTACTGTGATGAGGCTGATGTGAGCTTGTCATGTGGTTCACAACCACATCTTCAGTCATCCACCCTAGGGAGATTATGTTTTTAAGTAGGGAATGGAGGTTCTTGCTCAGGAGCCTCCTTTAGAAGCTGTTCATGCTGAGGATCCAGGACGATGACGATGTAGATCACATTGTTCTACACATGAGGTCTCACCAATTCCATAGGAAAGGGTCATCCCTCTAGAAATCTAGCCTAATATAATTAGGGGATTTCATAATGAGGCATGGGATCCATCTTTCATGATAGGATATCCACAATTTTCTCTATGTGAAGATTTGCTGAGCTTCTATCATGGGTCATTTTCCATGCATTGAGATATCATGCTAGGCCCTTCACGGAATGTATGGTTTCCCGAGGTGATAATGGTGGGTCCTTATACTACCTTAGTGGGAGAAGGATCATGTGCATAGAAAGACATCTAGTTAAAACCTCCTCCCATTGAGACATAAGCAAAGCATCCAACAGTCAACATTCCAGTGCCCGAGGATCATCCCTATCCAGTTCATCATACTCCACCCCAGCACGGAGCTCAGTGGTATCAATACGGGCATCCCATTAGCACAACACCATGTGGGACGTAACCTCACCATATAAATCTATTGTACGCATTCATGTATATTATTTTGGACTATTAAATTGAATAAATTATTTTTATTATCAACCATTTTTACATGTTTAGCCGTTGTTTCAATTTTCATTTATATTTTAGTCATTGTTTATATTTTATAAGCCTTTAAATTAGACTACATGAATCATGGTAAAACTTATAAAATTTCAAGTAGGAAACTTCAAAATATTATAAACTTCAAACTATAAAACAATCTAAATAAAAATTAAAACATATCATAATCATCTAAATTTTTTTTGAGAATAAAAAAAAATCATAAATATAATAACTAATTGAAAATAAAAAGAATGAAAACAATATTATAAATAAAATTATAATGGTTTAAAACAATACTAAAATTAATTTTACATAAAATATTGATGAAGTTGGAAGATTATATATTCAACCTAACCATGGATATTGATCCCCACTAAAATGACTACTTTCTACTCGAGCTCCGCCTTTTACTGGTATATTCTAATTCTATAGAATAGAATGACTTACAAAATCTAAAATGGCAGTAATATAACATAATAATAGTGGTGAAAAGAATAAATAATTATGTTGATCTAATATCACGTCAAGTCTTATAGAAATGGTGGATGTATAAAAAATTCACAGTTCACATGTCCTTCATTCAAGTCACATGTTGCTTTCTTTTCAGTTGCATTGAAACAAATGAATTGAATGATTGAAAGAAAACAGTACAGTATGTATATAACAAAACAATATATATATATATGTAGTTTTTATAGTTATAATGAATATATTTATAATATATAATAATATTATAGTTATTTAATAATAAAAAAATTAGTAATTAAATAAATAAAATTTGAATAAAACACTGTATAAGTGATTTTTTAACAAGATACATTGGAAATTAAATGATTATGTAAGTAAGAATAGAAATTAATTGTACATCTAGGAACATACTTGAATATAAAACATAATTGAAAATAGAAAAACATATATATAATAAGTAAAAGCTTATTTACATGCCACAAAAGCTATTGCTTAAAAACATAACATTTTCAAATTAAAATATAAATGAAATAATTATAAACAAAATAAAACAAACACAGTATATATATGTATATATCTCTTAATATAAAAACTAATATATTAATAAATATAAAAAAGTGTATAATTAAAAAAAAATCTGAAAGGAGGGAGGGTCTATGCCACCTTTTGACTTAAACGAAAGGTTGTAGATCCCCTACCACCTTTGAGGAACATATTTCAAAAAAAGGACCTTGTTACATTTTTAAAAAATAAAAAACCCAAAAAAACTCAAAAATAGAAGATGTTTGGGTATGGTTTATAATAGGATGGCCAACACATAATACTAAATATCTGGTGAGACCACATTTGAGAAACCAAGAGGAATAAGTGAGAAAAAAAGAAAATAAGAAGTTGTAATAATAATTACTATTTATAAATATTTATGATTTTTTTGTTAAGATAAAACATTACCAATTTATTAATAATTAATACATTTATTAATAATTAGTTATATTATTTATTATTAATTAATATTATATTATTATGTTATTAATTAATTAATAGTATAACAACTATTATTTATAAGGTTTTAAATATAAATATTTGTTAAATTTTATATTGATATAATTATTTTTAATTAATTAATATGTAAAATATTTATTAATATTAATTGTATTATTTTTTATTAATTAATAATATATTGTTGTGTTATTAATATAATAAATAGAAATATAGAAAATATTTATTATATAATAATATAAATTAATTAATTTGTGTTTAGAAAAATACTTAATAGTCAATAATTATACTATTCTTAATATACTATGTTGAACTATTAATTAATTACATATATGTGAAACAAGATAATATTTATTATTAACATTAATAATATTTAAATATTAAAAATAATATTATTAATGGTATTTAATAATAAATTTAAAACGCGTATTTATTATAAATAATATTAATAATAATACTTATAATTTTTAATATAAATAACAAAAGGTAGTTATTATTTTTACCAATATAATTATTAAGATTAATGGTTTTCAATCGTTCATACCTATTTTTATGAATTTAAAATTATATTAATTTATTTATTTTTGAAATAAAATATAAATTATTAGTATGTATTTAAATAATGTATAAGTAATGATTTAAAAAACCTATAACATGTATCAATCTAATCTACATTGGTGTCCTGGATACTCCTCGGTGCCACAACCAGTTGTAAATATAATGCATCCACAATGTGTTTGTCTATGTTTATGCTCTGACATATGCAGCTCTTATGTATCATCTCTGGTGCCTACATCTGCATCATCATGTTTGATAGGTAGTGGATCTACAATCTTGGCGCATGTACCATGACCTACCTCCATGGATAGTGGATGCTGGCTAGAACTCTCCCCAACATGTGAAGAAGATGGGTGTTGTGCAATGAATATCTATGGATCATAGGAAAATAAAAAAATGCATCACAAACGAGTCAGTGTCTATCTCTGCAATAAAATGTGACGTGCTGATAGACCATGTCTAGTTCTGTACCTCTAGTTGTAGTTGTGCATCATATGCAATAGGAAATAGAGGATCATCTGGATTGTCATGAAGAACACCCTCCTATTGTACCGCGTCAGTATCCATAATATGGTCATAACCCCCAAGAACATCGATATCAGGCTCTACACCCTCATCATCATCTGACACGTCAAAGAAAATATCATGATAACTCTCATCTATAGGAGGAAGTATCTTTGTCACTACTCTGTGAAAAATAGTCTAGTAAAAGGAACCACCCTCTATGAGATCAAAGACGTGAAGGAGATGGGTGATATGAGCATTATGTAAAAAAAATAATGCAATTAACTAATGTTAATAAAAAATTGTTCAAAAGTGGAAGGAAGAATTATTACAAAGTCATGATATCCTCTTCTGTGTTGAGTGAGATATATCACTAGGGAAATGCAGTACTAGGGCCCATAATCCAAATGATCTGATAAATGAATATGTTCTGTATTGTCCCCTCGTAATCGGGACTCATGTTATATATCCCACATCTCAATATTTAATGCAAGATATATCCTCCAATTGATGTATTGTTTCCCTGACATCTTCTAGGAATGAAGTGATGGTTTCTAACTGGGCAGTGTGTGAATAGACTAATAGAATCCGAACTTCTCCATAACTCTATCATTATGAGGGCATTCAACAATATGAAAATGAATCATAAGAACAACATATGAGATGGTATCAAGCATCATCGTAAAGTATGGTGTGAGACTCTGGATGATAGCATCTCTATATAACAACCGTGAAATTTTAAAACTAAAAATAATTAATAATCATTTAATAAATGAAGACATGTGTTGTACACAATAATAATCTCACTATATAATTAATAACCATGTATGTCATTCGATCAAATACTATTCAATATAAGTCTTTAAGCATGGACATCGTGTCTGGCTATATCTGAATATCAATGTGCTTGACTCAATTTGTATATAACATTTTTGTACATATATTTCATAATAGGAAGTTATATATCTTATTTGGACATTAGAAGGAAGGAAAAACATACCATTTTCCATGTAGATACCCGACCAAAATATCAGATGGCAATAGAGTGTGTGCATGTGGAGTTAAGCAAAGGATGTGCTCCCATATCCAAATCTATATCAGAATAACATATCTCATGAGCTACATCTTATTGATGTGATATGTGCTACATAGTGCCTTGTATGTATATGAAATACATGAGGACCCCCAACTATACCTCCTTATCTGGTCTGAGTCCTCCAATAATGGTAAATACATCAAATGTACAAATGTATTCGAATGATCATTGTATATCATTTGGCTGATAAATCTCAAAAGGTATGCACCTGAAAATTGCAGTATGGTGATCTTGTCAGTATCATCAGTTAGATGAGTGAATCACTCACCTATCCATGGCATGTGTAATCTACGACCAACGATAGACCTTCCATTTTCATGGACATGAATTCCTAGTAATTTTTAAACCATATCAAACTAATTTGTACCCACTCAGCCCATCACAGTCACGCCATCGATGGGTATGCCTAACATAGTGGACACATCCTCAAGACTAATAGTCATCACTTCCTATAGAAAGTGGAATGTATGTGTCTCTGGCCTCTATCTCTCTATGAGCACTGTAATGAGCTGATTATTGATAAATGTGAAGTTGTACATCACTACACCATAGAACCCGGCATGAAGAAGATGAGGTATGATGGTAGGAGGTGGTGCAACATGATCGAAATAGTGATATCTCTATACAATGAAATCATGAATTGGATGTACCTCTATGAACATCCTTGAAACTTGTCTATCCTAGAATGTGAGCAATGGTGGACCCTCTATATCTACATTTGATACCATCATTAATTTTTTATATTTAATTAAATAATGTTTCAAAACTATTTAAAAAAAATTACAAGAATAAAAATGAGGTAGATAATTAGCATTCATAATTAAGAATTATGAAGAAAAATGAGGTCAACAAATATATGTGACTGATGTTGTTGGCTTGGTTGATCAATTTTTTATTTTAATGATCTCGAATCATGTTTAATTTATTTCTAAATATTTCAATTTATACCATCTATAATGAAAATATCACATAGAATAAGTGGTTGCATGATATATTCAATCGGTTGTGTGTTTTGAAGGATAAATTTGAAGATAATTAATTTAGATGTTGAACCTATTTTTATTAATTTCATTTTTGTGTTTATTTTTTAAATATTTTATGTACCATAATATTATTTCTGATTGAATCTAGAAATGAAAAAAAAACTAGATATGAAATAGTCTAAAAATGAAACAAGTTAGAAATAAAAGTGTTTGTTAATGAAAATTCTACGTATGAAAAAAATGTAAAAATTCATAATAAAATACATAGAGTCAAACAAGGATGATGGGAAGTGGAGCTCTATATTACCATTTGGGGACATCTATTTCGGTTGTTACCTTATACTTGAGAAATGTTGTATTGTTGTCCCCCTCCCCATTATCGAGGCTAGTCCATCTCATTTCTGATACGAATAGACTTTGGTTTTCTATGAGGGTGTAACCTTCTAATATCAAGCACTACAATTGAATGATGAGTGGGAATGGTAAAATGATGAGATATAATATTAAATCCAACTCAAACAAAAAATGTAACAAACCATTAATGAAAAAATGATAGAAATTAAAAAAATCATAAATAAAAAAGTTATAATTTGAAACCTGGAAATATTAGGGATGACAGTCTGTAGATTATCAAGAAAGGTAATAGAATTAAAGTCACCAACATGTATCTAATGTGTTCGATAACTGTTAACCAGATTTCTCCCATAATACACAAGGTCATCATAGGGTTCCCATGATATGTTCACCAATGCACAAGCTACACCAACATGTGCACAAGGATATCCCAATTCCTAGAAGATTCTGTAATCATAATAAATGTTTTCCAATATAACCACTAACACTTGAAAACTATTTCTTGTGAGCGGGTCATGGAACTCTCTTAACAGAAAGTAGCATTGTACCTAGTATAAGGTTAGAACACACAATGATGATGTGTCATGCAGTATCTGATCAATGTCAATTTGGAAATGCTAACCAAAATACATTTCATTTTTCATCCTCTTATAGGACTATTGGGACTATTCAACAAAGTACATCACATATCTATAAAATGTCTCATGTATTAACCCTATGATAGGCAGTTTTTGTGCACCCTTGAAGTCCACTTTTATGAAATCCACTATATTAGTGTTTATATGGCTATATATCCTACCAACATCATATTATAATGACCATTTTTCCATTGAAATCCACATCATATAATCATACACATCTTTATTAGCCCTTATAATTTATTCTAGATATTGATAGAACTTTTCTTGTTGGGGATCGTATGCTGAAACCATAAGAGAATAATGTATTTAAAAGGATATTAATTTTTTTCCCGAAAACAATAAGGTCATGAAAACATACCCACCATGATGGTCACCTTCTTTATTACCTCATCTCTGATATTCTTATATACATTACTAGAAATTTGTCAAATAAAATATCAATGATAAGCATTAAATTCTCTCTACTAAAATCCATCACAATTAACGACCTCTATAATCGCTTGATGATGATCAGATATGAGACACACTTTCTGGATTTGTATGATATGAATGTCTGTACATGATAAAAACTAACTTCATGATTCAAAATTATCCTTTTAAATAATGTAAAATTCAAGTGGTAGAGGAGCATTATTACCATACTATATGGTATCAATAACTAGAACACTTGTGTACTTTCTATAAATAAATGTGTCATCGACTTGAATGAGTTGTTTACAATATGAGAAAGCACTGATACATAGCCTGAATTCCCAAAAAATACCTATAGAACATCACCTTTTTTGATCAACTTATTGATTTAGGGAGACATACTCAACAATGTCCAAATGATAAGTAATCTGATTATTGAGATTAAAAACCTCATATGTTGTGGCAAAATTGAATATGATTCATCCCAATCACTATAAACATTGACAATTGCCTTTTGTTTTGCATTACAAGCTTTTCTATATGATATTTTTTTGAATTGTTTTATTAATTCTTAAACAATGGTCATGGGAACATATTGACACATTCGTATCATCTCTAATATAATAGTTGATATAAACACTACATCAAGTGAAGAGTTGTCATGCGACATTATTGGATGCACAAAAGTGTGTGGGTTTTCTAATTTTATTATACTCCAACATGAAAAAAAATATCACATATTTCCCTCATTTGGAATTTACAATTTGGCCCGTATTTGTCACATCAAAAGAGATATTTTTCCTTCATAGACTCATCAACCATAAATGAAAAATGTTTATCTACATGGTATTATTTTATCACATTTTTTTAAGGAAGTTTTACTTTCAAACTCATGACCAACATAGATAGTGTTATCAGTCAATGGAGATCAATTACCTATAATTCTAGGGAATTCAGTGGTTGGTGTAATGAAATCACAATCAAAATGTTGTGAAAATGACATTCCTTCGACTAAGGGTGTCAATAATATATGATGATTACCAATAAATGGTGGTTTCCTATCTATAAAAGTAACCTTAGAAGGTTCATTACCGACATCACCCTCATCCAAATTATCTCTTGATGCATCACTAGATACTTCCTCATCAGATAAAGTGTCATTCAGTAAAGTAGGAGTACACACATGGATGCCATCTACAGTTCCTTATAAATCCTAATCATCTTCTTTATAATTTGTTTATATTACCAGAGTCATTTGAGAAGGCAATGAATGAGAGTGTTTTGAAGACCAACTTGTATAAATATCACATAACATGGTACTTTATTAGTAGGTTTCTCCTCGTCAATATTAGAAATAACTACATATAATTACATTAGACCATTACTACAGTATTTCCTGAACATCAATGATTCATCCATCTAATCCTCATCATCAAACAGAGGATACTCAGTTTTCGATAGATGTTTAGGATATTGAAGTGGTCAATATGTAATTGAAGTAATTGATTGATTAGCCCTTAGTTTTAACTGACTATGGATATTTCTACAAACAACATCCAATGTCACACAATCATAAATATTTTCAAAATTATAGATGGAAAACTTTATCTAAAACCTTATATAGTATAAATTACCCCTTCGTTGCAATATATGTGCACATACATGATTACCTAGAAAACAATAATTAATAAAATGTTTTATAATACATCATGAACTATTTAAAATTTTTAATCTGGTTATGATTAAATAATTTTTACTTGATCTTGATAATTTTTTTGGATTGGTTTATCATTATTTGATAAACCAACCAAAAATTAGGGGGACTCCTAGCACCTGTATTGTGTCAGATTTCAGTAACAATCAATATCCTTTCAAACATGGTGTAAAAATCCATCTTCAAACTGTAATACTTCTTATTGAATGCCTTTTTATAACAATGTTACTCACATGAATGTGAGGGGGTCTAGGGGTTTCAGATTCATAACATTTTTTATATGGATGTATAGGTCCTTACATACTTAGAGATAGGGATGAACAAAGGTCATCAATGAGAAAAATAAAATGTAATTATTACCAATTATATAACCAAAAAAACGCAACATGTAATTTCAATCATACAATGGTTGACCATCTCAATATCATTAAATAATAAAAATTAAATAATCGGATACAAAAAATTACAACATGCAATTTCAATTATACATTAGATGGTTATCTTAATCTCAGTCATCATACAAGATTGAAGATGTTTTTCTGAGATACTTATGATGTTTTATATCTTGTAACATTACCTGTAAATATATTTAATAAGTAATATATATATATATATAAACATATATTTATATTTATACTTTCATGAAGATTTTCCACTATTGAAAACTATAACTAAAACCTTGATTGATATAAATAACCTCAATGTGGAAGTATATTGATGGTGATATGATTAAAAGAAATTAATAAAATGTTATATATATTTATACCACATCATCAAATGATTAACATATTTTAATTAGTTAGGAATAAATAACTATGGCCTTATCATGACTCTTTTATTATGGATTAGTGTTTCATTATTTAATAAACCAACCAAAACCTTGGGGTGAACTGATGGAGCATCTATTATCACTAATTTCAATAACCATTAGTCTCCTTTAAAACAGAAATGTCTCTAATCAAAGGGATCTTGTCGACCACCTCTTTTCTAATTCATTTTTATTACACTGTAACTCACATGAATGTGAGGGGGTCTAAGGGTTTGTGATACATAACATTTTTAATGTGGACACATAGTTCCTTATATACAGAGAGAGAGGCACGACTCGTAGGTCATCAATGAAGAAAAAAAATATGTAACTTTTACAAATTATATAACCACATACACTAAAAAGACATAAAATTTCAATTATGCATTGGTCAATCATCTCAAGATCAGTCATCACACAATACTTTTTACATGTTTTTTAGGATAATAATTATGTTCTACATATTTGATAACTTTACCTATAACTGTATTTAATTTATAATAAATATCTACATATGTATCAATATATTTATAGTACCTGCTTTCCAAAATTTTATCTTTTCAATGTTTGTGTGTGTGTATATATATCTAGTCTTTTTATTTACCTAAGTGTATCGAATATTATAACATAAATTTACTTTAATTTAAATATTTTTTTATAAAGGTGAGGCCAAGGCCCCTTAAATAAATATAATGAAGTACAAGGACAGTAAAGACAGATGGAAAAATAACAAAGAACAAGAAGTTAAGCAGCTCATGAGCAAGTATTCATGCTATGGTGGGAGGTCCTCCCACCGCAACCATGAGGGCGTCGTCCCCTTCTCTATGTCTTGGCTTGAATCCACAGTCTGTATCCATCATCTGAAAGCCCAAAGTCAACAGCCTCTATTGTTTCTTCAGTTCTAGATGCATGATCATGACTCAGACCATCCTCCTCACCGCTTCCTGTAGCAAGTAACTCAAAGGAATTATGAGTTTTAACCTTTATATTTGATTTAATCTGTTCATTCCGAGCCAAAATCAGGCCCGGAGTGGAAGACTCGGCTAGTTTCTTATCAATCATGGGAATCTCCTTTGCCACAATATGTTCAGGACTTTCCAGAGGAAGAGATGAAGTGCCTTCTACCTTTTTCCCAACTCCAGCTGCACTGTCCCGGGCTGGAAGACTACCATCAACAGTAGTGTTGTCCAGGGTTGCATGGCCAACTCCAGTAGAGCATTCCAAGGTTTTTTTCCAGCTTTAGCAGCATTGTCTTGGGATTTTCCGGCTCCATAAACATTGTCCAGGTCTGCAATTTGCCAACAGTGGGGTTGTCCAGTGATGCAGCGCTGTCCAGACCACTGGGTATAGAATCTCGCTGTTAGTCTTGGGTTGTTAATAGAAAAGGGACCAGAGTAGGGGCTTGTTCTCTCAAATCAGATCTATCAGCACTGGTGTCAATAGATTTCTCCAGCATTAGGAGTTGGCCATTGTTGATGCGTTATTTCTCAATGACATCCACTACCGTCATGGGAGAATCCTTACAAGGGCCTCTGTTAAAAGCCCTTTTATCACCACCCCTCTAATGGTTAGCATCCTTTTCAAAAGATACACTAGTTGGTCCTACGAATTGAGCCAGACCAGACCTAATGGAAGACCCTGGTTAACCATGATCTGCAACCACAGAAGGTTGTACATGACAACTAGATTTATCAAGAGTTATCATCTTCAAAGATAAATGAGAAATCCTTATCTTGGATTTTTATTTCCTTGAAGTAGTTAGATCTACTTTTTATTTCCCTTTTTTATTTTTTGAAGCTTTTGATTTTTGCTCTTGCTAATAATTGAAATCAGTATCAGCTTGAGCATCGAATTCTCTAGTATCTTGTATGTCATCTGAGTCATCACTAATTTGTTCATCAATAATAGCCCTTGAAAAAGAATCTTTTAAATAAAGACCAGCTATTTCTAGGTGAGAATCCTCTATCATGTCGGCCTATGAAACATGGTATTCTTTCCCCAGGGCAGGGACACCAATAACATTGTCTTCTCTAGGAGGAGAATCATTGTCAGGAGGTGGAGAACCAATATGACCATCTATCTGTGAATCTATAGAACGAAAAATAATATGGGGGGAGGATTTTCTTCCATCTTAGAAGTATCAGCTGGTGTAGGGAAAGGGATAGTTGGACAGGGGATAGGAGCAAGCCCGTCCTTATTAGCCACCCAGGTTTTATTTTCATTATCAATGAATCCCCCATTTCCTTGTATTCCTTTCTTTCAAAAATGTTGTGAGTCATGCCCTCTAATTTGAAAGTTAGAAAAAAATAAAATTTCCTCTACACATGTCCCTTAAGTGACTAATTATTTTACAGAAATCACATAACGATGACATTTTCTCATATTCAATAATGAGAGTGATTTCATCTTGCAGGGCAGAAAGAATCACCATGTCAATCAAGGTGATACTCATACTCAAATCCACTAGAACCCTTGCATAGTGTCCATAGCTAACCATTTCAGTGGTTTGGTCCAGTATAATTGGAATTCCTATCACAGACGCAATGTCTAATAGAATTTTAGGATGCCACAAACCCCAATTTAGACCATGTATTTTAACCCAGACCTGTGCAAACCAGTCCTTGAAATCATTCAGATTGAAATCTAACTTCCATTCATGAATCCTCAATGTATTCGGCTTAATATTAATAGATCCAATACTCCAAGAAGTACCAATATGTTCGGCTGGAAGAAATAAAATATGTAAATATCCTTTTCCAAAATTGACACATTTGAAATCCGAGTAACCCCAAACCTCTTCTAATCGGGAGGCAAGATCAGTGATATTCCATGGTTTGTAACCTTCCATTATATAAATGCGAGTGATAAAAGAGATCTTACACAAATCAATCCTTTCAGTTATAGCGATATCTGAGGCTGAAACATGGGCAATCTTACCTTTCTTGATGATCCTCTTCGAAGTGTGATTCCCGAGCGAAGCAAATGATCCATTTCCAAAACTGGAGAACGCGGAAAAACCGTTCGGAGCTTCTGCATCCAAATCCCTAGCCCTCATTACAGCAGATGATGTCTTTCGAACAACATGATGGACTAGTTCGTATGAGAAGAGATTCAAGCTTCTCGGGTTTTCAGGGTAAATCTGCCGCGGAGGATCGTCGGGGGGCTTTCCCTGTTCCATCGTCATTTCACCTATCATAGTTTACTTTAAATATAATATAAAATAATATACACATATAAATACATTTAAATAATATAACATAAATATATAAATATATAAATATATTATACTTTATTTATTAATATTTTAATATATAATAAATATATTTATTATATTTATAATTATATATACTTATATATTAATAAATATATTTAATTATATGTGTATAATTATATAAAGTTATATAATCATATAAATATAATTATAATTATATATAAATATTTATAAATATAAATAATTATAATTATAATTATAATTATATATATAATTATAAAATTTTAATGAATATATTTAAATAATGAATATATTTATCATATATATAATTATATATACTTATATTAATAAATATATATAATTATAAATATATATTAATATTTATATATAGTTATTTAAAAATATATTTATTTATAATTATTATTAATAATATATATATATATGTATATTAATAATTATAAAATTATAGTAAATATATTTAATTAATATATATATTATTTTATATTTATAATTATATATTCTTATATGTAAATAAATATATATAATTATATAAATATAAATAATAATATGAAAATATTTATAAAAATATTTATGAAAATATTTAAAATTATATAAAAATATTTATAAAAATATTTATTTAACAAATTATAAAATTATAATAAAATATGTTTAAATAATAAATATATTTAAACCAATAAAATATATATTTAAATAATTATGAAACTATTATAAATATATTTAAATAATAAATATATTTATTATAATTATAATTATATATATTTATATATTTATATATTACTAAATATATATTTTTTGATCAAAGATGAAGATTAAATATATTTGAAATTAAGGAAAATAAGGGACTTCATCCCGGAAGGAAAGTCTTTCAGACAACATTGTTTACCACCTGAAAGTCCACGAGCTTCCAGTGGGCGAGCTACCTTATTCCCCTCTCATTTGATAATGGAAAAGGGATATCTGAGAAATGATGGAGGAGGGAACGAATCTTCAAATTCACAAAACCGAATGAATGGAATCCTCTTTCTCGCCAGGAATATTCATGTACCGAGTGTGCTCGGCATTAAAAATTTATCCAATCAAATAAAAGTCCCCCAAATTCAAAGAATTTAGCACATGAAAGGCCACCAATACATGAAAGTATTCAACACCCCACCAAAAAAAAAAGATAATCCATAAACCCATTTAAATGGTTTGAAGAACCACATCAAATGGCTCAAATGCCCAGATCAGACACAATAAAAATGGCCAAATGGCCCAATTTAACCTTGACATCCCAACACAAGGCCTATTAAAAACATGTTATCAACCTTGCTTAAAAAATCAACAATGGGCATACAGCATGTCCAGTGTGCAATTCACCAAAAACACCCATGATCCTAAAATCGGCTGATAGCACACGACATGAGGTCATCGCTCACCAACTCTCGAGGTCACCCTCAAGTCCCTCCCCACATCAACACCAAAATATCCACACTGATCATCTTGAGAATCTATGGAGGAGATCCCACCATTGGGGTTCCTTCATCATCGCTAGCCACCATCAACATGAAGCCACCCACCCACCATCAGCCACTGAAATAACCTCCTCTAGGATCCCACAGTGTCATCAGTCACTAGGTAGTAACAAAATCCATCCCCAATAAATATTGGGGCTCCCTGAAAATAAAAAATCATCCCTAAGTGTCACCTCTAAGGTCCCATGCCAATCTTGAGATATCACAAATAGCCATCACCAGCAACCTGCCCCTCACTTCTTCTAGGGTTCCAAACACTCAAAATCCAGTGACCGAAGAAAAAACAGACCACTCATTATATTTCAGTTGTGGCATCAATACCCTGATGTCGGATGGTTCATAGACAAGCCATAAATTTGAGAACCATCAAAATAGAGATCCTCTACTTGAGATCCCTGGGTTTCTCACCCCTCGGTTTATCTAATTTGTTTGTATAAGAAAGAATTGTCACCTCACTGCCCAGGTTATTAGTAGGTGAGGGTACCTCATCCTTCTGCGAATATGGAATTCCACCGATTTTACCATCCTTAACCAAATCATCCCTTTGGCGTGGACATCAAATGGAAAAGAGATCATAGTGCCCAACCACATCAAGATGTGCTCAATCATGCTCAAAGATGAGTGGATTTCAATCGATTTGATGATCTGAGAAAGAGATAAAAGATAGATACACTCTAATAAAATGGAAATCAGACTCAATGATAATAGATTTAAATCCCTTATCGATGGAAAGAGTCGTTCCAACCTAAATGGAAAGGGCCTCAGCCACCGGTGGGTCCCAACATGCGTAGGTCAACTCATGGATGGCCGCAAAGATAGATCCAAAAGAGTCGCATATCATCTCTCCTAATACGATAATCCCATCCCAAGGATAGTTGCATCAATGTTGATTTTGAGGGTATCTAATGGGGGAGGAATACAAAAGGTGGTGAAAGGGGGCACAAGGACTCTTACAATGTGACTCAATCTACTTCAACGTCTCAAGCGAGGACATATCCCAGTCAATGCATAAGCCATTTGATCTTTCGATTTGGTTGAAAGTGAAGTCATTATGCCTAACCCATATGAATTGTGCTAACATACAAAATAAATCCACCTTCTCCTCATGAAGATAGGATACATAGTGAAACGACAGTGTTTCTATGTCAGACTCATTCTAAAAACATTAGGTCACATCAGTGTACCATGATGTCAAGACATATCAAACATAGGGACAATGAAAAACAACATGTGATGATGATTCTGGATCCTCCATGCATAAGAAGAATAGAGGATCATCAGATTCATGGTAAAAAATAGGATATCCTTAGATGTGATGTAAATACCCGGAAATTTCAAGGAAATTTTTTTCTTAATTTTCTTTGGAATTTTACAAGAACGTAGTTTCTGACGGCACCTGATTCCGATGCCCGGAGTGCCCGGAATCAATTTCCGAAGTTTGGCTCGGGTACGTTCAGTGAACGAACAAGCGGGAATTTCTAACTTTTGAACCGGTGCTCAGAATCGAATTCCAAGGGCACCGATGAACTCGCAACGCCGGTAATCGCTTAAGGGAACCTTTACCGTAGTTGCGTTTGTGCGGGTGAAGAAGTTAATTTATGGGGTTTAATTAAAAAGGTAAATAAAATTGTTGAATCAATTTTATTTATTTTCAAGGTGGTTTATTTCTCCCATGGGAAGTTGGTGGTGGGGCCCACATTCACCCAACTTCCCATGTGTGGATAATTGAAAGGGTGGGGCCCACACGAACCCCCCACCTTTTCAAATTCCTTAAACTCCCTAACCCCTCTAAACCCCCCATTTAAGTTTTGATAACTTATCACCTCTTTAATATCATAACATCTTATGTTAATAACTCAAGTGAGTTAAATGTGGGTTTTGAATTTTCAAACTCTTGAAATTCAAAACCTATGTTGGGTTAATAAAATAATGGGAGGATTATTTTATTTTGGGGGTTGGTTGTTCTTGTGGTGGAAACTTGGGAGAGAAAAAGGCTAAGTTTGAGAAAGCCTTCTACTTCTTCAACCTCGACGAAGAACACGAAGAACACCGTTCATCAACGAGGAACATCTCCGCCGAAGAACGTGACGTCTTCTTCCATCGATGTTTCCCCTTCGAACGCACCTCGACGACAACGGAATCGACGTCCGTTTTCCACGACACCCGACTTCCGTGACGCTCGTCTTCCGCGGCTCGATTGACGTGCACCGTTCCTGAACCGAGGTAGGGAATTTAAATTGTGATTGTTGGTGAACCCCCGTTTACTCCCTTCTAAATCTAATAACGTGGATCAACTAAATATTATGTTGATCCACGAAGATTAATTTGCGGATTGGGATTATTGTTATGATTCTTTTTATTTATGAGGTTGTAGGGGGTTTATGTGTTTCTTTACGTGATTTCCCTTCCGTCTTTTATCCACGTATTTTTTGGACCGCTTGATATCGATTAACGGGAGGAGGCCGGACCGCACAAACACGGCCTCCCCCTCCCTTATTATATATTTCTTATTGTTGCGGATGGAATGGAAGTGACGCGGTGCCGTCCCACCGCGCGGAATCGTGTGGCAAGAATGCGCGATGTCGTCATGCCACGCAATCAATTAATTTTTGAATCAATTCTGCGACGCCGACGCGTCGCGTCGAAAAACCGCAAAAGAACCGCGGTCGGACTCAGGCCGCGGCGAAGGGGCGCAGCGCCATCGGGTCACGCTGGAAAACTACAAAGACGATGCTATTCGTTTTGACGTGCGGATTGACGGGCGACGACGAAGCTGACCGTTATGGCGTTTGAACCCCTTCACAGTGAAGGTGGGGTCTCGGGGGAACCATAGGCGAAGACGGCAGGAGAAACGGACCACCGGAGCGCGTACGGTGGTCCGCGGAAGGCGGCGGCGGTGCGCCGCCGGAGGATTGGCGGCCAGCGGATCCGCCGCCGGCCTCAATTAGCGGCGGGCGGGGGAGTCGCGCACCCCGCTCCGCGTTTCGGCTCGGCCACGCTGGCCGAGTCACGGCCGGCCGGTCGGGCCGGACCGAACCGGACCGAGTCGGGCCGGGCCGGGCCGGGCCCATCCGGGTCGGACCCGGGTCGGGTCGACCCGGTTCGGGCCGACCCAGGTGGGGTCGGGCCGGGTCGGCCCGGGCCCAGACCCCCTGTTTTCGGACTAGATTCGGTCAAATACCCATATCATGGGCTACGAACCTCCGATCGACACACCATCAGTTGCGTAGCGATCCTTGGAACGAGACGGTCGTTTTGGTATATCGCACTCAAGGTTTTGAAATACTTTGAGTTTGGCCGGGTTGGTTCGTACACGAAACCAACCGGGCCCTCGGAACGGAAACGCTCATATCTTGAGCTTCGGACGTCCAATTGACGTGCCGTCGACTTTGTTGAATTCCTCTAAGTAAGACAGATCTCTTGGCTTACTCCGACCGAGGTTTGGATGTAGGTGGAGTACGGTCGGGTTGGTTTTTCCTTAAAAACCAACCGGGCCCCTAGGACGAAAAAGCCAATAACTCTCAGACCGGGCGTCCGATTGACGCGCCGTCTGTTGCGTTGAGTTCCTGTTGACGATACAGAACTTTTGGATACATCAACTTCGGACTATGGGACAGTTGATGTATCAGCCTCTCGGCTCGTGGAGCGGACCCTCCCGAACGAGCTTGCTGTGTGCGGGAACCCTAGTGCTGGCTGCGACTTCAACGATGACGATTGTGCAGAGATCCTCAGTGGACTGCGACGATGAAGACAGCTGGTCTTGTATCCTATGTGGGTCCTAGCTGTGCTGGTCTTGTATCCTATGTGGGTCCCAGCTTAGATGATTCAATACTGGTCTTGTATCTTATGTGGGTCCCAGTATAGATGAATCAATGAAGACAGCTGGTCTTGTATCCTATGTGGGTCCTAGCTGTGCTGGTCTTGTATCCTATGTGGGTCCCAGCTTAGATGATTCAATACTGGTCTTGTATCCTATGTGGGTCCCAGTATAGATGAATCAATGAAGACAGCTGGTCTTGTATCCTATGTGGGTCCTAGCTGTGCTGGTCTTGTATCCTATGTGGGTTCCAGCTTAGATGATTCAATACTGGTCTTGTATCCTATGTGGGTCCCAGTATAGATGAATCAATGAAGACAGCTGGTCTTGTATCCTATGTGGCTCCTAGCCGTGCTGGTCTTGTATCCTATGTGGGTCCCAGCTTAGATGATTCAGTGCTGGTCTTATATCCTATGTGGGTCCCAGCATAGATGAATCAATGAAGAGCGCTGGTCTTGTATCCTATGTGGGTCCCAGCCCTGCTGGTCTTGTATCCTATGTGGGTCCCAGCTTAGATGATTCAGTGTTGGTCTTGTATCCTATGTGGGTCCTGGCATAGATGAATCAATGAAGACAGATGGTCTTGTATCCTAAGTGGGTCCCAGCTTAGATGATTCAGTATCTATATCTGATCATCCCTTTCACCTTTTCGACGAAGTATACCTGTGTGAGCTGAATCCTGTTTGCTTTCCTGTGTGGATTGTGTTGTGCTATCCTGTGTGGATTACATTTTGCTTTCCTGTGTGGAATACGTATACTTTCCTGTGTGGATTGAGTTGTACTTGGGCTCGGAGGTTGGAGCGTTTTGGAATTGTTGACTTAGGTATATGTATGAGCATATACCTAAGTAGCGTCGGTTGTTACTTCGTGATTGTATCTTTCCTTTGTGGTTTATCCTTTTTGGATTTTGGGAGACCTTCGGGGGTCTCGGGGTCCCTACTGAGTTGCTTATACTCACCATGCATGGGCTATGCCCGCACTACGTTGTGTTGGTTGCAGACAACGGACAACGTTGATTGTGGTTGAGGCTTGCAGAACAGGACGGTACCTGGAGGAGGACCACTGGGTGGGACGTACTCGGAGCGGACGACGGGACCCGAGAAGCAGTGGAACTATCTATACCCACCCTTCAGGTAGGATTTCCAGTGGACAGCTCGGCGTAGCGGCTTTTACTTTTCAGTTGCTGTTTTCCCTTTTAGTTGTACTTTACAGTTGAGCTTGTATTTCCGGCCCCCTTTACTTTCTGCACCTACTGTTGTACAGTTTTACTTAGTGTTTACTTCTTCCGTTTGTACTCTGTGGTGTTTGTTTTCTCTTATAAAGGCAATGCCTTCCCTGATATCGGGATTTACGCCTTTGGTTCTAGTCGCCAGCCCCTGGCCTATGGAAGGCGGGCTTGGGGTAGTCACAGCACAGGCCCCGAGGACGGGTTGTGACATGGGAGGATACCTACACAAGCCTACCACTAGAAAAATAAATCTTGGGGGGGACCCCTAAGTACCAAATTAGTTTCCAAGTCTCGTTGTCTTTATAGATCTGAGTGTCAAGAGCCATAACGTAAGTGGAAATCACTAAGAATGATCCCAAAACCTCATTTCACTACAAGAAACTATCTTTCCCCATTTCCCTAACACATGGAATACATTGAATAATATTAGTGTCTCTCTCATTAATCAAACTGTTGATTTTTTCCGTGCACCACCCAATCTCTATATCGTTGAACATGATACTCACCATTTCGTCCTCAAAACTAGTGATCATTGGGGATGTTCTAAAGAGCACATCATTTTCAGGAAGCTATGGATCCATCCAAATGTTGACGATGGATTTATCTCCAATTCTCTAGTAGACACCCCAATCAAGGAGGGAAAAGAAGCCCTAGATGCTTCTCTAGATAAAACTTGTTCGAGGACCTCACCTTTTTGAAATATGAGTGGTTTAAATACTTCTCCTTGAATATCTGATCACAAAGGGAATTTGGTTGTTGTAGCATCCCCCATTTTTTCTTGGATGGAAGGGAAACATTGAATAGGCGAAGGTCACAGAATCCTACACCACTTCATGCTCTCGGGGTGTAAATATTTTTCCAAGCCAATCAATGAATCTTTTTTTTCCATTATTATAACCCCACCATAAATTGGTAATCCGTGAATGAATATGGTTGATAATCATGGCCAGGAACTTGAAGAGAGATATAATATAGCTTGAAGCAGTACGGGAAAAATGGATTTTTGTGACGGGTCGTTTACCCCATCGCAAATAATGGGTATTTGTGATGAGGTCTTACCATCCATCACAAAAGGTTTGGAACACAAAATGCTCAAACCGCAGGTAAGGCTATTTACGACGGGTCCCTATTCCCGTCGCAAATAGTCGGCGGTCGAATTTAGTATTTATGACGGGTCACTTGCCTCATCTCAAATACTTTGTCGGCAAGTGGTATTTGTGATGGGTACTGTCGCAAATGCCTTTCCAACAACCTGCTGTAATTAATGCGGGCAAAGGTATTTGCAACGGGGCCCGTCACAAATACCCTCGTCCTAAATAAGCTAACCTATATATACCCCTATCTGTTTTTCCTCTCATTTCACTCTTTACTCAACTCCTCCCTCTATCTCTATAGAAAAAATTTCTTCTAAATATTTTTGAAGTTTAAACTTTCAAATCAGAGCATCATTTGCGGTTTTAATACTCTGAAAGCTTCAGTTTTAATGTATTTATCTAATTTTATTTAGTCAATTTATTTTATTTAAAGTTATTTATAATTTTTGTTAATTAGATGTAATTTAATTAAATTAGAATTACATTTTTGTTTTTTAGTATTTATTTTTATTAATAGTTATATCTAATTGTTAATTAGCAATAAATTGTAATAATTAGTAATAATTAGCAATAAATTTTAATAATTAGTAATAATTAGTAATAATTAGTAATAAATAGTAATAAATAGTAATAATAAGTAATAATTAGTAATAAATAGAAATAAATAGTAAAAAAATTTAATAATTAGAAATAAATTGTAATAATTAGTAATAAATTATAATAATTACAAATAAATTGTAATAAATTGTAATAGATTGTAGTAATTACTAATAATTGTAATAATTACTAATAAATTGTAATAAATTGTAATAATTACTAATAAATTTTAATAAATTGTAATAATTACTAATAAATTGTAATAAATTATAATAAATTGTAATAATTAGTAATAAATTTTAATAATTAGAAATAAATTATAATAATTGGTAATAATTGGTAACAATTAGTTATAATGAGTAATAATTAGAAATAATTTGTAAAAATAGGAATAAATAAGAATAAATAGGAATTAATAGTAATAAATGGTAATAAATCATAATAAATAGTAATAATTAAGAATAATTAGGAATAATTAGTAATAATTAGTAATACTTAGTAATAATTAGCAATAATTAGAAATAATTAGCTATACTTAGGAATAATTAGGAATAATTAAGAATAAATAGGAATATATATGAATAATTAGGAATAAATAGGAATAAATAAGAATAAATAACATCAAATATTAATAAATAGTAATAAAAAATAATAAATTAGTAATAATTAGTAATAAATAGAAATAAATAGTAGTAAATAATAATAATTAGAAATAATTAGTCATAATTTTAATAATTTGAAATAAATTGTAATAATTAACAATAGTTAGCAATAACTAGCAATAATTAGCAATAATTAGCGATAATAAGAAATACTTAGTTATAATTTGGAATAAATAGGAATAAGTGGAAATAAATTATAATAAATTGTAATAATTAGTAATAATTTGTCATAATTAGTTATAAATTGTAATAATTTGTCATAATTAGTCATACTTAGTAATTATTAGTAATAATTAGTAATAATTAGTAATAATTAGTAATAAATTGGAATAAATTGGGATAACTAGAAATTACTAGGAATAAATAGTAATAAATAGTAATAAATAGTAATAAATAGTAATAAATAGTAATGAATATGAATAATTAGCAATAATTAGTAATAATTAGAAATAATTTGCAATAATTAGCAATAATTAGTAATAAATAGCAATAAATAGCAATGAATCGAAATAAATAGGAATAAATAATAATAAATATGAATAAATAGTAATAACTAGTAATAATTAGTAATAAATAGTAATAAATTGTAATAAATAGTAATAAATAGTAATAATTGGTAATAGTTAGTAATAAATTTTAATAATTAGTAGTAGTTTATAATTATTAGCAATAATTAACAATAATTAGCAATAATTAGAAATAATTAGGAATAAATATGAATAAATTGGAATAAATAGGAATAAATAGGAATAAAAAAAGGAATAAATCATAATATACATGAGTACATATATAAACTTAAACAATTTCCAACGTATTGGCGACATTTTTTTTAGTTGACGCCTCAATTCCTTGCAAGTTTCTTCCACTAAAACCACTATGAAAAATATCCTCATACATACATTGGAGCAGATTTTTCAAAGTGATTTATGTTAGAGAAAGTTGCAAGGGAGTGATTCGTCGGACAAAAGAGGCTCTTTTTCAGGACGACTCATCCCTTGACAACTTTTTGCGACTGAAATCACTATGAATAGTTTTCTCAAATGTACGAATATTCATTTTTGTTTGCATGAGACCATAAATAGAATCCTGATGAGGCCTTCCTACTCTTCATCCTTGTGCATAAGAAATGGATATTTGTACATTGGTGAAGAATTTTCATAGTGATTTTAGTCATAGAAATTTGTAAGGGGATGAGTCATCGAGAAAAAGATTTTCCACCAATCTGTTGGAAATTGTGTCGCTGGTAATTAACAATAATGAAAACAAAATACCTAAAATTAATAATAATTAGTGGAAATTAGTATATATTTTTACAAATGAGTATATATTAGTATAAAATATTCAAAAATATTATAAATAACTATAAAATAATAGAAATTATTATAAAATTCTAGAAAAGATAATTTAATTGAATTCTCTTTTTTGGATAGTGTTTATATTATATCTAATTATAAAAAATAACTAATTACTTCATATTTTTAAGAAAAATATGGAATGAAGAAGTCGACAACAGTCATTATTAGATGATCGTGATTGGATAACTCAGAACAGGAATCCAAACAGTTCTAGTTTAAATCCACTATATATTGAGGGTGTTCAATATTTCTTATCATTTGCATCATCGAAACCAAAAAAAAAATCAGAAGGGACTATTTAGTGTCCTAGTAAGAAATGTTCTCTAAGGATGTATGACGCATTTTACTATGTTGGATGTCATCTATTGTGTTTTGGTTTTCAACTAGATTCTGTTTTTTGTATCATCATGGTGAACATAGTTCTAGAGAAGATATTAATAATTTGGTTCCATATACAACACAGTTTCAAAATTTAGTACATGATGTGGTAGGTTCATTAGTTCAACAAAATGGAACTCATGATGATATTGATTTAACTCCTCAGTTAAAACCATCTCATTTATATGAGTTGTTGAGGTCCACTGATGATTCTTTATATCCTGGTTGCAAGATAAGAAAATTTTAAGTAGTTTCTAAATTTATGGTCATTAAATCAGATAATGGAATCTCAAATAGTAGTTTTGATCAGATACTCTCATTGTTAAACACACTACTACCCGAAGGAAATGTTTTGACTTCAATTTTCTATGAGAGAAAGAGGTTGGTTTGTAATATGGGTTTTGGTTATCAGAAGATTCATGCTTGTTCAAATGATTGCATCTTATATTATGGTGAAAATGAGTTGTTGGATAGTTTTCCTACATGTGGACAATCAACATTTAATGAAGCTCAACCAGGGAAGTCTTGATTTTTTCCTGTAAAAAAATTGAGATATTTTCCACTCATACCCATATTGTAGCTTTTATTTATACCTGAAAACACAACATCATTGATATCATGGAACAAAACCAACATTTCAACCAATAAAAGCTTAAATCATCCCTCTAATGGTGATTCATGGAAACATTTTGACCATGTCCATCTATCATTTTCTTTAGAAGCACAAAACATGATATTGGGTATTTCTAATGACGGTTTCCATCTATTTGGTTCTTAAGGTAGTCAGTATTCATGTTGTCTTGTCTTTATAACTTTGTATAATTTACCTCCATGGATATTGATGAATGATTCATATATATGTTTGACCTTATTATTTTTCTGTCATCTAAAAAAGAATATTGTTGTTCATTTGAATCCATTGATTGATGAGTTAAATTAACTGTAGAGTAATGGTGTTAGTATATATGATGTTGCTGTGAAACATAACTTCCTACTGAATGCTGCATTGATGTGGAAAATTATTGACTTACTAGTATATGAAATGTTATCTGGCTTGAGTACAAATGGTCCAAAATCATGTCCATAATGTATGATAGACAACAAAGATTTTATGCTCGTCATAGGAAAAAACAATGTTTTTTTAACTGTTATCACATATTTCTTCCAACGGAACACCCTTTTCAAAGAAACAAATATCATTTTAGAAAAGGAACTGTTGAAAAATATGGACCTCCAACAATGATATGTGGTACAAAGTTAAAATAAATTTTCTCATCATTACCTCCCTTGTCATTAGGACCAACAATAAACTGACACAAAATTGATGGGTTTGGAAAAGAGCACAACTGGATAAAACGATGCATTTTTTGGGATTTTCCATATTGGCCTGATTTTTTCGTCCATCACATGTTGGATGTGATAAATATTGAGGAGAATTTTTGTGATACTTTTTTCATACAGTTTTGGATAAACTAGGTAAGACCAAAGACAATGTGAAGGAATAATTAGATCTTTCCGAAATTTTCAATTGACTAGAACATGAAATGTTTGAAAATGTCAGATCATAGTAGTTAATGAATCCAAAACCAGCTTATACATTGTTCAAAGAGATTCATTTATTATTTTGTCAGTGGATTGCAGATTTGAAACTTCTAGATGATTATTCTTTAAATTTGGGTAGATGTGTCAGAAATTTTCATATTACCGGATTGAAAATTTATGATTTTTATGTTTGAATGGAAAGAATTATTCCAATTAGATTAATAGGTTTGTAAAATCCAATGATTTGGGATGTGATAATAGACATATCATATTTTTTGAGACATTTTCACATCGACAATAGATTATAATGCCGTAATAAAGCTGAAAGAAGATGCCATTTTAATTTTATGTAAAATGGAAAAAATCTTCCTGCTAGGTTTTTTTGATTCAATGGATCATTTGATATTAAATTTTACTCATGAAACAAAATGTTGAGGTCTGGTACAGTTCTGATGGATGTACTCATTTGCGAGATGCATACAGAAATTGAAAAAAAGTATGTAACAATGCATCAGTTGAAGGCTCAATTGCAGAAGTTTATTTACAAGAGAAAATTTCTTTTTTATGCTCTGATGACATTCAATATGAATATCCATCAAAACACAACTACATGATCCGTAATAAAGGAAATGTTGAGGATGAACTTAGAAATCAATTATCAGTTTTCAATCAGCCCGAACTTGGCTTCGGTGGAGTTCATGAATGATGGATTTTAGGTGGTGAACATCACAGAGCTCATACATATATTCTGCTGAACTGTGAATAAATGACACCATTTGTATTGTCAGTGCTCCTATCACTTAATCTATAATTTTTATAATAGTACATTAATATTTTTTATAGGTTATATGATACCAATATCAAGAATCAGTTTCCAAAAATTACATCAACTACTCTGGAAGAACGTCGTGAAAAAATTTCCTACTGGTTTCAAAAACTAGTAACGTAAATTATTTTTTATTTCACATAAAAAATAAATTTAAAACTTATTATGCTGATAATTTTCTAACTATTTTTAAATTATCTCTACATGGTGATAAATTGATAATAAATTGTCTTTATTGAGTAACCCACCATCCAAATTGCTTAAATCTTATAATGCATATATGGTGGATGGTTAACGATTTCATACAAGTGAATATGGTGAATCCAAAAAACAATGAATAGTGGTGTTTTTTGAGAGGATCTCATCATAGAGAAACTGTAGTTGACTTTTATAACAAGCTAAAAGAAATCATTGAAGTTTGTTATCTCAGACAACATTACGTAACGATGTTTAAATGTCAATGGTTGGATACTGAGAGAGACTTATGTGTTCATCTGATTCATGGAATCGTTGATATTAAATATAAAGCTTTTCTTATAGTAAATGAACCATTCTTATTGACTCATAAAGGACACCATATTTATTTGGAAAATTACTGTGCTACTTCAAGAGAGTTGGGTGATTGGTGGAGCATATTAAAAATTAAATCTTGAGAGAATCAGTTTACTGAAATTGAATGTGGTTCTGCTGATGTGAAAGGAATTGAAAATTTTCAAGAAATTTCTCTAAAACCATCTTTTACATGAAGAGACAGAAATATCATTGATGAAACTCCCACAGTTAAGGGCCAATAGTGATGATTATTTTAATGAAGTTACAACAAAATTTGAAATGACAAGTGAAAATGAAAATGAAACTAATATGGAAATTGATGATGTTGAGGTGGAAGATGAATTCATTGACATAAAATGCTATGAATATGAGTACAAAGATGAACATTAACACAATTAAATGAAAGTTATAATCATATATAATATATATCTATATATAATGGTTATTTTAAATTGTTTTCTAACAACAATTATTTCATGTTTCATACGAATGACGATCTGTTTCATATGTTGTAAGAGGGCGATCTACCATTGGATCAGAAGGAGGTTAGATCAGCTAACCCTTAGACTGTTGGCAGTTTAGGGGGCACCTGAAGGGGGTGTGGTCTTGCCCGGCTGATGATTCCTAACCCCATACCTGAGCGACCTCTATGTCTTGGGTTTGATCCATACACGCGGAGGTATGTTTACCTGTGAATTTTATTTAGGTTTCATTAATTTATTTATATTCTGGTTGTTTGATTAATTATTCTTTTTTTTCACAAATTTACGCATATAGCGATTGGATAGGGGAGCACTATATTAAGAAATTATTTTTCTGATTTATGGGTGTTATGGGATCAGATTCCAATTGATGTTTAGCATCGCATGTTCGAGCATTGACTAGTGCGTAAATAAATAATATTTATTCTAAAATTAATTTAATTATTAACTTTATATAACAAATTATTTATAGGGTTTATGGTATCTCATTGACGAGAGAATGTGTGAGCCTATTTAGAAGGCATGGTAGGTAGCTATGTGTACACCTTGCACTCAGTTTTTTCACAATTTAAAAAAGAAAAGAAAAGTAGAAATCACGAGTGTAGAATTTTGATGAGACATGTCATGTCCACCGACCTAATTATATTTCATCTCAAGTTTGGGATGGATTATTTATACACTGGTTGAGTAGGCGATTTCAGAGTAGATCATCAATAGGTTGGAAAAATTAGGGGAGATAGGAGGTGACACATCGAGCTAGAATTTGGAAGTTCAGTAGGAATATAGAGCATATGTTAAGTACATTTTTGTAAATATTGTATATAACTTTACATGTAAACGGTTTATTTTATATTCATATCAGCAGTCGCACAACCTAATATTATGGAGTATGATGTTAATAGGAGGATGTATAGTGATCCATCCACTAAGGAGATTAGACGTGCTCTCCAGCATCAGATTGTGATCAGTATATGTTTTTTTGAGTGTTAAATTTTACTACAAATAATATTTTCACTATTTTAATTTTAATTGAATTTGATAGAGTCATATGAGGCTGCAACATCTCAGATGGATGTTTAGAGTCAGGTCGAGACCGATGGTCAGTTCAGTGCCCCTTGATTTGATGAGGCATCATTGATGCAAGAACCCAGTATGGCTTTGAGAAAGACCGAGTTGTTTGTATCAACTCTCAAGTGACCCTTGGAGGTTTTTATGGAACCTACGTAATGTTGGCGTCTAGCCTAAGAGGAGCTCGTAGAGATTTATAATCATCTCATGCAGAGTATCAGGAGAAGCTGCGATCTCAAAGTGAGTTTATAGAGACTATGCATAGGCAGCATTGGGAGATGGATCAGTGGCATCAACAGCAGTAGGAAGAGGTCCCCCAACAGCAACATCAGATGCAGGATGAGATGAGTTGATGGCGGCAGGAGGAGGAGCAATACCAGATGGAGTGCATGTGACTTCTGACTCAAAGTTTAGGGAAGAAGTTCCCTCCACCATCTCCTTCATCTCCTCCAGACGACCCTCCCCCGGATCAGTGAGGTATTTTTATTTTATTATGAAACATTTGAATGTATTTTTTTTTGTAATATTAATTATATACAGTTTTAAATAGTTTGTGTTTTATAATGTCTTGAAAATTAAAATTTTTTATTATTAATTTAATTTTTTATTATATTTATTATATTATTGACTAATATATTTTTAAATTTTTATCAATACTTAGGTTTTTATTATATTACTAATATTATTATTTCATTAATATTAATAATAATAATAATATTTTAATTAATTATTTAAAATTAATTTAATATTATGAATATTATTATTATTATTTTATTTATAATATTTATATATTATAATTATTATTTTATAAATAATTTTATTCTTCTAATATTAATATTAATATTTTATTTATATTAATATTATATTATTATTAATATTATTTTATTTCTTAATTTTTTTAAAATTTATTCAATATTTGCGATGGTCCATCGCAAAAGGTTTATTTTTTTATATTTTGAGGTCTTATTGTGACAGGTCACTAGCCCGTTGCAAATAGTTTCTTAAAAAATGTTGATTGTTTTTTGCGACGGGACAACTACCCGTCGCAAAAAATTATTTTTGGCGATGGACCATCTCAAAAAAAATATATTTGTGACATCATTTACCGTGACAAGCCATTTTCAATGGGAACCCGTCGCAAATGACATGTCGCAGTAGTCCATTTTACCAGTAGTGGAGTCTCTTGAATCACAGCTCTGATAAAGATTTCCTTCCCCAATTTATTATATTATAATTATATATATTTATATATTAATTAGAGGGGATTATGTCAAAAATATTGCAAACTCTAATGAATAACAACTTATTGGATCTCCCTAGGCTCTTTCTCAGGTCATTAACCTGATTGCTAACTGTGATGGATTTTCTTTCCTAAATCTGGAAGGCATTCAATTTTCTCTTTATAAAGGAAAAAAAATACTTTTGTGAATGATGAAGGATTTCAGATAGTCACCCATATGAATGTAACATTATGACACCCTTTTTCTCTACAGGGTGAGAGGGCATGAGCTGTCTTTGAGTCAAGCATGGAAGTAGACAAGGAAAAAGAAGTTGGCCTTGCAACAAGTGATATATTTACTGGTGGGGAGTTGGAAAAGAAGATGGAACCTGAGAAATGTGTCTTAGTGCAACCAGACTCTGGTCTTGGTAAAAATAATTTTCTTGATATTTTAAATAGGTCCATGATCAGGGATTTGTTCCATGAGGAATTTGGTACTGTTCATTTTTTTGAGGAAATGAGTAAGACAAAAGATAACTCTTTTTTTTCTTTTAAAAAATGTTTCCACTAGAGATCAAGATATTAATTCTTCTAATGAGGATGATGAATTACTGAGAATGGATGTTCAGGATGAAACTTGGAAGAATCCTAAGCAATAGAATAGAGGCAGACACATAAGAGGTTGAGTTGGCTCCCAAGGAAGGGCTGATAGGCATTGATGACTATGAATGAATGATCCTTTGTCTTTTGTGGTGATATTTGTTCCACTTTTTAATATTCCAATCTCTAACTTTCCTTGCTTTTGTACATTATTTTTTATTAATATTTTTTTGGGTCCATGGGTTTTCTCACCCATGTCTTGCACTGTTCTGAGTATACTTATATATTAATAAATTTATATAATTTTTTAAATTTATTTATTTATAATTAGAGTTATATATATATTTAAATAATTATAAAATTATAATAAATATATTTAAATAATAAAAATATTTAAAAAATTAATATATTTAAATAATAAATATATTTAAACAATTAATATATTTAAATAATAAATATATTTTAACAATTAATATATTTAAATAATTAATATATTTAAATAGTAAAAATATTTATTAAATTTATAATTATATATACTTATATATTAATATATATATATATATATTTAAATACATAAATATATATTTATTTGAATAATAATAAAATTATAATAAATATATTTAAATAATAATAAAATTATAATAAATATTTTTAAATAATAAATATACTTATTATATTTATAATTATATATAATTATATATTAATAAATATATATAATTATATTATAATATTAATAATTACATACTAATATTTATACGAAATAAGAAATAAGGGGTGTGGGATGATCGGGTTTATGACATTCTTTCTCTATAGACATGGCGATTAAGTTAATCTCTTCCTAATATGCAGACTTTAGACATGTTTCTCAATCCTGTGGATGTTCTTTTTCATCCTTCGTAGAAGGTTGATGCTAAATATGGTCGAGGTAGTGATTATTTTCCCCTCTCTATAGTAGATCGGGACTTGATGAGGGTTAACCCAATTTCTTACTCTTCAGAACCATTGGATCTGGAAAATCGTGGTGTTCCAAAGGTTGTGAATTCATCGCGAATAGTTGTTGCTACTTGTGATCATTTCATTCTTGATCTACAGAATGATTCTTCAGTCACTCACAACTGCATCTCAAGGAACAATGTCGGGCCTTTGTTTAAACAAATCCTAGGTTTTTCAAGGTGTAGATTGAGGATTTTAAGCACAATATTATTTCATAGATTACCCTACAATCAGAGAATGGAGGTTTGAAACATGAATACTTGAAGAAGCGGCTGCTCTAGGTATGAGGATTTGTTGGCTGGCACATTGTGTCAATTGGAGCTGGTTATTTTCATTTAAAATTCTCTTATCAATATCTAAAATTGAAGGAGTGGAGCAATGGATTTATAATTTTGAAACCACAGGTGCTTGAAATTCATGACTGTGACATGTGGTTTGATATCTTTTTTCCATGAATTTGATCACTCATCCTTGGATTGGGATCAAAGGCCTAAATTGGTTTTTTTTGGAACCCCATTATTCTTTGGGATGTTTCCTTAGTGGTTGGAACCCCAATTAATTTCAACAAGGAGACCAAGATTGCTAGATATGGGCATTATGCTCAAATTTTAGTTGAATTTGATATTAGTTCAACTCTAGTTGAAACGGTGTATGTGGTTGTTGTGGATTTTATGTTTAATTTTACAATTGAGTATGAATATATTCTTAAATTTTGTTTCATTTTCATGAGTATTGGACATGTAAGGTATTTTTTTATAGGGGTCTAAGATGTTCTAACTGTAAGAAACATGGATACTGTGTTTACATTTGTATGTTCATGGTTCCCATTGATAATGGGAAGAGATTGTTAGTCGGTGGTCATATTGTGCCAATGTATTGGAATGTTTATTTCTAAGATGATGTCTATTAAAAAGAAATTGACGCTTCTATGCTGATTGAAAATGTCATCAGGTCTTACAGGCCCATGAGCGAGAGAAGGGATCTTCCAGTCCAAGCCTTGGTTGTCTTTGCGGAAGTAGTTTCTAGTAGTACAATTGTAATTTTTGTTTCATCTAATGATAATTATTTATCTCATAATGGTGCTGACATTGAGGACCAATGAATGGGTTATCATTTGTATTTGAGTGGCTCTACGGGTAGGTTTAAGGTTGATGTTGTTGACACACAAATGTTGGGTGATACTGATTTGGGTACTGGTGAATGATACATGAAGCCTCACATCATGTCTGTGTGTCATCTGACTCTAAGGATGGGATGTAATTTTTTGATGCTATTGGGGATGAAATCTTGAATTCTTGGAAGTGAAAGGGGGATAATTCCATACGGATTATATTTCAAAAGACCCATAAGGTGTTTAAAGGCTCTCCTAACATGGATAACTTTGCTATTGTGAGCGATAGGGGTGTCTTTCACCCCTCCACCACCATCACTTATCTTCAGATTAAAGAGGTTAGTACCTCTCCATTTTAGGGTATGGAAAGTGATCTGTTTTCATGGCTAGCAAATCCTGTTGGTGTTTCCACCAAGGCAATTATACAATATGAAGAGGAAGTTAGACCTGGATGGAACACCTCAGCCATTGTGGTTTTTGATAAATGAATTTCACCTATAGATAATAAAACATAAAAACATGGAAAATCTAATCCTGGTAAAGCAGTGGACACTATACCCACAGGTGGCACCCCGTTTGGAAAAGGAAATTTCTTTCTGATGCTTGAAACGATTAATAATGTTAAATTTGATCAACTGAACCTTGATGGCCTAGAGAGTTCTGATGTGCAAAATAAAAGGGCCTCCGTAGGAAATGTTGTTGCAACCAAGGACCCTGTGTTTATAAATAAATAAATTTATAATTATAATTATAAATAAATATATTTATTTATTTATTTAAAAAATTATAAAATTATAATAAGTATATTTAAATAATAAATATGGTTATTATATTTATAATTATATATACTGATATATTAATAAACATATATACTTATATATATCTGTGTGTGTAATTATATAAATTTATATAATTATATATATATATATATTTGTATACAAATATTTATAAATATATTTATTTATAATTAGAATTATATATATATATATTAAAATTATTATAAAATTATAATAAATATATTTAATTAATAAATATATTTATTTGTAATTAGAATTATAAATATATAAATATTTAATATTTATATAATTATAATAAATAAATTTAAATAATAAGTATATATTTATTATATTAATAATTATATATACTTATATACTAATAAATATATTTATAATTCTATATATATATCAATATAATTATATATATATATGTGTGGGGGGGGGGGGATGATGGAGAAGAGGAGAAAACTAGGAAACTTGGATCGTCACAACCGAGAAGAAGGATCATGGTGAACAATCCTAATGGTATGGATTGAAACCCTATCTCTCGAGACCACTCTAGTCACAAGGATCTGTTCCAGTGGTTTATGATAAGAAACCAAAATGTGCAGAATTGTCATCATTTTGATATGGATGGAAAAAATAATAATTTTGTGCATGTGGTCAAATGAGCTGTGAATATCTTCTATGATGATTTTGATGCCCCTTCCCCAGGAAGAGTCTTTAATAAAAAGTTCATAACTCATATCTGGCCCAACCAAGCTACTACGGAGGATAGAATCAATCTTTACAGGTTTTATATTATTACAAGAGTCATAAATCTGAAAGGTGATAGGCTTTAGTAGTTCAACAAACCTCTCAAGAGAATTGCATATATTTGGGTATTTGAGGAATAGAGGACGAAAAGTATAGGGAAGGGTTTCTGTCACATTGTATTACCCTTTGATGATTATAAATGATGTGTGTAGAGCTTTTCCCTAAAATTAGGATTTCTTATAATACAGGGGTGGGATAGAAACTTTGATCTGAAAAATGTAAGGAATACCATCACGACATTTTAGATTCACATCTACAAGCTCAATTGTCTTAATTAGAATCCTATAATTTTATGATAAATTACATCCTCAGTTGGAAATATGATATGATTGGATAGGAAAACTGACAATCCAGGAATTGGGAATTATTTTAGGGTTTTGGTGGGAGTAGACATGGAAAATAATTTGGTGGAAGAGTTTCTGTTGGCAGCAAGAGATGATATCATCAACCAAGAAATTAATTCTGAGCAGAAACCAAAATTTTGTATGAATTCCAGGTTTTTTGGTCATGAATCTGTTGAATGAAACAGATACAAGCTTTAAGATTTATATAAAGTCAAGGGTCATGAAGAAGTGTCATGAAGGAGGTCAAAAGGGAAAGTAATAGTCCTGGAATCTGGTCTCCCTGATAATACATCACTTGACCCCTCTTCCCCGGGCATCATGTGAAATTATTTGGATCCCTAGAATCCCCCTCAAGACCCTAGTGCTCAAGATGTTTCAATTAACTCAATATTTGATGATTTGGAAGTGGGATTGGAAAGTAATATTGCATTCTTAATTGGGGTATTAGAGGGAGAAAGGGTTTCTAAATCCCTCCAAGATTAACTAATTTACATTCACATTAATGAAATATTATCTATTGATTATAGTTTGCAGGAAAGGGATGATTAGATGCTTGATATTGTTGATGATGACAACCTCCTGATACTTGAGCTGAATCCTGGGAAAACATATACCAAAATGAATCTATTATGATCCATCAACTTCTGAATAGTCTCACTCAGTCATGGATAGGGGGTTGGAAAAGATGATGACCCTCTTGTTCCTACGGTGGATCCTGCTGCAAAAGATTGTTTGTAGCCTTTAAATGAACCTCTTTTAGATACAATTTGTTTTTATCAAAATGTACATGGCATTGACATGGATCATTTATGGGTTCTTAAACATGATAGAATCCAATTGTTTGAAAATTCAATATTACATTGATATATCATTTTTTATATGTTTTCACACCCATTCCATTTCTTTTTTTAGGATTCCTCCAATTATATCAAAACAAGGGAGCTATGGAGGGAGATATAAATTACAGTTGATATTGTAATACAAAAATTTTATTTTTTAGGATTCCTCCTCTTATATCCAAAAGAGGGATCTATGGAGGGAGATAGAAATGACAGTTGATATTGTACGACACAAATGGATTATTTTAGGGAATTTCAATTATACGTTGTGACCTGATGAGTGAATGGAATCGAATTTCAACATAATTTCCTCCCATTAATTTTTTACTTGCATTGATCATCATCATGATCGAGTAAATTTTTATTAAGAAGCCGCATCAAAGGGACTACAAGCGTTGGACCTCATGGAGGCCTGAAATAATAAAGGCTGAGGGAGTCCCCTATAATCAAGTTTACCCCCTTGGGTTTAAGGGACATTACATAGTGAAGGAAAATGAGATCAGGATCGAGAACCTTAAGGGAGGTGAGGTGGTCGACGACTTGATTACCCTCTTGCCATGAGTGCACCACTTTGGTGTTATTACTAAGAAATCCCCTATACTTTCTGATGGTATAGTTGATTGACCAGGGTGTGGGACAAAGTCTATTGAGGAGGTTATGGAGAATCTTGGAGTTGGTTCCCACCTTTGAAATATCAATGTATTCCTGATTGCACAGGCTAATACACACAACTAAATCCCTTTCCTCAGCCTGATGAGATGAGTTGCTACCCAAGTGGGCTGAAAACACCATAATCACAGACCCCATGACAACCTGAACAACGCCTCTGTCGTACATCACCCCCAAGCTGCATGAACCATCAGTGTTGATATTAAGACCCATAAAAGGGGGGGGGGGGGGTTCCAATGAACCCAGTGACCCCTAGCAATGCAAGTATCGGACTAGATGACGATGGGTTATCATCGAATGAGGCCAAGGGAGGAAGACTCCTGCCATTTTTTGAGGAGTGGGGCAAGGTCTAAAAGAAGGTTTTGGTCCTGATGATGATGAAAGAGACAAAAGAGAGGACCCTTTCATGCCTTTCCTTGATTCTAGCTTTCCAGATTCTCTAGAAGACAGCGTGAAGAATCATGGTACGAGCCTCCTTCTCTGGACTCTTATCTCCTGATCCATGGAACCACCTCTGCATAAAAGGGAGGCCTGCCATACTACTATCCGCAATGGTCGTAAACTCACCGAGAACGCTCCACATCGGGATCGCCCAGTCTACCCAGAAGAAAAGATGACCATTGGTCTCTTCCTTCATGTTCTAACAACAGGGACATTATGAAACCAGCAACATCCCACAACATTTAACCTTTTCGTCTGTACGAATTTCCTTGTTTCTGATTATCCGTGATAAGAAATTTTACTTCGAGGGCAGGTACTTCGGCCATATGGTCTCGTTCCAACTTTCGGAGCTATCTGAGGTTATCAAAGTTTAGAAAAAATCATGAGAGTTGATGTCCCCCATAGATGAGGGTGTGAAAATGCATTGGTTGGGATCTGAGGTTAAATATTAAAGGTTGAAGGTGGCCTACTGATCTTCGTCCAGCACCTCTTAGGTAAACACAGTGTAGAAATTGGCTTCTATGAAGGATATGGTAGGTGCAGGGCATCCTAAAAACCTGACATCCTCCCCAGAAAAACTTCTAGAAAAGGATATCACCATTCCCCACTGGCCATAGGATGTGCGGTTTGAGATAGAGGATTAGTGAAAAAATACAGGACCAGAGCATAGAGGCCCGGATCATCCCTGATGTAGGGTCATCAAAGTGGGAGGAGTGAATGGTTATACCCTAGAGCATTTTCTTTTCCTGTACTACCCATGAAAGTTTCACATGCATGCAGCTGATGGTGTTCTCAAGGCCATGGATGTTGATGCCGCCTTCCCTGACCGGCCTCTCCACCTTGCGCCATGAATCCCAGTGACGTTTCCCTTCCAAGTAAGGGTCCTAGATGATGTTAGAAAATATCTTTTCAATGTTTTAAATCACCCCTGTGGGACTTTGATGACAGAGAGGGTGTGAAATGGGGTAGCGAGAAGAACACTATTGATGAGAGCAATGCGGCCTCTGAAAGAAAGATATTTGTTCTTCTAGTTAAAGATGAGTTCCGTTATCTTATGGGAGAGAAAATCACAATATCTGATGAGAATTCTTCGTAGGGATATGGGATCCTTAAGATATACCATGGGGAAATTTATTGGTGTTGGTGGCCTAGAACAAACTACTTTGTACTTTATTCATTAATAAATAAATTATCACATCTTGATTGTTCTTCTACATGACAATTCATGTGATAATGTTCTAAGGATAACTGTTTCATTAAAGGTTCATAGCGGATCCCTACTATGATGAGAACCCGGAAGTTCAATAACACTATTCTAGAATATTTGTTCTATAGTTGGAGGATGTAATTTGAGGGACACAAATAATACAGGCTATCAGGGTTGAGGACTCATGAAACTTTGAGGCACCTTATCATGGTGTGCGTGCTTGGTAATATCCAGGAGGATATTATATGAACAAGACCTGCCAGTATGAAATCAACATTCCATAGTGTCATTGGATGTTCTTATCTGTGGATGTGTGTATTTGTCCTTAGACTTTAAAATTATTATTAAGGGGTATTATAACTCGTGGACTTAGTGTATTGAAAACTGTTACAACGCACTGTTCGCAGCGACATAGGATATGTTGGGTGTGTCACGGGTAATACAACATTAATAGATAACGAGAGAAAGGATTTTTCCCTTCTGTTCCATAACAGAAGTATACATCTTAGACCCTTTTATGGAATTGATATATAATAAATAAATCTATATTTATAGGGAGGAATGGGAAACTTCAATTCCGGAAATTCAAAAAATTATAATCGAGCATAAGGGTTGATGGAACTAGAATTCAACCCTCTTGATTCGAGATATTGAGACAATGATATTATATTACATGGTAATCATTCTTAGGAGGTGACACATCATTTCAGTGTTAACTTCTTTCTCTATGGGTGCCTTGGCGTGTTGTTAGACACTAACCTTGGACTTTAGGTAGGCTCCTCCTAATGCCACTGAGAAAGAGGTCTAAAGGGTCACACACTAAGCGGGTCAATCTATCTTAGTTAAATATTCATTTAACAAGTTGAATAATGATTATTCCCTGATTGTGGTTTAATAATTATTCAAGGATGTCTGATCGCATTTATTTCAACACTATTTATTCAAGAGAATATATCGTGGGTGAAATAATATATTTATTAGTGAGTAATTCAGTAAAATTTATTTGAGAAATAAATAGTCATTATTCAAAGTCTAATAAATATGGTGCATGAAATAAATAGAATGGAAAAAAAGTACACTCCATGTATATTAATATACATGCCATGTATTTTTTCCAAGTAAATTATGTGAAATAATATTATTTACTTCATTAAATAATATTAGGTGTAATTTTTTGGGCACATGTTAAGTAATGATAATAATCAACCGTTATTATTAGACATGAGGTATTACTAATAATTAAATGAAATGAATAAATGATTTTAGTTAATTAATTCATATTATTATTCTATTTAATTAAAATTCCAATTATATATTTCTCATTATCCTAATTTTTTTTTCGTGGTTGTACACAATGGATCTAGATAAAGATCTCAAACCAAGATAGATTTTTTCTTCTTCCAAGAACTCTCTCAAGCTACAAGAGAGATATCCTCCTCCACCTGATCAAGGCAATCGAAGGAGGATATCGGAAGCGAAAGCTCTTCCACGCTAGAACCATGTAGATCCCTTCAGTGACATCCAAAGATACTTGGAACACATGTGGATCACCGCTAGAGAAATCCTACACTTGGGTTCTACTATGCAATGACGGATCACATCATATCATGAATGAAAACATCAATGGGGAGAGATAATTCCATCAAGGTAATTTTTTAAAATTAATTAAATTAATTATAACCAACATATGATGATCCTCTCTTTGGTTCCCATACTCCATTCCTTTATTTATTTATCCGTTCTTTTTTGAAGATCCGACATTTTATTATCGTGAAGGATCTCAGATTGATCATTGTTAATGGAAAAAATTAATGTTGGGTACAACCACCAACGCGCTTCCGCTGCGCCCAGAACCTAAAAGTGGTATAAGAGGGGTCATATCATTGTTTATAATTATTTATTTTTTCCTTGGTTATTTATGCATTTAATAATTTAGTTGTTTCAATTCAATATAATCATTCTGCAAATCTGAATCTTGAGATATGTTCCTCCTCTCCTGTTTCTCATTCACCATAATGAAAGGATATTATTTCATTTTAATTTTGATTAAAACAAAACAAAAAATCTCATCAGGAGGTGCCAATGCATCCTGTCCATAAAACACTAGAATACATAATGTGTATTCTGAAGTACACACTATGTAGTATAGGTTCCTTGCACATGGATAGTCCGAAAAACTAGGCCGTTTCATTGGATCTTATTTAAGTCTTTAAGACTCTGTGTGTTGACCAGGAATAGGTGGCACACAGTTTCCAGATTACATGTCATGTGTCCCACTGAACAGGCCATGTAGTCCCTTCAAGTTAGGGTTAGAACACGTACCTCATACACAGCTTTCCCTTCTGTAAACCGTGTAACGTGGATACTACATGGCATGTTTCCCATTGAACACACCATGCACTCCGAAGATTTTTGAAGTATATTTACACATCATGTCCCCGAGAGTGTACTTCAGATGAATGGTGAAAAAAAGTACACACTGTGTAGTCGGAACTACACGTCGTGCACTCATCCAAATTACACCGATTTATTAAAATTTATTGTTATAATATACAAACCATTGAGATGTTTACTATAGTGCAGGTTTAAGGCTTAGGCACAACACATTATTGGTGTTTTATATATATGTATTTAATTTAACATCTGTATAATGTTCATTTCTACTCATTGGGTAGTTATGAATGAGTATTCACCAGGTTTCCTCCAAGGTACAAGTTACATACAAAGATAATTCTAAATGAATATATCTGTTTAAAATTATTATGGATATGAATCTCAAGGAAATTTTGAAAAAGGGTTTAAGATAAAAGGATTGATTAATTAAATATAATTAATTGATTCAAGTGTGATTTATCTTAAACAAGAATGATTAAAGAATTAAATGCTAGTTTTATTTATGTTCAAATATCATTGCATGTATGGATGATCATGATATAGAAAACGACCTTGGCATGTGAATTGTTTCTTTTAATTTATTTATTTAAATTAAATTTGTTGGCCTGTGAGCCATCTCCTCATTAATATGAAGGGCATGTGTTCCCAATGTTTCTTTTATGTAAAAACTCATTTTACCCCTCACATGCGTGTGAGATAAAAGCATATGTAATGGATAGAGCTCCCAAGCTAGTGGAGGTAGCTCATGTTTGGAGCCAAGGTGAAACCAATACATTGAGATACAAAGGTGGATAGGTGTAAAAATGCAAACACGAACCCAAAAGGTTCAAGGTGTTTGTCCCCTAGGTCTTGGTTTAGTTTATCAACCTCTAGATAAACTAACCAATATAACAAGTTCATGATCATTCCATTTTTTTCCGTTTCATGGTTTATTTATTGTGGGTGTGCTGTCACGATCACATAATTAATGAATTAAACAATCTTGCAATAAGGAACTAAAATAAGACCGGATTATGCATAAATATTATCTTATACATGGTTAATCACTTAATTATATCCCACTTAATATTATCAAGAATGTAATCAAAGATATGAAAATGTAAATTTACGTCTAAGGATAAAATCCATGAAATAAAATATTAAGTCGGTATAGCCTTCCATAATCATGGTTAGAATCGAACCATAGTTCAAACTACTGGACCAACCCTCATTGGGGTGATATCAATTAGCAGGGAATTATAATTCAAGGTTTTATGTTGACTTGAATTGGTTCACATCAAGGGTTGACTACCACAATAGGACTAGGTGTGACCTAGAGAAAAAGGTTGAGAAAATCCAAAATAAATGGATTTTGAGATTGGGAAGTCCACTCAGCTGATCAAGGAACTACGAGTTAATGCAATTGGAATTTGGAATTCCTACCTAAAACCCTTCATGTATCTTGACTAACCAAAGTTGGGGTAATGAGAAGGAAAATATGGATTTTTTCCACTAGAAAATTCAGGCAACTGAATATTATTAAGTCAATGGTGAGGGCTATTGGATTTCGATAAAATAGTGGGAGAATAATAATTATTAATTTATTTATTTGTCTCAATTTTAACCTGATAAATAAATAAACCTTTTCTCATCTTAATTTGTATAAATGAAAAGAAAAATTACTTCAAACATATCATTGCGAACAATTCTTGAGAAGAAAAACCTTCTCACCGACACCAATTTCCAGGAATGGCAGAGACATTTACGCATCATCCTTCACCATGAGAAGAAATTGTATGTACTAGAAGAGCTTATTGTAGTCACACCTGGAAAAGAGGACAGTTATGAGGAAATATCTCTCTATATGAAACATATGAATGATTTCATAGATGCCCAATGTTTCATACTATCTTCCTTGTCTAATGATATTTTGAAGTAACATGAAAACATGAATGTGTATAGCATGACGTCTCACCTTAAGGAACTCTACCAAGATAAGGCGAGACAAGAGAGATATGAGATCTCCAACGCTGTGTTTACAAATAATATTAGAGAGTCTATGCCATATGGGACTCATGTAATCAAGATTATTAGCTACATTGAACGCCTGGACATGTTAGGGATTTAGTTCCCAGATGATTTGCGTGCAGATATCATCTTATCTTCACTACCCAGGACCTTCTCTAGCTTTATTTCCAACTATAACATTAGCAATAATGAGAAGAGTATATTTTAATTTCTGACCTTAATTCTCCAAGTAGATAAGGATATGGGGTGTAAAAATCCCGCAATCCTTATGGTGAATAAGAAAAGTAAGGACTAGGCGAAGGGGCCAAGGACTTATAATTGGGTTGAATCCCCCGAGCACCGTCCCTCCATGAAGTGAATGATACATAGGTAGGGAAGGGAAGGGAATGGGATGTGGTATGTTTTTCATGTGGTAAGAAAGGCCAGAGTAAGAGGAAATCCACCCAGAAGCATGGGGATGCTAAAGGTGTGTCCGTTTTCGAGTGTAATATTTCCATTTCTACACATTGGGTATTAGGTATAGCTTGTGGGGCTCACATCTATATTCAAATAAAGAAACTAAGTAGATTTAGATATATTTCCAGAGGAGAGGTGGATCTTCAATTTTCCAATAGTGCAGGGTTGGGTGCATTTGTCATTGGCGATTACCATCTCTCATTTCCAACTTGAATGCTTTTGGTTTTACATAACTGTTATTAGGTGCCATGTTTTACCAAGAACATAATTTCAGTATCATGTTTGGATATAAATGGATTTATTTTCATGTTTGGAAATAAGGGTTGTTTCTTTTATGAGAACAATGTACATTATGGTATGGAGTATCTAAATAACGGTTTGTATGTATTAAATTAAGAAAACCAAGTTTTGGAAATCGATAACAAAACAAACTCATGTGACTCATACATCATCAATTTGTGGAATCATCGTCTCGGTCATGTAAACGAGAAGCACTTGACAAAGCTTCACTAAGATGGTTATTTAGACTCTACTGAGCTAAAACAACATGATAAATGTCACTCTTGTTTACAAGGTAAAATGACCAAACCACATTTCAGTGGAATGGGTGAAAGGACCACAGAGCTTCTAGAAGTATTGCACACAAATGTGTGTGGACCATTTCCAATATAAGATAGATGTGGATATTCTCACATCATTACTTTTATTGATGATTTGTGTAGATATGGATATGTCTACTTAATTAGGTATAAGTCAAAAGACTTAGAGAAATTTAATGAATTCGAGAATGAAGTAGAGAATCAGCTTGTCAAGAAGATAAAGAAACTTCGATCGAATCGAGATGGAGAATATCTGAAGCAGGAGTTCATCGATCTTCTATAGGAGTCTGGGATTCTATCTCATCTCACTCCTCCTTATACATCATAGTTTAATGGTTTTATTGAAAGGAGGAACCACACCATATTGTACATGGTGAGGCCGATGATTAGTCTTGAATATATTCCATTATCCTTTTGGGGATATGCATTACCAACTGAGAATACACACTAAACAGAGTACCAAATAAGGTGGAAAGTGGAATTCCCCCCGAGTTATGGAATGGAAAGAAACCCATTTTTTCACACACACACGTGTATGGAGATGCGAGACATTTTTTAAGGTCTTCTCAGGTAACAAACTAGCACCCCGAGGCACGAGGTGTATCTTTATAGGATATCCCAAGGAAACAAAAGGATATTACCTATATAACCCTCCAGACAAGAAAGTGATTGTTGCTAGACAATCCATCTTTTTGAGAGGGATAACATCCTCAAAAAGGATAGTGGGAGAAATATTGACTTTAACAAAGTTGATGCCCAAGATACACAAGAGTTGGTGCAAGAACAAATTCCACAGGTCCTCGTAGAAGAGGTTCTAGAAACACAAGTACTGCGTAAGATCTCAAGAGAGGTAAGGAAACTAGAGAGATTTGGTTTCCTATTCACCAAGAATTTTGAATCAATATTGTTGGAAAATGATGAAACTCTCTCCTACAAGGAATAATTTGAAAGATAAGAAGATACAAGATGACTAGAAGCTATTAATTCTGAGATGGATTCCATTTATCAAAACCAAGCCTGGGTTCTGGTCGATGAGCCAGTTGATGTTAATCCTATTAGATGTTAATGGGTATTCAAGAGAAAACTGTACATGGAAGGTCTAGTTAGAACCTATAAAGAAAGGCTAGTGGCTACAGGATTCAGACAGCGTCAAGGAATTGACTATGATGAGACCTTCTCGCTAGTTTCCATGTTTAAATCCATAAGAATCATAATTTCCATAGCATCTTAATATGACTACGAGATTTGGATGTCAAAAAAACATTCCTTAATGGGAACCTTTAGGATGATGTTTATATGACACAACCAGAAGTGTTTGTGACACTAGGTGAAACGAAACGGGTTTTCAAGTTGCAGAAATCCATTTATGGATTAATGAAATCATCTAGGTCATGGAAAATTCTATTTGATGAATCCATAAAGGAATTTGGATTCATTAAGAAAGAATGTTATCCATGTGTTTATAAGAAGTTTAATGGGAATACGTTCATTATCCTAGTAGTCTATGTTGACAACATATTGCTTATTGGAAATGATGTACCAGTCTTATAGTATGTTAAAGACTGGTTGAACAAGTTTTTCTCCATGAAGGACATGGGTGAAGCAGTGTACATTCTAGGGATGAAGATCATTTGTGATAGATAAAAGAGGCTTATTGGACTATGTCAGGGTACATACATTGACCAGATACAAAAGAGATTTAGTATGTAACAATCCAAAAGGGTATTGGTTCTAGTGTCACATGAACTACATCATTCTATGAAAATGTGTCCTAAAACACAACAGGATAAAGATAGAATGAGTAAGATCTCATACTCTTTGGTTATAGGATCCATCATGTATGGTATGCTATGTACAAGGCTTGATGTTGCCTATGCACTGATCATGGTAAGAAGATATCAAGCTGATCTAGGAGAACAACATTTTACTGCTGTTAAGACTATCCTTAAGTATCTAAGAATAACTAAGGATATGTTCTTGGTGTATAGTGGAGATTAAGAGCTTGTCATCAGATGGTATGCTAATGCTGGTTTTCATATATATTAGAATAATCTGAAGTCATAATGTGGATATGTTTTCTATCTCAATGGAGTATTTGTGAGCTAGATGAGTTCTAAGAAACAAGTTGTCATCGATTATACAGTGGAGTCCAAATATATAGATGCTTCAGATGCAGCCAAGGAATCTGTATGGATTCAGAACATTGTTTAGGAGTTTTATGTGGTGACTAGGGGTAAAGATCCTATCATATTTTATTGTGATAATACAGCAGCGGTGGATCTTGCAAGAACCAAGCTTACAAAAATAGACAAAGTGCATACTACGAAAGTATCACCCCTTGAGGGATTTCTATCAAAGGGGTGAAGATACTGTGAGCAGAGTGTCTACAAAAGAGAATGTGGAATACCCCATGACTAAAGTATTATCTCATTAGAAGCATGAATATCAGGTGAGAGCTAGTGTGTTAAAGGTTTTTAGCTGTTGGGTCTAGTCCAAGTGGGAGTCTCTTGGAGTTGGTGTCCTAGAACCAAATAATTTTTACTTTATTCATTAATAAATACCTTATCACATATTGAATTTTCTTCAACGTTACAATGCATGTGATAATTTCATAAGGATAGTTGTCGCATTAAAGGGTCATAGCGGATCCCTACTATGATGAGAACGCAGTACTTCAATAACACTATTCTTGAATATATATTCTATAGCTGAAGGATGTTATTTGAGGGACACAAATAATATAGGTCATTATGGGAAAGGGCTCATGAAAATTTGATTCACCTTATCATGGTGTTCCCCCTTGGTAATATCTAGGAGGATATTATGATAATGAGACCCACTAGTAGGAAATCCACATTTCATAGTGTCATTGGATGTTCCTATCTATGGGCGTGTGTGTTTGTACCTAGACTTTACGATTATTATTAATGGGTATTACAACTCATGCACTTAGATGTATTGAAGAAAACAATGATGACACACTGTTCATGGTGAGGTAGAATATGTTGGTTTCATCACAAGTAATACAACATTAATAGATAATGAGAGAGGATTTTTTCATTATGTTCCATAAAAAAAGAAGATATCTCATGCCCTTTGATGATATTGATATAACCTAAATAAATCCATGGCCAGAGTGAGTAATGGGCAATTTAAATTCCAGAAATTCAAAGAATGAATAATCATTCACATGGGTTGATGACACTAGCATGCAACGTGCTTGATTAGAGATATTGAAACAAAGGGATTATATTACACAGTAAATGTTCTTAGGAGGTGACACATCATTGCGGAGTTAAATTCTTTATCTATGGGTTCCTTGGCATGTTGCTAGACTCTAACTTTGGACTTTAGGTAGGCTCTGCCTAATGCCACTGAGAAATATTCCTTGAGGGTCCCACACTAAGTGTGTCCAGGTATCTCAGTTAAATAGTAATTTAAAAAGTTGAATAAATATTATTCCGGATTCTTGTTTAATAATTATTCTAGGATGTCTGATTACATTTATTTTGACACTAGTTATTCGAGAGAATATATTGTGAGTGCAATAATATATTTATTTTCGAGTAATGGAGTAATATTTATTTGAGAATTAAATAGTTATTATTCAAGGTCTAATTAATATGGTATAGGAAATAAAGAGAATGGAAAAACAAAAGTACACACTGTGTATATTAATATACATGTTGTGTATTTGTTCCTGGGAATTTATGAGAAATAATTTTATTTACTTAATTAAATAATACTACGTATAATTAATTGGGCGCATGTCAAGTAATAATAGTAGTCAACTGTTATTATTTGACATGGAGTGTTACTAAGAATTAAATGAAATGAATAAATGCATTCTGGTAATTAATTCATTTTATCATTCTATGTAATTAAAAACCCAATTATATATTTCTAATTATCCTAGACATTTTTTTAGTGGTTGTACACAACGTATATAGAAAAATCTCTCAAGAAAATAGAGATTTTTTTTCTACCAAGAAATCTATCAAGCTACGAGAGAGAGAGAGAGATCATCCTCTATCGGATAAAGGCGATCGAAGGCAGACATTGAAAGCGAAGGCTATTCCATGCTAGCACCCTGGAGATCTGTTCAGCGATGTCCAGAGATACGTGGATCATGTGTGGATCAATGATAGAGAAATCCTACACATGGATTCTACTAAGCAGTGATGGATCACATCAGATCGTGACCAGAAACATCAACAGGGATATAGAATTCCATCAAGGTAATTATTTTCTTTTAATTAAATTAATTATAACCAACATATTATTATCCTCTCTATGGTTATGATACTCCATTATTTTCATTCATTCTTCATTTTGTTCTGAAGATCTGACCTTTTATTATCGTGATGGATCTATGATTAATCGTTTTTAACGGAAAAATTAATGCTGGGTACAACTACCAACACACTTCAACTGCAACCAGAACCTAAAAAATCACCCCTGTTCTTATTGAGGGTCTGGTGGACAACTGTAGATCATCTTGTAATGCATCTATTGGAAATTTATAAGGTTCTATTGTCCTTGTTAATCACTTTACCACTCTATTGGGAGTATTCCTCAGGCTCCTTCATGATGCATTTGATTGATTCGATGCCAATGTTCATGAATAAGAGGGTATCATCTACAAACATCAGGTGGGTGATGGGTTTCACTCTCATTCTCCCTCTGTAGGGGATTAGATTTCTGTTGTTGAACCTCTTGTTGATGGTGCGGCTGAGGACATCCTAGGCAAGGATGAATAGAATAGGGGAGAGCTGATCACCTTGCCTGAGCCCGCGAGTAGTCTTGAAGAACTCGTAAGTCTTCCTAATAAAATCAATCTCCTACCAAGAGAATCTAAATCATCTAAACAAGATATCAATGTTCCATGGGTCAAGACCCATACCTTCTAGGACCGTGTTGATGAAACCCCACTCCATGCGATCGTACTCTTTGTTCATGTCCAACTTGTGGCCACGTTGGAGCCGCGGGTCTTGAGGTTGATGTCTTTGATGATATCCTAAGCAAGGGATATGGTGCCTTGGATCGAGAGTCCCTTCATGAACCCTTGCTTCACATATAATACCCAATGATGGATATTCTTTGACACTCTTGTGTTGATGACGTTGGACATGATTTTATATGGGAAGTTGCACAGGCTCACCGGGCAATAATGTAGAATAGAGGTAGGGTTTCTGGACTTTGGAAGGAGGATAAGGGTTGTTGAATAGGAAATATCTGGAAGGAATTCCCTTCAAAAGAAATCTAGGATGGCCATAAAAACATTCACCTTCACAAACTCCCACAATGCACTATAGAAAAAACCTGGTAAGTTGTTAGGTCCTAGGGCATTGTTTGATTTAAGGCCCATCATGACGTCGTATACTTCCTCTTCATTTGAAAAGGCCATCATCCCCTCATTTTTTCAAGCAGAGAACATAAATGGTATAACCTCAATGAACCACGTGTCGTTTTTTGGGTACCCATTGGGCCTCATGGGATTGGAACCGGTGATAAACTCTAGGAAGAAGAAAAGATCTTGTTTACCCACCATGTCCAAGTCTTTTGTGTAAGTTCCATCTTCTAAGAGAATATTGGGTTTACAAACTTCACTTAGACCACAATATTATTATTTTTTATCATCACATGCATCTCACAAGCATGGCCCCTATTCCATTTAAATTTAATAATGTCTGGAATATAATTCCTTGGTGTGAGGGATTATCTTGGAGGCTTGGAAGCTGAAATCCCTTAGTATCCCTTTATAGAAACTTTTTGAAAGGCTCAAAAACTAAAAAAGGTTACTGAAATATAGGATCAAGAAATTTATTTCCAAAATTGAGGAAGACAACTTGGGTATTGAAGATAGTATTTCTTTATTTCAAATTAAAAATCAGAACCAAGATCCTCTCTCTAGAGAGTAAATCCACCACTTTCCAGGCTTGATGAACTTTTAACACTCCATGGAAGGCTAGACCTAAATCTTCTCAATGGAAAATGGATCAAAGAGGGTGACATTAATTAAAAAAATCATAGGTTACATAGGGATAAAATGGTAAGGAGAGAAAATAATTCCATTAGCATCAATGGATTCACTCTCACTTCTAAAAATGATATTTCCAATGTTGTGATTAATTATTTTCAAGCCCTCTATTAAGATTATGGATTTTATAACACCCATATGATAGTAAATAACATTCCTATATACATTTAGGATCATCATAACAGAATCCCCAACATGGACCCTGCTAAAGAAGAAGTTAAAAAAGTACTCGTCTCCCATAACATTTATAGTTCCTCTAGATCAGATGAGTTCCTAAATAAATTCTTTATGTTGTACTGGGATATTTTTCAAGTTGAGGTGACCAATGATGTTATATATTTTTTTTTAAATCATGAATACATTCCTTATAGAATCAACTCCCTATTTATGGCCCAAATCCTCAAGAAAAAAGGTGTTCTTGACATTAAGGACTTTAGGCTAGTTGTAATTGGAAATACATTACCTGAAATATTTAGTAAAGTTATTGCGACCATGTTAGGGGATATAATGTGGGAAATAATCACTTCAAATTATTTTGTATTTCTCCTAGTAAGTATTATTCAATTTTTTAATGCCTCAAAGAGTATTAATCTAATTAGGAAGAAAGTGAAAGATGGGAACTTTTCATTAAAAATTGACATCTCAAATTTTTTTTCCAAAATAATGTTGAGTTTAATTTTTTTTATAACTATATATATTTTTTCAACTAACTTTGTTAGACTCATCAATACCATCCTTATCCTGGTGATAATCTTCATTCTCATAAATGTATCCCCCAAAGGCTTCTTTAAATTCATAAGGGGTGTGGGACAAGGCTAACCCATCTCATCTATACTCTTTTTTATTTATAAAGACTACATTAGTAAATTTATTATTTTTTTCAATAAAATTGTCCATTAAAAATGCGTAAAGGTGGTTTGGAACTTGAATAATTCTTCTCATTTTCTTTATGCTGATAACATCCTTCTATTTGGACAGTCCTCAAAAAGTACCTTATCTAACATCAAATTAATTTTCAACCACTATGAAGAGGTAGAAGGAAAATACATTTGTTGAAATAATTATTTTATTATATTTGGAGATATATCTTCTATTATCATGAATAATTTAATTTCCAGGGATCTTGGGGTGAAAAGAGAAACACTACCTTTCATCTGTCTTGGTGTTCCCCTATTTTGGGAAAAAATCAAAAGTTGGTACCTTGAAAATACTTTTTCTTAAATCATTAATAAACTATCCAGCTGTAAAGGAAAATCTATGTCTTAGGTTGGGAGAATCCTTTTCGTAAACTTTTTCATCACTTCCGTGTTTTTATATGCATTCTCTTTATACAAATGGCCATGTGGTCTTTGTAATAAATTGCAAAACATGATCATAAATTTCATATGAACTAGTTCTGTATATGAAAATATTCTTATAAATATCACCTAAAATGTGTTCAAAATGGGGGTCTTAGCATCAAATATATTAAAATATTTAATAATTCACTTCTTGGAAAATTTACCTGGAATATTATTACTTCTTGTGATTCCTTTCTTGATTTTTTATAAGATAAGTTTATTTCAAAGCTGGAGGGGTGGATCCTCTCAATAACTTGCCTCATCCATATGGCCGACCTTGAGGATATATTTCAATGATATTATGAGAAATTATAAGTGGATGGTATGCCAACAATACAACCTGAACTATTGGAGAACACCCTATCTTAATAGGCCACTTCAAGACATCATGGATGTGTCAACAACTCTACAAAATATTTCTATTGCATAAATCCTGCATAGGAGCAACAACATGAATTTTTTAATTCCATATCATGTATCATTTGAAATCAAAATATATATATTTCTTGATAGGGATACTCCTATTTAGATACCAAATGTGGTTATACTCTTCAACACTAGGGACCATTGCAGACTCAACTATGAATGTAGCACTACCACCCCCTCATGGATCCTAAAATTTAAAAATCACTTTATCAAGACCTCTAAATAGATACTTGTATCGATTATATCTAGAGGTCACATGCCTACTAATGATAGCTTATAGGAGACTAGAATCTAGCTTTCCTTGTTATGTCATATATGTTTTTAGAATGCTAAAAACTCTCAACATATTTTCATCAGTAGAAACATTGCAGTTATATTTTGGGAGAACCTATAAAATCTATTTGAAGTTTTCATATGAACAAATAAACAGGTGAAAAATATCATTTAATCAAGAAATTCTACACACATGAGTGAATAGATTCATAACATATTTATGGTAGATGTTGTCTCTACTATCTATTACATATGGAAATCTCAGAATGAGCAGGTTTTTGATCACTCGACTCCTTCCATTTATGAGGGAATGATTACTATATACAAGGATATCTTTATAGCATCAATGTTACAAACATGTGTGATGGATAATAAAATTTAGGATCTAAATATTCTAATGATTTTTGAAATTAATTAAAGATTTAAAAAATCATTGGTGTCTAAATATATCTGGTGTATTCTTCCAATTCCCATGTGGTTAAAGGTGAATGTTGATGGTGCTACCTCGAGAATGATGGGACCCTATAGTTGTGGGGGTGTTTTTCGGACACAATAAGGATTCATCAAATGGTAATTCTTCCATTAAATTGGGATTGTAAAATCATATGAAGATGAATTAATGTCCATGGTAAATTTTATCAATCATGTTCATCATCATGATTAGAATTATATTTGTATCGAATCAGACTTAAATCTTGTATTTGAAGCCATGATTTCCAAATCTAGGAATGTCCCTTGGAATTTTATTCCCCAATGGATTTATTTTCTTCATGTTGTTAATCATTTCAACCTGATTGTATCACATGTTTATAGGGAAGAAAATCATCTTTGATATTCCATTTCATAAAAAAAAGAAATAATGGAAATGAGCTGAATTTGGTCCTTTAGGATATCATATTTTTGTACATCCCATGTGGATATGGATATGTAGGGTGAGATTCACTCCAACCTCTATAAAACCCCTTATAACATCTAACCTTTTATACATTTGATTTCCTCTAATAGATTTTAGGATCGGTCTTTCCTATATCATGAACCTTTTGGACTATATATATATATATAATTATTTAATATATAATTAGGGACTTGGTCGATTAGGGCCTTGGTCAATGTGACACAACCACTAATGAGGGGTTTGTTCTTATCAATTGAAGAGTCTAACGCCTGGATATCTTTTGAGTTTGAAAAGAATCCAATTTTTTGTTTTTACTATGGGTGTATATGACATTTAGAGAAATTTTGTGAATTAGAAAATGAGAATGAACAAGGAAACATTATTCTACAATACGTTCCTTGGCTTCACTACAAAACTACAGGACTCACATTCACTTATGAAGTGGAAAAAGGATCGAGACCAACTGGTGAAGGATTTCTCTAAACAGAATGAACCAAAACAAAATAATTTCATCATTCTTATACCACCATATTTTTCTGAGGATAATTATGTTGATTTGCGGGCGGAAGGAGGGCCTTTTTTGCAGCGCTATTTTTGTGGGCAAAACTGGGGAAAAGCATGTGGGTCAGAGCACAGACTTGGTTGTCATCTTAAGCTGGGTTCCTACTTCTATGAAAGGTAGTGTCTTACCACCACTTGGACCGATGTGAAAGTGTAAGGAACCACCATACATAGGTTCTAAGATGAAGAAACATTTTATCGAACCACTATAGCCTACTCCTGGTCCAGATTCTGTTGCTCCAGGTACCACCTCCCAGGACGAAACTGATATGACTAGGATAATGTCATCTAGTCCTCTAAACCACTAGATGTGGAAAACGATGAATTGTGAAGATAAGGGTGGTGAACCTATTAATGGTAAGCTTGGGGAGCATAAATGGTGATTGGAGGCTTATAAGCTGACTGAAATCCTTCCAAAATAGTGGAAAGCGGCCGGTGACAGATAGTTCATTGAAGTTATAGAGGCGGAGGCGGGTATGTCCTAGCCCCACCTAGAGAATTAAAAATAATATGTTGGAACTATCAGGGAATTCAAAACCCACAGACGATTCAGATGCTCCAGCACCATTGCACAAAAAGTCATCCTGATGTGGTTTTTCTATTTGAAACCATATTTCAAAACAATGAAAACACTGGTATTACGTACAAATACAGATTTCAGGGATGCTTCTCAGTCCCCTGACAAGGCCACTCAGGGGGATTGTGTCTCCTTTTGAAGGATAATGTTGACATCAGAATCATATCGTACTCTTCGAATTAGGTGGATGCATCCATCCATGATGACCTTTCTCTACCCTAGACATTCATGGGATTCTACTGATAGAAATCACAAAATGATAAATGAAAATCTTGGGACCTTATATGTTCACTGTGATGAGGAATGTCTAGCCATGTCCTCTTTGTTGATGATTTCAATGAGATTCTGTTTCAGAATGAAAATACAGAGGAGCTTATCAGTCCTCTTCTACAATATCGGGATTCCAGGATGTGATTTCTTAGGTGAAGTTGGATGATCTAGGTTATGATGGTAGTATTTTCACCTGGTTTTGGGGGAACACAAAATGCACATGCATTGCAGAGCATCTGGAAAAATTTCTAGGATCGATGGAATGAACCATTTTTTCAAGTTGTTTCATATCTCCCACCTGGTGCTGAATTGTTCGGACCATTTCCCTATTGTTATCAACTTCTCTCATAGTTGTCACAACCCAAGATATGGGAAACACATTAGGAATTAAAGCATCTGAATTAAAGACCATGTGTGTGATGAATTTATATGATCTTGTTGGGAGGGTGGAAACACATACATTGGTTTTAACCTATAGAAGGTGGCTACTAATCTGAGGTCATGGAGCAACAAAATATTTTGTCAAACTGAAAAAAATGTGACTCATTAGAGAGACAGCTTAACGCCTCTCTATTATGATCCCTAAATTATGGTATTCGCTCGAGAATTGGTGTTTTCCAAATCAAACTGGATGCAACTCTTCGCATTAAGGAATGATTCTAGGAAATACGCATGTGCGAAACCCACATTAAATAAGGGGATGAAAACACCCATTACATTCATCTGAAGGCCTCTGATAGAAACCACCAAAACAATATTTCATTACTTTCTCACCTTGATGATAGAACTATGTCCCATATTGAAGGAATACAGGATATTATTTCATGTTATTTTCAGAAACTCTATATTGCAAAAGATTCCACCATTTCTTATGAGGTTGATTCTTGCATCAAACATATGATCACTGATGAGATGAACTATCAACTCCAAAAAGACTTTTCAAATGATGATATTCTTTAGGCTCTTAAACAAATCCATTCCACAAAATCCTCAGGTCCTGATGGCTTCCATGATCTTTTCTTCAAGTAATACTTACACATTCTTGGCCCCAACATCTATACTCTTATGAAAGGCCATTGGGATGGGGAAATCAACCTCTTTTCTTTTAATGAGACAATTCTTACCCTCATCCCAAATATTAATAGACCCCTCTTGGATTCATAATTCAGGACAATCAGTCCTTATAATGTCTCTTACAAGATATTCTCAAATATTTGGGTGAATACATTGCTCACATGGTTAACTTTTATTATCTCTAGAAATCAAAGTGGATTTGAAGCAAAGAGTCTTATCACTGATAATTTAATTGTGTCCCATGAATTTTTTCATTCTATAAAAACTCAACATGCTAAAAAAAGAGGTCATAAGGCATGGAAACTGGAGATGACCAAGGCTTACGATAGAGTGGAATGACACTTCTCTAGTTTGTTACGACAAAAATGGGTTTTTTTTCAAAATGGACAGATATGATCATGCACTGTGTTTTGTCTATCTCTTTTAGGATTAATGTCAATGGTGGACTTAACCAAGGCTTCTCACCCACAAGAGGCCTCCTCTAGGGAGATCCCCTCTCCCTTTTTCTCTTCATCTTGGTGGATGATGTTTTATCTATCCTCATTTCCATGGAAGCTTCCTCTAATATGATCCATGGGGAAAGGTTTGTCAGGACATCCCACCTGTTTTACATCTTTTCTTTGTAGGCAACTGCCTGCTATTCTCTAGACCTACTCATATTGAATTCCTCACTATCTTCCATGTGATCCTTCTTTATAAGAGGGCCTCGGGACAAATGATCAATCAAGGAAAGTTGATAATCTCTTTCAGTGCTGGTGTCCCACTGACCAAGCGAGCAGAGCTTTGTCTAACAACATGTATTCAAATAGTCGATAAGCACAAAATTTACCTTGGTATTCCCAAATTAGTCAGCCGATTAAAAAAATAAAATTTCTCATCTACAATGGATAGAATTGAGAAAAAAATCTAAGGCTGGACCCTGAAAAGAAACTCTAAAGTAGGTAAGGAAACTATCATCAAGATATCCCTTCAGACTATACCCATCTATATCATGTCTCTGTTTAAGATTCATGGTATAATTTTTGGCCAAATTCACTCATGTATTGAAAAATTCTAGTGGATTCATAATAAAGGAAGATATAAAATACACTGGATTTCATGGAAGTCACCCTGCACCACTAAAACCGGTATCTTAATGGGATTTCAGGACCTCCATCACTTTAATGATGCCCTTTTGTCGAAATAGGGTTGGCGCCTCATGATTCATCCATCTTCTCTCTGTGCGCAGATTTTCCATGAAAAATATTTCCCCCATTCGGACTTCTAGAACTCCTCTCTTGGCCCTTGTCCCAGCTTTCTATGGATATGTATTTTGGGATCAATAAAGTTAATTAATAAAGGGTATGGTTAGAGGATTTAGAATGGTGCAAAATTTAACATCTGGACCGATCCCCGGTCGATTGATAAAGATGGCTTGGGGGATACTTCCCTTATATTACATGGATAGGAGAATTCAACTATTAGTTTCCTGTTTGAGGAACATGGGACTAGTTGGTTTATGGAAAAAATCAATTCATGGTTCAACAAAAGGGACAAAAGGTTCATTCTTAGCATCCCCGTTGTGATGGATGTGGGGAAAGACTGTTTATTTTATTGAAAAACCATTTCTGGTGCCTTTACGGTGAAGTTAGTATATATTCTAACTCTTGATGCTCAATTAGAGGAAAGGGATGGGATTTGTAAAACTCTTTGGCATCTTAATGTCCCCCAAAAAATCCTCTATTTCTGTTGGTAGGTGTCCAATGGTATTCTTCCCACCATGGACTTCCTCACTTTCCTCTATGTTACGAATGACAAATAAGTTTCCCTTTTCTTGGGTGTTTTGGAATCCCATCTGCATGTGATCATTCAGTGCCCAGGGGTGGAGGAGATCTGTATTACATGGGTCTCTATTGTGGATCTTTTTCTGGATACAGCGCAGGACCTTCTAGCACTGCTGATGTGGTGGTCTTCCTCCTTCACAGCTGATAATGTTTCCTCTTTGTGTATCATGGCTTAGATCATCGGGGTTTGACAAAATGACTTCATCTTTAATAATACATCAATGCTTACTCGGTTCTATATTGAATAAGCTACCTCTTAGATTGAGGGGTAGAATTGGGATTCTTATCAGCATGGGATTTTTGGCACTCACACAGTTGTTTCTTGGTGGTTCCCTCCCTCGGTATTAATCCTTAAGATTAATGTTGATGCGTATCTCTCTAAGGATAGATTTTTTTGAATTGGTATTTTGGCTCGGGACCATAAATGCCAAATTATTGTTTCCAAACATGAATCAATCCCCGCTCTCTGGGAGCCCGCTATTGCTAAAGCCTTCACTATCCTTTTTGAGCTAACTTTTTCAAAATATTTTGGATGAGAAGCTACTCACATTGAAATAGATTGTCTCACCATCATCAATGCTATCAGGTTTAATGATGGTGGTCTCCAATATTTTGGATTCCTCAGCTAAAAAGTCAAGTCTTTCATTCAATGCTTCATAGCATGCTCCATCTCTTTCTTCAAAAGGGAAGGAAATGAAGCATCCCATCATCTGGCATCTTTAGACTTTTATGGCGCGAATCTTCTATGACTTGATCATTTTCCTTCATGGTTGCATGAATTTGTGACTACTAATCTCCGTGATAAATATATCATCTTATTTTGTCAAATATATATATATATATATATATATATTTTAGATATTGGGGGAAAATTAAAATGAAAGAACACATACACACCTCACACCCACCAAAAAGATTCCTTCATTTCTCTCTTGGATAAAGGTGAATGTCAATATTGCTGCCTCAGGAATTTTGGGACCCTCTGGTTATAGGGGTATTTTTTGGACACATAGAGAATTTTTCAAAGAGTTATTCTACCATTTAATTGGTCTCGGAAAATCATATGAAGCAAATTTTTTTCTATGGTAAATGATATCAAGCATGTTGTTCATCATGATTGGAATTATCTTTGGATTTAATTGGACTCGAAACGTGTTGTTGAAGCCATGAATGATAGATCCAAGAATTTTCCTTAGAATGTGATTCCTCAATGGTTTGATTATACTCATGATGCTAATCATCTCAACCTGGTTGTCTCACATGTGTACAAGGAAGCCAATGAATATGTAGATGCTCTATCAAAAGAAATCAATCATGGAAATGAGCTCAATGCGGTCCTTTAGGATACCAGATTTTTACATCCCTTGTGGATGTAGATATGTGGGGTGATATTCAAACCCTACTTTGTAAAAACCCTTGTAACATCTGACCTTTTCTACTTTTTATTTTATATAATAAAATTTAGGATCAAGCTTGCTTGGATCCTGAACATTTTGGAGTTTATATATATGTATATTAGATGTTGGGGGTACAATTAAAATGAAAACACACACACACCTCACACCACACACCCACATGTCATAAGTGCAGGCCATAAACTCCTAGGGATCACCAACCCATAAAGCCCTTATTTCATATTATATAAGCTCATAGGGTCATTTTTATTTGAAAGACTATAATACCCAATGATATGACTGTTGAGCATGTTTTGATTCAATAATTTTGATGATTTTTTTTGGTTTTGGTGCTAAAAAAATTCCAACATTTATGTTTATAATGAATTTTTTTAAGTGAATTTTTGGAAAATAATATTCATTTGAATATTTATTCTAGTAATATATTCTATTAATTGATATGTGGTAAATATTTTTTGAAGTATTATGAACCTGATTTAATTGTATTCTAGAAACACTATTCACACCATACATTTGTAAGCATCATGTATGGTTTAGAAACCCTATGTATAAAATATAATGTATGGGTCATGTACCCTACTATGTTGTAGAAAAATGGATAAATAACCCAACAATTGTAAATAATCATATACATTTAATGAAACAAATGTATGGTACATCAACTCGACTTTTTTATTCAATCGTACTTTGCCATCCCTACATTTGGAGTTTTGTCATCACATGAAGGAACTCTATGTTTGACTATTCAATGATAGAGCATTAAATCTACAATATTATTTGATATTTAAGAAACGTTCTTGATAGAAGTAAAGATCTATTCAAATAAATTTTATGATCAATTCAAAGGCTCATTATAATCGATTCAAATGTTCATATTCAATGGAGTAAATCATTTCTATTATTATTGGAAGTTATGACTCTATTGAATGTGTTTAAATTCAAATATTCTTAATTTATTGTATGATATTTATTTGGTTGGTTTTACCTAGATCTGTTCGACCTATAGTATAAATATTGGGGGAATTATTCATTAGAAAAGAGAGGATATATACATATGGAAAAGATATGTTTGAAAAGGGTGTCGTTGACTTCAGAGCTACACTCTGGATACATAAATGTTTTGATATGTCTGATTGAATAACTATTTTTGTTGTCACTACTGCTACATATTATTGTTACATTTTATTATGCAAGATCAATGAAGCATTTTCAGAGATACACTTTGGAGAAATACTGGTTTACACAACTTTCTGCTATTTTATCTAATGTTGTATGAAGAAATATTTTTCAAAATTGAAGATATATTTTCTATTGTGTATTATTGAAGATCAATTTTATCTAACATTTTTATCTTCAACTATAAATTTTATCCCATGTTATCAATCAAATAAAACTCTTTTGATTTATTGGAGTATTGGCTTCTCAGACTCAGCCGTGTTGAAGTGTCAGTTTCTTGTACTATGATGTGGATTTATAGTTCCTTATAAAAGGACCATAAGGTCTTGTAAAATCCTTATAATGGTTTCAACCACCTAAAATCAATTGTTAAGATGTTTTTATTAGATCTATTTATTAAAATCACCAAACTTACTGATATGGTGTTGGTGGAGTAGACTAAGCGATGTTTATGACCTAAACCACTATACATCATTGTGTTCCTTTCCATTATTTATTTCGAATCCTCATTCATCTTTACGAGATAAAAAAAGGGTTTTTTCATTAAATCGGTGGTGTTTTGAAACTATCAATGTTTTCTATGTATACAATTTACCCCCAACCCTCTTGTGTCTTTGTCTTCTTCATCTCCTTCCTAACATAACAAGTGGTATCCAAGGTTGGACTCTACTAAAGATATTCATATTTTTGGAAATCTTGGAAATATTATATTATATTTTAATAAAAAGTGATTTTAGAGGCATCAAAAATTAATATCAATTGTGTTGATCCTATGAATAATAAAGAATATTTAGTTGATCTAACAAGTCTGAGATAATGATTCAGATGAATACATCTTGAAATAGATGATTCTAGAGAAGGTATGTCAATGATTCATGCCCATTATATTAATGGTGATAATTATGGATGTTAAAAAGACTCTATGATTATTTATTTGAAAAATATTGGAATAATGGTTTTTTAAAGTATATTCAGCATTATGATATTCCTTAGGAAGATTTGGAAGATTGTAATGATGATCAAGAAATAGAATTTGATCTCAATTCGAAAGAAATAAATTCCATTGTTTTTGGTTTAGGAACTCATGAATTCAATTGAGTATCTCAATGTACTAGTACATATGATATTTGGATCACTATTGTTGGTTCATATGAAGGAACTGAAAATATTATAAAATTAAGGTTCATTACTTTAAACCTAATGTTTGATACATTCAGGATGTATGATGATGAAATTGTCACTGAAATGAATGGAAATTGACATAGATTGTCAATAATTTTTCTGGTTAGATAAATCCAATTTCATAATCATAGAAGCATTAAAAGTACTAATAGTACTACCCTCTTATTATAATGGGATATCTTTAGATGTCTGTCAATCTGCACCAGTAAAAAATTTAGCTATGAAGGAATTGATTAAGATTTTAATGATGTATGAATATGCGATATAGTCTGAAGTTGAGAATCATGTAAATCATAAATAAGCATCTCTCAAAATTAATATTGATGAATCATATGATTAAATTCAATTATTTTTAGATAACTAATTATAATATCATTCTAAAATATATGAAAAAATATAAAGAAATACTAAGAAAGGGGTTGAAGAAAATATATGTTGTAAATCAAAGGAAAAAGGCCATACAAAGGTTAGTTATTCTTTACTAAAATATCAATGGAAATATAATTATAAGGGAAAGGGAAAGAACATTATGAATTCTACCTAGATTAATTCTTCTAGTTCACAAGATAAACCTTCTATAGATTTTGATACTAAGAAGAAAAAAAAATGGTATGCCTTATGGATCATACCGATGAGGTACAATCTTCTTACACTAAAAACTCTAGTTGTGAAAAACATTATTATGATGAAATAAATAATAATTTATTTATGCTATAAGATAAATATGGATACTTAATGAAATACCATAGAAAAATTATATAATATTATGATACTGTTCTACTTAATAAATAAAATATGTAAAAACAGATTGTATATTTAAAATCTAATTCTTCTAAAAACTCTTGTGATCTGCATGAAACTAAGATTAAATAATTATTGACTGAAATTGATACTTTAAAAAAATATTATACTATGATGATAAAGTAAAAAAATATTTAAATAAAATCCTTGGTAAAAATAAAATTCAAAAAGGAAAACTTGGAATAGGTAGTAATGGTGAAATACTAAAATTATATAAAAAATATTTTTTTCCTAGTTTAAAATGGAAAAACATGTGTACTATTAAATTTTTTATTACATTATTAATGAAAGTTATACGAATGAATTATAATTTAAAAACCTAAAATTTATGGTGTTAAAAATATTTTTTTCTCAAAATAATCATTTAACTTGAATAGTAGAATCCTTACTCAAAATAAACAATTTTGGTTACCTAAAAATTTAATTACTAACACTACTGGACCCAAAAGTACATGGGTTCCAAAAATCACTTATGTTTAATATTTTAAAGGAATACTCCACTAATCAGTATCATTAAATATTTTTGGGGTTTATTTAGTGATATATGAAAATATATTCCAAATGAGTGATAACCTCTGAAGTAGTTGATTATCAAAAAATCCTCAGTATTAAAATATATGATCAATGAATTATTTCATTTTTATATTTTATTTCTTTTGGTACATTAACTATTTTATACAGGGGGAGATATATCTCTTATAATTTTTTAAATACTCTTCATTTCTCTTTGAATCTAGTCTTAGTCTATTTTTTTTATTTACTAAAAATTTAAAATACCTCTAAACATTATTTTTAGATCCTTAGATAATACAGTACTTATTTTGGAAGAGTATTTTTTAAATCCTTAAACCTTTTGAAATATTTATATTTTTTGTTTTTAAAATTTCATTTACATAACCATAAAACCTTTCTTAAGTAATATTTATTTTTAAAAATTATAATATATAATTATTATTATATATTTTTTGGCTAAAAAAATGAAGCGTTGTCTACATACTGTCAAAACAAAACATATCACCTTCTTCTTAAATTTTTTTATTTATCCATCTTCATCGAATTACCTTGTCCAATGGATTCTGAAAAAACATCATAGTAATGTAAATCTATCTCATTAATGACTTCTTTTAAAGGTATTTTTTTCATTTAATTTTAATTCTTGCTTTATTTTTGGGGTTTCCCACGCATTTTGGTGGAAATGGTGGTTTTTAAATTTTTTTGCCAAACCGTAAGTCCATTTCCTACTTTATATTTTTCTTTTAATTTTTCTATATCTCCTTCATGTTTTACTTTTTTTGGTGATTCCACCTCCCACTCGAATCCAAAAACCTAAGGATCACCCCCATTATCTATTTCAACTTTTTAGAGCTCATTTGCTATGCGGATTGGGGAGAAACTTCTCAGGGTTTCTCAAATTTTAAAGAATTGAGAAGTTAATTCGATTCTTTCATAAACCTTTAAATTTTCACTCTTTATCTCTCATTTCAGTCCCCACTTAACCTTATCATCCTCATTCGATCATCCCTATCAGTTTTGGTTCCTTGGAGATTCAGTCTTTGGTGTATTTGGAGTGATTTCTTCAAGATGTTTTAATTAAGCGAATTCCTTCTTCGTATCTTCCATCTTCTTTTGGTTTTATATCCTTTTCTTGTAGTTACATTTTGTAAAAAATCAAGGTTTTGTACCTAGGGTTTGATTTTGTGTCTCATGGTTCAAATATTGTGGTTTATGGTTAGTTCCCATCCCCTTACAATGCGGTGGTGGTGTGGTTGAAGTTTCACACTAAGATTTGGGGGTTTGGCACAAATGGTAGGTGATTCCATGTGTAAGCATTTCATGATTAGTTAACATGCTTGATTTACTTATTTTTCATGTTCTTCATATGTTGTGTGTGCTTTAAAAACCATTTTTGATGATGTTGGATAAGTGTTTAATTTTATAGTTGTATTTTTTCTTTAAATTGGGTGTTTTCCATGTGTAACTATTGTAGTAATATTTGGGTTCATTTTATAACATATGAAAGTGGTTTATTAAATGTTTATTGGGCTACCAATTATGATTTTATATGGTCTTGGTGTTCTTTTTGGTTTAAAATAGGGTTATTGAATGGGTTTTAGGTGAAAAACCTTCCCATATTTCTTGAAAGTGTTCTATGCAAATTCTAAATGGTTTAATGAGTTACACAATGTATGAAAAGGATGTTTATATACAGTTATGGTGGGTGTATGTTCTTAAAATGGGGTTTTGAAAGACAAAGTGGTGATTTTTTATGTCAAAAATTCTTATACTGTTTTATAATTTGTCAAGATGATTTATTAAATTTTGATATGGGTGTGAAACACGTTTGTGGTCTGTTTTGTGTGAGTATGATAATAAAATGAATTTGAAGGTGAAAAGAGTATTATGTGACATGTGTGTGTGGGATGTTTGGATTGTGTGTGACATAGAAGTGGTATTTTCATGTGAAAATTTTATTTCATGTCTTGTGGAACTTGTTGGAGCATAAGAGGGAAAACTTGGGTATCTAGGTTGGTGGACGTGTACTAGTATGCTAGTGATCTGGTGGAATTTAGCCCCTGTTTCACATCGCATGTTTGAAGACAACAACACTAACTAAACTATGATGATGATGATGCTGGTGGTGGTGGTGGTGGTGGGGAACCATTAGATTATGGGTATTATCCCTACTAGTGGCTCGTGTGCATGACAATAGATATTTGTATGGTTACTTTCACCAAGATACGAGGTACCTGAGACCTACATCGAGTAGTGAATATAGTTTTTTCCAGTTTATTGTTATCATTAGATACATTATACTTAATGTCGGAATATGGTATGTTTGGATTGAAAATTTTATATCTTTTCCATTATATTTAAATGTGTTCACCTCTTTTAAAGTATCCCATTTGAAACTATTTTCATTTAAAGTTGCAACTTTTTGAAACTATTATTATCATTTATTATTTACAAAAATTTCAATATTTTTGTCTTATCATGATTATCACATGGAATATTTTAGAGATGGAATCATACAGGGCTTTGGATCACACCATACTTACACCTTTGAGTTTAAGCAGAATTGGTGTTTTTTTTCACAGGTTTGGGTAATTCTTTTAGTGCCAATGGTTCGGGTTACTAGTAGTCCTTCGTGATGCAGTGTTGTGGTGTGGGCTTGAGGGCGGTTCCCCTATCATGAGGAGGTTATTTGGTGGTCATTTTTGATTTTTTTCTTTTCAATAGTATTTAAACATTATTTTAAATTGTGTAATTCAATTATGATATTTAGTAAAAGGTGTTTTTTTTTGAAAATTCCGGGGTTTTTATGGGATTCACTTGTTGTTTTATGTTTATAAACTCCTATAAATCATTCAAAAATTTCATTTTATGATACCCAAGAACTTGTTCCAGCCCATGCAGATTAGGAACAACCTTTGGGTTTTGCTACAGGCTGGGTTTGGTGCTGGATTTGATGGAGACCAGATTCGGTTCCTGACAGAAGTAGTCAAGTACTTAAAGTTTATAAAAAAAATATTTCTCACAGATGGAGGAAAAGTTAATCCTTCTGAGCAGTTAGTTTTGTATGTTGATGATTTATTTGAAAATTATTATTAAAGATGTAGGGAATTTCATTTTCATGTAGCAAGGAAAGTTTTTTCATCTCAAATAGCTTATGAAATGCTTCTTCTCAAAGTCAACACCTTGAATAATGGAAAAGTTAAGCTGTAAGCTAATCTGGATACGTCTAGAAAGTCATATGAAGAAATACAGAAAGCATCTGTATCAACGATAGTTTCTTATTAACTACAAAGGGAATATCAAAATATGAAATATAGTTTGATCTCAAGATAATAATTTGAATATTTAAATGTATAAATGCTAATTCAGATGGAGTCACTCAGAAGAGAAATTTTTACTAAGATGGATCTTGATAAGATGAAATTTTTCTTTGTTGAACAATGTTTACCTTATTTGTATCAATGAATACCATATGTTTAACATGTATTTGAAGAACTATAAAGAGTTTTAGCTTCTTTAAGTGAAAATGTTGTATGTTTATAATGTTCGAATGAACGTTTTATTCCTATATAATACTATGATTTTATTGTTTAAATTAAATGTATTATTGTTTAGTGAAAATATGTACTATAAGTTACTTAATAATTCCTTTTTTAAATTTTATTGATTATCTTACATATGAATGAACTTAATATATGATTATATCATTACATAAACTAGTTTAATACTGTAATAAAAAAATAATTTTTCATCAAATATTACTTGTGAAAAAATTAGTTAGAAGTCCTTTATCTCTTTTAAAATGTTTTAATTCATTAAATATCACGTGTGCTTTGATATAGGAGTAGTTTTTAGAAAAGTATTGTTTTATTAACCAAATAATTTATGTAATAATTGATTAAAAATTTATATGTTTTCAAGGAATCAGGAATTTAAAAGGAGTTTATTTTAATAATATTTTACTCTTTTTTATGACATAAAATGGGGGATATGTTTAAAGTTTTAGTTTACATGTTTATCATCACATTAAAGAAGTTTGAGAGGTTTATATCCTTAATATCCTTAACATGTTGGAGATTTTTTGATCCTTATGTTGGGGGAAAGCTTTCTATAATATTATATGAAAAGATAATGAAGGAGAAATTTATATAGAGAAATGAAAAATTTTCTGTGAAATTTTGGATTTATGAAATTTTTGTATGATAATTTTTCATTAAAAGAGAAACGTGTTTTTAATTTATTTACAGTTACAAATTTTTTTTTTCAAATTTGAATTATTTTTTATAGGTTTTGTGATCATCAAAAAGGGGGAGATTGTTGAGCATGTGTTGATTCAAAAATTTCATTAATTTCTTTTTGTTTTTGATGCTCACAAACACCAAAATTTTTGTTTCTAATGAAGTTTATTTTAAGTTAATTTTAGGAAAATAATATCCGTTGGAATGTTTATTCAAGAAATATATTCAAGTCATTAGTCCATAGGAGATTTTTTTGAATTATTATGAACATATTTTAAATGTATTATGGAATCATTTTTTATACACTACATATTTAAGTGTATTGTATGATTCAACAACCCTATGTTTTAAATATAATGTATTGATAATGTACCCTATGCTGTTATAAATGTATGGATAAACAACCCTAAATTTTTAGGTAACCCAATATTTGAGGAAAAAAATGTATGGTACATCAAACCTACTTTTATAATCAACCGTACATTGTCAACCTAGAGTTTGGAGTTTGTCATCATATGAAAGAACCTTATATTTGACAATTCAATGACAGAGTTTTAAATCTACATTATTGTCCAAGATTTATGAAATGGTTTTGGCAGAAGTAAAGATCTATTAAAATCTATTTTATGATCGATTCAAGGGCTCATTATGATTGATTCAATGTCTTGTATTCAATAGAGTAAATCATTTTTATTCTTATGGGAGGTTAGAACTCTCTTTAATGTTTTTGAATTCAAATATTCAAAATTTATTTTGTGATAAATCTAGAGATGGTTTGACTTGGAGCTTCTTGACCTATAATATAAATATCAATACATTATTCATTGGAAAATATATGAGATATACGTAAGGAAAATATGTGTTTGAAAAGAACAAGTGTGTCATTTCCTTTAGAACTATAAATTAAAAACATACATGTTTTCATCTATCAGATTGACTCACTACTATGGTTTTCACTACTACGACATATTATTGTTACATATTCTTCTACAGTATCAGAAAATAATTTTTCAGAGATATAGTTTATAGGCATACATGTTTACACATCTATATAGTGTTTTATCTACATCAGTTTGATGAAATCTTATACAACATTAATGATCTATTTACTGATGTGTGTTATTGAAGAACAATTTTGTCTGTCATTTATTGCTACAGCTATGATGTTTAACCAGTGTTCCCAATAAAATCAAACTCTTTTGATTTATAGTAGTATCAAATTCTCAGAATCAATCATGCTTAAGTGTTATATTTTTTTAATAAATTGTGAATTTATGGTTCCTTGTAAAAGAACCAGATTGTCCTGTAAAAGCATTGTAAAGGTGTCAAATGCCTGCACCCAGTTGTTAAGGTCTTATGATAAGAGGATCTGTCTACTGAAATCACCAAATTTACTGAGAGGTTGTTAGTGGATTAGACTAAGGAATCGTTGTGACCTAAACAACTATAAATCATTGTGTTCTTTTCCTTTATTTATTTCCACTGCTCACTCGTCATTAAGAGAGAAGAAAAGGTTCGCTGTAAAAAACAAGAGGTGTTCTAAAACTATAAAAGTTTTTTAAGTACACAATTAACCCCCCTTATGTATTTATATTCATAATCATCATCATGTCCTGACAATGGAAGTCCAAAGTCCCACAATAATAACATCCCAATAGCCCCACTACCTATAAATGCAACAGTTTATTTAGAACCCACCATGCCTTCATCCAGCCATGCTACATGACCCATGCATCCAAGATGCCACCCGAGCACTTCCCACCATCACACATTATTGGACATCCATGAGTACTAAGGCTTGCAAGAGATTTTCCTAGTCGCCTACTTCATCATCAGACCACCAAAATCATTCATCGGACAACCACATCCCAAAGGCCATTTTTCCTTTAAATGCACTGTTGTCCAATGAAATATATAATTATATATATATTTTTATTTATATAATTATATATATATATATATATTAGATATTGGGGGTAAATTTACAATGAAATAACACACACATACCTCACACCTGCAGACTAGAAGTGTGTGTCATAGCCCATAGAGATCACCCACCCATCAAGTCCTTGTTACAAATTATATTAGCTCGTAAGCCCATTTTTTATTAAAAGGCCCATAATCCAAAATTATATGGAATCCCAAAGGACCAAAATAACCACAACCCAATATCCCTTCTATTTGTAAATACACTAATTTTCCTGATACCTACCCTACCTTCATCTGTCCATGTTGAATCGCCCTTGCATCCAAGCCACCACCAGAAAACTGCCCACCATCACACACCGTCAGGAAGTTGTGAGCATCGAGGTTTGAAATTACTTTTCCCAATCGTCTGTAATACGAACCGAGGATATAAAAAACCAAGATTTATGTATATTGAAATTTTATCATTTTTTGGGAATACATAACACATTACAAAAACAGATGGCCAATGGATGTATTATCCTAGTGCCTTTGGAAACATGGAACAAAAATCATATAACTCTGTGAAATATATTCAATGTTTCCCACAAAGATCTCCCACTTAGTAATTATACATAAAAACATTTCATCTTAACATAGGGAAAGGAAAATAAGAAATGGGTAATCTTGAATGCTCGGTAAGGGTAAATAAAAGAAATACATAAGTATAACATAAACATAAGGGTATGAGAATAGAAGAATAACATTCAAAGATCATATCATTCACATAAAAGATTGTAAACATGATATATGGAATAAATATTGGTAGTTCATAAAACATGAATCATAAGATAATAATGAATATGAGCCTGGTGAACATATCATAGTAATAAGACATATAATTTTCAGGAAACAGATAAACATGTAATATCTTTCCCTATAAGTCAAGGCACATTGCCAAAAACATATTAGGGAACTTCATGGGGAATATAACTACTGGGAAGAAAACACCACTATCCCTAGTTGAAATCCTTTCTTTGTAAGGTATAATGTTTCCCCAACTTTTCATAGTGGATCGATTTTCCCCATTTTCCCATAGTGGATCAAGTTTCCTCAGATTTCCATAGTGTAATGGGTTTCCCCATCTTCACAACGTGGATCAAGATCAATGATTTGATTCTCATCATTATCTAATGATATATAAATCTTTACCCAATGCATTATATGGCGATATAGGTCCCACACATCACATGATAAAATTATACATACATGTGCCACAATATAATAAAACTTTCATCATATTGGGACCCATAAAAAGAGATGAGTTTCTTAAAAATAATATAATAACCCATGAAATGAAATGGGTATCATAAATATTTAATTATATAATAAATTATGAAAAATATATAGTTTTCCCAATCATTTCATCCTAGAATAACCTATGAAAGTAAGCGGGTTGCATATAAATTTATCACGGTATAACCCATTGAAAAGAAACAGGTTTCATAATCATTTTTTATGGAATAACCCATTAAAGAGAAACAAGTTTCATAAACATAAATCCATCAAAACATAGACCATTCAGAGATATAATATGTATTATATCCTTGCATCATATCCCTAGTAAATCATAAACTATAACCAAGGATTCTATCTTAAATGGAGAATAATTTTTAAAGATCGTAGGAAATATAACTTCCCTTTGAAAATAAAATTTTAAAAAATATAATTTTTTTAAAAAAAAATCCTTAAAAATATTTGAAAACATATAAAGGAATCATGAAAAAAAATTAAAACATTCTTTGAGGAAAATATTCTTTATTCTTTGGAAAAATTATTTTTAAAACATAAAACATTGTGAAGACCATTTTCCTTGAAAATACACTTGAAAACTTACAAATAATCTTAAAAAACTTTTTAAAGCCTTTTTTAAGTACTTTGAAAACTTATAAAATAATATTTGAAATATTTGAAATCATTTTATATAAAAAAACCTTTTGAAAACATATAAAAGAAGCTTTTAATATCATTTAAAACACATTTAAACATAAAACATTTTTAAAAACCCTTTTTCTTTAAAAAAAATTTTAAAATTAAAAAAATTAAATAATATTAGGAAAAAATTTTCTTTAAAAAAACACCCTTTTTAAAATTAAAAATGAATCATAAAGGAAATGTTATTCATTATGGTGGGTAAGTCTATACATGATGAACATTTATTTTGAACATTTAAAGTTTAGAAAATTGCCTTGTTCAGAAAATGACATGAAGATTAATTTTAAAACCATTTTTTCCAAAGTTAATACATGTTTAATGATATAATTTAAACATAATAATATAATATTAATACTTTTTTTGATTTTTTTTAAAAATAGATTTTTGAAAGAACACATATTTCTGATCGAAAGTATAAATAAAGTCAGATTTTTATTAAAACATTTTCTTAATTATTTTAAGTACCAAAGAGTATAAAAATGGTACCATTAAATGGATATAACATGATTATATATAAGGTAATAAAATTCATTAGAGTTATTGAGATATTTATCATAGGATTTCATCAATGTATGCATAATCGTAAATAATCTCGATAAACGATGAGATTTATGTAATAAACCTTTTCCACTTTGATAACTTTAAATAATAATAAAATGGAAAGAATAAAATTACATAATGAATAAAATGTAAATTAAAAGAATTATATTCATGATATGACATGTCAAAATTAATTATATACACCTCATAGAAAAATTAGGTGCATAACATTGAATGTGTCTCAAAAAAGGCAAATTGAGACAAAATTACTTTATCGATTTGGTAACTTTTGAAAAATAACCCCAATGAATGAAATATCATAAAATTTATATGTAAATAGCCACATTTTTAATTATAATAATCATATAGTACATTCAGGGTAAGTATAGACAACACGCAAATGAAATGAGTTGTGAATAAGGCATGTTTCTCATGGAAACAAAAAATGAGATGGAATTCCCTTACCAAAAGTCTTGAATTTCATTGAACACGTTCAAAACTTCTATATAATAAATATAAGTTTATTATACATATGATAAAGAACCATATTATTACATCTAATACAATATATTATTTTTTATGACATTATATTACCCATTTATTAATATCTCCATTTTAATGTTACATTTCGGGTAATATCCACTTTATTTTTCATATATGTTTTGAATTATTATTATTGATTTTATTAATTAGATCATAATTTACTTATTTAAAGAATGTAAAACATGATATAAATATCATATATATTCATTATAAATTAATAAATGATAATCTATATAATATATAAGTATGAAATGAAATACAATGTTCTTGGAGATGGTAGTTTGTACCTACGCATGAACATTGTTTCCATTTTATTATCGTATTGAAAGAAAGAAAGTAAATGAAATATTTGTGTATATATTATATATTAAAATTTAAATAGAATTATTATTTCATATATATCATATACATTCTCTAAATTCATCCTTAATACATTCCATGTAAGGTGTGGATGAATCACATCTGTTTGAGGAGACATTAATCCACACTTCCCTACATAAAATTATCATACTTACACAAAATGGATATCATAAGGTATGTGTTATATAATAATTAAAAAAGAATAAATACACCATAAATATCATATATAACATATAAAAATAGATTTTCCATCATAATTACCAACCATGAGAGGCGGTAAAGGAAAAATAAACAACATCGTTTCATGAGGCGGTAGTTCGCTGTACAATAGAATGGTATGTTTGTTACTCAATAGATGGAATTTTGTGTAAGTGAAGGTAATAACCTTATAATAAAAATATATAAGTATATTTTATATAATTTTTTTTATTATATAATCATGTAATAATAACAATTTTGGTGGTGGAGAAAGAAAATAAAAGAAACGATTTTGAGGAAGGATGTTACCTCTTCGTTGGGTAACTCCTTTTTTATTTGCACAAAAGGGACTACTTGGTTGGATTTATTCTTAAATTGTGGATTAAAACAGTAATTTAGGGATTTTGGGATCTTATTTGATAATATTTTTGGCAATCCAAATAGCTTTAGAGGTGTGAATAAGTGGGAGGGGTGAGTGTCTTTTTATAGTGGAGGAGGAGTGACATTCTTGAAAAAAATTTAAAATGGATTTCCACCTCCATTTTTCCTTTTTAAAATTGGATACTATAATGAAAAAATTTATATAAATTGGTTTTTGGGTTCTAAATATAGACATATAATGTAATTATTAGAAGTTTCTATGTCATTTTGTCCCTTAAGTGTAATGTTTAGTCCCTTGTTATGCTGATTTTCCTCTTAATATTTGTAATTAATTTTAATTAATTTTACTAATATTTTTGTACAAAAACTAAGTTCACCATATTTAAAAATATATATTATTATGAATCTAAATATTTAATCAATTTTTTTAACTAAAAATCACATTATTGGAAGAAATTAATTTAAATTTTATCCTGTAGACAGGACTACATTGTGGGTTTTTAATGTAAAATTGTTCAAAATTTTAGTAAGTTTTTATATCTAATTTCAATATAAAATTGATTCCAATAATATAAATAGGATTAATTTATGTAATATTTGTCTAATTAAACTTTTAATGCAATTAAAAATATAATTTAACCTTATAAACAAATTAGATGAAAAGGTTGTTTTGAATTAAAATCCAATATTTTTCACTATTCATCAAAAAATGTAACCTCACAGAAAAATTCAAAAAATTAAAGATAAGACAACTTTTATATTATGATTTCAAATATGGAGTTAATTTTGATATATAAAATAAAAAAATGTGTCATAAAATATATTTTAAATTAGTTATCTATTAAAAGGCGATAAAATTACTTTTTAGAAGAATATATATTTTTATTCATAAAATTGGATTTATTTTTATCTTATCCCTATAAAATATATTAGATATATATCAAAAATATTTATTGAATATATGATATATAAATTTTATTAAAAAAAAATTTAAAAATTTATTTTTCTATTTATTGAGATAATATTGTGTTTGTGCATATAAAAATAGTTTTCTTAGAAAAGTAATTTTGTTATTTTCAAATAGTTCTTACATTTAGTTCTAATAATTGATAATCAATAGTGTCATTTTATATACATGTTTAAATAATATTTTCAAAATTTCGTTAATCATATTCATAACATCCATTTCAACAGCTAGGTGGTAGCTATAATAATATTTTATAAATATTTTTAATATTCTATTATAGTTCGGTAAAAACTCAACCTTATATGTTATTAAAGCTATTGAAAGAACTCAGTATTTTGTGTCACACAAGACAAACATAGTGTCGCATGTACCGCAAGATAATAAAATTATTTATTTTATCGAATGAAATATAAATGTAGTTCTTTAATAAAAAACTATATTCAGTGTTGTATTCAATGAAAAATATAAAAAAATATTAAATTAATTTTAAAAATATATATTTCACAAAATCACGGGGTGTTACATTTAACCCCCCCCCCCATAAAATTAATTCTCCCTAAAAATTTTCGGGTTTATCAATGGTTTAATACTTGAATTTCCATTCATTGAAATATATATTGTAAAAATAAATACTAAAACTTTTTAAAAATAAATAAAGTTGGAAACATAATGGTTACCCAAATTAACATGTAACTAGGTTTCCATATAGGAGAACATAGGTGGAAATTGCGAACATAAACTTTGAGGAAAACCATAAATATTTTTAGAGTGTGATTGAGGTTATCAATCACAAACAAGTGAATGATCAATGTAATGTTGAGGTCCTCAAAGTCATAAATTTGTGATGATTTAAAAGCCCATCGGTTTAAAAAAAACATATTAGGACAAAATTTTATTTCTATATCATTTTACTAAAATTGAAGATTTTTCATGAAAATATATACATACATGATTATAGGAAAACCATACCATATTTTTTCCTTGATCAAATTCCACTTCATCTATAATTATAAGAAATAAAAGTGAACATTCCATTCATGAAGAATTAAAAAATCATGAGATCCATGAATAGAATGACAAGTCATTCCCTATTTTTTTACCACAAAAAAATGTTAGCACAATTTATCCAACATGCATAAATTCTCATATGGTGAGATAATACTTTAATCTCTAAAACCTTATCTGATTTTTGATATAAATTAACCTATAAATGGTTAACCTTATAACCCATCTTGAAGATCAAATTCTATTAATCTAGAAATATGGTCACTAAATTTATTGAAAATATCTTGTCATTGATCCCCCATATATCATAAAGTATCTCTTGGTTGTCACATACAAAACATGTGAATACCTTTATCATGTATTCTCTTAAAACATTGTAATAACCTAAATTACTACAATTCTGCGTTGAAAACATGCATGTTTCCTCATTCCAACTTGTATTGGATATATTCCATAAATCCAAAAAAGTTATAAACTTCATCAATGATATCATAACCAATTATCAACAAGTTCTTAATTAGTTCCAAGTAAATAAGTACCATTCAATTAACTTATTCATATCCAACATATCCTTATCAAAACAACATTATCTTAAGATATATAACATATTAAGGGTTATATTACCTTCATAAAAATGTTACTTTTCCATTAAATAACTTTTCCAGTCCATCAGAAACTTTCAACATAAACTTGTAAATCCTAAGTGAAAAACATAAACTGAACAATCCTTGTATATTTCACCATTTATATAACACAATTCTTAAATCCAAATACATAAAAAATTCTATATTTCACTTCATCTGTATTCCATAATAAGGCTACATAATCTTATTACATAATACATATTTCCTTTCACATTTCATATGTATTATCATCTTAATCTGTAATATAACCATTCCTCATAACACCTTGATCATTCTATTCTTGAGAATTCCACTTGGGACATTGATTTTCATAATGACCATTCATTACACACTTAAATAATTTAAACTTTTATGGTGTCTTAGGGAGGCCAATATTATGATCCATTTCATTAACTGAACTTTTCATCTTTCATTTGTAGTTACTTTCGTTGTGTCATTTTTTTATAGTCAAATCATCTTCTTATTCTTCTAAGAAATTCACATAGGTGATTATTTCCATATTCTTATCTTTGAGGAAACTAAATCTTATTTCCACTATGGTCTCCATTACCCAATCTCTGAACAAATTCCATTCTTCTCTTCCTTGGTGCATCCAATAGTTGGTTAAGGTGCACGTTTTTAATCATGTTCCATGAAAAGCGACTAGGCATGATCACAACACCCTTCACTCCAGTGAATATCTAATTTGACTTCTCATTAAATTTTTTTTCATCACATTCAATGTTAACCTAATTCTTATGGTTCCCACTATTGACTAAAACCCGAAATAATTGAGTAATAAACTATTATCATAGTGAGGAACTACATAATCATGTAAAGCCAATTATAGGATGTCTAAATTATGAAACCTTCTTTAATCTATGACACCTTACGTTTATCCTAGGTTATTTATATCCAACATTCATTTAAATCCTTCATGATGGTTCATAATGTTTTTTTGAACTTCCAAAGAACATCCCCGGGGAGGGTCAAACTAGGTGTGTAGTAGGGCCCATTGTCGTGTAACAAGTTTCGCTTGAGTCAGGCCTGATTCACCTTGTCGTTGTTTTTACCCCTAGGTGCATTTGTGTCTGAGACACATCCACATGTAGTATCCAAATAGGGGTATAATTCTAGGAAACCACTCACTATATCACTTACCAAAATTCTATGAAATTTTCCTAAAAATTAACTCATTCTTAGAATTATCTTTAGAGTCACCCCTAGACATATCCTTAGAAATATATCTAGGGATCACAATAAATTTTTCTCATACTAGTTTCCATAGTTTTACTAAACTTTATCTATAATATCAAATATAACAACCTAAGATTAAATTGAAAATAAATTATATAATTTTTTCAGAATACTTAATACATTAAAAAATAAAATCCTAAAGGCTATTTTATTTTAGAGCCTTTGGAAATTTGAAATAAATTCTTATAACTCAGTGATTTATATTCAATGTTTCCAAAAAATATCTTCCCAGTAATAAATTATACTTAAAAACCTTTCTTCTTAACCCGAGGAAAGGAAAAATAAGAAAGGGGTGATATCAAATTCTATTTAAGGAAAAATAAAGGATGTACATAAGCATAATATGAACATAAGTGCACCATAACATGAGTGTAATATTATAAGATCATACCCTATATATCAAATATCAGAAACATGAGACTTTTCATAAAGATTGGTAGCTCATAAGACATGAATCATAAGATGATCAAGAAAAAGAACTATGAGAGAATATCATAGGCATAAGACATTGAATATGTGGAAAATGCATAAAAATGTAATATTTTTTCCTATAAGTCAAGGATCCTTGCCAAAATCATAGTAGGTCACTTCATAGGGACTATACCTACTGGGTGGGACACACCACAATCCCCAATCGTAGTCCTTTATATGTAAGGGATCAAGTTTCCCCATATTTTCAAAGTGGACCGAGTTTCTGCATATTCTCATAGGGGATCAGGTTTCCCAATCCTCCCATAGTGGATTAGGTTTCCCCATCTTCCCATAGTTTATTGGGTTTCCCCATCTTCCCATAGTGGATTGGATTTTCCCATATTCCCATAGTGGATCAGGTTTCCCCATCTTCCCATAGTGGATCACGCTTGTTGAATTGATTCCCATCATTATATAATGAGATATAAATCCTTACCCAATTTATTTGATGTTGATATAGGTCCCATCCATCACATAAGAAAATTATACATACATGTTACACAATATAATAAAACTTGCATCATGTCACGACCCTTAAAAAGAGATGGGTTTCATAAACATCCATTCATAACTGATGAAATGAAATGGGTATCATAAACATTTAATCATTTCATAACCTATGGAAAATATATAGGTTTCATAATCATTTTATCCTAGAATAACCCGTGAAAGGAATTGGGTTTCATAATCATTTTCATGGAATTACTTGTGGACGTGAAACAATTTTCATGTGCATTTATAATGTTATAACCCATTGAAGAGAAGCGTGTCTCATAAACATCAATCCAAAAAAATATAGACCATTTAGAGAAAAAATATTATTGGTATCCTTGGATCATTTATTTAGTAAAGTATAAACTATAACCAAGGATATCATCTTAGATGGAGAAGGATTTTGAACGATCACTTGGAAGATAACAATTAATTGAAAATTACTTTTTAAAACATATAACATTTTCAAAATCCTTTTCCTTGAAAAGAAATTGAAAACATATAAATGAATTATGAAAAAAATCATTTAAAACATTTCTTATGAAAAATAACCTTTACACTTTAAAAAACACTTTTTATAACATAAAACATTTTGAAGACCATTTTCCTTGAAAATAACCTTGAAAACATATAAAAAAGATTAAAAAATATTTTTGAAAACCTTTTTTTAAAAAAAAATATTTAAAAACTTAAAAATGAACCTTTAAAATCATTAAAAAAATTTTCATTGAAAGCAACCTTTTGAAGACATATAAATAATTATTTGAAAATCAGTTAAAACACTTTTTGACAAAAATTATTTGTTTTAAAAAACCTTTTTCTTTGAAAACCATTTTAAAATTTAAAACGTTCATGAAAATTATGAACAAATTTAGAAAAAATACTTATTAAAATAATAAATTTATCATCAAGGAAATGATGGTCATGACGACAGGTAAGTGTGTAAATGCGGAACATTCCATTTGTACTTTAAAAGTTTAGAAAAGTGTCTTGATTAGAAAATGACAAGAATATTCCTTTTAATTTTTTTTTAAAAATTTAATACACGGGAAAAAATTTACATTAAAAACCAAGGGATAATATAAAAATATTTTTGAAAACGGTTTCAGAAAACATGTTTTTTGAAATAACATGGATTTCTAACCAAAAGGAGAAATAATGATAGATTTTCATAATTGTTTTAATTTATCTTAAGTACCAAAGAGTGGGAAAATGGTATCATTACTTGGATATAACATGAATATACATAGTTTAATAAAATTCATGAGATTTTTTGAGATAAGTATGAAAATCTTGCATCAATGTAAGAATAATCATAAAGAATCTCAATAAATGATGAGATTGAAGTTATAAACCTTTACCACATTGGTAACTTTAAATTATAATTAAATGGAAATAATTACATTACATGAAGTTTTAAAAATCATGAAAATAAGTATATTCATTATATAACATGTTAATAGGTAGTATATACACCTCATAGAAAAATATAGTTGTATAACATGACATGTGTCTCAAAGTAGGCAAATTGTGACAAAATTACTCGACCAATTTGGAAATTATCAAAAAATAACCAACATGATATAAATATCATCAAAAGGATATGTAAATACCCCTAAATATGAGTATAATAATCATATAATACTTTCATGTTTATTATAAACACCACAAAAATTAAATGAGTGGTGAATAAGGCATGTATCTCCTGGAAATTAAAAGTGAGATTAAATTCCCTTACCTTAAGTATCGATTTTTTTTGTAGTTCCAAAATTTTGTATAATAAATATAAGTTTATTTTAAATATATGAAATTAAAATATTATAACATATAATACCATATATTATTTGGTTATGAATTTATATTAACCATTTATTAACAACTCCATGTTAATGTTACATTTTGGACAATATCTGCTTTATTTTTCATATATGTTTTTATTTATTATTCTTGATACACTTACGTAGATCACAATTTAATTATTTAAAGAATGTAAAACATGGTAATAATATCATATATATCCATTGTATAAGTATTTATGATATTCTATACAAGATAGAAGTATGAAATAGAATACGTCGTTCATGGAGACGATAGGTCATACGTATGCAAGAACGTTGTTTCCATTTTATAGTCGTATGGAAAGAAATAAAGTAAATGAAATATATATATATACACATTATAATTCTAGTATAATTATTATTTCATATAAATTATATATGTTTATTAAACACATCCTTAATATATTCCATGTATGGTGTGAATGAATCACATCTCTTTGAGGAGGTGGTAGTCCACACTTCCCCAGGCGAAATTATCATACTTACACAAAATAGAAAGAATGAAGTTATGTGTTATATAATAATTAAAAAAGAATAAATAAATAATAAATATCACATATATATCATATAAAAACACTTTTTCAATCATAATTCCCAATTATGATAGGTGGTAAAAGAAAAAAGAACAACATCATTTCGTGATGTAGTAGTTCACCGTACACAAGAACGGTAAGTTTGATTCCCATTAGATGGAAGTGTGTGTAAGTGAAGTTATAAAATACAGAATAAAAATATATTAGTAAATTTAGAATACCTATGTAATTATATAATAATTTAATAATAATAATTGAGGTTGTGGAGAAAGAAAATAAAACAAAGGATCTTGAGGAAGGATGTTACCTCTTCTTTGGGTAACACCTTTTTCTTTCCACAAACAGGCTTCCTTGGTTGTATTTATGTCAAAATGTAGAATTAAATGAGGAATTGAGGTATGTTGGGAGATTATTTTAGAAGATTCTGGGCATTCCAAAGGGCTTGATAGGTGTGAATAAGTGAGAGGGGTGAGTTTCTTTTTATAGTGGAGGAGGAGTGACATTCTTGTAAATTTTTGAAAGGGGAATTTTTTCCATGTTTTTCTAATGAAAAGTCATTCCAATAATGGAACAAATTATACGAAATTTAAAAAAAGGTAGAAATATGGCTATTAAGTGTATTTTGGAAAACTTTCTAGGTCATTTTGGCCCTTAAGTGTAAGGTTTAGTCCCTTGTTAATCTATTTTTTCTTTTAATCCATGTAATTAATTTTAATAACGTTCACCATTATTTTTGTAAAAATAAAAGTTGAAATTATTTGAAATTATATATTATTATAATTCAAAATATGAAATCAAATTTTCCAAATTATAATATCATAATTGGCACAAATTAATTCAAATTTAATCCTGTATATGGGATGACAAAGCGAGTTTTAAAAGTACAAATGTTTAAAAGTTTGTTAAGTTTTTATATATAATTTCAAAGTAAAATTGATTAAAATTACCTAAATTAGATTAATTGATGTAAAATTTATCTATTTAAAATTAAAAACCAATTAAAAATATAAATCAACCTTATAAAAAAATTAGATGGAAAATAAATTTTGAATTAAAATCCAGTATTTTTCACTATTCCCCAAAAAATGAAACTTCACATAAAAATATCAAAAATTAAAAATAAGCTAATTTTTATGTTATAATTTCAAATATTAAGTTTATTTTGACATATAAAATTAATAAATGTGACAAAAATTGGATTTAAAATGGGTTCTCCATTAAAAAGTGATAATTTTTTTAGAAGAATATGTGTTTTTATTCATAAAATTGGATTTATTCTAACCTTATACCTATAAATTCTATTAGATAAATATAAAAAATATTAATTGAATATTATATATATATAAAATTTTCTAAAAAAATTAATAAAAAGTGGTTTTTTAATTTATTAATATAAAATTGTGTTTATACATAGAAAAATAGTCTTCCTAGAAAAGTAATTTCTTTATTTTAAAATAGTTCTTACATTTACTTATATTGATTGATAAGAGAAGGATTGATTTTATATACATATTTAAATAATATTTTCACATTTTGTTTAATCATATTTATAACTTCCATTCCAAAAGTTTGGTGGTACCTATAATAGAATTTTAATAATAATAATAATAGTATATTGTAGTTCGGTAAAAACATGGACTTGCATGTTACACAGACTATCGAAGGAACTCATAATTGTGTGTAACGCAATCTAAAAATAACATTGTGTGTACTAAATGCTAATCCCATTCATGCATGTAGTGAAAAAATCCAAATATAGTGGTTTAAAATAAAAAATATATATTCAGTTTTGCATGAAATTCAAAATATCAAAAATATTAAATTAATTTGAAAAAAGACACAAAATCTCAGGATGTTACAGAGGAAACCATTAAACATTATCTGTGAGCCACTGTCTACATTAAAATCCATAATTCTATCCTCATATTCTATATTAACGACCGCTTGACATCCCCAACCACAACCTCTGATGGTCAGACCACACCATTCATCCTTCAATCGACCCCCCATGCATACGTTACACAATCCTTGTACCAACGACGCCAAACCAGTGCCTTCAAATGACTTAATGATAGCCTGTGATGGTGATCCCTCCAAAACGAGAAATAAAACCCCCTTCTGCCTATAAATTTATCAGTTTTCTTGGTACCTGGCCTACCTTTATCCTTCCATGTTTTGTCACCCTTGAATCCAAGCCACCACCAGAGCATTTTCCACCATCACACACAAACTCATCACACCCACATGCTAGATGTTCGGGTCATTACTCTATAGGGATCAACCACCCATCAAGAACTTTTTAAACATTATAGAATCCTATAGGAATTTTTTTTATTACTATTCCCATAATATGTAATGATATGGAGGACCAAAGGACCAAAACTACCATAGACCAAAGGCCCTTCTGCCTGTAAATAAACCGATTCACCCAGTACCCGATAGGCCTTCGTCTTGCCATCTTGTGTCACCCTTACATCTAAGAAACCTCTAGTTCACCACCTTCCACCACAAACCTTTGGATAGTCATGAGCATCGAGGTCCACAAACACTTTTCCTGGTTGTCTATATTCTCATCGGGCCACCAAAATTCATCACCAGACAATCACAAATGAAAGGCCCTTCATCCTATAAATGCACTAGTTTTCCATATACCTTCTTTGCCTTTATCCAAAAAATTTTCATCACCATTTCATCCAAGATGCCTCCAGAGAATTCTCCTCCATCACACACCATCAATCATATGTGATCACTGAGGTCCACAAGACCATTTCCCAATTGTCTACCTCATAGACCGAGGCCACCCAAAAACCTCAGCTGAGGTCCATTATCTTGATTGAAAACTATGATGCCATCCTCATATCCCCCTTTAACGAAATCTTAAGAACCCCACCCAAAACCAAAAATTCTCCAACCTCTCCATTCATCCATTGATCCCCCCATGCCTGTGTTACACCATTCCTATGCCAACGCCACCAAACCAGTGCCAACTAATGAATCAATAGATGCATGTGATTAAGATACCATTGAAAATAGTAATAAGCCCCCCTTATGCCTGTAAATTCACTAGTTTTCCTGGTACTTTTCCTTCCTTCATCCAGTCATGCCGCATCGCCCATGTATCCAATTTGTTGATAGAGCACTGCCCACCATCACACGTTCTCGGACAACCATGAGTATCAAGACAGGGAATTCCTTTTCTTGGTCTTCATTATCATAATAAAAAAACCAAAACTCATCATCAGGAAACCACATCCCAAAGACCCTTCTATATATAAATGAACAAGTTTTCTTCCTACCCTACATTCCTCTATCCATGGTGAATTGACCGTGCATCCTAGCCTCTACTAGAGCACTTCCCACTATCACACACCATTAGATAGTCATTATCCCAAGGTCTGCAAACCATTTTCTTATTCATCTCCCATGGAGACCGTGGCCACACTCAAGCCTCATCCATCGGTCATAGTCTACACCAAAAGTCATTCTTCCATCCTCATATGCTATATTAAATACTGCTTGAGTGCCCTAGATGCAGCTGTCGATAGTCAAACCTCACCATCCATCCTTCGACCCCCCCCCCCAATTCTCGTGTTATAAAGTCCATATGCGAACACCTCCAAACCAGATCCCACCAATGACTCAATAGAATCTTGTGACTAAGCACCTAGTAGAACCACCAATCAAACACCCTTCTATATGTAAATGTATCGGGTATTCTGGAACCTACTATGCCTTCATTCAGCCATGATGCATCACCCTTTCTACTAAGATACCGCCAAATCACCACCCACCATCACACACCATTAGACAGTCATGATCATTGACGTCCACATGCCCTTTTCCCGGTCGTCTATATCATCATCAGACCACCACAAGATCTCATCATAAATCCATATCCCAAAGGCCCTTCTTCCTGTAATTGCACTAATTTTCTTTGCCCCTTTCCTACCTTTCTCTATCCATGTTTCATTTCCCTTATGTTGGGGTTAATTAATTAAGCCCTTAATAAACCCAGATACATTTTTTATTTTTAATGGAAATAAATCTAGTATGTTTAATTAATATGTAAGGAAAAAACACAAAACGGGTTCTCAAAATGAACCAGGAAAGGTAATGCTAAACCAGAAATGGAAGAAAACCCACGTAAGAGTGCCATGGAACTATGCAGGAGAATAAAAAAGGATAAATAAAATATAAGTGTAATATTTCATTGTAACCAGAATGAAGATTCATGTTTAAAAAATCTCCACCTTGAAATCAAATAAAATACAATTATGATGTTCTCGCAACCTATATTATTGAATTGGGACTAAAATCATGAGCTTAAGATAATGAACGAATTTAGATAACAGAACTTCCTTAGTCAAACTATCGGTAGGGTTGTCTCCAATTGGTATCTTTGTGACACTCACCTTCTTAGATTATATAACATATCTAACAAAGTTTAATATATTGTAAATGTGCTTAGATATACCATGGCATACATAGTTTTTATATAAATGTAAAGCAAACTGGCTATCACAGTGTACCATTATACTATCAGTAGATAACGATTATTCTGATAGAAAACCTTTTATCCAAATGTCTTCCTTAATTGCCTCTATCATGGAAATGTACTCCACCTCGGTGGTGGAAAGTGAAACCACTAATTTCATGTTTCATTTCCAGGAGACCGGTCCTCTATATGCAAAAAGACATAACAAGTAATGGACTTACAATAATAAATGTTTATAGAATAATCAGAATTGACAAAGCCAACTATATCATCATTAAAACAATTATTCAAGTCATATCTAATGCACAGTTTATGAGAAATTGAAACATACCTTAACAACAATTTTAAGGCATACCAATGAGCCTTACCAAGTTTCCCCATTAACATGCTCAGGGTATAAACAACAAACTCTATGTCTGGTATAGAATAGGTCATGGAATACATAAGAGTTCCTACAACATTTGCATATAGAATCTTATTCATAAAGTATGTTTCATGTTCATTCCTAGGGGATTGATTCAAGTATAGCTTAAAGTGTTGTCCCAAATTAATATTAACAAGTTTGAGATTCTCGAATAGGTATCTAGTTAATAAATTTATAATATAAGTGAATTGGGACCGGTACAGGGTTCTAGCCTTCCTATCCCTAATTTTTTCCATGCCACAGATTTGATTTTCATGGCCTAAGTCTTTCATTTAAAAAACACAGTTAATATGGTGATTAACTGAATTTATGATCTTTATGTTTTTTCATATAAATAAAATGTCATCAATATATAATAATAGGTAAAAAAACTAAAGTTTAATAGTTTCAAAATACACACATGCATCAAATCTGCTTCTAGAAAACTGATTCTCAATCATAAAATAATCAAACCTTTTATACCATTGTCTTGAAGACTGTTTAATCCCATACATGGACTTCTGTAAATGAAAAACATGTTTAGACTTGAACAGTTTTGAAAATCCTTTTGGAGGAGTCATATAAATGGATTCATCAAGACTACCATGAAAAAAAAGTTATTTTTACATCAAGTTTTTCAACATGAAAATCATTTTTGGCAGTAAATTCATATAGAATTATGATGGATGAATACTTAACAATAGGAGAGAATATTTCACTATTATTAATGCCTTCACGTTGCAGAAAACCATCAGCAACCATACATGATTTTAATTTTAATTTAGGCTCTCCTACATTGTTTCCTTTTTTTCTTAGAAATCCATCTTGAAACTATAAATTTCTATTTATTGGGTTTGGGAAAAAAACCCATGTGTTTTTTTTAGAAGGTAATTAATTTCTACTTTCATTTCTCTCAGCCAGCTACTAGCTTATTTTGACTTAATGGATTTCTTATAAGTGTTAGGTTCATCATTAATCAAGTCCTAGGATATGTAAAAGGCATGGGTAGAAATGTCTTTTTGGTTGAAGAAAACTGGAGGTCTAATAACCCTCATTTATCTATCTCTAGTGAGCTAATAGCTGCTTAGGTCATCATGATCTTCCATCTCAAGTTCTGATTCCAAACTGGAATCTAATTCCGACTGTGCTTGTGGAACTGAAGGAGAAGGACTAAAACTGTAATAGGTTTGGTCACCTAATCATAAAAAAACTTCAACGCCTAAAGGTGTTAGGACTTGTGAGTGTCTGACAGCTTCATCAGAAGTTTCAACATGTTCAGGTTCTTTTCCACTAGTCACACCAGATTCATAGAAGACCACATTGCGGCTAATGATGCATTTCTAGTAACCTAGTTTATCTACTCATAACTTATATCCCTTAACACCATATGGATATCCCATGAATATGCACTTAATAGCCCTTGTAGATAGCTTATCATTGCATATATGAGAATAAGATACAGATCCAAATATCCTAAGGTGAGCAAGATTTAGGGGTGTGCACTTCCAAAGTTCTTCCGATGTCTTAAAGGAGTTAGTAGAAGATGGAAAATAGTCAATTAAGTACACTGTTGTTGTATCATCCTCATCCCAAAAGGACCTGGGGAGTTTTGAATGGGATAACATACACCTCACCCTCTCAAGAATAGTACTATTCATCCTCTCGGCTAACACATTCTGTTGTGGGGTTTCCACAATAGTCTGGTACCTTTTAATTCCTTCATATTCACAATATTTAATGAACTCATTGGATATATAATCTAAACCATTGTTTGTTCTTTAGGCCTTAAGCTTTCTATTAATTTCACCTTCTACCACAGATTTTCATTTCTTAAAAGTCTGAAAGGTATCAGACTTGTGTATAAGTATATAAATCCACACTCTAATAGAGAAATCATTAATAAAGGTCACAAAATATAAGCCTCCACCATGGGAGGTAACCCTAGAGGGACCCCATAAATTAGAATATACACATTCAATAGGTTCTTTAGCCTTATACATGGACCTACTGAAACTAACTCTCCTGGACTTCCCATATACATAGATTTCACAAAATCGAAAATTGATAGGGGTGATATTACATAGAAGGACCTTCTTCTTGAGCTCACTAAGACCCTTGACACTAACATTCCCTAGCCTTCTATTCCATAAGGTGGTAGAATCAACCTCTAAAGCTGAAGAGGTGTTCAACTGACTTCTATACACTTTACCATCTAACACGTATAGGTCATTGTAAAAGATTCCCTTCATTACTATGAGGGATCCTAAAGAAACTATAAGGCTTCCATATCAAGACATGAAGCCATACCATTTCTGACCAAGGGTTCCTAGGGATATTAGTTTACTTTTTAATTTTGGTACCTGCATAACCTCCTCAAGAGTTTTAATAGACCAATAATGACGCTCTATTAAAATTGAGCCAATTCTCATGATGTTACAGCTCTGGTTATTCCTTAGATAGACCTCTCTAGTATTTCCTTCCCTTAATTCAAAAAATAATTCTTTCTTAGGGCACATGTAGAATGAAAATCCTGAATCTTGGATCCATTCATCTAATATGGGAGTGTCAGTGACATTTATCACATCAGGAGTGTAAAAGTCTTGTTCAACTAATAGGGAATGGTCATTATTACTATATTTATAGTCACCCTGCCTATTAGGGAAATTTATTTTAATATGTACAGGTTTCATGGAATGAAAACATTTGATTACATTATTTCTATACATTCTTCTATATTTCATGGACTATCCCCTATCCTTTCTTCTACCCCTTAACTCACTTAGATACCTAGATTCACCTCTATGCCTAATATTTAAACCCTCAACCTTAGTTTTCACACTACCCTTCCTTTAAAGGTATTTAGGGAGAAAATCAGATTTCACTTATTCAAGAGTTAATGTGTCTTTCACATAAATCATAGAGTCCTTAACAAAGTTAAATGAATCATATATTGATGTTAATAATATGATTTCTTTGTCTTCGTCATCCAGTTTAATATCAATTTTGGCTACGTCTGACAAGATTTTATTAAATTAATCAATGAGTATCCTGACTGCAGTTACATGGTTCTTTTTGAATGTATGTAATATCATATTCTTATATGGTCTACCAACAAGATATTTATCCATATAAAGGGATTCCAATTTAGAGTATATACCAGTGGTAGATGAATCATATTCTACTTCTCTTAACACTTTGTCTCTTAAAGAAAAAAGTATTAAATTAAGGGCTTTCCTAAGGGTCCCCTCAGGGACATCTACAAAAGATGTAGTAGACTTCCCATCAGGGGAATTGGGGGTGATTTTCTTCCTAGGACTAGCAAGGGAATCTATTAGATCATTGGGATCTAACAAGGCTTTCATCTTAATTCTCCAGAGATTAAAATCATTCTCACCATCAAACTTATCAATATAAAACTTAGTTGAACCCATGGAAATGAAAAATTAGGCTCTGATACCACTTGTTGGGGTTTAAGACCTTAATAAACCAAGATCCACTGTTCGGTTTTAATGGAGATAAATCTGGTAAGTTTAATTAATAGATATGGAAAACACATAAACTAGGTTCCAAAAATGAACTGGGTAAGGTAAATCTGAACTGGAAAAGGAAGAAAACCCACTTAAGAGTGCCATGCAACCAATGAAGGAGAATAAAAAAGGATAAATGAAACAGAAGTGTAATATTTCATTGAAACCAACATGAAAATGCAATTTTAACACCTTACATACATGTTGCCTCTGGATAATTACTCACCGTCACACATCGTCAGACAACAGTGAGAATCAAGGTTTGTAAGCCCTTTTCCCAGCTGTCTGTCACACTGACTGATGCCACCCTCAAAACATAGTCATGACACACCATCTACACCGAAATCCACCCTTCTATCCTTAGATCCTCCATTTAAGACCTCTCGAGTTCCCCATCCCATGTTGTTGGTGGTCATACCTCACCATCCATCCTTCAATCGGTCCCCATGCCGACGTTATGTTGTCCCTGTACTAAAACTACCAAACCATTTCCCAAAAAAATGACTCAAAAAAAGTCTATGACTAAGAGCCCAAAAATATCTACAATCAAATCCCCTTCGTCAATCATTGGTCACTGAGAAGTATCCCCACTATAATTAATCATTGGACCACCTCCCACCATTAAGCAGGTTCACCTCTTCTGCCACCAATGTCACTCCTAAGAACCCTAACATTCTATCAACAATGGGGTATACCGCATTCACCCTCTAGATATGAGATGAAAATCTCCCCATCAAGACAACAATTAGGGACCTCACTCATTAGAGATTTCACATTATTCATCACATGCCGACAGTGTTTTTGATCCTTTATTAACAATCAATTGAGCCCCGACCACAACTGTTGATGGTTGGGCCTCACCATCCATCCTTCGATTGGCCCCCCATGCCTATGTTATGTAATACCTAGAGAAACATCACCAAAATAGTTTCATCCAATGAATAAGTGAATTAGGTGATTGAGAGCCCAGTGACACCAGAAATCAACCCCTCTTATGCCTGTAAATGAACCAGTTTTCCTGGTAAATGCCATGCCTCCATCTATCCATGTTGTGTCTCTCTCGCATCCAATCCACCCCCAAATCGTTACCCATCATCACACACCATCAGACACTCATGAGAACTAAGGTCCACTATCCCTTTTCCTAGTCATTTGCATCATCATTAGACAACCACAAGAAGTCATTAGAAACCAAGACCCAAAGTCCCTTCAACCTATAAATGCACCAGTTTTCCTAGTACCTTCCCTACATTCATCAATCCTTACTAAATCTTCCTTAAATCCAAGCCACCTCCATAGCACTTCCCACCATCACACATCATTGGACACCCATGAGCTCCAAGGTCCACATCCCCTTTTCCTAGTCGTCTACCACATGGACCTAGGCCACCCTCAAAGCTCACCCCTAGGCCATTGTATGAATTGAAAGTATCACTTCCATCCTCATATCCTCCATTGAAGACTGATTGAGAGCCTTAGATATAGCTGCTGATGGTCAGACCTCACTATCCATCCTACAATCAAGACCCCATGAATTTGTTACTCAGTACTTGTGCTAACATCGCTAAACTAGTGCCAGCCAACAACTCAACAACAACATGTGACTGAGAACCCATTGAAACCAGTAATCAAACCACATTCTACCTATAAATTCACTGGATTTCCTGGTACTTACCCTTCCTACATCCATCCATGATGTGTCACCCTTGTATCCAAGCCATCGTTAGAGCACTGGACACCATCATACACCGTTAGATGATAGTGTGAACTGAGTTCTGAAAGGCCTTTTCCCTATCATCTACATTGGACTACCATCACACACTATCGGTCATCCATGAGAATAGAGGTACTCAAGTCCTTTTCCAATCATTTTCATCATCATCAAACCACCACCAGCCGTCATCGAACAACCAAAACCAAAAGGACCTTATACTTCAAAATGGACATGTTTTACCAATACCTACCCTACCTTCATCCATCCAAGATGAATTTACCTTTCATCGAATCTGATACTATAGAACTTCCCACCATCAAACACCATCAGACATCCCTAAAAACCAAGGTCCGAAATCACTTTTCCCAATCGTCTGCCACGCAGACCGAAGCAACCCTCAAACCGCTGTCATGGGACATCATATTAACTAAAAGTTGCATTTACATCCTCATAATCTCTATTTAATACCTCTTGAGATCCACAGCTACAGATGCTGATGGTCAGACCTCACCATCCATCAACCCCACATTTCTGCATTATGTATTCCCTATGCCTTCACTGCCCAACCGGTTCCTACCAATGACTCAACAGAAGCCTATGACTAAGAGTCGAGTGACACCGACAATCACCCCCCATCATTAATTGTTGGTCTATATGAATCATCCCAACCACAAGCTGTCATTGGACTACCATCCACCATCATGCAGGCTTTCCACCAGTGTCACACTTGAGGTCCCTACAATTAGATCACTAATGGGGTCCACCATATCTTCACTCTAGATATGAGACCTATGTATCCCTATCAAGACAACCATCAGTGGACTCACTAATCGGAGATTTCACATTCGTTGTCACTTGCCAACATCATCGTCGATCCTCCACTATAGACCTCTTCAGATCCCCAGCTGTAGCCGTTGATAGTTGGACCTCACCATTCATCCTTTGATTCGTCCCCCATTTTTTTATTATAGAGTCCCTTTTCTAAGGCCACCAAATTGGTTCATGAAAATTACTCAACAACAAAAAATTAATAATAACCCATTTACACCAGAAATCAACACCCCTTATTTGTATATATGAACCTATTTTATCGGTACCTGCCCCGCCTTCTCCCAGCCATGTTGTGTCACCGTTGCATCTAAGAAGCCGCTAGAGCACTACCCACCATCATACATTGTCGGACATCTATGGGAATCGAGGTTTGTAATCCATTTTCTTGGTCATCTACATTGACATAAAATCACAAAAATCCATCATTGGACAACCACAAATGCACTGGTTTTCCCATTACATGCACTCCCAAAAACATATCAGGGAACTTCTTCGGGACTATACCTACTCGGTGGGACACATCACCGTCCCCGTTCAAAGTCCTCTCCATGTAAGGGATTAGGAATCCCCATATTTTTATAGCGGATCAGGTTTCTCCATCTTTCTAGAGGGGATCGGGTTTCCCCATCCTCCCATAGTGGATCTGGTTTCCCTATCTCCCAATAGCAGATCGATTTTCCCCATCTTCCCAAAGTGGACCAGGTTTTCCCGTCTTCCCATAGTGGATCAGGTTTCCCCATCTTCCCATAATGGATTAAGACCGTCGAACTGATTCCCATCATTATATCATGAGATATACAAACTTAACCAATGAATTTGAGGGAGATATAGGTCCCACCCATCACATACTAATATGATGACCCATAAAACTTGCAACATATCATGACCCATATAACGAGTTGAGTTTAATAAACATCATAGATTAACCCCTAAAATGAAATGGGTATCATAAACATTTAATTTTATCATAACCTATTGAAAATATATTGGTTTCATAATCATTTCATCCTATAATAACCCGTGAAAGGAATCGGGTTTCATAATTATCATGGTATAACTCAGTGAAGAGAGATGAGTTTCATGATCATTTATAATGGTATAACATGTTGCAGAAAAGAAGGTCTCATAAACATCAAGCCATCAAAACATAGTCCATTTAGATAAATAATATGAATGATATCCTTGGATCATAACCATAGTAAAGAAAAAACTATAACCAAGTATATCATCTTAGATCGATAAGGATTTTGAAAGATCAATTGGAACATAAATTTTATTTGAAAATCATTTTTTAAAACATATATCATTTTAAAAATAATTTTACTAGAAAACACTTTTAAAACATAAAATGGAATTATTAAAAAAATCATTTAAAACATTTCATTGGTAAAATAACCTTTAGGCTTTGAAAAGACACTTTTTAAAACATAAAACATTTTGGAGACCATTTTTCTTGAAAATAACCTTGAAAACATACAAATAAGCTTGAATTTTTTTGAAAAACATTTTTTTTAAATAAATTTTCTCAAACTTATAAATGAAGCTTTGAAATCATTGAAATCCTTTTCTTTGAAAGCAACCTTCTGAAAAAATATAAATGAAGCATTGAAATTATTTAAAACAATTTTAATCATAAATCTTTTTTCTAAAACCTTTTTCTTTAAAAAACATTTTAAAATAAAAAACATCAAGAATATTAAGAAACAAATTTAGAAAAAATAACCTAGTAAACTTAAAAAAGAAACATCAAGGAAATGACGGTAATGACAATGGGTAAGTCCGTACATGCTGAACATTTATTTTGTACATTAAAAGTTTAGAAAAGTGTCTTGATCATAAAACAAAAAGAATATTATTTTTAAAACAATTTTGTAAAAATTAAATACATTGGTAAAAATTTACTTTAAATATCATAGGATTATATTTTTATTTTTATTTTCTTTAGAAAACACGTATTTCTGACCGAAATGAGAAATTGTCTGATTTTCATAAATTTTTATTCTTAATTTAGTAAAAACCAAAGAGTGGGAAAATGGTAACATTACTTGGATATAACATTCATATCCATAGGTTAAAAAAAATTCACAAATGTTTTTGGGATATGCATCATAATATTGCATCAATGAAATCATAATCATAAAGAATCTCGATAAATGATGAGATTGAGGTTATAAACCTTTACCACTTTGGTAAATTCAAATAATAATAAAATAGAAATAATAACATTAAATGAAGATTAAACTATAATTAAAAGAATTATATTCATTATATAACATGTCCAAAGGTAATATATACATGTTATAGATAAATATAGGTGTATAACATGACATGTGTCTCAAAGAATGCAAATTGAGACAAAATTAATTGGTAACTTTTGAAAAATAACCCCCATGAAAGAAGTATCATCAAATGGATATGTAAATACACATAAATTTTTGTATATGAATTATAGAATAAATTCATGAGTAGTATACACACCAAACAAATGAAATGAGTGGTGAATAAGGTATGTATCTCTTGGAAATAAAAAGTGAGGTGACATTCTATTACCTTACGTATGGAATTTGTTCATAGTTAAAAACTTTTGTATAATAAATTTAATTTTTTTTATAAATATAAGACATAACAATATTATTAAATATAATACCATATATAATTTTTTATTACTTTATAATACTCATTTATTAAAAACTCCATGTTAATGTTACATTTCGGGCAATATCAGCTTTATTTTTCCAATATGTTTTGACTTGTCATTATTGATCCAAATTATTAGATCATGATTTACTTATTTAAATAATGTAAAACATGGTATAAATATCATATATATTCTTTATATATGTATTTATGATAATATATACAAGATTTAATTATGAAATGAAATACATCATTCATGGACAAGGTAGGTCGTATGTGTGCATGAACATTGTTTCTGTTTTATTATCGTATTGAAAGAAAGTAAGTAAATTATATATATATATATATTATAATTAATGTAGAATTATTATTTAATATATATCGTATACATTCATTAAACACATACATAATACATTCCATGTAAGGTGTGAACGAATCACATCGCTTTGAGGAGACGGTAGTCCACACATCACCATAAAAAATTATCGTACTTACACAAAATGGAATGAATGATGGTAAGGGTTATATAATAATTCAAAAATAATAAATACATCATAAATATAATATATAAAATATAAAAATACTTTTTCCATAATAATTACTATCCGTGATAGGTGGTAAAATAAAAACGAACATCATTTCATGAGGCGGTAGTTCGCCGTACACAAGAACTATAAGTTAATTTCCCATTAGATGTATGTGTGTGTAAGTAAAGGTAGAACCCATAGAATAAAAAAATATCTATAAATTTATCATACCTATGTTATTATATAAAAATTGAATAAGAATAATTGAGGTGGTGGAGAATGGAAATAAAATAAAGGATCTTGAAGAAGGATGTTACATCTTCTTTGGGTAACTCCTTTTGATTTCCCCAAATGGGCTCCCTAGGTTGAATTTATGCCAAAGGGTAGGATTAAAGGAGGAATTTAGGGATTTTGGGAGATTATTTGAGAAGATTTTGTGTGTTCCCAAGGGCTTTATAAAAGTTAATTAGTGGGAGGGGTGAGTTCCTTTTTATAGTGGAGGAGGATGGTATTCTTGTAAATTTATGAAAAGGGAATTTCACCCATGTTTTTACTATAAAAAGTGAATCAAATAATGTAAAAAATTACATAAAATTGATGATAGGGTCTAACTTTTCCCATTAAATGTCTTTTTGAAATGTTTCTAAGTCATTTTGGCCCTTAAGTGTAAGGTTTAGTCCCTTGTTAAAATAATTTTTCTTTTAATCCTTGTAATTAATCTCAATGATTTTCAATAATATTTTTGTCAAAATATAAGTTGAACATATTTTAAAGTATATATTAATCTAATTAAAAATATGAAATCAAATTTTCCAAATTCTAATAACATAAGTGGCATAAATTAATTCAAATTTAATCTCATAGGTGGGATGACAAAGTGGGTTTTAAAAGTAAAAATAATTAAAAGTTTGGTAAGTTTTTATATCTAATTTTAGTGTGATACTAATTAAAATTACCTACATTGGATTAATTTATGTAAAATTTATCTAATTAAAATTTAAAACCAATTAAAAGTATTATTTATACTTATAAAAAAATTATATGAAAATTCATTTTTGAATTAAAATTCTGTATTTCTCAAAATTCATCAAAAATTGAAACATCAATGAAAAATATGAAAAATTAAAACTAATCTAATTTTTATGTTATAATTTCAAATATGAAGTTTATTTTGACATATAAAATCAATAAATATGAAAAAATTGGATTTAAAATGGGTTTTCCATTAAAAGACTCTAAAATTGATTTTTAGAAGAATATATACTTTTATTCATAAAATTCAATTTATTATAATATTAAACCTATAAAATATATTGAATAAATATAAAAAATATTAAATATATAATGTTTACTGAAAAAATTAATAATTTTTTTTAATTTATTGATATAAAATTGTGTTAGTACATAAAAACGTATTTTTCTTTGAAATGTAATTTCTTTAGTTCAAAATAGTTCTTAAATTTACTTATACTAATTGAAAACTAAAGGATTAATTTTATATACATGTGTAAATAATATTTTCATAATTAAGTTAATCATATTTCTAAATTTCATTCCAACAGCTAGGTGGTAACTATAATAATATTTTAATAAAAATATTAATAGTATATGGTAGTTCGTTAAAAACCCAGTCTTGAATGTTACACAAGCTATTGAAGGAACTCAGAATTTTGTGTAACACAAGCCAAACATACATTGCATGTACTTAAAGCTAATATCAGTCTTTCATGCAGTGAACACAAGCCACACATAGAGGTTTAATATATATATATATATATATATATATATATATTAAGTGTTGCGTGAAATGAAAAATATCAACAAGATTAAACTAATTTGAAAAAAAATCACAAAATCTCATGGCCTTATAATGGCCACCCTCAAACTTCATCTATGATCCATTGTATGCACCGAAATCCATAATTACATCCTTTAATTCTCTTTTGAATACCTCTTTAGATTCCTAACCACAACCTGTGATGGTCGGACCTCACCATTCATCTTTCAATCGGGCTACCCATGCATGCGTTACAGACTCCCTAGGACAACACCGCCAAACCAGTGCCTGCCAATGACTTAATGGAAGCTTGTTATTGAGATCCCAACAACACCAGAAATCAAACCCCCTTATTCCTATAAATATACTGGTTTTATTAGTACCTACCCTTACTTTGTCAATCCATGTTTTGTCACCCTTGAATCTAAGCCACTGCTAGAGAATTGCCCACCACCACACACAAACTCCACACACCCACTGGTTGGAAGTGCAGGTCATTACCCCCCAGGTATCACCCACCCATCAATCCATTGTTACACATTATATAAGCCTGTAAGACCCTTTTTTATTACTATTCCCATAAGCTGCAATGATATGGAGGCCCAAAGGCCCACAATAACGACTGCCCAAATGCCCTTCTTTCTGTAAATGCACCAGTTCACTTGGTACCGGCTCTGCATTCATCTAGACATGTTGTGTCATCCTTGAATCTAATTTGCCTCTAGTGTACTACCCACCATCACACACCTTCAGACATCTATGAGAACTGAGGTCCACAATCCCTTTTCCTAGTCGTTTGCATTGTAATCAGACCACCAAATGTTATCATCGAACAACCAAAACTCAAAGGCCTCTCTTCCTATAAATGCACATATTTTCGTTGTACCATACCTACCTTCATCTAGCCACTTTTGATCACCCTTGAATCCAAGATAACTCCATAGAATTTTCCACCATAAAACACCATCGACCAGTTATGAGCATCAGGGTCAACAAGACCTCTTCTCGGTCTTCTGCCGTGCAGACTGAGCCCCCCATCAATCCTTAGTTGTGGGCCATCATCTGCATTGAAAATAAGTATTCTATGCTCATATCCTCCATTGAAGACTACTTGATAACCCCACTCACAACCGTAGATGCTTGGAACTCACTATTAATCCTTAGATTGGTCCCTCATGCCTACGTTACACTATACCTGCGCCAACGCCACCAAACCAGGGCCCTCAAATGACTCAATAGAAGCCTGTGATTAAGATCCCAGTGACACCAGAAATCAACCCCCTTATGCCTAAAAATGCACCAGTTTCCATGGTAAATGTCCTACCTTTATCCACCCATGTCGCGTCGCCCATGTATCTATGTCAATGATAGGGCACTGGCCACTATCACACACCACCTGACAACCATGAGCATTGAGATCTTCCAGACCTTTTTCTGGTCATCTGTTTCATCATTAAACTATAAGAATTCATAACCGGAAAACCACTGCCCAAAGACCCTTCTGTTTGTAAGTGCACCAGTTTTCCTAGTAACTACCTTACCTTCCTCTATCAATGGTGCATCGTCCATCCATCTAATCCTCTACTAGAGAACTTCATACTATCACACACCATTAGACAGTCATGAGCACTGAGGTTTGCGATCCCTTTTCTTGTTAATATTCTATGGAGACCAATTCCACCATCAAACCTTAGCCACAGGTCATTGGTGGCCCCAAAATTCTTTCTTCCATCCTCAAATTCTCTGTAATTACTGTTTGAGGGCCCTATCTACAGTCGTTGATGGTCAAACCTCACCATCCATCCTTCAACCCCCCAATTCCTACATTATGCAACTCCTATGACAACACCTCGAAACCAGATCCCACTAATGACTCAAAGGTACTATGTGACTAATATCCTAGTGGAACCAACAATCAAACACCCTTCTATCTGAAAATGCACTAGTTCCTGGTACCTACCTTGCCTTTATCCATCCATGTTGCATCACCCTTTCATCCATGATACTTATAAAGAAATTCCCACCATCACACACCATCAGACAGTTGTGATCATTGTTTTCTGTAAGCCCTTCTCTCGATTGTATGCATCATTATTGGACCGCCACATACTGTCATCGAAAAACCACAGCCCGAAGTCCCTTCAACATGTAAATGCATCAGTTTTCCTGGTCCCTTCCATAACATTATCTATCCATGATGAATCACCCTTGAATCCAAGATGCATCCAGAGAACTACCCACCATCATAAATCATTAGATAGTGGTGATAACTGAGGTTTGTAAGCCCTTTTCTTGGTCGTCAACCGTGCAGACACAAGCCACCCTTAAACCCTAGTTGTGAGCCACCATCTGCACCTAAATCTACACTACCATCCTCAGATCCTCCATTAAATATCACTTGAGTTCCAAAACCATAGTCACTGACAGTCAGACCTCACCATCCATCCTTCGATTGGGAACTCCATGCCTGCGTTATGTAGTCCCAGTGCCAACACTACCAAACAAGTGCCCAACAATAACTCAACAATATCTTATGACTAAGAGATCAACAACACCAACAATCAACCCCACTTCACCAATCGTTGGTCACTGAGATGTATCCCCACTATAATTCGTCATTTGACCACTTCCCACCATTATGAAAGTTCAACTCTTACGCCACTAGTGTCAAACCTAAGGACCCTACCATTCTATCACCAATGGGGTTCCCTACAGCCTCCCTCTAGATCTAAGATGACTGTCTCCCCATCAGGACATCCATCAGTGACATCACTCAACAGTGATGTCACATTATTCATCACTTTATTAATGTTTCGTCGATCCTCTATTGATGAACGCTTGAGCCCCAACCTCAACTGCTAATGGTTGGGCCTCACCATCCAACCTTCAATCGGCCCCCATGCCTACGTCATGCAGTACCTATGCCAACATCGACAAAAAATTATCCTCCAATGACTAAATGAAAACATGTGATTGAGATCCCATGGACACTAGAAATCAACCCCCCTTCATCCTATAAATGCACTATTTTTCCAAGTACATGCCCTACCTTCATCTATCCATGTTGCGTCACTCTTCCATCCAATCCACCGCAAAATCACTGGCCAACATCACATACTATCAGATACTCATGAGCAATGAGGTCCAAAATCCCTTTTCTCTAGTCATTTGCATCATCATGAGACCACCACAAGCAGTCATTGGACAACCCCAACCCAAAGGCCCATCTTCCTGTAAATGCACCGGTTTTCCCAGGACCTTCTATGCCTTCATCCATAATTATGGTGTTGTGCTTGCATCCAATCCACTTCCAGAGCACTTTCCACCATCACACGCTATTGGACACCTGTGAGAACTGAGTTCCACAAGCCCTTTTCTTGGTTTTCTACCACACTGACCGAGGTCACCCTCAAACCTCACCCATGGGCCATCCACAACCACAAAATAGGTGTTTATCGGTACTAAAAAAGTCCATTATCAGTGATAAAAACGTGATGATAATCGAATCGCTATTAAAATAAGTCTCCTTTTATCAATGCTGATAAAAGATAAAAATAAATTATAAAAAAATTATGCAAATCAGAGGGTTTGAACAGTGCTTGACCCCATTTCAACAGCGCTATGAAGCAACCCTCCCACACACCCTAGCCACCCCCAACCCTTTAACAACGCTAGCCCCACCCTTCACCAACTCGCGCGCGCACCCCTACCTCCCCTTGATACAAACTCGAGACATCTGCCACGCATGCCTAGTCCCTTTACCACTCCTCCCTGTTGTTTTGATCTCCATTTAATTACATATATATATTTATTTATATTTATTTAGTTAGTTATATTTGTTAGAATATTTATATATATTTATATTAATATATATATAGTTATATATATATGTATTTATTTATTTATTCATATATTAATATATATATATTAATATATATACATATATAGTTATATTTATATATTTATATATTTATATATTTATTCGTATATTAATATATATTTATATCTATTTATTTATATATATTTAGTTATATTTTTTATCCGTATATTTATTCACATATTAATATGTATTTATAATATTGGTTTTAAATACATTTATAATGTTTTTTTGTGTTTATAAATAAATAAATAAATACACACATATATACAACATGCATACATACATACATACATACATAAATATATATTATATTTTTATTTGTATGTATAATTATACAAATTTATATATATTTATTAATATAATATATCAATGTGTATATACATATGTTATAATATATAGATAATATATAATAGTTTTTTAATATAGACACACACAAATACACACACACACACACATTATATAGGTATAAAAATATTCATATATTTGTATTTTAAATATAATGAATATTAATTTTTTATTTAGATAAGGCTTATATATTGAGACCCCGGATATAGCTAATGGTCAGACCATACCATCCATCGATCCCAGATGCCTGCATTATACAGTGCATATGCTAACGCCACCAAACTAGTTCCTACGATGGACTCAACGAAAGAATGTGACTTAGATCCCAGTGACACCAATAATAAACCCCAATAATCAATTGTTGGTCAACCAGAAGCATCCCTACCATAAGCCATCAACTGACCATAACCCACCATCAAGAAGGTTCGACTTTTCTGCCACCAGTGTCACACCTGAGGTCCCTACCATTCGATCACCAAAGAGGTCCACTGCATCCTCACTCTTTTATATGAGACCTCTATCTCCCCATCAGGACATCCATCAGTGGTCTCAATGGTTAAATATTTCACATTTTTTTCCGCCTGTAGACAGCATAATCGATCCTCGGTTGTAGACTGATTTAGAGCCCAATCCACAATCGACGATAGTTAAAACTCGCCAGTCATCCATTGATCAGGCCCTATACCTAAATTACTGATTCCCTCTTCCAAGGCCACCAATCTAGTTCACTCCAATGACTTAATGACAAAATATGACTAAGAACCCAACGAGACCAATAATAAACACCCCTTATACATATAAATGAACCGGTTCACCCAATACCTTACCTTCCTTCATCCATCCATGTTACATCACCCTTGCATCAAAGATGTTGCTAGAGCACTACACACCATCACACATCGTCAGATAGCCATGGGAACCGAGGTCCGAAAGCCCTTTTCTTGGTCATCTACATCACCATCGGACCACAATAGGCCATCATCATACAACCACAAATGCATCGGTGTTCCCACTACATGCCCTGCCTTCATTTAGCCATGATGCGTCGTGCTTGTATTCAATATGTGGCCAGAGAACATCCCACCATCACACACCATCCGTGAGCACTGAGGTCCACAATCCATTTTTCTAGTCTTCTACCACGCCCACTGATTCCACCCTCAAACCTCATCTGTAGGCCATCATCTTCACCAAAATCCACATGACCATCCCTATATTTTTCTGTTGAACATTGCTTGAGAGCCTCAAATATAGCCGTGGATATTCAGACCTCACCATCCATCCTTTGATCGAGCCCCCGAGCCTATGTTACGCAGTCCCTACACCAATGATTCCAAACTAGTTCCCACCAATGAATCAATGATAGCCTGTAAATGAGAGCATAGTGATATTGGTAGTCAACCCCCCTTCTTCCTACAAATTCACCAGTTTTCCTGGTACCTTCCCTTACTTCATCCACCCATGATGTGTCACCCTTACATCTAAGTTGCTTCTAGAGAATTGACCACTATCACACACCATCAGACAGTCATGAGCATTGATGTCTCCAAGCCATTTTCCTGGTCATCTGCATCGACATCAGACCACCACAAGTTGTAATCGAACAACCAAAGCCCAAAGGACCTATTGGGACCATAATTTATTGGCCCTCCGGTGCAGCGATAATCATGAGATAAAAATAAAGTGAAAAATGCGAAAAAATAAATGACACTGTATGTAACGTGGAAAAACCCCCAAAAGGAAGGGGTAAAAAACCTTTGGAAAATAGACGGATCACTGTGGGGTAAAAGTGGGTACACCCCCCCACCCACTATTACAAAAAGACAACCCTCGTAAAACACTCTTGAATAACTGGGGAAATAAACCTCACAAAACCGCTCAAATATGGGATCTCTTGTACTGATGATGAGAACCGATGAAGGATGATCATTGGAAGAGGGGTGAACCTCCTTTTATAGGCCTCCACAACCCTTCATGTTTCCTTCTCCCACTGGATGTTTTTATGGGGGTTTGGACACCAATCACCACCCAACCGACCCCATTATGACAAAGTGGGGGCGGTGTCATCCAGGAAAATACATTCTACCGACACATCTCCCACTTGGAGATTTGATTGAGAACCAATCACATCTCCACACATGCTTTCTATCTGCCAAGACATGCTGCTCATGTATCTGTAAGGCCGCTCGTGGATCTGCACCATCTAAACTTATCAAAGTTAATCGCCTTCATTGGAAAATCTTCCATATTTCATTTAGTGTGAATATTCTACATGTCCACACTTCCCTCCTCTACCACATCTTGGACAAAGTGATATTGTACCCCAATTTTCATCATCCTGGAATGAAAAGAAGGATTCTTTTCAATATAAAAAGCACTCTGACTGTCACAAAATAATGGAATCTGATCTTGTTTGTGCCTGAGATCCTCCAACAACCTTCTCATCCAAATTACCTCTTTGCATGCCTCTGTAGCTTCCATGTAGTCCGCCTCTGTCATGGATAAAGCCAAAACTTACAGTAACTTTGAAATCCAGCTCACAACTACTCCTTCAAGAGCAGACACATAACCAGTAGTGGATTTCTTCTGGTCAGAATCACCTGTCAAATCTAAATCAACATAACCTCTGAAAGTGTAATATGATCCTCCATAACATAATGCATCATTTGAGGTGTCCTTGATGTATCTTAGGATCCTCTTCAGTGTGTTCCAATGCTCACGGCCAACAAGCCTGTACCCGAGTGGTAAGGGCTCTTGCATGGCATCCAAGAGACCCAGGTTCAAAACCAGGTGGAAGCAAATTTTCGGGTTACTATAGCAGTACTGTAGTAGTCAGAACTATTCACCCGATTTGGGGCTTCAGGCCACCAGTTTGGGCCTACGGGTCTCCAGGGCCTTTGGGTTATCAAGGCCTTCGGGCCACAGGGCCTTAGGGTCACGTAGACCATGGAGTAGCCCAGTTCACACAGAACAGGTCCCAGAAAAGGATCCGAGAAATAGGAGTAGCAGCCACCAAATGCAGAGCTAACCAGATTGGAAGAATGAGAGGGTATGGCAGCCGCCATCGGGACCAGCCACTGTGCAACTTTGTATGGGGAAATGCTAGCTGATAAACAATGCAAGGTTGGAGCTAGGTGATCAATGAAGCAGAAAAGGCTGGGGAGGGGCAGTTCAAGTGGGTTGGGCCTATGGGTCATGTATTGGGCATGGTATGCCTCTGGGCCTTTGGGTCATGTATTTTGGGTTTGTCAGGCCTTGTTACTTGGGCATACAGGTCATGTACGGGTTCCCCTTCAACCCTTATAAGGGGGATTATCCATAATAAAATAAAAAAGAAGGCCTTCAGGCCATTCAGGCAATGATCACATCCTGGATTCTCTATGTACCGACTGACCACTACCACTGCATTTGCACTGTCTAGTCTAGAACAATCCATAGAGAACATTGGTCTATACACTGCTGATGCATACAATACTCAAGACATTTCAATCCTCTCTACTTCACTGCTAGGACTCATCATTGGGGATAAATTGAAATTAACAGGAAGAGGGGTAGAGATTTGCTTACAGTCTTTCATGTTGAAGAGTTACAATAATCTATATAGGTAACTATTCTGTGATATCCAAATCATTCCATTTTTTTTTGTCTTGGTAAATATGCATCCCAAGAATCTTGTTTACTGGTCCCATGTCCTTCATGTCAAACTCCCTTGCCAACTATGCCTTCATCTCTTGGATCTGATCATTGTTGGGGCCTAGAAACAACATGTCATCCACATACAATAGAAGAATGATGAAATCATTACCATCAAAACCATTGAAATATGAAGAAGGATTTGAGTGAAGTCTTTTGTATCCAAGGATCATGATATAGGAATCAAGTCTCTTATACCAACATCTCGACGCCTATTTGAGACTGTACATATATTTTTTCAACCTACAAACCAAGTTATATTTTCCTTATTCTGCAAAACCTTCTGGTTGGAGCATATACATATCTTCATCTAGATCACCATGGAGAAAAGTAGTCTTTAAATACGGCTGCTCTAAATATAAGATTTATATAGCCAACATCACTAGAACTAACCAAACAGTCATCAGTTTAACAAAAGGAGAAAATAATTCGTTGAAATCAAAACCTTCCTTCTAAGAAAATCCTTTGATACCCTAATCCTCAAGAATCTCCAGGCCTTGTTCTGACATATGGATAAGCTTATGATGCCATAACATCGTCAATGCTTTCGTCAAGGTAGTTAATGGAACAACTATCTATGCCTCTTTTTATGTTTCACCCATAAGCATGTACAGGTTCTTTGAGATCTTCTCTGACTTCATTACCACAAGTGCGCCCTTCACGATTCTCATCAATCCATTCTCAGTGCAAATCATTCATCTGATTTCATCAAATTTTCCCAAAGAAAATATATTATTCTTCAATCCCTTCACATAACGTACTCCTTGAGAGGATCGAACAATACCATCATGCATCTTTAGTTTGATGGTGCCAAATCCAATTATCTTCAGGGTGTGATCATTCCCCTTGTACAAAAGTCCTTATGGGATGGTTTTATATTAGTCAAACCATTCCCATCAAGACGTCATGTTCCATGTTATTCCTCAGTCAATAATCCATGTATTATTGAGGTACTTCCTGCTTCCAATAGTCGTTTCTGCATTACTGACTAGTATATCTCATTTTCTAGATGTACTCACCACAATCTCCAAAGAGATATTTTCAACACTCTTCTTATTCCAACAATAAGTCTTGATGTTCCCCTTCATGACATAATTAAAACATGTGATATTCTTCTTCGTACTCCTTGATTTAGACCTTCCTTGATTTTGGCTCCCACTGGAACCACACTCCATCATCCTTCCTCTCTCCATTGACAGAGCCTCTTCTTGGTGTGAAGTTGTCTGTATGTCCTCCTTGTTCTTGCAAAGATTTTCATATTCATGAATTGTGGCTGAAACATCATTAAATAGCAGCATATTTTTCAGGATATTATTAGTGAGGTTGATTATGAGTTAGTCATACTAATCTGGGAAAATCTAGAGTAGAATATCCACACGTTCAATACCCACAATTTTATAGCACAACACTGTGAGCTGAGAAAACAAGGTTTTGAGGTTATTGATGTGGTTGGTCACTGATGATGAATCTGCCATCCAAAGAGTGTACAATTTTCTCTTTAGGAAAATTTTGTTGTGTAGTGACTTGGCCTCATATTGCTTCGTCAGAGTATCCCATATTTCATTCATCGTATTTTTCACCGCAATGATTGATAGGAACATGTCTACCAAAGCCAAATGGATGTTACAAATAAAATTCCCATCCATATCATTCCATTTCTCCTCTGTCACACCCTCTAGCTTTTCTCCAATTTCCAGTAGGCAATTATTCTTTCACAGCACTGCATGCATCTTCATTTTCCATGATGAAAAATTATTCCTGTTGAATTTTTCGATCTCAAATTTCACCGCCATCTGAACATACTATCAGTCCTGAACCTACTTTGTTTTAAAAAAATGTATTTAATAATATAAATAAAATTTTTCTGGTGTGACAGATCAACCCGAGTTGCAATCATAGAGCATACTCAAATTTACTAGAATTATTAATACTCGAAAAGGTGAACAAAACCGAGCCAAAACCTTTCCTCTGATACCACTTGTTGGGATCGCAAAGTATTGGCCCACCAGTGTAGCAATAATCATGAGATAAAACTAATGTGAAAATGCGTAAAAATAAATGACACCAGATGTAACGTGGAAAAAACCCCAAATGAAATGGGTAAAAAACCACGAGCAAATAGAAGTATCTCTATGGGGTAAAAGTGGGTACACACTCCCTCACTATTAAAAGGATAAAACACTTGTAAAACTCCCTTGAATAAGTGGGGAAATAAACCTCACAAAATTTCTCAAATATGGAATCTTATTTATTGGTGATGAGAACCGATGAAGGATGATCTTTGGAAGAGGGGAGAGCCTCCTTTTATAATCCTCCTCACCCCTTATCATTGGATTATCCTGCTAAATGATTTGGTGGGGGTTTGTCGACCAAACACCAACCCATCCCACCACCTTTGACAAAGTGGGGGATGGTGTCTTCTAGGAAAATATATTCTACCGACAGGCCCTTATTTTGGAAAATGCACTAGTTTTTGGGAACCTTCCCTACCTTCATCTAGCCATGCTGCATCACCCTTGTATCCAAGCTGCCTCCATATAGCTACCCACCATCACACACCATCTTCCACCCATGAGCAATGAGGTCCAAAATCCCTTTTCCCAGTCATCTACATTTTCATCAAACCAATACAATACATTACTAATCAACCATAGTCCAAAGGCTATTCTTCCTAGAAATGAACTGATTTTCCTATTACATGAACCGATTTCATCTACCCAAGATACATCACCCTTGTGTTGGTTCAAAATTTGATCAGTTCTAGGATAATTATCTAATTTAGATCAAATAATTTTGAGAATCAATAATCAAAATAGAGTGCATAAATAAAAACAGAAAAAATGGGGATATAGAAATTTAACATGAAAACCCCTCCAATCTAGAGGATTAAAAACCCATGAGGAAAATCCAATAAAATCCATTAATAATTAGATGAGTACAAAAAATTCTACCACCTCTATGATAATATTCTCATGATATGAAATCACCCTTTATAATTTTAAACCAAACACATGGAATTATTTCAACAACTCAAATAATTTGTTTCATAAATCACACTTTTCGTTGCTTGCTACAGACCATGCCCAAAGACCACTGGCACCCATATATCTACATGAAACGCTGATGGCCACGTATAAACCCATGTTGTTTCCCATGTCTTTACACTCACATGTGTATATATAGTATGTGGAAGGCATGGATTTTGAATTTTATAAACAAAATATTCAAATGAAAAAAATAATTTCGATTGAAACCTATAAATCTCCCACCTCAGGTCAAAGAAAAAGATGAAAATTCCAATGAACTCAGTTAGATCGTAATGTTGTTGGTATTGAACCAAACATCATACTGTGAAAAAAATATGATATCCCTCTTTTTCATATCTGATGAAAACCATAAATCTCCACCAGTAAAAAATACAAATGAAGAAGTCTTCATCATACCTGTGTCTGCATTACCAATACCAGAATAAATAATTTCTAGTTCCTTCATAATTTTGATAGCCACATAATCTGGATCACTTGTAGGAATTAATTAATCCCTCTACTCAAAATCCAATGAGTAGTCTGAACCTCTCAGAACATCACCCCAATCTTTTATTTTAATTCTTTATTCACTAGTGGAACTCTCTAATGAAAAAGACTTAGGTGTTAGACCCAAAACACATGACCTGTCATGCTTCGGCTTTCAAAACTTCATCATCATAGTCCATGGTTTTTGAATCATGCAGGGTGATCATATGTGCCACAAATATGATGAATTCCTCTTTGAAACTACATTTTTTACATCACCGCACACCCTTGCATCCATCCTATAAAGCATGTAATCTATTCTACCTCACATATAAACTATTGATCCTCTAGAAAAGGTCTATCTTCCACCACCATACTAACTCCTGAATCCATCAATATTAAGAGTAAAAGAAGTTAAAAAATTATGATGTATACCTGGAACATGTCATACATCCCTTAACATCAATGTAAAACCTGTATTGTTAGTGATACAAATATAACCAACATTAAAGACATTAGTTGAATCTATATTTCTCATCTTCAATATATCAAAGTCACCTTCTTCGTATGAATAAAATTGTCCCCTCTAGTAAAATATGGTTTGATGTTGTTGAGTCAACCAATCATTTGGTGTACAGATTTGACATGTGATAATCAATAAAAACTGAAAGTAAATTGCCACTCCATAAATAATACTTACATCAGTATCCTCAGAATCAGTGTCATGTACCTTCTATTCCTCCTAGAACTTTTTCTATTCAATGTAGTTTCTCTAAAAATGAACCTCTTTATCGCAAAAAAACACATGACCTATCTTCTTATCTTCAACCGACCTCTTTTATTACCTTATCCATATTTCATATTCAGAATACCACTATTACCTAAAGATTCACCATAATTGGTCTTTTTACGGGTCTCACTCATCAAAAAATGATTAAATCTCATCATTTAACTTCAATGTGTATTTCCCAAAAAAGTGTGATGATGTGATTGTCATATTAATTAGGTAACAAACTCAAAAGATGTAAAGCCTTGTCTTCTACTTCCATTTAATTAGGCATCATTTTACATTTATAATCAATATGGACCACCATCAAAGACAGCTATGTCATAACTTTGGTGAACCTATCCATATGGTTACCTAAATCTCTATTATATAGTATTCACAAACGATACAACTATTTTCTTAGATATAAATGATTTGTGATGGATTTAGATTTATACCTACTTTTAAGCTTTGCCCAGACCTCCTATGAATCTATCAGATTCATCACTTCTCACGAAGTATTATCAACCAAATACATCTAAACCATGCTTGTAATAAAATCTATCATATTCTTCCAATCATCATCACCCATAATATCTGTTTTATCTGATTTTTTCACCAATACCTTAATTTTATTCTCACATACTATAATATTTTTAACTCTTTACAGCTAAAGTGTAAAATCATTTTCCTCGTTAAATATATCAATGTGGACAGAAATATCATGGAATGAATCATCAATATTTAATCATCAAGAAACATGTATAACATCCTCTGATACCAATTATTGGGTAGAAATTGGATTGGTCCTAAGATAATTATTCAATTGTAAAAAAAAATGTGAGAATCACCAATGAAAACAGAGTGCTGAAAAAAATAAAAAAAATGGGGACACAAAAATTTAATGTGGAAAAAATGAAGAGGATTAAAAAATAATGGGGAATCCCTCAGAAAATACACTAATAATCAGAGTGTAAACATAATCTAAGTAGAATCCTAAAACATGAATTGAAAATACAGTGTAAAAAACCGGTGTGAAAACCCACACCCTGATAAGCCTCTATCGCCATTATGATAATAATCAAATAATAAGATGTCACCCTTTGGAAGCCAAAACTGAACACACGACATCATTGAAGAACCTAAAATAAGGTTTTGTGTAAACCAAACTTGTCCCTACTCACTGATACCCAGGACAAAAAACCACTACCACCCATATATATGCATAAAACACTACTACCCATGTATGCATCCACTCTATTACCCACATCTCTAAACCCATGTTGTGTGTCTATCTCTTTGGGTCATCCCTCTCCATGGGTTGCTTCCTCCTTTTTTCATGCACCCTAAAGCATCTCAATACATACCTTTTAAAATACCATATAATGTCATCCTAGGTTGAACCCTATCACCTTACTTCCAAGACACCTCCAGAGAACTTCCCACCATCACACACCATCGGATAGCCAGGTGCACTATGGTTCGTAAACCATTTTCATTCTCTTCTACCACGAAAAATAAAGACACCCTCAAACCTCATCTCTGGGCCATCATATTCACTGAAATCCATGCTTACATCCTTATATCCTCCCTTGAAGACTGCTTGAAAGCCCTATCCATAACCTCTAATGGTTAGACCTCACCATTAATCCTTTGATCGACCCCCCATGTCTCCATTTTGTAGTCCCTCTGCCAACACAGCCAAAGAAGTGCCCATCCAAGACTCAATAGAAGGATATGAAAGAGATATCATTAACACCAGTAATCAACCCCTCTTCTACCAATATATGCACCAGTTTTCCTGTTATATGAGCTGACATTATCCATCCATGATGCGTCACACAAGAATCTAATCTTCTACTATAGTACTACCCACAATCACACACCATTGGATAGATTTTAGAAATGAGTTCTGTAAGATATTTTTTGTTCATATGAATTTTCATCATACCACTACAATATATTATCATACAACCATATCCCGAAGGCCCTTCTGCCTGTAAATTCATCTTTTTTCCTAGTACATGACATGCCTTTATCCAACCATGTTGCATCACCCATGCATCCAAGACACCACGAGAGAACTTCCCATCACCACTCACCATTAGACAGTCATGAGAACCATGGTCTGTAAGACCTTTTCGCAGAAATATTCATCATCATTGGACCAACACAAGACTATAGGAGAATAAAACTTGGTTTTACTCTATGGCGGCACCTACCATCACTGCTAATATGGTGGCTGGTTGATTTTTAATATGTTTTCATTACGTGTTTGGATTAATATGATTGGGAGGAATGTATTACACTAGATTTTTGGACTTGTATTTCCCTCATTTTTCATCCTTTATTTTGGTGTGTCTTTTATCACTATTAATAGAGTATGTTTTGTGCGTTGTAAGTTAATTCTGAGTGAAGAAATAAATACCAATTTGCATAATTTTTCCCCATGTCTCCCCTATCTCATCCATCAGTCTCTCCTCTCATAGCATTCATCCCACTCACCTTCCATTTAAAAAACCCATTTTCCTTTTCCATCCTCCACACTCATCTCTAAAAAAAATCCCGGGATTAGGCCCCTATTTCCCTATACCACAAAAAAAATAATTATCCATTCATTTGTATCATCAAAAAAATATTGGATATCCGCACTACTAAAAAATATAAATACTAATTTACAACACTTAGGTAAGAAAACTCTACCCTTTTGGATATCTACATGTGTTTTTCCCATAAAAAAAATTGTCACCATGGAAAATGAAATGGCACATGCTTTGTTCCCAAAGTTAATGAAGAAAAATTATTCTAATTAGTGCATCCAAATTCAAGAACTCCTTGGAACCAAATATGTCCTAGAAATTGTGGAGGATGGATACACTGAACTAGAATCCAAAGCAATGTAGGGTGATATGCCAGATTTTCAAAATTCCACTCTTCAGGAGGAACAAAAGTAGGACTAAAAGGTGAAATCCTTCATTTATCAAGGGCATGATGAAGAAATTTCAAAATAATAAATTCATCAAAATCATAAAAGGAGATCTGGGATGATCTTTATAGAGCATTCAAAGGATCCAACAAAGTAAAGAAACTATGTCTTTGATCTCTACGAGGTGAGTTTTAATCCTTATTTATGAAATCTTATGTAACCGTTGTCGAGTATCACACTTGGGTAATGGTTTTGGTGTACCAAATGTGATGAAATGAAGAAAATATTACTGACATGCATGTATGTGAGACAATTTTGTGATCCCTTAATCCAAAATTTGATTACGTATTTGTTTCCATAGAAGAAACCAAGGACTTAGAGGTGATCTCTATCAAAGAACTCATGGGATATGTACAATCACATAAACTAAAGGTGAACTATCAGATTAAAACAAATTGAATGAGAATTCCCTTCAATAAAATTTGTATCTATAAAAAATGAAAAGGAGAAAGGGGGGACATCTTGAGGGACCTAAGGCCGAGGATTTCATGTATAGAAATTTGATCTTAGAAGAGGAGTACATGGTGATAGAATACCAAATCTATGAGTCTGTGAATATAGAAACTACACTACACAAGAACATGGACGAAGAAGAAGGGGAGGATTCAATAATCAACAACTAGATAAAAGAAATGTTCAATGATATTATTTTAAAAAATATGGACATTATAGCAATGAATGTTGGTATAAAAAACCCATGTAGAGTGAATCCATGGACGAACTTATCTTTTAAGCTGGAGATACTCTTGGTGTGTCCCATGTGTTGATGACACAAACATTGACACAAAATCAAGGTATGTGGTATCTTGAATATGGAGATAGAAACCAAATGACAGGGCACAAATACTTTTTATGACACTGGATGAGGGAGTTGAAGGATAAATTTATTTTGGATAACTCTCAATAATATTTTTCAATGGAAGATGAGATATTCTAGTTAAGCAAAAAATGACAAGTAGGATTTCATCTCCAACATCTACTATATACCCAAAATGAAGACCAACATCTTGAGTGTCGAGTAGTTGGTGGGAAAATGATTTCAAATAATCCTATAAAATAAAATAATGTTAATTTTCAATGAAAAAGGAAGGATGATAACAAAATTACTGATGGAAAATAACCGCATGTTTCCTCTTATGATCCAACTCGATGTACCACGGTGTTTGACAATGGTACGTGATGATAAAGACAGGATATGGAATCTTTGGTTCATGCATCTAAACTTCGAAAGTTTAAATTTATATGGAAGCAAGGATATGGTGAATGGGATTATTATCATTCAAAATCTGAATCAAATATGTGATAGTTTTGTTTTAAGAAAACAACATAGAAATATCTTTGCAATGAAGTCCAACTAGAAAGATGTTGCACCACTTGAGCTAGCTTGTACCGATGTGTACGGTCCATTGGATCCAAAATAAAATGGAAAAAGGAGGTATTTTATGACATTTATTAATTATTTTAGTTAGAAAAATTGGATATATTTTCTCAATATAAAGGTGGAACTGTTTGTAATATTCAAATAATTTAAGGCACTGGTGGGAAATCAAAGAAACCATCACATACCCACTTTGTGATCCGGTCGAGGTGGGGAGTACACCTATGATGTTTTTCAAGAGTACCTCAAGAAGTATGGAATTAATAACTAGTTGACATCAGCTTAGACACCTCAACTAAATGGTGTAGCCGAAATGAAAAAAAACATTCTTAACATGGAGAGAAATATGTTGAAAGCCAAAGGAGTGATCATGACATTCTGGGATGAAGTGGAGTTGTGTGTAGTGTATATACTCAATAAATGACCAACCAAAATTCTTAAAGCAATGATGACACATGAATCATGGATTTCTCATAAGCCATGTGTATTCCCTCTAAGAGTTTTGTTTCTATTGCCTATGTTAGGATCCCAATGGAAAAACAAACAAAGCTCAAGGAAAACGAGTGAATTGTGTTTTTACGGGATACGAAGAATGAGAAATAAGATATTTTATGTATAATACAATCATCAAGAACATTATATTATGTAGAGATATTATCTTTGATGAAAATGATACATAGAAGTGGAATCAATATGATGATTCAAGAGAGGCATGACTCATTCTAGAAGACGAAGAAATCATTAAATAAGTACCAATGGTGGAATGAATAATTGAAAATCCACTGACTCAATAACCGAATAATCCTAAATATAAAGTTATTTAAGAATAAATTTCTCATATAAATACCCAAAACATTCAAATCCTTGCAGATATATATGAGAGAATAGAAGTAATAGAGGATTTTGTAAATTTTAATAGTCTCTCTATTACTTCCAATCCAGTTAGCTCCAAGGAAGCTAAAACTGATGAAATGTGAAAGAAAGCGATATATGAGAAAATATATTCCATCTAAACAACCAAATCCTATAAGAAAAAGAAATAATTTTCTTTTGCTGAATTCATTGAACCAGTTTGTCAACCACTCAGATACGATGTAAAATCACGTGTCATGAGGAAAAAAAGTTGAAGGGGAATGTTGTAAAATTAATCTTGGGTTTTCTCTACAGAAGAAAATACTATCACTCCTACTATGGAGGATGGTTAATTTCAAATATTTCTACTTTATGTGTTTAGAATCACAGTCTTGGGTGGAACCTATTACAAAAAATATGATGATTTTTATTTTCAAATTATTTTTCATCCTTTGTTTTGGTGTGTCTTGTATCCCTATAAATACTGTATGTTTTTTTGTGTTGTAATTTAATTCCATATGAAGAAATAAATACTAGTTTGTTTCCACTAGGTTTGTGTGCTGCGATCACCTCCATTGATCTACATCTGTGAGATTGTGTTTGTCGCTACATAATCCTTCTTCAAAGTCATCATCAGGCAACCACATCCCATAGGCCCTTATTCTTGTAAATGCACTGGTTCTATCAGTACCTTAACTACCTTAATCCATCCATGTTACATTTCCCTTTCATCCAAGTATTCACCAGAGCACTACCCACCATCACACACCATCAGACAACCTTGATCAATGAGGTCCAAAAGCCCTTTTCTCGGTTTTCTACGTCGTCATCAGACCACCAAAATCTGTCATTGAAAAAACAAATCACTAAGTACCATATACCTATAAATGAACTAGTTTTCCAAGTACCTACCCATCCTTCATCTAGCCATGTTTTGGGTCAGAATCAGATCATCTTCAGAATAAAACTCTGTTATGATAATAATAATTGTGAGAGTCTCCAATGTAAACCAAGAATAAAACCAAATAGTTGAATAATAAATGTGGACACATATTTTAATGTAGAAAAACCCTCCATGTGGACTGGTGTTCCAAAAGGGAAATCCTATCACCAAGTGCCATCGATCGCACGTAAGGACATGATATGTCACTCATACATGGTTCCAAATGGTGACTAGCATTAAAAGGTACACATATCTAGGTTTGTCAAGCAGTTTACAAGTTATATCATATACAATTTATAGGTTAAATTACCGTTATGGAAAGTATTTTATATATATATATGATATATCAAATAATCATAATGAGTATTTATTATTAGAAATATCTTAGTGGTATTTATTATCAAAGACAAAAAAAAAGGTTTTCTTATAGTCAAAAGGATGAATTTTTATGTAAAATTGTTCCACCAACTGAGCTTCATAGAAAATCCCTCTACCATACATGTTAGTTTTATTTCCAAATCCACAAATTCAACATATAGAACACACTCCTTTATATGTTTTCACAAAGTCCCAATCATGGTCATTGTACATAGAGTATGTCTCATATTTTATATAATTTAACCATTTCTCCAAATCATCACTCTTATTGTCCTCTTAGTAGTTAGTAGGTCCATCATCATTTAAAATTATTTATTTATTATTTTCCAATATAAATCCACATCTTTCAGTCTCTTATTGAATCTTACTAGACCTTTGAGATTATTATATAACCTGAGTTAGTTATTATTCCAAAATTTTTAGTGAAAATGGCTCTTCTTACATCTCAGTAATAATTCACTTTTGTTGGTCTTGACTACTCTATTTTCAACAATCCTAGAACTGACATCATGATTTATGGGTTTTCATTCAGGTAGAACATCTTATCAAGACCCAACCACTTCATGTTTATTAGGAACATAGATATTATATACCATAGTTTACTTGGGATACCCAATAAATAAGAATCTATCTGATTTAGGGTTTATTTATTTTTTGAATCCATACACTGTACATATTATTCACTACCCCAAGAAATCATTAAGGAAATATTGGGATATATCGATGTCTATATGTCATATACTGTCCTTATGACTAATTTATATGGAATCTAGCTAAGTAGGAACACATATGTTTCCAAATTATATTCCTAGAATTATATAGGAACGTCAATTTAGCTCATTACTGAATGAACCATGTATATTAGAGTATGATTAATCTTCTAAAATACACCATAAAAATTTAGTGTTTCTCTAGGAGTGAGTTTTGAAACAAATCATGTAACACCCCGAGTTTTTATGAACCTTTTTCAATTAAATTTATTTTTATAATTTTTTTTCATTCCACTATACACTATGTTAAGAATTATTTATATTATACAACAATTTATGTTTGTGCTACATGCACCGCCGACTTTTCTATCATTACACGCAACACTGAGTTTCTACATAACAATATTTTATTATTATAATTATTTATGTGAGATAGTTATAAACTACCCATTAAACATAATAATATGAATAGTAATACCTATTTTTTAAATATTATTTATATTTTTTTATATAAATATAAAATATTGATAACAAGACATTCAATTTTTAGTAATATATTTCAATGTTTTAAAATACAACTCTCTTAAAAGAATTGTTTTTTATGTCCTGTTATGATTAATAATAAAATTAATTATATAAAATATTAGAAATTGAATTTTATAAAATAAAATTAATTTTTTAATTCGTATTTTCCAAATCAGATTAGGGTGTTTTTTTTGGATTTTTTAGAAAAAAATGTCATTTTTGGATGAATAGTGATAAATATTGAATTTTAATTCAAAAATTATTATTCATATAATTTTTTTATATTGTTAAATTATATTTTAATTTGGTTTAAAAGTTTAATTATATTAATTAAACATAAATTTACCTAATTTAGTTAATTGAAACCAATTTTATATTGAAATTGGATTTAAAGATAACCCAAACATTTGAACATTTTTGCTTAAAAAAATGATGTCGCGACATGTATGAGAGATTAATTTTAAATTAATTTATTTTACTTATAGTATATGAATTTGGAAAAATGGATTCAATATTTGTAATCATAATAATTTTTAAATTCTTATATGGTCAACATAGTTTTTTAATAAAAATATTAGTAATGGTGATTAAAATTAATTGCATCACTTAAGAGAAAAAATAGCTTAAAAAGGACTAAACCTTAATCATAAGGAACAAAATGGACTATATACTTGTTTAAAATACATTGGATGTATATATTTAGACCTTGTATTACCTTTTACTAGTTTTACCCTACTATTTGTTCCACTTATCATGGGAAAACATGGGCGAAATTCCCAATTCAAAAATTTACAAGAATGTCACTAGTCCTCCACTATAAAAAGGAACTCACCCTCCCACTTATTGACACCTCTCAAGACCTTTTTCCTAGAAAAACTCTTCCTAAATATCCTCCCAAAATCCATCACTTCTTCCTATGAGACTCTCTTTTGGAATAAATCCATCCAATCAAACCTTTTTTTGAAAACCAAGGAAACTTACCCAAAGAAGAGTTAACATCCATCATCAAGATCCTTTGTTTTATATTCATTATACACCCCCCTAAACTCTTATTATTCCATGATTATATAATTAAATCAGTATACAAAATATTTTAATATTTTTTATTATAGTTTTTTAACCTACGCATATATAAAATCCCATCTAATGGGTAATGAACTTACCATTCTTTGTATGGAGAACTATGGCCTCACAAAATGATTTTGTTCATTTTTTCTTCAGGACAACTCATGGTTGGGAATTATGATGGAAAATATATTTGATATTTAATTTAATATATTTATGTTATATTTAATCATATTTAACTATAATATAAAATGTACCTTCATGCTTTCCATTTAGTGTAAATATGATATCATCGTGTTTGGAGTGTTGACTACCACCTCCTCAAAGTGAGATCATTCGTTAACACATTACATGGAACATATTAAGGATTGATTTAGTAAAAGTATATTATATATATTAAATAATAATTCTATTATAATTATAATATATATTTATATACATATATGTCGTTTACTTTCTTTCTTTCAAAATGATAATTAAATGGAAACAACATTCATGCGTATGTACGACCTACCGCCTCCATGAATGGTGTATCCCATTTCATATTTCTATAATTCATATATTATTATAACTAAGTATATACTTAATATATATTACATTTATATGATGTTTTAAATTATTTAGATAATTAAATCATGATCTAAATAAGAATCAAGAATAATAAGTAAAAACATGTACAAAATAAGTGGATATTACCAAAAACGTAATATTAACATGTAATTGTTAATAAGTGGATAATATAAATTTGTATATGGTATAATATATAATAATATTGTTATTTTTTAGATGTATAATAAAGTTATATTTATTATATATGATGTTCTAATGAGTACGAAGATATTCAAGACATAAAGTAATGGTATTTCTAGTCTCACTTTTGTTCATGGAAGATTTATACCTTATTCACCACTCATTTATTTTTTGTTATGTATATACTGACCATGAACTTTTTAAATTATTTTTATTCTTAAATTTATGTGTATTTACATATCCATTTTAAGATATCTCTTTCATGTGGTTTTTTTAAAGTTTCCAAACTGGTGAAGTAGTTTTGTCTCAATTTTCCTTCATTGAGACACATGCAATGATATGCACCTATGTTCTTCTATGAGGTGTATACAGTACTATTTTACATGTCATATACCAAATCTAATTCAAATTATGATATTTTAATCATCATTTAATTTAATTTTATTACATAGAGGGTATGATTCAAAATTACCATGTGGTAAGAGTTTATTTCAATAATGTAATTGTTTATTAGGATTGATTATGATTATGCTTTCATTGATGAAATATTATGATCTATATTTAAAGATAAATCATTTATTTTTTTATAGTTTGGTTATTCATGATATGTTCATGCATTAGTACCATTTTTACATTGTTTTTTTGGTTAATATTATTTTTAAAATGTTTTTATGAAAATCTTATCTTATTTCCCTTTTTGGTCGGAAATCTATTTTTATTCAAAAAACTTGTTTTCAAAATTGATTATAAAAGGATATTTTAATATTATTTAAAAAAATGATTTTAAATTTTTTATGGTTTTCAATTCTACCTTTATAAATCATCAAAGATATTTTCAAAGAAAAATGTTTTCAGAAATGTTTTATAAATCAATTTTCAACAAAGAAAGAATATTTTCATCTAGAAATGTTTTTGAAAGGATCATTATAAATTATTTTACGTCAAATATGACATCCATTTTTGTTTCTCATGCCTTTTTAGGAAATTATTTCAAGGTTAAACTGACATTTTCAGTCTAAATATTTTTTTTATCGATGATATGATGTTTATGAATCCTTTTTATCCTTCACGAGTTATATATTTATGAAACCTGTTTCTTTTTCATAGGATATATGTTTATGAATCCTATTCCTATTCTGTGGGTTTTATGATTTAGAAAACTTCTTCTTTTCTTGGGCTATTCTCTAATGAAATTATTTAGAAAACTATCTCCTTTCTACAGGTAATGATATAATTATATTTTTATGACACCCATTTCATTTCATGGGTTATGATATTACTTTTTATGTTCTTGTGGAACATATATATATGATTTAATTATGATATTTGTGGGACATATATCTCCCTTAAATGCATTTGTTGAATATTATATCTCACAAGATAAACATGGATGGAATAGAGAGTGAATTTTGTATTGTAATAGATTTTGTCTACTATGATGGTCTTGGGATCAAACATTGACTACTAATATAGTCATGAAAGTGAACCATGACAAGCAATATGGTATGGGGAGTGAAACCATACTAATAATATGGCCTTGGTAATTATTCCATGACTACTATGGAAATCATTTTATATGCTTTTATGTCTACCAAAATTCCATATCTTATTCCTATGTTATTATTTCATGGCTTATTCTCTTGATTCCCTTAGGATTCATGTCTTATGAAATGACAATATTTATTCCAGGATTCAAGTTTATGATTTTTTGTAGGGTATGATCTTATAATGTCATGACCATGTTCTCATACCCTTATGATCCTATTTATGCCTATATATCTACATTATTTACGCTTACTAAGCATCTGAGATCAGCCTTTTTTATGTTTCATTTCACAAGGTTATTAAAATTTTTATTATGTATAATGTTTCCAAGGTATATAGTTATATAAAACCTAGTAGGAGATATTGTAGGTCACATATGTACTAGTGTTTATGTTTCCATATATCCAAAGGCACTTGAATAATAAGGTCTTTGGGCATATATTTCTGTAATGTGTTAAGTATTCTTAAAAAATGATGTCATGATAATTTTTGAAATGATAAGGTATCTATGGTTGGTATTAGAAAAATAGTTTAGTTAACCTTTGGAAACTAGGATGAGAAAACCTTAGTGATAACCCTATGTAAATATCAAAGGTTAAGTCTATAGAAAAGAAAATTATTAGAAAATGTCCTGGAATTTTGGTAAAGGATGGAGTGAGTGTTTTACTAGGAATATATCCCTATCATGAATCTAAAAGTGTGGATATGGAACATATGTACATAGGGGTAACAACCTTGAAAAGGCTGCATTGAGGTGGACTCATTCGAGAACTGTTGCATGAAAACTGGCCTTTCTTCACACTTTCTTTCACACACCTGGGGGATATGATTTGGAAATTCATAAAATCTTAATGAACCATCATGAAGGATTTAAGTATATGTTGTCTATGGATAACCTAGGACAAACACGAGGTGTCATATATTAAATAAGTTTTCCTAATTCAGACACCTGATATGTGGTTTTTTCAGATTATGTGGTTTCCCTCTATGATTATTATTTCTTACTTTATTCCTTTTTGTTTTAGTAAATGTTTATAACCAAAATGATCCATTTAAATGTTTATTGTGTTAGAAAATTCAAGGATTATTCTCTTGGGAATTTGATTTCAATAGGATCTGGAATAAAAAATCTCGTTGTTATTGTCCCTCAAATTTCTCAAGCAATGAATCATGATGGAATTCCAAATGGGAAAATGAGGGAACAAATTTTTTTATTCCTTCATGAGGAAACAACCAATTTAATTAAGCATGTTTCCTAATGAAATTGTTTATAAACAATGGATCAAGACCACTAAAAAGTTATTCTCTATTATCCAGTTTTCAGAACATGAAAAATTCTTTCTGGTTGTTTATTGGCTAGAAGTAGAAGCAAACCATTTGAGGAATCTAATAAAGAATATGAGGAAGTAATATGAAATTGAATCCATGTATTGGGATGAGTTTAAGAACATATTTTCTAATAATTACATTCCTCAAATTATTCATTCAACAATAGATAAATAGTCTATTGAGTTAAATAAAATGGATAGAGAATCTATAGGTACCTACAAGGCTAATTTTGTAAGTCTTGAAAGGTATGATTTTGGTATCGTCATCCAATTAGAAAATAATATTGATTGATACTTCAATAGATTAAAGACAAGTCTCATAAGTTCTTTATCTATAAATTACTTTAGTATCTATGAAGATATTTCTCATTGTGCAATAATTGTTAAAATGGAGGGTAGAGTTATGTATTAATCCCATTATTTTGAAAAAATTAAATATGTAGTTTAAAGGAAAATATAAAAACCATGAAGAGAAGAATATGATCTTTATTTTATGATCTATGTGTGGAAATAATCATATATTAAATTTTCTTAAGGGGTCTAATAAATTTTTTATATGTGGAATGTAAGGTTTTCATGAATTTGGATGATGATGTTATAGGAGGAAGTCCACTAAAAATGAGAATGGAGAGAAAAATGGACATAATGATCCTCCCCCACTTCAGTACAATAAGTGTAATGACAATGAGTATTATTCTAACTAGATACCAAACCCGAGGGTTAGTGATGATGATCTGCATAAACAACCTCTTAAACTGAGGGACAAGGGGAAATCACATGAAATCACTATCTTTAATGAGAGGTACAATAATGACATGGTCAAAGGTACACTTACAAACCACTCTAGAATGTATAATTACTTTTTATATTATAGACCTACCCAATCTTTCATATCTAAAAAATTTTCTATGAGTATAAATATTCCCCCAAAATGATTAGATGTGGAATTAGTAGTGAAAACCTATAATGGTACAATTATTTTGTCTTAATAATTTGATTCCTCTCCTATTGATGTTTGTGGGAAAGTGATTCTTGAAAATCTTGCCATTCCTACTTTGGTTGAATTTGACGTCATCTATGGAATAGATTGAATTTCTCTTCATAAACCCCAAATCAATTTTCAAGTAAGGGAAATTATGTTTTATATTTTAAACCAACCTATTATAGTTTATCAATGTGGTGACAGTTATGAATTTCCTATGTAGATTACATCCAGTGTATAGGTATTAATTCCCATTCAGAAGGGTTGTTTATCTCAATTGGTTGGATAAAAAATAAACATCGATGATATGCATTTTGTTTGGGACTTTATGGATTTATTTCCAAAATATTTTCCTAGCCTTCAACCAAAATATGAAGTTGAGTTCTCGATAGATCTCATACTTGTTTCAATACCAATTTCAAATACTCCCTATAGAATGGCCCTAATTGAGTTGCTGGAATTGAATAAGTAGCTCCAAAAAAACCATGATAATGGATTCATTTGGCCAAGTGTATCACCTTGGGGTTCACCTATTCTTTTTTTGAAAAATAAATATGGATAAATGAGACTTTTCAGTGAATATAATATGTTGAACAAGATCATGATCCATAAAAAGTATACAATTACCCGTATTGATGACTTCATTGATCAACTGCACGGAGCCCAATACTTTTCCAAGATTGACCTTCAATCTGGATATCATTAATTGAGGTCAAGAAATATGATATTCCCAAGAAAACAATCCGTACAAGGTATGGGAATTGTTAATATTTAGTGATTCATTCTGGTCTTACTAATTCTCCGATTATCTTTCTATATTTTATAAATAGTGTCATTATAGATTACCTCAATAGGTTTGTTATAGTCTTTACAAATGATATTCTTATCTATATGAAGAGAAAGGAAGAACATGGAGACCACTTTATAATTGTATAGAAGACCCTAAGGAATGATAATTCATATGAAAAATTTACAAAGTGTGAATTTTGGCCACAAAAGGTTTCATTTTTTGGTCACATAATCTCATGAGATGGTATTATAGTAGATCCATCAATGATAAAGGCTATTGAATGTTGGACTAGACCAACCATGGTGACAGAGATCCTTAGATTTCTTGGATTATATGGATATAATAAATGGTTTGTTGATAATTTCTCATGAATATCTAATCTTATGACCACATTAACTCAGAAGGGTTCCAAGTTACTATGGATAGATGAATGGGATGAAAATTTCAAGAAACTAAAGAGAAGTCTTATTAGTGAACCAGTGTTTACATTACATTATAGTATATTAGGGTTTGTAATCTATACTGATGAATACAATAATGGATTAGGATGTTTTCGTATAAATAATAACATGGTTATAGCTTATGCCTCACTATAGATTATGATTTGAGAGAAAAATTACCCAAATAATGATTTGGAGTTAGTTGTGGTGATTTTTACATTAAGCATATGGAGTAATTTTCTTTAAGGAGAAAATTATGATAAATATACCAATCATAAAAGTTTGAAATATATATTCACATAGTAATATTTGAACATCATCTGTAGAATATGGATAGATCTGATAAATTATTTTTTCTTCTCAATACATTATCACCCAGGGAATGCAAACAGGGTGGATGATGCTTTGAGTCAAAAGGAAAATTCTATCTCATCTATGATGAATATTGAAAAATATCTAATATTTCATGATTTGAAAAAGATGAATATTTAAATCTTAAAAGAGGCAGAAAAATATTATCCTACTCAATTGAATGTTCAACCCTATATTCAGGTGAATATTAAAGAGGAACAAAATAATGATGTAGAGATGAAAAAGAGGGTTAGAAACGTTCTTGATTTTATCCTTTTTTGGATGAAATGTTATGTTTCAAGAAATGTTCATGCATTCCTTCCATACTATACTTGAAAAAGGATATATTAGTGTAAGTTCATAATTCTTCATTCTCAATTCATACAAGAAGTACAAATATGTATAGATATTTGAAATAATTATTTTGGTTGTATGGTATAAAGAGGGATATAGTATTGTTTGTATCTTTGTGCTTGGTGTTCCATAATGTTAAGGATGAAAGACAAATGTTTAAGGGGATGCTTCATCCATTACCCATACTAGGATGGAAATATGAGAACATTATTATGGATTTTGTCGTAGGACTCCCCAAAAACATTAAAGGGTTAATATTATATGGATGGTATTTGGTCACCAAACTAAGTGATCGATCATCCTTTATATTAGAGATGACATCTATCATGATCGTCTTTCTAGTATATACATTAATGAAGTGGTAAGGTTACATGGAGTTACACACTCTATTGTATCTGATCGGGATTCAGGGTTTACCTCAATTTTTTTGAAAATTATTTAGCAAGAACATGATATAGAATTGAGTTTCAACACAACATATCATCCTTAGAAGTACGTTCAGTCAAAAATAAAAATTTAATCCTCATATGATATGTTGAGATCTTTTTTGTTGGATTTCAAAGGAGGTTGGGATCAACAACTTACTCTAGTTTAGTTTTCTTACAAAAATAACTTTCACTCAAACATTAAAATATACCCTTTTGAATCTATCTATGGGAAGGAATGTAGAGCTCCAACTTTATAAGATGATGTTTGAGAAATAAAGCTATTGGTACATGAGATAAATAATGAAATAATGGAGAAGTTTAGAGCCATTCTTTACCATTTCAAGGAATCTCAAAATCATAAGAAGAGTTATACAGATAATCACCAGCATGATCTAGAATTTTAAGTTAGTGATAATATTTTTCTACAAATATCTCCTCGGAAGAAAGTTATGAGATTCATAAAGAAAGGGAAACTAAGACCTAGGTATATCGGTTCTTTTGAAATTCATGATCACATCGGGACAGTAACATACAACTTGTCACATCCTCCAAATCTACCTCATATCCATGATGTGTTCTATGTATCTCTACTATGGATGTACATATCCAGACCTTCACATGTACTAAACTCGGAGTTCATACCACTAGAGAAGGATATTTATTTTGACGAACAACCAGTTGAAATTTTGGATTGAAGAGAGACAGTTCTACAAAATTAGATCACTCACCTGGTCAATGTTTTGTGGGGAAATCATGAATTATTGGAAAATATATGGGAACTTGAGGAAATTATGAGGTATAAGTATCCTCATTTTTTTAACAGAATAAAGAATTTTGAGAGAGAAATTCATTTTAAGGGGGGATGAATATAACCGCTTGAGTTTTTATGAACCTTATTTCGATTAAATTAATTTTATTTTATGTATTGAATTTCACACTACACAAATTTAAGCATTCATTATATGATATAATTAGGTAATCATTCTCTATATGCAACACTGACTTGTATTTTGTTACACACAACACTATGTTTCTGAGAAACAACATTATATTATTATAATTATTTAAGTGATAGAGTTATAACCTAGCCATTAAACATCGTAATATGAATACTAAAAAATAATTTTTATATATTATTTATAATTATTTTATATAATTAAAACATATTGATAGTATGACATACCTTTTTTAGTAAAGTCTTTATATGTTTGAAAATATTATTTTCTTAAAAGAACTACTTTTTTATGTCATTCATTGAAAAATAGAAAAATTTACTTTAGAATCATTAAGAAATTGAATTTTATAAAATAAAAATCATTTTTTAATTCATAAGATCAAAATTATCATAAGATTAATTTTTGAGATTTTTCAAAAAAACATCATTTTCGGATGAGTAGTGACAAATACTAGATTTTATTCCAACAGTGCTTCTCTGTTTAATATATTTATATTGTTAAATTATATTTTATTTTTTTTAAATTTTTATTTGATTTATTTTATATAAATTAATCCAATTTATGTAACTGGAACCATTTTCACATTAAAAATTCAAAAAAACATTCCAAACATTTAAACATTTTTTTCTTAAGAAAGATTGTTGTTGCAACATGTCTACATGATTAATTTTAAATTAATTTTAGCTAATTATAGGATTATAATTTTTAAAAATTGATTCCATATTTAGAATAATAGTAATTTATAATTTATAAAAATGTAAATAATGTTTTTGACCATAATAATTAGACAAAGTGTTTACAATTATTTTTTTGTGATTAAGAGAAATATTTACTTAATAATGGACAAAACCTTAATCGTAAGACCCAAAATGACCTAGAAATATGTACATAATCAATTTTATGTTCACATTTATACACTTATTCTCTATTTTATATGTTTTTATACTATTACTATAGCCACTATTTAGAATAAAAACGTTGGTGGAATTCACTTTTCAAAAAGTTACAAAAATGTCACTCCTCCTCCACTACAAAAAGGAACTCACACCTCTCACTTATTCACACCTATCAATCTATTTGGATCAGAAAAAAATATTCCTAAATATCCTCCCATAATCAATACCTTCATCCTAGAATCCTCCCATTTTGAATAAATCCATACAATTAATCCTTTTAGTGAATATCAAAAGGAGTTACCCAAAGAAGAGACAACATCCTTCCTCAAGCTCCGTTGTTTCATTTTCATTCTTCACCCTGATCACATATTTTTATTACATTGTTATATAAAAAAATAAGTATCCTAAATATAATTATTTTTTTATTCTAAGTTTTCTACCTACACTTACACAAAATTCTATCTAATTGGTAACAAACATACCATTCTTATGTACAATGAACTACCACCTCACGAAATGGTGTTATTCATTTTTTATTTACCACCTCTAACAATTAGCAATTATGATTAAAAATATTTTTATATGATATATATTATATTTATGATTTATTTAAACTTATTGAATTTTTACATAAAATTTACCTTCATTCTTTCAATTTTTTGTAAATATGATAACTTCGTATGTGGACGTGGGGACTATCGCCTCCTCAAATGGATGTGATTGGTTCACACTTTACATGGAGCGTATTATGGACGAGATTAGTAAAATTATATGATATATGTGAAAAAATAATTCTACATTAATGATAATATATATATATAAATTCAAATATTTCATTTAATTACTTTCTTTTAAAAGGATAATTAAACATAAACAATGTTGTTACGCATGTATGACCTACCGTCTCCATGAACGGTGTATTCCATTTCATATTTCTATAATTTATATATTATTATAAATATTTATATAATGAATATATCTTATATTTATATAATATTTTTCATTCTTTAAATAATTAAATTATTATCTAAGTAATCAATCAAGAATTATAAGACAAAACATGTACGAAAAACAAAGTGGATATCACCCGAAGGGTAACATTAACATGTAATTATTAATAAGTAGGTAATAAAAAACATCTATGGTATTATATATAAGAATATGGTTATTTTTTAGATATATAAAAAACATATATTTATTATACATGATGTTAAAATGAGTACGAATAAATTCAATACATATGGTAAGGGGATTTCTAGTCTCACTTTGTTTATGCGAGATTTATGCATTATTCAGCACTCATTTATTTTATGTGGCGTATATATTTCCCAAGAATATATTCTATGATTACTATGATAAAATTTAAGGGTATTTATATATCCATTTTATTATATCTATTTCACTGGGTTTTTGTTTCAAAATTTACTAAATCAGTAAAGTAGTTTTGTCTCAATTTTCCATCTTTAAGACACATGCTATGATATGAAACTATGATCCTCTATAAGGTGTATAGGATGAACTTTTACATGTTATATCATAAATCTAATTACATTATTGATATTTAAATCTTTATTTATTGTAATTTTATTTCATGGGGAGTATGATTCAATGTTACAATATGATTACAGTTTATTGTAGAAATCACATCATTTATCAGGATTAATTATGATTATGATTTCATTGATGAAATCATATTATCTATATTTTAAGAGAAATCATTATTTTTGTATACTATATTTACTCATGATATCTTAATTTACTATTACCATTTTTCACTCTTTGGTACTGAAGAAAATTAAGAAGTATTTTTTATAAAAATCTGATATCATTTGTCATTTTGGTCAGAAATCTACTTTATTGATGAAACATCTTTCAAAACATGTTATAAAAATGTTCTTTTAATATCATTTCATTGAAAATTGATTTTAACCATGTTTTATGGTAATCAAGGCTTCAATTATAAGTTTTTAAAGAAATTTTGAATGAAATTAATTTTTATTAATGTTTTATAAAGTGTTTTTCAATGATTGAAATATATTTTCCAAAAACAATTAAAAGCATATTTCCAAATTATTTTCAATCTAAGATGAAATCTGTATGTGTTACTCATTCGTTTTTGGGAAGTGATCTAATGTTTCCATTAAATTTTTTTCTCTAAATGATTTACGTATTGATATAATGATGTTTATGAAATCTGTTTCTCTTTCATGGGTAATATGTTAATGAAACTTAATCATCTTACATAGGTTTTATGCTTTTGATACCCACTTATTTTCATGAGATATGATCAGGTGAAATAATTATAAGACCCATCTCCTTTTCATAGGTAATGATATGACTTCATGTCTATGACACCCATTTCATTTCAATGGTTATGATATGACTATTTATGATCTTGTGTAACATGTATGTATGAGTTCATTAAGAAATGGGTGATACATATATCTATCTCAAATACGTTGGGTAAATATTTAAATATCCTAATTTTGACATGGTATTAATCAGGAGTGAATTCAGTTCTATAATGGAATATATCCTCTAATATGGTCTTGGGAGTGAACCCTAACTACTAAAATGGCCATGGGAGTGAACCATTACTACCAAGATGGTATGGGGAGTGATCCCATACTATTGAGTTGGCATTTAAAGTAATTAATTTAGTAATATGAATATAATTTTATATAATTATGTGTCTTCCATAATTCCATGTCTTATTCTTATGTTATACTTTCATTGATTATTCTCTTTATTCTCATGTGATTCATGTCTTATTAATATATAGTCTTTATGAAATGATTCATATTTCTAATCTTTGTTTTGTAGAGTATGATTTTATAATGTCATGATCAGGTTCTCTTACCCCTATGGTCAAATTTATTATTACATATATCCTTTTTGTACACATACTAAGCACCTGAGCTCACACCTTTTTTTGTTTCATTTCCCTATTTTATGAAGATATGTATATTTTATCATGTGTCTATGAAGGGTGATAATCATGAAGAACCTTGTGGGAGATAATGTAACTCACTTATGTTCTAGTGTTTATGTTTTTTTGTTTCCAATGGATCAAGATTAATATGGTCTTTTGGAATATTCTTGTGTAATTTATTATGTATTCCACAAAAAATATTTAATGTAAATGTTTCAAAAGTGATGGTCATTAGGGTTGGGATTAGAGATTTTTTTTTAAACTTTAGAAAATATGATGTGAAAAGAATAGTGAGAACCCTAATCAAATGTCTAAGGAGAAGTCTAAGGATAAGAACAAGTAGAGGGAAATGTCCTGGAATTTTGGTAAAGGATAGAGTGAGTGGTTTCCAAGCAATACATACCTCTTTGGATACTAAAACAAAATGTGGCTTTGAAATATATGTATATAGGGGTAACACCCCAAAAATACCATATTAAGTTACACTGGACTGAGAAATGGTTCATGACAATGAACCTTCCCATAGAAATGGTTTGACACTCATATGGGATATGCTTTTGAAATTCACAAACTCTTCACAAACCATCCTAAAGTATTAAAATAGATGTTGGGTATGGATAAACTAGGACAAACCTAAGGTGTCATTAATTAAATGTGGGTTCCAAATTTAGACATACTTTATGTGGTTTTTCAAGATTTTTTGGTTTCCCGCTATGATTATTCTTCTTAATTTTTTCTTTTTGGTTTTATTCAATGGTTGGAACTCGAAGGAACCGTGTTAATGCTAAATGTGATAAAAAACTACATGATTGTTCTCCAGATAATCTTAATTATATAGGAGATAGAATGAAACATATTTTGTGTATGCTCACTAAACATTATCAATATATGAATAACTAAACTTCCAAATGAGAAAATAGGGGAAAACATTTTATTAAGTCCTTAATGAGGAAACACCCAACTATGTTCAGTGGGTCGTCTAATCTACTTGTTGCTGAACAATGGATCATTACCACGAAAAATATATTCTCTATTATCTAGTGTTAAAAACATGATAATTTCATTTTTTATGTTTATAGGATAGAAGTAAAAGTTGATCAGTGGTGGACTCCAAACAAGAATACGAGGAATAATGAAAAAATTGAATGCATGGATTGGGATGAGTTCAAGAAAATATTTTAAATTACTAATTTAATTATATTCATAAAAAAAATATGGAGAAAGAGTTCCTTGAGTTAAATTAAATGGATTATGAATTTTTAGGTACCTATGAGGATAATTTCACAAGAATTATTAGGTATTCTTCTAGTATTATCATCCAACTAGTAATTAAGGTTGACCGATTCATTAGTATCTTAAATCCATGCCTCTAAACGACATTATACATAAGAGACTTTCTATGAAAATATTTTTCATTTTTGATTTAGAGGTGAAATGGAGATTTTAATTACATATCAATATCATGGTTTTGAAAAAATAATGAATATGGAGTTCAAAGGAAAATATAATAACCATGAAGATAAGAAGATGAAATTTCTTTTATGCTATATGCATAGAAATAATGATGGAGGAATTTATTTTAAGGGGACTATAAAATGATTTTAGTGATTAAAGGATGGTGATCAGGAATTTTATTTCCAAAGTGTTGGGAATAAGTTCACTAAAAATATGAATGGAATGAAAAATTCATATAACTCACCTCTCCCGATTTAGTGATATAAGTGAAATGAGAATGTGAATTATGCTAACCAATTCAAAAACATGAGGATTGGTGATGCTGATTGATTTCAACAAAATCTTAAACCGAGGGACAAGGGGAAATCCTATGCAATCACTATATCTGAAAAGGGGTGAGATAATGACATAGGGAAAGGTACACATACCATCCATTCTAGAACTTCTAATGTCGTATTTGATTTTGGATCTATATACTCTTTATTATAAAATGAATTTGATAAGGTTATTATGATTCCGTCCAAATAATTAGATATGGAATTAGATGAGAAAACCCCAAAGGGTTCAATCGTTTCATCTCAAGTATATGATTCATATCTTGTTGACATTTGTTAGAATGTGCTTCCTGAAAATATTTTCATTCATCCTTTCATTTAATTTGATTCCATCTTAAGAATGGATTTTCTTTCTATTCATAAATCCCACATCAATTTTCAAGGAAGAGAAGTAATGTTTAATATTTTAAACAAACCCATGATTGTCTATCAATGAGATGGTATGTATGAAATTTCTATATAGATTAAAACTAGTGTATTTATCTTAATTCCCATTCATAAGGGCTATTTATCTCAAATGGTTGGGGGTAAAATCAACCAAGATGATATGCCTATTGTTCTGTACATTTTGGTTGACTTTACAGTAGAGATACATGACCTTCCTCCAAAATGTGATGTTGAGTTCTCAATAGTGCTCAAACCTAGTCCCAAACTAATTTCAAATACTCCCTATAGAATGACCCCAATTGAATTATAATAACTGAATAATCAACTCCAAGAAAACCTTGATAAGGGATTTATTCATACAAGTGTGTCCCCTTGGGGGGGCCCTATTATTTTTTTAAAAAATAAAGATGGATCAACGTGACAATGTATTGATTATCATGAGTTAAACAATATCACAATAAAAAACAAGTATCCTCTTCCCCGTATTGATGTCTTGTTTTATAAATTGTGTTCAGCTCAATACTTTTTATAGATTTTTTTTCATTCTAGATATCAAAAATTGTGGGTCAATAAATAGGATATACCCAAGATGACATTCTATAAAAGATATAGACACTATGAATATATATTAATTCATTTTATCCATACTAATTCCCCTTCTATCTTCATGGATGTGATGAATAGTGTCTTTATTGATTAACTTGATCAGTTTTTAGTGGCCTTTATAGATGATTTTTTATCTATTCAAATAGAAAAAAAGAGCATGAAGACCACTTCATAATTGTACTGAAGACCCTAAGGAAGGATAAGATGTATGAAAATTCAGATAGTGTGAATTTTTGATGCAAAATGTTTCATTTTTTGTCACAAAATCTAAAGATATGGTATTTTAGTAGATCCATCATAGTCGTGGGCTATTGAATGTTGGCCTAGACCAACCATGGTTACTGAGATCTGTAGTTTTCTTGTATTATTTGGATATTTTGAATAGTTTATGGATAATTTCTCATGAATATCTAATCTTACTTCCAATTTCACTTATAAGGGTTCCATTATCCTCTGGATAGGTGAATGTGAGGAAAATTATAGGGAACTAAAGAGAAGGTTAGTCAATGAACATCTGCTTACATTACCCTATAGTGGGGAAGAATTTTTAATATATAATGTTGAATCAAAGAGGGGAATGTGATTGTTTTTCTTAAGTATAATAACGTGGTTATAGGATATGCCTCAAAATAGTTGATTATTCATAAGAAAAATTACCCAAGTCATGATTTGGAGTTAACTGTTGTAATTTTTTTCATTAAAGATATGGTGGAATTATCTTTATGTAGAAAAGTGTGATATATATACTAATAATAATGTCTAAAATATATATTCCACATAAGGAGTTGAACATGAGCTATAGAATATAGTTAGAGATGATCTAGGATTATGACTGGTCAATACATTACAACCCTAGGAAAGTGAACAAGGTGGATGATGCTTTCAGTCGAAAGGATCGTGCTAGATTATCCATGATGAGGATTGGAAGAGATCCAATATTTTTGTATTTAAAAAGAATGAATCTATAAATATTTATGGAAGGGAAAAATATTATCTTACTCAATGGAATGTTCAACCCTCTATCCAATTGATTATTAAAGATGTGTAGAAGGAAGTTGTAGAGATGAAAAAGTTGGTTAGAAAAGTTAGAGAGTTTAACCCTCATTCAGATGGAATGATATCGTTTATGAATCCTGTATGTGTTCCTTCCATACTAGATTTGAGGAAGGAGGTATTATAGGAATCTCATAGTTCTTTATTCAGTATTCATCTTGGAAATATGAATATGTATATAGATTTTAAAGAACACATTTGGTGGGATGGCATAAAGATGGATATCAGGGAGATTGTATCCCAGTGTTTGGTATTCTAGCAAGTTTAAGTCTCAAAGAAAAAAATCTAAGGGTTGCTTCATCCAATACCCATGCCATAATAGAAATGGTAGAACATCACTATGTATTTTGTTGTTACACTCTCCAAAACCATTAAATGTATTAATGATCTAATTGTGGTAGTTTATCACCTAACTAAGTCATCACACATCGTTTCTATTAGAGAATACTTCCCTTTAGATCAGCTTGCCTGGATATACATTAAGGATGTAGAAAGGTTCTATGGAGTACCACACTCTATTGTATCTGAATAGGATATGAGGTTTACCTAAATGTTATGAAAAAGTATTCAATAAGATCTTTATATAAAATCAATTTTCATCACTTGTTATCATCCTCAGACTGATGGTGATTCTAAAAGAACAATTCAAACCCTTTAAGATATATTGAGATCTTCATCATTGGATTTAAAATGTGGTTTTGATCAACTCCTTCCTTTAGTTTATTTTTATTAAAACAATATATTTTACTCGGGAAGTGAGATGGATCTTTATGAATCCTTCTAGGGGAAGAAATGTATAACTCCATCATTTTGGGATAATGTTAGAGACATAAATCTATTGGGAACTAATATTTCTGAAGAAATGGTAGAGAAGTTTATATACATTTAGAAACATATTAAGGAATCTAAAAGTTAGAAGAAAAGTTATGTTTATAATTGTTGGTGTAATATTGAATTTCATGTTTTTGAGAAGGTTTTTCTATGAATTTATCCCTAGAAAATGGTTATGAGATTCGAAAAGAAAGGGAAACTAAACCCTAGGTATATCTATCACATTGAAATTCTTGATCAAATCACAAAAGTAGACTATCTCTTGGAACATACTCTAAATATCTCTCAAGCCCATGATATGTTCAATGTATCTCTATAGGGGAAGTACATACAAGTCCCTTCACATTTATTGAAAACATAAGTAATACCACTGTAGTAGGAACATTTTAATGAGTAATAATTAGTTGAAATTATGGATCATATAGAGAAAGTTATAAAATACAATACAACTCACATGGTTAATTTTTTTATGGTGAAATCATAAATTATAGGAAGCTATGTGAGAACTTGAGGATATGATGAAGCAGAGGTATCTTCAATATTTGTAACATAATGATGAATTTTGATGGTTAAATTTCTTTTAAGAGAGATAAAATGTAACACCCTGAGTTTTTATGAACCTTTTTTTGATTAAATTAATTTTCTTTAATAATGTTAATTTCATGCTACACCAAGATAATAATTCCTTATATTCTTCAGAAATTTAAGCTTGTTCTACATGCAACACCGACTTGGATTCTATTACACGCAACACTGAGTTTCTATGAAACAACATTTTTTTATTATAATTTTTAACTGAGGTACTTATAACCTAGTTATTTAAATTAGTAATATGAATAGTAAAAACTATTTTTTAAATATTATTTATAATGATTTTATGTAAATAAAACATATATATAATAATATATACAATTTCTAGTAAATTATTTATTTTTTTGGAAATGCAATTTTCTTAAAAGAACTTCTTTTTATGTACTTTTTTGAACAATAATAAAATTAATTTTAGACACATTTAAAAACTAAATATTATTAAATAAAATTTATTTTTGAATAGAAAATTTCAAAATTATCTTTGTTTGATTTTTTGGATATTTCAGTAAAACTACATTTTTTGATGAATAGTGACAAATACTGAATTTTAATTCAAAACTGGTTTCTTGTATATTTTATTTACATTGATAAATTATATATTAACATATTTTTAATCTTTAATTAGATTAATTTTACATAAATTTATAAAATTTAGCATATTGGAACCAATTTCACATTGAAATTAAATATATAAAAACATCCCAAACATTAAAACATTTTTGCTTAAAAAGACCCGATGTCGCGACATGTTTGCAGGGTTAATTTTAAAATAATTTCTTCCAATTATTTAATTATAATTTATAAAAAATTCATTCCATATTTAGAATCAAAACAATTTATAATTTCTAATATTGTTAACTTAGTTTTTTGACCCAATAATTTTACTAAAAGTGATTAAAATTAATTACATCAATTAAGAGAAATGTTATCTTAATAAAGGATTAAACCATAAAAATAATGCCAAAAATTCCCTATAAAATTCTCCAAAATATATTTTATGTTCATAGTTACACCTTATACCCCATTTTTATTGGTTTTGGAACATTATTTTAGCCACTTGTGATGGAAAAAACATGGGTGGAATTCCATTTTAAAAAATTTACAAGAATGTCACTTATCCTCCACTATAAAAAGGAACTCATACCTACCACTTATTCAAAAAAATCATGAAATTTATATTAGAAAATCTATAAATAAATATATTCCTAAAATACCTACCATCATTTTTTAATCCTCCCTTTGGTCATAAATCCGTCCAATGAATCCTTTCGGTGCAAACCAAAAGGAGTTACCCAAAGAAGAGGTAACATATTTCATCAAGATCCTTTGTTTTATTTTTATTATACACCCCTAAAATATTAATATTTAAATATTATATAATAACTTTGGTATCAAAAATATAGTTATATTTTTTATTCTATGGTTTTTACCTACACTTACACACACTTCCATCTAATGGGTAATGAACTTATTATTCTTGTGTACGACGAACTGAAGCCTCATGAAACGATGGTGTTAGTTTTCCATTTACTACCTCTAATGATTGTGAATTATGATGAAAACTATATTTTGATATTAGATATATTCTATAAATGATGTATTTAGTCTTATTTAAATTTTAAATAAATGATATCTTTATGCTTTACATTTTGTGTAAATACAATAACTTCGTTTGTGGACGTGTGGACTACCGCCTCCTCATATAGATGAAATTTGTTCAAAATTTAGATGGAATGTATGAAGGATGACTTTATTAAAAGTATATGGAATATATGAAAAATTAATTATACTTTAATTTTAATATATATGTATGGAATTTAATTTCATTCTTTCAAAATGATAATTAAAGAGAATCAATGTTCAAGTGTATGTACGACCTACCATATCCATGAATGGTGTATTCCATTTAATATTTATAAAATTAATAGATTATTATAAATATTAATATCCTTAATATATATATATTATTTTTAAATTTTTTTAAATTATGGAAATATTTTAAATCATTATCTAAGTAATATGATCAAGAATAATAAATCAAAACATGTACAAAAAACAAAGCGGTATTATCTAAAGCGTAACAATAACATGGAATTGTAATAAGACTATAATATAAAGACATATATGGTATTATATAAAATAATATGTTTTTTGGTAAAATTATAATCTAATTATATTTATTATAGAGTATTTTCCATTGAGTATTAATAATGTCAAGGCATATGGTAACAGGATTACTAGTGCCACTTTTGTTTTTGTGAGATTTATGCCTTATTCACAACTTGTTTCATTTTTTTGATGAATATAATTACCATGAATATATTCTATGATTTTTATCCTTAAATTTATGGGTATTTACATATCCATTTTATGATATCTATTTCATGGAGATTTGTTACAAAATTTACCAAATCGGTATGTAGTTTTGTCTCAATTTTCCTTCTTTGAGAAACATGACATGATATGTACATATGTTCTTATATGAGGTGTATGATCTGCTCTTTGACATGTTATATCATGAATATTGATAATTTAATGATATTTTAAGCTTCATGTAGTGTTATTTTATTACATTGGGACTATGATTAAAAGTTAAAATGTGGTAAGAGTTTATTACAATAATCTCATCTTTTATCAGGATTTTTTATGATTACGAATTTATTGAAGAAATATTATCATCTATCATTCATGATAAATAATGAATTTTATTCTCATTTGGTTATTCATTATATATTAATGTATTATTATAATTTTACAACACTATTTTAATTAATATAATTAATAAAATGTTTTTATAAAAATCTGATCTCATTTCTCTTTCTGGTCGTAAATATTTTTTATTCAAAAAAATGTTTTAAAAAATGTTTTTAAAATGTAATTTTAAGCTAATTTTCTAGTAAAAAAGGATTTTAATTTTTTTTATTGTTTTCAAATCTTCCTTTAAATGTCTTCGATTATATATCTGAAGAAAAATGTTTTTTTAGAAAAGTTTTTTCAAAGAATAAATATATCTTCCTCATGAAATGATTTTAAAAGGATCTTTCCATATTATTTTCCAATTAAAATGAATTATATTGGTTCTAATCATTATTTTCTATGAAATTATCGCAAGTTACATTCATATTTTTTCTCTAAATGGTTTATGTATTGATGGAATGATGTTTATGAATCCTGTTTCTCTTTCATGAGTTATATGTTTATGAAACACATTCCTACACCATGGGTTTTATACTTTTGGAACCTACTTCATTTAAAGGGCTATATTATGATAAAATGATTATGAAACCCTTTCTATTTTCCATATGTAGTGATATGATTACGTTTTTTTGAATCTAATTTCATTTCATGGGTTACAATATGACTATTTATGTTCTTGTGGTACACGTATGTGTGATTTTGTTATGAGATGGATGAGACCTATATCTCCCTCCAATGCACCGGTGAATGATTTATATATCATGAGATAAACATGGATATAATGGGGAGTGATTTCAATTAAACAAAGGAAATTTTCTACTAATATGGTCTTGGTTGTCATCCTTGACTACTAAGATTGTCGTGGGAGAGAACCATGGATGCCACGATAGTCTGGGGAGTGATCCCATACTACTAATATGGCCTCGAAAGTGATTCAATTACTACTATGGAAATAATTTTATATTCTTATGTTCCTTCCAAAATTATATTCCTTATTGAGGTGTTTGATATAATGGATTATTCTATTGATTCCATTATGATTAATGTCTTATAAAATGGAAATTGTTATTCTATGATTTGTTTTTATGATCTTTTTTATGCAAGGTATGATATTCTAATGTCATGATCACATTTTCATACCTGTATAATCATGTTAATACTTACATATATCCTTTATTTACCCTTACTGGTCATTTGATCTCACCCCTTTTTATGGTTCTTTTCCCAAAATTATGAAGATATGGATTCTGTATGATGTGTCTAAGAAGGGTGATTGTAATGAAGAATCTATCAAGGGATATTGTATCTCACTTATGTACCAGGGTTAATTTTTCCATGTTTCCAAAGGCACTATACTAATATGGTCTGTGGGAATATGGTTGTGTCATATATTAATAATTACACCAAAATGATGTACTGTTAGTGTTTGAAAAGTGAGGCACTCTATAATTCCACAATCTCTCAGATGATCAAAGAGTACCAAGATCAAGTATTTACCACAATAATTTAATCATAGAATCACAATACTTATTCCCAATTGAATTTTTACTACATTCTAAAACTCTATGATATTTTAAAAACATTCAATAAAATTTATCATTGGATATATATAATAATACCAACTATTTTCATCGATAAAGCCTATAATATACACATAACTTTCAGCTTCTTATATACTCAATGGTATACATATGTAACTATATGTAATATCTTAAATTAATCAATCCCTTTAATATTTCCACTAAAAGTTTCCATTTTTATTTTTAATAATGAACTATATTCACATGTTTCAAACAATTTTAAATATAAAAAATTAATAGACCATCTCTGTAGAGTCATTGAATATCTTTATTATTTATATACACAAGGAGATAATGTTAAAGGTATGTGGGGTTATAATAATCCAAGGAATTATTATTCTAAATTTCTATATTCTATTATCCATCTATAGAATATTTAAACCATTCACCATAATAAATATTCCATAGAACATTTAATTTATATATATAGAACAACACTTGTTAATAACTATGAATGAAAACCCCATTTTGTCAAGACAACATATAAACATCAAATTTTTGTTTATAGTAAGAACATAACAAATATCTTGTAATTTTGAAAATAATACACTTGGTATACATATATCACAAGTACAAACCTCTAATGCTGCAACTTTACCTCAATTAACAATATGTGGATTTATATAACCTTTATTTAGCTTTATCTTATCTCTTGTCAAGTTTTTATCTACATAATAGTATGATTCACACCCAATATCTAATACCCACGAGTTAATATTTTATAAATTTATTTCTATAACATTCACATTAATATTCAAATAATACTTCCCTTTGACATCACTTCTCAAACTTTGATTCCAATTTAGAATCATTTCATTATTATTACACATAAGTGACCACAAATTTGTAAACATAATGAATATATAATATTTTATAAATACATATAAATGGGTGAGCTAATTCCCCCACATGAATCCCTCGTCTTGAGACATTAGACCACATTACCTATTGTGAATCTTCCTATATTAAAGAGGTTTTATAATTGGGGAGATAGACTAAGAGGCCTCATGGGGAGACTATTACCTTGGTATAAGATTTACATTAGAGTAAACACATGAAATAATATAAATTGGTAGTTCATAGTAACAATAATTCTATAAAACATAACAATATCGAAGATTTAATATCAACAACATCAAACGCTATAACCCAATGACATAAAATATTCAATATATAAAACCAAAATAGATCCCCACTTGTTGTGGATCAATATAGACAATGATCAAATGAGAAAAATAATAAATGCATTACTATAATGAAATATCTAGGACCATGTATTGGTATCACCAAGATACCTTTCCACCAACATCTACTCAAAAATCTATTATAGATCCATTTCCATTAGCTAGATTCTCGATCATGAAGTCTTCATGTTCATCAATATTAACATGTAAGGTGTTAGAATAAATCAGTAATACACTACCAAAATTCCCTTAACATATGTGTTGAAACTACATAATGTTTTATCAATTGATGAAACAACACAAATAAATGAACAAGAAACACATGTCAAGTAATCATGCACTAAACATGCCACAATGACTCTCTATCAATACCTACATCAGCTCTAGGATAGATTGGAAGTATATGGGAACATTAAGAGAAAGTATATCACATGGTATGTATCTTAACATTTATGTTGGGACCTCATCAAGCACCTTGACCCATCCCTGTTCACTCAATGGAGGTTATGTTAAGCACATCGACTAATCCCAACTCACTCAATTGATGTCACATCAAGTAAATTGACCCATAACTATGAACAAAATAGTGATCTAATCAAGTAACAATGAACAATCATAAACATATATCAACAGCCGATATAATCCAAGAGATTAATCACCCAATACCCCAACAAAATTACCCATGTCATATTAACCTCGGCTAATCCCAAATGGCTCTCATGAATCTAAATTCCCTTTCTAGCAATCCACATTAAAATCCATGGAACAATTCAACATTCTTCCTTAATCAAATCATACTCCTATCAAAAATTGTTTAAAGGTTCAACCATAACTATATGGACCAACTCAATTTGTTTGATTCAACAATTAATGTAATCTCAAGGCTATAAATGCACCCACATGTAATTTGAGACATACTACATCATTCAAAGATGTAAAACTATAAAGAAATCGCAAATCAATTGTTCTGAAGATAAATCATCAATAATATCAACATGATTAAATCCTAGTGAATTGATTCCAAAAAATTATTTCTAAATTTTATAGAATATGATTTACACAATGCGAAATGAAAAATATAGGAGGAAAACAGAACCTATATCTTAAATGGTGGTAGAATCATCAAGAGAATACCACCACAAAAAATGGAACATGAATATCCCAAGACATGTAGAGGAGGGATCCAAAAGAACCAAGGAGGATTGAATATATAGAAAAATACCATGTGGGGGCCAATAGAGATTAGTGATAAGTCATAAATGGAAAGTTGGGGAATGCTAAAATTTTATCTGTCAAAATAACTTTCCAAGGGGTTTGTTATAACCTAACATAGGTGGTCACAGTGTGAAAAAATTTAGATTAAACACTATAATTTACATAATAACAATTCATAGAATGAAGCATGATTTTAAATCATGAACTCTTCTCTATAGCAACATACCAACTATAGGTTCATCCCAGTCCTTCCAAACGCACTCCCAAGTTACTATGACACCTCAAATAGCTAAAAACAAGTAAAAACACATTATTTAGTGTAAAATTAAATAATAACACACATTAAATTTCAAGGGGTGTTAAAAACCTCCTCGAAGACTTATTATCACGATGAATAATCTCTAGGGTTTCTATATAAATAGATCTTACCACCACACCCAAATATCTAACATTTGATCCCAAGAATCCTATTAGATATGCCTATGCTACTAAAAAAACTAAAATAGAGGCACTATCTTCCCACATAGTTTCATCTCACATTATTAAATGATCTGCACTATACATTCTTTATATAAATCATCTACCTCCAACTGACATAGATGTGGGTGGCATGGTCTACTATAAAGATTCTCAAAGGTTTCCTTCTTGATTGAAGCCTGATGTTTTTATTAAATTAAAACTATGAAAAGGACTACTGGTCATCCAAAATACTCTAAATTCATGCATGAAAAACCTTTTTATATCCTGATGTACATGGATTTTCCTCTTGAACTGTTCATTATTCAATGGATGATATGTTGTACTGATCCTTAGATTAGATCTTATGGCCATCTTCAGGACCTTATAGAATCCTATTGTAAAGATTTCATCCCGATACGGTATTATAATCATTGAAACACTATATAATTACACTATTTCTAAATCATATAACATGTTTATATTATCCACATATTGAGTTTCCCATATTGGAAACAAATGTGAATCCTTTATCAACTGGTCAAATACTACCCACATTATATCATTATTCCATAGAGTCATAGGTATTATTTTCCTGAATTTTATATTCACCTCATACCATTTACACATCAGTGCTATATGGGGTTGAAGTAAACCACATAGTCATTAGAGCTTTGTCTTTATCTTTAGACAAGTAAGTAAGGGACAAACCATACAATATCCCTACACATACAAAGCCACCAATACTAATTCTAGATATCATTATACATTTTAGTCAAGGAAATATGTACTTCCCACCATGAGGTATTGAATTCCCTTGTCAACTATTACCTCATATAATTTTGGATCCCATCCTTAAATGGAAGTATGAAATTTCATCCCCATACAAGGACCATCCCAAAATATAATCACCCCCTACAATCTATTCTCATGTCACATGAAAATTGGAACCAGGCTCTTAGATATCCTATACCTAATCCACAAGAAAATATGAAATAAATAATGGATCAAAATCTAACTAATCAAATCCATCTCACATTTACAACTACCAATTAATAATAAATACCATTAGCTCACACTCCTCATATGAAGTATGAAATCTTAACTCTTGAGTCATCCTAACCAAAGCATCCATATTGATATTACTTTTTATCGGATCAAATTCTATCTCAAATTAAAATGTATTAAGATAATTCACCAAAAAATGTTTCTATAGGCTTACTTTTTTCTTAGAGAATATATATCTACAGATTTTAAGACCAGTGTAGATGACACAGATCTAATAAATTAGATAATGGTTCTAGAAATTCAAAGTAGGAATTGTGGATACTATCTTTAATTTGTGGTTTCGGGGTAGGGGAGTTATTCTCATGATATCATATCTCTTGAAAACCATAAGTGAAAGATAAATCCCTTATCATATGAACAAACCAGAATATAACTATTATTTCAACACAATAAACTATATATCGAATCCATATTTTTGTAAGAATCAAAATTGTATTGAATGAAAACCCATTCTTTATCCATAAGAATCCAGCTCCATACTTATTAATCAGCATGGAATTAACTCTCTTCTTGGTCAGCCTGATCATAGGTGATTCTAAGTGAGTGAAGTCCAAAATAAACTAAAATTAATTTATGGTGAGTATAGGGAACTTTTGATCTCATAAATATTTCTTCAGTTTAGCCTAATAGATCACTTCCTTCAAATTATATAGATCAGTTGAGATTACTTCCTTTGAGATAAAATGATTAAGAATCTCTTCCTCCTAAAATAAAAAGTGACTCTTTTAGTACTTATCATATATCTGATGTTCCCAAAGTATATACAATTCAGTATAATAGTGCTCGGCATGTGAATACTCAGTCTATTTTTGTACTCGAATTTTGTTAATTAGGACCACGATGAACAAATCTAGATAAGGATCGGAAATTCCTTTCATGAGATCCATGAAAACTGCTAGTTAATTATTCATTCTGAATGGAAATATGAGGTACTCATACAACCAATACCTAATATTCAAATAGTTTTTCTATATCATCTACCCTAAATCATAGCTGATGGTAACCCGATCATATATTAATCTTGGAGAAACATTGGGCTCCCCTTATCTAGTCAAGCAATTCATCAATCGTTAATAAGGGACAATTATTCTTCCCCATGACTCGGTTTAGTTTCCAAACATTGATGCATAACCTAGGTCCACCATAATCTCACTTGGAGAATAAAATATTAGCACCCTGATGAAAGGTACTTGGGAGAATGAATCCCTTCTCCTCATGTTCCTCATTCTAATCCTTTAGAACTTTCATCTTGGCCATTATCGTATGATAAATGGGAATCAAAATGGGTTTTGAACCAAACATTAGATCAATAGAAAAAATTATCTATCTATCAAAAATATGTGATGAAAAATACTATAGAAACACATATTATATTTAATCCACCAATGAAGAAAAAATATTTAGAATAGTCTACTATTTTATAATAAGAACAATACCCACAATCTATGTTCTAGTGGATCTAACCTGGATGAAATTTTTTCCATATATAACAACCTGAAGATCCCCCCATAATTCAATACTCTGTCTTAAAGGATGTAAAGAATACCCACCTATTGTAGTAGTCAATGGAATCCCAGAAGCTCGTTAACCACTCCATCTCAAAAATGACATCGAAAATCACTATATCCAAGACTATAAAATGTTGAAAATTAGTATAACATCTAAAAACTTTGGAACAGGTGATGCACTTAGAAATTTAATTTAAACACTTCCCAATAATGTTATAAGTTAAAAAAATCAAGATAAAACTCTATAATAAACCACAACTATGATACCACTCAAGTGAAAACGAAATAATGGGAAGCTCCAATATAAAATGTTGTAATAGAATGCATCAAATAACCCAAACTATACCTATAATAGTTGAAGGACCCTCAATTCAGCCTATTAGAATATTGTAACAAATTTACACTCTTCTAGCCTCATATATGAAGACTTACCTCTATGATTCATAAATCACCTACATAATGGAGTCTTGAGGTGTTTACTACAGTGGTTGTTGAAGTCCTCAGCCCACACCCCAACCAGACCCCCTAGTTATAAAACTACTATCTATATAAGGAACACCTTATTAAGACCATGAGTCATGTATCAATCCAGAACCTCTAACCTCACCTAACTGGGCTACTGTTTAATAGAATAATAATAGATATCTCATCCACCCATATAAATGGAATGCCCTCAGTGGATTGGAATATGTCATATGGTAAAGTCTAGACTACCCAGAATAGAAAAATAATGGAGGGTTCCATATTATATTTGGAAGATATTAACCCTTAAAATTCATTAACTATATATTATTACCTTGGAATATCTCTTCATACCTCATGTTCCTACAATTGGATGAATCCTGAATAACCCCAATTGAAAATACACTTCTGGTTCCTTTGAAAGGGGAAGGAAACCTTACTTCACTATCCTATACTAAGACCTTTTCAATAACTATATCCTTATAAATGACATTAGAATATGAGGTAATGTAAAAATCCTGGACCTATCAATACAACATAGGGAATAGGCCGGTCTTAATCATCCTAATCTTATAATCCCCATTTTTATCAAACAATTGATCAAAATTGGCCATCTCTCTGAAATGAGTTTTATAGTAATCCACTGATGTCATTACATACTAGGGATCTATGATCTCATAAGATAAATCCAATCCCAATATCTCAAGAAAGTACTACTCAAAAATATGTCCTTAAAAGCTTCACATGTTAGACCCTCATGTGCCCTAGCATAAATCACCTCGTCCCACCACATTATTTTAGGTCCCTATAACATATACATCACCCACTTCACCTGATGATCATCATGCATCTCTATAAGATCAAATATCCCCTCAATATTCTTGATCAGGTCTTCCACAGCCTGAGGACCACCCACCCCTTGGAAATATAAAGGGTTTTGAAACTAAAACTCTCAATAAAAGTCAACTATTTTACCTCCCCAATGTGTGTCTACACCTCCCACTGGTACTATGAGGAAAGCACCTTGCTAAAGATATTATGCTACCTAAAATTTATTAATAACATTTGTATCATGATAAAACTCACCATATTAAGTGTATTGAGGTATAACAAGAACAATCCAATCATTGGGAGCATTCTGAAACCGGTCCCTCAGCAGCACTATGAGATTACTTTGACATATTATTATCTAACATTCCAAGAAAGATACTCAGATACACCCTTAATAGCTCAAATATAAAAAAAATACTAAATAAATTAACATGAGAACATAGAAACATTATAATATAAGGAACCACACCCTATATCTAACCACAACCACTATGAAGATCCACTTATAACCTTCCCAAGTGTTAAGACCGCATCAAAATACATCCAATGTACTTATAGTCGTAATAGGTAGAAACATAATCCTAGTTAGGTTATATTGGTTAAATATCGCCAATGATGTATTTTGGAAAAAATGAAATATATTATTTCACACATATAATTAATTTAAATTCATTTAATTTATATCAAAATAATCTCTTTCCATTTTAACCTACATTTTTGTCCATTATGCATAAAATCACTAACTATTTCCAATCTTTCCTATAGAAAATTCCATAAAACCTAACAAAAAACACCCAAGAAAATTATAAAAAAACAACAAAAACAATTAAATAAATCCTTCTACCCTAGTAAATCACAGGTCCATCTCACAATTACACTCCAAACATAAGATTGGATACCCTACTTTAGTCCTAACTATTCTATATTCATTCTACGAAGCCCCAAATACTATGTGAAAATAAAATGGGAAATAACTATACTTTATTCCACCCAATCCTAGACTATTGTCTCCTAGCTTATTGGTCACATGACATAATTTTGCACCCATATGAATGAGTATTATTACTAGTGGTTTGAACCAAAGAAGATTTATGGGAGACTATTCCCTCTACATCATATGTCTATCATAGTGAACACAAAAAACATAAGTACTAGATAATTTATAAGGGACATAAATTTAAATAATATAATAATATAGTAGAAGTAGTAACATCATCATCTCATGCAATACCACAATTCCTTATAATATAAAGTACAATAATTGAAAAGAGATATCCACATAAGGTGAATCTATATACAAAATAAGACAAAGAAAAATAAATAAATGGTATACTATTAAAAAATATCTCAGATAATTATCTAGTATGGACTCTATCCCTGTCCACTACTATAAACTAATCAATATTTCATATGGTCATTTCCCTTGCATATATATTTGATTATCAAGTCTTACTACACATAGAATTTTTAGCATATAGTGTTAGTGTAAAAAACAAACCTGGGATTCCACCTCAACCCAAATATCACCCAACCCACTAATGGCCTGAAGGCTATTACTAATCACCATGGGTGGGAAAATAGTTCTTGGTTATCAAGAATACAATTTTGGGAACAATTTCACCCTAATATAATAAAATGAACAAGTAGTGGAAAAAATATGATTTTACATCTATATGTAGAACAATACATAAACAGCCATCCAAAATAAAACGATATAATAAATTCAGTAAAATCCAATACAAATAAATATAAAATTACAAAGAGATGACACAATATCATGAAATAAAAATTAAAGTGGAACCCAAACATCCCAAACATCAACACTGTTAACCCTTGATCACTCATCAACTCCCACCATCTATTCATTAGTCAATGACTGATAGAATAATAGAAAAAATTACTCACTGAAAAGAAATATATAAAATCTTTATATGTACCTAGGTACTAGTGAATATGTTGGGAATTAGACAGACAAGCCCAGTATGATCTCACTAAGGAGTCTAAGAAATTCCCTTAGTAATATTGGTTATAAAATTCATGTTTGAATATATAATATAAAATTGTGTTTTTGAAATTCCATATAAAAAAATCCAATAACAAGACACACTCTCATCTCTAAAACATCTACCATTTTAAAATAAAGAAACATTGGATAACCATTTTAATTTAATTATTGTCAATCCAAGGAAATATGGACATTAAAATATATATAAATTACAATAAAAAATATTTTATCCCTCTTTCCAAAAAATTATCACAAAAAACCCATTTTTACTTCATATAACATCATAAATTTCCATTGAAATCACAATTTTCATATCATACTAAAATTAAATTTAAATAAAATTATAATGAAAAATAAAAAGGAAGCACGGTCACATTAGGAACCAAGATATTAGTGAATAAAAAAAATATCTATATATTTTGGTATAATGTAATCAAGAAAACTTGGGGTTAAATAAGTGAGATATGAGATAGAATCCCCTACACCATCATTATGAGGATCTAAGTGACATGAGAAAAATCATGAGACTCAAGTATCATGATCCAAACCAAGAACAAGAACCCCAGGTTGACCATTGAGAACCTCTCTATCCCAATAGTCTCATAAAACTGTTTAGTTCTAAACTCTGTCCCCAAAGTGTGAAGCTACCATGGGGACTATATGGGCACACTATCATAATAGGTTCAACTCTAGTAGGACACAAGATAAACTATGGGTTTTACTCACCTGGGTCATTTACCAAAACCTATGATTCCCATGACATGTCAAATGTAGGTGATTACCACATTAACCAAATATAATGAATTTTAAATAAATATCATCTCCCCTCATATACCCTCAGAATAAATGTTATTTTTAATATTCATGTATACTAATCTAAATTAGTTAATCAATTTGAAATATAGATTAAGTTATCACACACCACAATAGAAAAAATACTAATATAGGTATCAATTGTTAGTATTAGACTTTTTTTTGAAGTCAATTCTCTAAAGGTTCCAATCAATCCCTTGAAAAGAAGCTCATGATTCCAAGTTATTTTACACCATTTTAAATATCATTTCAAATTAAATTTTAAAAATACTTATGAAATTTCATTAAGAAATTCATTTAGAAATAAACATGTCCAACATTCCCTTATTGGAAATATTTCCAAAAACATTTTAACACCCCAAGATTTCATAGTGTGTTATTTCTTCAAAATAATTCAATAAGTTGCACTACACGCAACACCGAGTTTAAGCACACCATGACTTACCAAACAAGACGTTCAAAGGAGGTTATGAATAATATTAACTAAATTTTAAACTTTATATAATCCTTACAATTTTAGAATCCATATTATGAGTTTCTTAGACATAATATAAGAACAAATTCATTTTCAGTATTGCACTTTTACCAACTTTTAATAGTGAACCCTTTTTAAATCCAATATTTTAAACTTTTATATATTAAATTTGAATAAAAAATTTACTTTTTAGAATAGGGACATCAAAAATTTACAATGAAACATCCCAAGCTTCTACGGTATGCTTCTCTTTGAATAATGTGATAGCGTGTGTTGTACGCAACTTCGAGATTCTAACACACCACAACCAATCAAACTAGCCGTTATGAATAGTAATACCTACTTTTTGAAATTTTATAAATTCTATCTCTCAAAATGGACTTCATTTTTGGATTTGGAATATTGAAATTATCCTAGGGTGAAATGTTGGTACTTTTCGGATAACTTTCATATTTTGATGAATAGTGAAAATTACTAAATTTTAATTAAAAACAACTTTTTTAATCAAAATAATTAATATTGATAAATTATGAATTTGAGTGGTTTTAAAGTATATTTAGAATATATTTTTACCATTTAATTCAATGTTTTTAATTGGAAATAATTTCACAATTAAACCAGACATAAACAAGTGCCAATCTTTTGATAGTTATTATCTCTTAAAAACACACGTTTTGTTTTAACAATGAGAATTAATTTTAAATTAATTTATGCCACTTATGTGTTTTTAATTTGGAAAAATGGATTCCATATTTGGAATCAGGATGTTCAAATTGTGTAAATAGGTAACTATTATTTTTAAACATTTTGAATAATTACTGCGGTAAATATTTTATTTACCATGGTAAAGGGTAAAACCGGTAAATAAGGGTTACAAAATAATATTATAATAATACTAAATTACCCTAAAACATGTCCTAACCATATTGGTTGATACATTTCAGACCATGGGCATATTTGAGTCGATTTTGGGACCCCATGGAACCACTTGTAGGTGATAGGGACACTTTATTTTAATTAAGTTAAAATAAGTACAAAAATGACATAAGCATATATCTTTAGAAAAACAATTTTTACATAGGGTTATATATGTTGGATGTTCAACTATAAATATTCATTAGAAAGATAAAAATATTTCCTACATAATTATATTTTATTTATAATTTTTATACATTAAATTATTTAATTTATTTATGAGACAATGATGATGCAGTAATTACCTAATTAATGAAAAATTAGTATAATTGATATTATAAATACCCAAATAAATATAATTCGAGACTTTTTATGAATTAAAATAATTTTCTAGGCTAATATGACATGTTAGGGTTTATTTAATTAACTTTTTTCTAAGTAATCATTCTGTGATGATTTTTACAAAAATTAGTTATTGAATAGTGTCAAAATTGACATAAAAGAGTTTTTAAAACAAATATTATATTATTAATTGATATTAAATTCCTAAAAATACAAGTTTAATCCAAGATACTTATAGCATGATAGGAGTATCATTAATGGACCACTTTGGGGTCTCTTGGATGTATATGGTAAGTTTATTAACCATATTATATAAAAATACAAAGAGACAATGTAAAAGTGAAACTAATTAACTAAGAGTTAATACTTAAAGATAAGGTTAATATAAGGACCCAAACCTGTCTAAATTATATTGGTTGAGTGTTTTTAGACCCATACCCACCTTAAAAGTTAAATAATCAACTTTTGAGCCATTAGAAACCGAATATGAATTTATTATAAATTAATATTTCTAGCTTTTCCAAAGGTGCCCCTCACCCCTCTTATAAAAGGGAACTCCTCCTTCTCATTTCTTAACACCTTCAAAGCCTTTTGGTTCGGCCAAAACCTTCCCAAATACTCTCTCAACTTCCCTCACTACAACCTATAGGACCTATTTTTATCATAAATCCAACCTAAGGAGCCCTTTTGATCAAATCAAAAGGAAGAACCCGAAGAAGAGGTAATGATTTCACCACCCTTTTTCAAGTTCCTTTCTTCTTCCACTTATTCTTCCTTTGTTGTTACCATTATAAAATAATAACTCCAGTATCATATATATACTGTGATGTTATTATAAATATGGTACAACCATATTCACTATTCTATCCACCATTTGAATAACATGTCACCATACGTGCGTACGTATGGCTTACCGTCTTCACGTCGTGGTGTAATTGTTATTCAATATATTATTATTTGGATGGGTATAATAATGATGTGTAACTCATATAAATAATAAATATAACATGATAATGATTCTTTATATATGATATACCATCCAATTATATATTATTCTAATATCAAAAGATTGATATTATAGCTCGTGGGTACGTACGGACTACCGTCTCCACAAACGCGATGAGATTCATTCTCCATCGTATCCATTCAAGTATAATTATTATTTGATGATTTAAAAATAATTTTTAAGGACTTGATATAATTATGGATATGAATAAGATACAACCTATCCATGAAAAACATGGCATACGTAACAAAACATATAAAAGAAAATGAGTAAGTTAACACCCGAAACGACGATAATACTAAGATATTATTAACAAAGCAATGTTAAAAGATCATATATGATATCATATTAATATATATGATTCTTGTATAATTTAATAACAATTATTTCACCATTATAAATGAGGTTAACCATCCCTAAACCAAGTAAAAGTACGAGGTAAGGGTTTATTTCGCAATCTCTCCATTATCGGAGGTTGTTTATACGTAATAATCTACTGGAATTTCTTTATCATCCTCATCCATGTTTCTTCAAAATGTATTTCAAAACATTTTCACCATTTACAAGAATAGGGGTTAAAGTAATTTATACCCTTGTTTGACTTTTTATATAAGAGGTTTATAAAGGAATCTTTCCATCGTTATCCAAACAAGGCATTTTTAACCTTTTCGACAGGATTAAGGTAAGAATGTTTTTTTAACTTATACGGAGGGTGCAGCTATTTACTGCCATTATAAAATCGTCAAATCTTCCCTTACAAGATTATAAGAATATTTTCAAAGTAAATGTTTTATTTTATAGTTATGTGACTCTTAAATGATTTCAAAATGAATATTTTAAGAATTTTTGAAAGGTACTCTTTATCAAGATCATAATTTTAAATGTTTTAAAGATTTATTTTTCTAAATCTTTTTAATTAGTGTCCATGTTTTCAAAATGATTTTAAGGATTTATTTTTATGGAAATTAAGTTTTTGAAATGATATTTTTTTTCAAAAGTTTCAAAGTGGTATGGGACACTTTGATAAAAAATCTCTTTTAAATTACTTCATTTATAAATGTGTGACTTTTCAATGATTTCGAGAAAAGAGATATTTCTCTCAAATAGTTTTGATTTCATCTATGTCAACATCCTTTGATAGATTTTAAGCTTATTTGAAGTTGATTTATTATGATACAAAACTTTTGTATTTTATTGAAGGTTTTGTGATATGTTTTACTGTGGATGTGTTATTTTTATACCATTCATGGTTTATGGAGAAAGTATTGACATTCCGTATGCTAGTTTTAATACGAATGTTTATGTTATGTTTAAACCTTTTCATATGGGAATGAATTGGACTTAGTAAGTGACAGGTGGAGCCCGCTATAGCTCCTCAATTCATCGGTAGGTCTCATATAACATCCCGCCTTTTTATCACATAATATTTCATTACATTTTACAAAACCAAGGATCTTTAAGGTTTAGTGTCTTGGAAACCAGGAACTTTAAACATGAAAACATAAAACATTATTCTAAAACACTTGAAAGGCTTCTCCTCATGTTCATACTAGATTCATTACTGCATCACATAACCTGGGGACATACATCAAAAGAAAGGGTGAGCAAAAAGACCAGTAAGGGAAACAAGAGAAACATTTTACATGTGAACTTGAGATACTTCAATAAGGTCATGAAAAGAACTTTAAGGCATGAGAATGAAATCATGAGGCATATCATAATAAAAATAACATTTTCATAACTTGAAGATGTGGCTACATCATTTAACATAGACAATCATGAACATATCACCAAGGTCCATCCCCAAGGTGTCATTTGAAAATTACCAAGGTTATTCACCAAGGTATCGTGAAAATTGTAATCACTAGTGGTTACATCATTACCCAATGCAATGGAGCACTATCAGGGCGCACCCTTAAATTTTCATTTATTATCATGTGATACACATATATCATCATCAAACATTTCATAAATAACCCATATAGCATAAAATAAATGGGTTTCATTTCATAATCACAACGTTTTAAAAACTGCTTTAAAGACATGACCTTTACGTCACTTTAAAACCCACAGAAAAGGAAGGTGGGTCTCATGTATGTAAATCCCAGAATTTAAAATAGAACATTTTGGTATATATGTGAATACCCCTTTAGAAGAAAGAGCTTTGAGTATTCACTTAATAATATAAAATAACTTTAGAAAAAGAGAGAGACATTTTGAGACAGAAATTCTGCAGCATAACGGCTATGTTACGAGGTTTTAGAAGACATTAAAAAGAGAGGGAAAATGGGTCAAACATTCATAAATGACCCATAAAATAGTAGATGGACAGAATAAGAAGGATACATGATCATGGTAATGAAATTTCAAGGACATACCATTTGAAATGAAAAACATGGAAGGAATACAAAAATTAGATTTCTCTTATGAAAGTTCGACAGCCTAACGACGTTACGTAAACTTCAACAAAAATGATTTGAAAAGATCAAATAGGGTCTCTCATCATGTGAAAATAAGAGTTCAGTATGATAGATATAGAGATAATTCACCAACATAATTAAAAAGGAACTTGAAAGACTTGACATGAAAGTAGAACTTTGAAAAGAATGAAAAGGGTGAAAGAATCCCCTAAAAATTTCGGCAGCCTAACGGCGCCACTTAAAACTTCAAAATACTGAATTGAAGAGATCAAATGGGGTCTCTCATCATATGAACATAAAATTCCAGTATGATAGATATAGAGATCATACCCCAACATAACAAAAAGGAACTTGAAAGAATTGACATGAAAGTAGAACTTCAAAACGAGAAGGGTGAAGAACCACTTAAAAATTCGACAGCCTAACGACGCCACTTAAAACTTCAAAATACTGAATTGAAGAGATCAAATGGGGTATCTCATCATATGATAATAAAATATAAGTATGATAAATTTATAGATCATACCCCATCATAACAAAAAGGAACTTGAAAGAATTGAAATGAAAGTAGAACTTCAAAACGAGAAGGGTGAAGAACCACTTCAAAATTTGGCAGCCTAACGGCGCAACTTAAAACTTCAAAATACTGAATTGAAGAGATCAAATGGGGTATCTCATCATATGATCATAAAAGATCAGTATGATAAATTTAGAGATCATACCCCAACATAATAAAAAGGAACTTGAAATACTTTACATGAAAATAGATCTAGAAAAATGAGAAGCGAGAAAGAATCCGTTACAAAAATTTCGGCACCCTAACGACGCCACTTAAAACTTCATAAAACGAAATAATGAGAGTAAGAGGGGATCTCTCATTATATGAACATGAAAAGGGCAGTAAGAGGAGTATAAAAAATATCCTCCCACATAATAACATGAAGCATAAAAGGAATGACATAAAAGAGATTACTTGAAATGAAAGGGAGAGGTCGGATCCCTTACCTTAAAACATAACTCTTAAAACTCAAAGGTTGGGACCTTGAAGGACTGGGGGAACCATGGGATGACTTTTTGGGAGGTAATGAGACCAGAAATTTGTTGGGGGAGAGTGGGGAGTCGAATGGATGAGAGGATGGCTTGGTATTTATAGGGAAAGTGAGGGGACAAGGCATTAATGGCCAAGGGACACCTCATTAGTGGTTTTGGAAAAACCATGGGCTTGCCCATGGTATTTTCCCATGGTATTGGCCACTTGGGACACCTCATACCTTATCTTAATATTCATAAGTTGAACATATTTATTACATACTTAATACATCATTTAATGATGTCATTAGACACCCGTAACTTAAAAACTGTATTTCCACTATTCATCGAAAATTCAACTTTCTCAGAATAATCCCAAAATTTCACCTTAACCAAATATCAACGCTCTGATTACAAATATGAACTCCATTTTATAAAAATAATTTTCTAAATATTTTTAATTTAATTTTTAAATAAAAACACTATTCACCGAAAATTCATTTTTTCAGAAAAACCCCCAAAAATTACCATAGCATAATATCGGTGCTCTGAGCTCAAAAATGAAATCTGTTTTATAAAAATAATTTTATAAATAATTTTAATTAAATTTTTAATTAAAAAACACTATTCACCTGAAAAAACTAATACTTGAATAATAATTTATGAAACCGTTATTTAACCATTTTATTGAATCACATTACTTAATCAAGGTGCCTAGATTATATAAATACTTTCTTTAAGTGAGATTACTAATCCATTTGGACACATTACTAATCCTAATCATAGAATCACTATTCATAATTTACTATTCATCAAAAATTAATTTGATCTTATTAGACTCTAAATTTCGCACTGAACATAATTGTAGAAGACCATTTTTCGAAAATCATTACACATTTTTAATTATTTAAGGTTTACACAACCATTTTTAAAATATCCTTTTTCTAAAATTCATCAAAAATATGCATACTATATTTATCCGGTCATTTAAAAATTCATAAACTTCATCATAAGAAGAAATCCCAATTTTTATTTAAAACAAAGGATTACACAAGGCAGTTACGGTCTCCTTACATAGCCCCTTATCACATCAGCATAGGACCTAAGTGTAAGGTGTGCTAAGGTGAGAGAATCTGAGGGAGGCTCGACTAACATCACACGAGTAGTAATTTGTATTAGTTTGAACTTCTCACAAAGGCGATTCTGTTCTAGATTCACACGATGAAGTTCAGCTTGGGTTTGGTCCAGAGCAAAGCCCAGTGGTTCTACCTCCTTCCCAAGTTCTGTTAGATGGGCTTTGATCGGTCCAAGACTACTGGGCAAGGCCATCGAATCTTCTTTCTATAATAATTAACCAAGATTACTTGTATTTAGAGACAATAATCAAAACGTTTAGTTTCCAGTGGTCGTATTAACCAATGGTCATATAACAATTAAAGACCAATGGTCTCATTTTAATTATACTCGTGTTATCAAATGAAATTTTTTTGTTGAGTATAAAATAAAATAACACACAAAATTAGGAAACAATATTTATTCAAAATTTTGGGTCGTTACAATCTCCCCCCCCTTAATAAATTGCGTCCCCGTAATTTTTTTTTAAAATCGGGTTTTGAAATTTCATTGAAAGTCCCACATCGGAAAAGGAGTCAGAAAAACTATTACTTTAAAAGAAAGAGAGGGAAGTACAAAGGTCACCCGAGTTAACCCATACTAGGATTCCATGGAGGAAAACATGGACATGGAAGAAAAACAAAGGGTCAAGTTCTGGGGGAGAGTGATAGAGAACATGATTAGGAGAACGTTAACCATAAGAAAATCCCAAACTTATGATGTGTGTAAATGGTCTTTGATTACCTAGTAGGAAACGTAAACCAACAACGTTTTTGTTTTACGTTCCTTTTCATAATTTTGAGGAATTCATTTACAACATAAAACAAAAACATAAGAAAATATACCTATCTTCATGTAGAGTTTCATCCTTTAATAAGTTTCTACCCAAAACTAATCTTTTCTCCAAACTATGAGCATTCAAAACTACTTGGTCTCATCAAAACTCAAGAATCATCTTCATAATCCACAAAAGATTAACTATCTATTTCTTCTATCTTTAAACATTATCCCAAAAACAGAAAGGGTAAGGTAAAACAACTCTTCAAAAAGAAAAAATCCCATAGGAATGGAAACTAATTTTAAATCTTCAAAGTTCCATGGTACTACCCAAAGTTCATCATAGTCCATTCAATAAATAACGATCCTTAAAAAATTCCTCAAAATAAACCAAACTAAGATTTAAACCCAAATACAAGAAGGATTTGATAACATAGTCTTCCAAAATAAACTTCATTATTGATCTCCAAACAACATCAACCACTCCTAACATCTTATAACAAAAGTATTTAACCTAAACATATTTTACCCAAGATAGGTTAATCATTCCCATAAGTAACCTACATTACTATAAGTCCACCTTAAATTCGTCGATTCGTCAAAATATAAGTCAACCTTACTCCTCAATGAAAATACCGTAGTAATCTATTTACCTCGATCATATAGGGTCCCCAAAATAGTGAACGTCTTCCAAAATAATAATCATATTTTAATCCCATAATCATCCCTGTCATATTAATACGACAATCATCGCATTTCTTATCACATTGGTTGTTGGGACATGTTCTTCCATTTTCCACCATTAACTAAGAAGAGAAAGCATAATTAGGGGCTTAAGTACTTAGCCAATAATCATGAAAAGGAACTAAAAGCATATAAGGATAACTTGTAGAAGAAAATTATACCCTAACTTGTGATCACCTAGGTTCCCATCTAGGTTATCAATGATCATATATTCTTATGTGAATCTTTATTTTATTTTATCTTTGTTCCTTTAACAATGGTTCATACTAAGCTTATGAATTTACCAAAGCATATCCCCCGGGAGTGTTGTAACCAAGAGTGCAGCAAGGCCCATTTTTGTGTACCAGTTCCCGTTCGAGTCTAGCTCAAAGCGGTGTTTTCAGGTTTTACCCCTATGTACATCTATGCCAGAGCCACCTCTACCTGCTCGTATCCAGACAGGGATGTATTTTTGTAACATCCCAGGTAATTAAAGAATAAATAATTTTCATATTTATTAATATTAGAGAATTAAATATGAATTTTAATTAAAAGGGGTTGCTATGTTCGATAGCGTACCCGATACGCAACGATGAGTTTCTTTGAAACTTACGTAGCACACTAGTAATATAATAATATTATTTTAAATGTTAGTTAACAAGTAGCCGTTGTACTGGCGGGAATGAATAGAAATAACTAAAATATAAATAGATATGTTTTTAAATGTTTATACATTTACCCAATAAAAGATAAAGGCTTAAAATACGGAAAGAGTTCAATTTTAGGCTTTTATACTCTAATTTTCACTAAAGGTTCACTTATCACCTTTTAATGGTGAACCGTCATTGAATATAGTTTTGATCACTCTTATACATTCTTTTGGACCAAATAAAACTCTTATTAAGAATCGGGACATCAAATTTTACTTTGTGTAATTTTTGGTACCTTTCTGATAAAGTTCATTTTTTTTATGAATAGTGTAAAATGTTGCATTTTAATTCAAAACCTCTTTTTGATCTAATTTATTTATATGATTAGATTATGTTTTGAATTGGTTTTTAAGTAAAATTAGAATCTATTTTTACCATTTTATCCAATGGTGGTCATTGGAATCAATTTCGATTTGAAATTAGACTTAAACTGGTGTCAATCTTTTGATACTTATTGTTTTGTAAAAACACGCTATTTGCTCTGGCAGCGGGAATTAATTATTAAATTAATTAATGTGACTTATATGATTTGAATTTTGTAAAATAGACTTCATTTTTGAATTCGTAATATCAAATATAGCTTAGAGTGAATTTTTGGTAATTTTCTGAAAAACTTCAATTTTTGATGAATAGTGAAACCACTAAGTGGTAATCAAGCAAACTGATTTTTCAGTTAAATGAAAGTTTACCACTAATGTGTATTGAATTTTGAAAATCCGACATACATGGTTGTCATTAAGAAGTAAAATGTGGTTCAATGAGATTAAAATAATTTTTTGGTGAATAGTAACTTATTAAGTTTTTAATCGCGATTAGTGGTAATTAGTGTAGTTTAATGTATAAATAATGCTTTAATAATATAAAATGACTTAGACACATGTCCCAACCTCATTGGTTGTGTCATGGCCGACCAAGACAAGCCATGGACTAACTTGGGGACCCCATGTATCCACTTTTGTTGGGAAATAACATAAATTACTTTTTATTAAATGTTAAAGTGAAAATGACACAAACATAATATGTTTTGCGAAAACAATTTTTAAGTGGGGTTATACAAGTCCAAATTTTGATTATAAATATTAAATGGAAAGATAAAAAGATTTCCTACATCATAGTAATTTGTTTATAATTTTTAGACATTAAATAAATTTAATTATTTATGACATAATAATGATGCAGCGATGACATCATTATTTGACGATTTAAATAAAATAGAAAGATAATGTAAAATCTATGAACTACACATGTCCAAAACCAATTGGATGAGTGGATTTCGAATCCTTATCACCTTATCCACGAATTCTATCAATGTGGGACCTTTTAAAACCGAAACACATTTTCAAACAAAGTTATATTTCTTTACTTTCCAAAAGTGCCCCTCCTCTCCTCTTATAAAAGGCCCCCACCTCCACCTTATTTCACACACTCTTCAAGCCTTTGGCTCGGCCAACCCCTGCCCATTTGCTCTCTCCACATCCCTCTCCTCATCCTAGAGGATTCCCTTTGGGCATAATCCTTTCAAAGGAAGCCTTTAGGCTCAAACCAAAAGAAGTTACACTTTTTAAGGTATTTCATTCTCTCATGTTCATTTGTTTTATTTTTCTTCTCCAACCCCCTAAACTCTTTTTATTTACTTATTTTGTAACAACACCAGTATCTTCAATATACTAGGATGTTGTTATAAGATTTATTTGAGCTACACTCTCACACAACTACATCAAATGGTTAAAGAACATATGGTTTCCGTGGATGGCGAAATTCTGCCTCCCGAAACGATGATTGTTCAATACTCATTTAACACCTTCAAAGGTGGCCATTATGATGTCACTATTTTTATATATGATATGTAATATGTTTATGTTTTACTTATTCTTCTGTATTTTTCATTTGTGTCTTACCTTTATGGCTTCCATTATGGGTATACGCGATATCTTCACTTAAGGAAGTGCGGACTACCGCCCCCTCAAAGTGATGTGATTCGTTAATGCCATATGTGGGACGTGTAAAGGATGGATTTAAAGTTATTATATATGATGTTATACTGGAATTATAATATACCTATATATATCATTATCATTTATTTCCATTAAAGTATGAGATAGAAATGAAAGTAGCGTTCATGCGTACGTACGGACTACCGTCTCCATGAACGGTGCATTTCATTTCTTATCCCCAAATGTAATGTACTATTAAAAGTACATGTATATAATGGATATATAAAATTAATGATATATCTAAATGATGAATATAATTCTGGAATTAAAATATACATAAGTCTCATTTAGTTTTAATTCCGTTAATATGACAAAGAAATGAAAGTAGCGTTCATGCGTACGTACGGCTTACCGTCTCCATGAACGGTGCATTTCATTTCTTACCTCTAAATGATTATGTAATATTATAAATGCATGAATGTACTGGATATATATGACATATATTATATCTACATCATGAATAATATTCTGAATATAATGAACCTTTGACCAAATTAACAACATGTAAGTGTAAGAAGTCTATTTTTGACTTAAGAACCAAATACCGACAAAATAAACATTATTAACTTAAATAATTACATGATGTTAATAACATGGTATAAAAGGAATAATGAACTTGAAAAAGGTTCTTAAGCAAGTAGAGATTAACTAAAGTTTATTATTCAGGAGTTTAAAGAACGGTCGGGTCAAGTCAGATACGAGGTATGGGAACTTCTTAACCCAATTTCCATTCTTTGGGTTAATCTCCTACTTTCAAATTATGTCATTATGTTATTATGTCGTATCTTGTATTTGTACTTTATTTATGTGTACTTATAGTAAATACACATAATGTATCTATTTTATTTTAAAAATTATCTTTGTATGGGAACTTCTTAACCCAATTTCCATTCTTTGGGTTAATCTCCTACTTTCAAATTATGTCATTATGTTATTATGTCGTATCTTGTATTTGTACTTTATTTATGTGTACTTATAGTAAATACACATAATGTATCTATTTTATTTTAAAAATTATCTTTGTATGGGAACTTCTTAACCCAATTTCCATTCTTTGGGTTAATCTCCTACTTTCAAATTATGTCATTATGTTATTATGTCGTATCTTGTATTTGTACTTTATTTATGTGTACTTATAGTAAATACACATAATGTATCTATTTTATTTTAAAAATTATCTTTGTATGGGAACTTCTTAACCCAATTTCCATTCTTTGGGTTAATCTCCTACTTTCAAATTATGTCATTATGTTATTATGTCGTATCTTGTATTGGTACTTTATTTATGTGTACTTATAGTAAGTACACATAATGTATCTATTTTATTTTAAAAATTATCTTTGTATGGGACTTCGTCTCAATCTCCTTTCGTTGAGGCATATTTTATTTTATACACAACTTTCTTTTATACGGTGTATAAACCCCTTTGACTTTTACGTTTACTCAAAAGGAATCTTTTTTATACGAAGCGTTTACTAAACGACAAAAGGGAATGTTTTTGTCGTACGTATGCGGCGACAACGACTTCTCCGCCGTCGTAACCGTTATTTGAGTTTCGGCTTCCTCTACAAGCCATACCTTTTTTTTAAAAAGAAAAATAAATACCATGTTTTACTTTGGTATTGAAAATGGTTTTCATAATGTTTTTATTATATCAATGTGTTGTATTGATATCTCGTGATTGAAATGCGGAAATGTTATGTTTCCTTTATGCATGTTTTATGTGATATGATTATGTTATGGTTCTTGGGCATTATTATGAAGACGGGTGGTTCCGTGATAAACTAAGGGCGGGTGAGCCCGTTATAGCTCTCCAATGCATTGGGTAACGCGAAGGAGTGAAACATTAAGGTTTCTCCGAAGAGATTTTTAGGGAATATACTGTGATGGGTATTCCAAACGTAACCAAGAGGGTTACTCCCTACGTAAGAATGTTATGAATGCCTCAAGTTACCTTTATGTCTTATGATTTCTATGATTTATTCATGATTTTATGAGGTATGTTAAAGTGATTATGTTTTATGGGTAAAGTATGATTTCACTCTTATGTATGTATGTACCCATGTTTCCTTTCCATGTTTTTATAACCCATACTGAGTTTTTATGCTCATCCCAAGTTTTTGAAATGTTTTTCACAGGTCAAGGGAAAGGTACATGATAAGATGATAGAGTCAAGGATGTGTCAAGAATTAATCCATGTTTTATTTTAAATGTGTTTCCATTGATGGGAATGAAGAATACTATCTTTATGTAACCACTTTGTTTATATGTGGAATGTAATGCAAGTTTTATGATCTAATTCTCTAAAACTCTAAACCCGAAAAGATCCTCAATGTGTAATCTTGTAATAACTCAAGATTAAGTAAGGTTTAAGGCTGGGGCCTTATAGTTGGTATCAAAGGTCGGTTTAGACAACTTTAGGAGTTAGAAAAGTGTTAAATTATAATATGATTTAAATGATATAGCATTTACGGATTACCATGTTGCTTCGCCTAAGATATTTCGGTGTTCAGAATGGTTTTCCGCAGAGGAAACAGGGAAGCTGTGCTAGGAAGGCATACAGAAGGAAATAACCTTCCGAATCAGCATCCAGAAATGGTCGGAATTGGAACTGAACAGTTTGTTGCAGTGATGGCACAGTTGACTCAGGCTATAAATGGTGGTGGTATCCATGCACGAGATCAGCCAGATCAACCGCAGAGGAACATGTCAGTAGTGGAACATTTCATGAGGCAACATCCACCATCATTCAGAGGATCATCTGACCCTGTGCAAGTTGAAGGGTGGATTAAAGCACTGGAGAAGATTTTTGATGTCATGGGGTGTTCAGACAATCAAAAGGTTAGTCTTTCTATTTACCGTTTGGAGGGTGAAGCAGATCAGTGGTGGTCTATGGTTAAAAATATCAGGGATGCCGATGAGATTGATGCTCTTGACTGGGATGAATTCAAAGGAATGTTTCTTGAGAAGTATTTTCCTAAGGCTGTTCGACTTAGGATGGAAAAGCAATTCTTGGAATTGAGGCAAGAGGAAGAATCAGTGGCTGCCTATGAAGAAAGGTTCACTCGATTGGCAAGGTATGCTCCAAATTTTATTCGGGACCTTGATAGTAAAATCAATCATTTTTACTCAGGATTAAAGCCAAAGTATCGAAGGGCATTAGCTTCTCGAGAGTTTAAAAGTTATGAAAAGCTTTTTCGATGTGCTGAGAAGGTGGAAATGGAGTTTATCGATGACCAAGTGTTCTATAACAACCAGCAGAAGAAGAGACCGAGGTGGCAAGAGAAAGGTAAGAATTCTTCAAAAAAGTCTGATGGTAAGAAAACTAAGTTTCCAGTTTGTGATAAATGTGGCAAAAGGCATGCTGGGGAATGTCTTCTGAATTCTGGGAAGTGCTACCGATGTGGTAAGATGGGACATAAGGCGCGTGATTGCACTGAAAAGGATCAAGGTGAAGGTAAGAATAAATTTGATTTACAGTTAGTGAAATGTTATAAGTGCAATGAGATGGGTCACTATGCAAACGAGTGTCCGACAAGGAGCTTGAGTGATGGGAAGCAGTTAGACTACAAGCATAAAGGGGTGCTGAAATCCTTTGCAACTACTTTAGCAGATGTTGGGCCATCGAATGAAGTGGTGTCAGCTCCAGGGAGCTCAGTATTTTTTGAAGATTGACTTGAGGTCGGGGTACCATCAGTTGAATGTAAAAGAAGCAGACGTTCCGAAGACTGCGTTCCGTACTAGATATGGCCATTATGAATTTGTAGTTATGCCTTTTGGGTTAACCAATGCACCTGCCGTATTCATGGACCTTATGAATAAAATTTTCCATGAGTTCTTGGATAAGTTTGTGTTTGTGTATTGAGGTTTGTGAAGAGGTTATGTGTGCCTTGTGATTCACAGTTGAAGAGAGAGTTGTTATGTGAAGCTCATAGTTCTCCGTTTTCAGTTCATCCGGGCAGTACTAAGATGTATAGAGATCTGCGGGAGTATTACTGGTGGGATGGAATGAAAAGAGATATTGCTGATTTACTGTGAAGTGTTTGACTTGTCAGCAGGTTAAAGCAGAGCGGCAGTTACCGAAAGGGATGCTTCAGCCTTTACCAGTGCCAGAGTGGAAATGGGAGAATATATCCATGGACTTTGTTGTTGGATTACCGAAGACATCTCGAGGTAATAATGCAATCTGGGTTATTGTTGATCGCTTGACCAAATCTGCTCATTTCCTTGCTATACGAGATACTTTCTCTCTTGATCAACTTTCCCGTTTGTATCTTAAAGAGATAGTCAGGTTACATGGAGTTCCTCTCTCCATTGTATCGGATCGTGATCCCAGGTTTACTTCTAACTTTTGGAAAGGCCTTCAGAAGTCGTTGGGTACTGAATTAAATTTTAGTACAGCTTTTCATCCCCAATCAGATGGGCAGTCAGAACGAACAATTCAGACATTGGAGGATATGCTACGAGCTTGTTCTATGGATTATCAGGGAAGTTGGGACCAACATCTTTCTTTGGTTGAGTTTTCATATAATAACAGTTTTCATTCCAGTATACAGATGGCACCATTTCAGGCATTATATGGGAAGCGGTGTCGAACTCCAGCTTTCTGGGATGAAGTGGGTGAAAGAAAGTTGATGGGACCAGAATTGGTAGAAGAGATGGCAGAAAAAGTTCAGCTGATTCAGAAACACATGAGAACAGCTCAGAGCAGGCAGAAGAGTTATGCGGATAACCGGAGGAAGGATCTATCTTTCGAGGTAGGTGATCATGTTTTTCTCAAGGTTTCTCCTTGGAAAAGTGTGATGAGATTTGGTAAGAAAGGAAAGTTGAGTCCAAGGTTCATTGGACCATACGAAATTCTGGAAAGAGTTGGATCAGTTGCATACCGAGTGGCTTTACCTCCGAGTATCTCTCAGGTACACAATGTTTTCCACGTTTCGATGTTGAGAAAGTATATGCCAGATCCATCTCATGTTTTGAGTCCAGAGGTAGTTCAGCTGGAAGAGAACCTATCTTATGAGGAACAACCGGTCCAGATTCTTGACCACAGGGAGCAAGTGTTACGGAATAAGGTGATTAAGCAGGTAAAGGTTTTGTGAAAAAACCACATGATTGAAGAGGCAACATGGGAATCTGAAAATGCTATGAGGGATAAATACCCCCACTTATTTTGATAAGTGAATAAAATTGCGAGGACGCAATTCCCAAAAGGGGGGAAGGATGTAACATCCCAGGTAATTAAAGAATAAATAATTTTCATATTTATTAATATTAGAGAATTAAATATGAATTTTAATTAAAAGGGGTTGCTATGTTCGATAGCGTACCCGATACGCAACGATGAGTTTCTTTGAAACTTACGTAGCACACTAGTAATATAATAATATTATTTTAAATGTTAGTTAACAAGTAGCCGTTGTACTGGCGGGAATGAATAGAAATAACTAAAATATAAATAGATATGTTTTTAAATGTTTATACATTTACCCAATAAAAGATAAAGGCTTAAAATACGGAAAGAGTTCAATTTTAGGCTTTTATACTCTAATTTTCACTAAAGGTTCACTTATCACCTTTTAATGGTGAACCGTCATTGAATATAGTTTTGATCACTCTTATACATTCTTTTGGACCAAATAAAACTCTTATTAAGAATCGGGACATCAAATTTTACTTTGTGTAATTTTTGGTACCTTTCTGATAAAGTTCATTTTTTTTATGAATAGTGTAAAATGTTGCATTTTAATTCAAAACCTCTTTTTGATCTAATTTATTTATATGATTAGATTATGTTTTGAATTGGTTTTTAAGTAAAATTAGAATCTATTTTTACCATTTTATCCAATGGTGGTCATTGGAATCAATTTCGATTTGAAATTAGACTTAAACTGGTGTCAATCTTTTGATACTTATTGTTTTGTAAAAACACGCTATTTGCTCTGGCAGCGGGAATTAATTATTAAATTAATTAATGTGACTTATATGATTTGAATTTTGTAAAATAGACTTCATTTTTGAATTCGTAATATCAAATATAGCTTAGAGTGAATTTTTGGTAATTTTCTGAAAAACTTCAATTTTTGATGAATAGTGAAACCACTAAGTGGTAATCAAGCAAACTGATTTTTCAGTTAAATGAAAGTTTACCACTAATGTGTATTGAATTTTGAAAATCCGACATACATGGTTGTCATTAAGAAGTAAAATGTGGTTCAATGAGATTAAAATAATTTTTTGGTGAATAGTAACTTATTAAGTTTTTAATCGCGATTAGTGGTAATTAGTGTAGTTTAATGTATAAATAATGCTTTAATAATATAAAATGACTTAGACACATGTCCCAACCTCATTGGTTGTGTCATGGCCGACCAAGACAAGCCATGGCCTAACTTGGGGACCCCATGTATCCACTTTTGTTGGGAAATAACATAAATTACTTTTTATTAAATGTTAAAGTGAAAATGACACAAACATAATATGTTTTGCGAAAACAATTTTTAAGTGGGGTTATACAAGTCCAAATTTTGATTATAAATATTCAATGGAAAGCTAAAAAGATTTCCTACATCATAGTAATTTGTTTATAATTTTTAGACATTAAATAAATTTAATTATTTATGACATAATAATGATGCAGCGATGACATCATTATTTGACGATTTAAATAAAATAGAAAGATAATGTAAAATCTATGAACTACACATGGCCAAAACCAATTGGATGAGTGGATTTCGAATCCTTATCACCTTATCCACGAATTCTATCAATGTGGGACCTTTTAAAACCGAAACACATTTTCAAACAAAGTTATATTTCTTTACTTTCCAAAAGTGCCCCTCCTCTCCTCTTATAAAAGGCCCCCACCTCCACCTTATTTCACACACTCTTCAAGCCTTTGGCTCGGCCAACCCCTGCCCATTTGCTCTCTCCACATCCCTCTCCTCATCCTAGAGGATTCCCTTTGGGCAGAATCCTTTCAAAGGAAGCCTTTAGGCTCAAACCAAAAGAAGTTACACTTTTTAAGGTATTTCATTCTCTCATGTTCATTTGTTTTATTTTTCTTCTCCAACCCCCTAAACTCTTTTTATTTACTTCTTTTGTAACAACACCAGTATCTTCAATATACTAGGATGTTGTTATAAGATTTATTTGAGCTACACTCTCACACAACTACATCAAATGGTTAAAGAACATACGGTTTCCGTGGATGGCGAAATTCTGCCTCCCGAAACGATGATTGTTCAATACTCATTTAACACCTTCAAAGGTGGCCATTATGATGTCACTATTTTTATATATGATATGTAATATGTTTATGTTTTACTTATTCTTCTGTATTTTTCATTTGTGTCTTACCTTTATGGCTTCCATTATGGGTATACGCGATATCTTCACTTAAGGAAGTGCGGACTACCGCCCCCTCAAAGTGATGTGATTCGTTAATGCCATATGTGGGACGTGTAAAGGATGGATTTAAAGTTATTATATATGATGTTATACTGGAATTATAATATACCTATATATATCATTATCATTTATTTCCATTAAAGTATGAGATAGAAATGAAAGTAGCGTTCATGCGTACGTACGGACTACCGTCTCCATGAACGGTGCATTTCATTTCTTATCCCCAAATGTAATGTACTATTAAAAGTACATGTATATAATGGATATATAAAATTAATGATATATCTAAATGATGAATATAATTCTGGAATTAAAATATACATAAGTCTCATTTAGTTTTAATTCCGTTAATATGACAAAGAAATGAAAGTAGCGTTCATGCGTACGTACGGCTTACCGTCTCCATGAACGGTGCATTTCATTTCTTACCTCTAAATGATTATGTAATATTATAAATGCATGAATGTACTGGATATATATGACATATATTATATCTACATCATGAATAATATTCTGAATATAATGAACCTTTGACCAAATTAACAACATGTAAGTGTAAGAAGTCTATTTTTGACTTAAGAACCAAATACCGACAAAATAAACATTATTAACTTAAATAATTACATGATGTTAATAACATGGTATAAAAGGAATAATGAACTTGAAAAAGGTTCTTAAGCAAGTAGAGATTAACTAAAGTTTATTATTCAGGAGTTTAAAGAACGGTCGGGTCAAGTCAGATACGAGGTATGGGAACTTCTTAACCCAATTTCCATTCTTTGGGTTAATCTCCTACTTTCAAATTATGTCATTATGTTATTATGTCGTATCTTGTATTTGTAATTTATTTATGTGTACTTATAGTAAATACACATAATGTATCTATTTTATTTTAAAAATTATCTTTGTATGGGAACTTCTTAACCCAATTTCCATTCTTTGGGTTAATCTCCTACTTTCAAATTATGTCATTATGTTATTATGTCGTATCTTGTATTTGTACTTTATTTATGTGTACTTATAGTAAATACACATAATGTATCTATTTTATTTTAAAAATTATCTTTGTATGGGAACTTCTTAACCCAATTTCCATTCTTTGGGTTAATCTCCTACTTTCAAATTATGTCATTATGTTATTATGTCGTATCTTGTATTTGTACTTTATTTATGTGTACTTATAGTAAATACACATAATGTATCTATTTTATTTTAAAAATTATCTTTGTATGGGAACTTCTTAACCCAATTTCCATTCTTTGGGTTAATCTCCTACTTTCAAATTATGTCATTATGTTATTATGTCGTATCTTGTATTGGTACTTTATTTATGTGTACTTATAGTAAGTACACATAATGTATCTATTTTATTTTAAAAATTATCTTTGTATGGGACTTCGTCTCAATCTCCTTTCGTTGAGGCATATTTTATTTTATACACAACTTTCTTTTATACGGTGTATAAACCCCTTTGACTTTTACGTTTACTCAAAAGGAATCTTTTTTATACGAAGCGTTTACTAAACGACAAAAGGGAATGTTTTTGTCGTACGTATGCGGCGACAACGACTTCTCCGCCGTCGTAACCGTTATTTGAGTTTCGGCTTCCTCTACAAGCCATACCTTTTTTTTAAAAAGAAAAATAAATACCATGTTTTACTTTGGTATTGAAAATGGTTTTCATAATGTTTTTATTATATCAATGTGTTGTATTGATATCTCGTGATTGAAATGCGGAAATGTTATGTTTCCTTTATGCATGTTTTATGTGATATGATTATGTTATGGTTCTTGGGCATTATTATGAAGACGGGTGGTTCCGTGATAAACTAAGGGCGGGTGAGCCCGTTATAGCTCTCCAATGCATTGGGTAACGCGAAGGAGTGAAACATTAAGGTTTCTCCGAAGAGATTTTTAGGGAATATACTGTGATGGGTATTCCAAACGTAACCAAGAGGGTTACTCCCTACGTAAGAATGTTATGAATGCCTCAAGTTACCTTTATGTCTTATGATTTCTATGATTTATTCATGATTTTATGAGGTATGTTAAAGTGATTATGTTTTATGGGTAAAGTATGATTTCACTCTTATGTATGTATGTACCCATGTTTCCTTTCCATGTTTTTATAACCCATACTGAGTTTTTATGCTCATCCCAAGTTTTTGAAATGTTTTTCACAGGTCAAGGGAAAGGTACATGATAAGATGATAGAGTCAAGGATGTGTCAAGAATTAATCCATGTTTTATTTTAAATGTGTTTCCATTGATGGGAATGAAGAATACTATCTTTATGTAACCACTTTGTTTATATGTGGAATGTAATGCAAGTTTTATGATCTAATTCTCTAAAACTCTAAACCCGAAAAGATCCTCAATGTGTAATCTTGTAATAACTCAAGATTAAGTAAGGTTTAAGGCTGGGGCCTTATAATTTTCTTGGCAACCCCTTACTCAATACTCACCAAAATACCAGGAAGATTTCCTATTTTTTAACTTTTCTATAGGGTTCTTCCTAGAGTTTTCATATCCTAATTTCCACAAATAAATAAACCATCCTTTGATACCAACTATAACATCCCGCCTTTTTATCACATAATCTTTCATTACATTTTACAAAACCGAGGATCTTTAAGGTTTAGTGTCTTGGAAACCAGGAACTTTAAACATGAAAACATAAAACATTCTTCTAAAACACTTGAAAGGCTTCTCCTCATGTTCATACTAGGTTCATTACTGCATCACATAACCTGGGGACATACATCAAAAGAAAGGGTGAGAAAAAAGCCCAGTAAGGGAAACAAGAGAAACATTTTACATGTGAACTTGAGATACTTCAATAAGGTCATGAAAAGAACTTTAAGGCATGAGAATGAAATCATGAGGCATATCATAATAAAAATAACATTTTCATAACTTGAAGATGTGGCTACATCATTTAACATAGACAATCATGAACATATCACCAAGGTCCATCCCCAAGGTTTCATTTGAAAATTACCAAGGTTATTCACCAAGGTATCGTGAAAATTGTAATCTCTAGTGGTTACATCATTACCCAATGCATTGGAGCGCTATCAGGGTGCACCCTTAAATTTGCCTTTATTATCATGTGAGCCACATATATCATCATCAAACATTTCATAAATAACCCATATAGCATAAAATAAATGGGTTTCATTTCATAATCACAACGTTTTAAAAACTGCTTTAAAGACATGATCTTTACGCCACTTTAAAACCCACAGAAAAGGAAGGTGGGTCTCATGTATGTAAATCCCAGAATTTAAAATAGATCATTTTGGTATATATGTGAATACACCTTTAGAACAAAGAGCGTTGAGTATTCACTTAATAATATAAAAGAACTTTAGAAAAAGAGAGAGACATTTTGAGACGGGAATTCTGCAGCATAACGGCTATGTTACGAGGTTTTAGAAGACATTAAAAAGAGAGGGAAAATGGGTCAAACATTCATAAATGACCCATAAAACAGTAGATGGACAGAATAAGAAGGATACATGATCATGGTAATGAAATTTCAAGGACATACCATTTGAAATGAAAAAAATGGAAGGAAGACAAAAATTAGATTTCTCTTATGAAAGTTCGACAGCCTAACGACGTTACTTAAACTTCAACAAAAATGATTTGAAAAGATCAAATAGGGTCTCTCATCATGTGAACATAAGAGTTCAGTATGATATATATAGATATAATTCCCCAACATAATTAAAAAGTAACTTGAAATACTTGACATGAAAGTAGAACTTTGAAAAGAATGAGAAGGGTGAAAGAATCCCCTAAAACTTTCGGCAGCCTAACGGTGCCACTTAAAACTTCAAAATACTGAATTGAAGAGATCAAATGGGGTATCTCATCATATGAAAATAAAAGTCCAGTATGATAGATATAGAGATCATACCCCAATATAACAAAAATGAACTTGAAAGAATTGACATGAAAGTAGAACTTCAAAACGAGAAGGGTGAAGAACCACTTAAAAATTCGGCAGCCTAACGGTGCCACTTAAAACTTCAAAAATACTGAATTGAAGAGATCAAATGGGGTCTCTCATCATATGATCATAAAAGATCAGTATGATAAATTTAGAGATAATACCCCAACATAACAAAAAGGAACTTGAAAGAATTGAAATGAAAGTAGAACTTCAAAACGAGAAGGGTGAAGAACCACTTAAAAATTCGGCAGCCTAACGGTGCCACTTAAAACTTCAAAATACTGAATTGAAGAGATCAAATGGGGTCTCTCATCATATGATCATAAAAGATCAGTATGATAAATTTATAGATCATACCCCAACATAATAAAAAGGAACTTGAAATACTTTACATGAAAATAGATCTTGAAAAATGAGAAGGGAGAAAGAATCCGTTACAAAAATTTCGGCAGCCTAACGACGCCACTTAAAACTTCATAAAACGAAATAATGAGAGTAATAGGGGATCTCTCATTATATGAACATGAAAAGGGAAGTAAGAGGAGTATAAAAGAATATCCGCCAACATAAGAACATGGAGCATAAAAGAAATGACATAAAAGAGATTACTTGAAATGAAAGAGAGAGGTCAGATCCCTTACCTTAAAACATAACTCTTAAAACTCAAAGGTTGGGACCTTGAAGGATTGGGGGCACCATGAGAGGACTCCTTGGGAGGTAATGAGACCAGAACTTTGTTGTGGGAGAGTGGGGAGTCGAATGGATGAGAGGATGGCTTGGTATTTATAGGGAAAGTGAGGGGACAAGGCATTAATGGCCAAGGGACACCTCATTAGTGGTTTTGGAAAAACCATGGGCTTGCCCATGGTATTTGCCCATGGTATTGGCCACATGGGACACCTCATACCTCATCTTACTATTTATAAGTCGACCATATTGATTACATACTTAATACATCATTTAATGATGTCATTAGACACCCATAACTTAAAAACTGTATTTCCACTATTCATCAAAAATTCAACTTTCTCAGAATAATCCCAAAATTTCACCTTAACCAAATATCAACGCTCTGATTACAAATATGAATTCCATTTTATAAAAATAATTTTCTAAATATTTTTAATTTAATTTTTAAAAAAAACACTATTCACCGAAAATTCATTTTTTCAGAAAAACCCCCAAAAATTACCATAGCATAATATCGATGCTCTGAGCTCAAAAATGAAATCCGTTTTATAAAAATAATTTTCTAAATATTTTTAATTAAATTTTTAATTAAAAAACACTATTCACCCGAAAAAACTAATACTTGAATAATAATTTATGAAACCATTATTTGACCATTTTATTGAATCACATTACTTAATCAAGGTGCCTAGATTATATAAATACTTTCTTTAAGTGAGATTACTAATCCATTTGGACACATTACTAATCCTAATCATAAAATCACTATTCATAATTTACTATTCATAAAAAATTAAGTTGATCTTATTAGACTCTAAATTTCGTACTGAACATAATTGTAGAAGACCATTTTTTGAAAATCATTACACATTTTTAATTATTTAAGGTTTACACAACCATTTTTAAAATATCATTTTTCTAAAATTCATCAAAAATATGCATACTATATTTATCCGGTCATTTGAAAATTCATAAACTTCATCATAAGAAGAAATCCCAATTTTTATTTAAAACAAAGGATTACACAAGGCAGTTACGGTCTCCTTACATAGCCCCTTATCACACCAGCATAGGACCTAAGTGTAAGGTGTGCTAAGGTGAGAGAATCTGAGGAAGGATCGGCTAACATCGCACGAGTAGTAATTTCTATTAGTTTGAACTTCTCGCAAAGATGATTCCATTCTAGCTTCACACGATGAAGTTCGGCTTGGGTTTGGTCCAGAGCAAAGCCCAGTGGTGCTACCTCCTTCCCAAGTTCTGTTAGATGGGCTTCGATCGGTCCAAGACTACTGGGCAATGCCATAGAATCTTCTTTCTATAATAATTAACAAAGATTACTTGTATTTAAAGACAATAATCAAAACATTTAGTTTTCAGTGGTCATATTAACCAATGGTCATATAACAGTCAAAGCCCAATGATCTCATTTTAATTATACTCATGTTATCAAATGAAAAATTTTTGTTGAGTATAAAATAAAATAACACACAAAATTAGGAAATAATTTTTATTCAAAATTCCAGGTCGTTACATCTCATGAGAAAAACTAGTGTCTTGGCACAAGGCCTTGACAAAATCTTCTTTGTAGTCTTGGCACGAGGCCTTGGCTATGTGGTTATGATAGTCTGGCATTATGCATTCCATCATTATGAAAGTGGTTATTGATATTGCATGTGATTATTCGATTAGTAGAATATCCATGTGAATAAGTAAATGACATTATTTCATTTTATTTATGCCATACTATGTTGAAGTTTAAGTTTAAAAGGCTTTTGATTTAGTTATACATTGCCTTAAATGTTTATTATTATTTATGAAAGTTTCCTCTATATTGTTATCCTTACTGGGCATTTGAGCTCACCCCATTTATATGTTTTATTTTTCCTAGGATATGAAGAATTAAATTATGAATGACCTGCAGGGATAGTATGAGGGGATAAGAGTGTGGTCTATGGAGACTATGTTGTTGTCGTTTTCATTTTTATGATGTAAAACTTTATGAATATATCTAGTATTTCCAAGGCTAATAAACCAATTTGGTCTTTTGAGATTTGATCTTTCTTGTGATGATACCAATGTTATGTAATAATGCACCGAATCTGGGTAACTGGGGTTGGGGCGTTACAGTTGGTATCAGAGGGATGTTTAGTACAAACCTTGGAAGCTAGATTTAGATAAACCCTGATTAGAGCACGTAGACCTAAGATGAACTTTGAGGATTAGTATAGAAGAACTTCCTAGAATTTTGGTATTGTAGATATTTTGTGAGTTTTCCGAGCAATACATCCCTGTCTGGATACGAGCAGGTAGAGGCGGCTCTGGCACAGATGTACCTAGGGGTAAAAACCGAAAACACCGCTTTGAGCTAGACTCAAACGGGAACTGGTGGACGACAACGGGCCTTGCTGCACTCTTGGTTACGACACTCCCAGGGGATATTGTTAGGATAACTCTCATTTTATTTACAAATCATTATGAAGGGTTTATGAGTATATACTTCCTTAAAGGAGAAATTCTTATGATTATGGATTATATCTATAAACTATTTAATTAAGGTTATGTGTTTTAGAAGTTTGGGATTAGGTATTGTTATTCATAAACTAATCTAGTGTATGCCATTGTTTAGAAATGGCGCCCAGTAGAAGGAATGATAACCCCAGCAATGCACATGATCCAAAGAGAAAGAAGGATCATATCTTTCATGGTCTTGAGCCAGAATTTATAAGAGAAATAGTCTCCCATGTATTATCATCACATGAAGAAATAATATAATGTGTTGATAAGATAAGTAAAGAGTTTACTGAGTCCTATGGATTTGAAGGGAAGCAAGAGAAGAAAAGGATGGAAGAGAGAAAGATGGATAAAGGGAAGAGGGAAAAGAAGAATTTTCCTATATGTGATAACCATGGGAAGAAACACCCTGGAACTTGCCTGAAAGGAATGTGAGTTTGTTATAAGTGTGGAGGAAAAGGGAACAAAGTACGTGACAACAAGGGTAAGAAAATGGTTTCAAATGTACAATGCTTCATTTGCAAGGAGTTTGGACACTACGCGAACCTATGTCTCAGTCATCAGACTATGCCACAAATAATGCTATTGGATAATAATCAAGTTATGATACTACCACAGATGAAGAGGAATGATTAGAGTTATGATGATTATGTCATTTGAGAGTTGTATCAACAATGTACTTGTTATAATAATTATGGAGTATATAAGGATTGTACTGCAATACTATTTCTTTATGGACTTGAGATTGTGTGGAACAAAGAAATGTGACTCAATAGCAGGTTAAATTTTTGGAAAATATATGGTTGAGAGAAAGATAAACCATAATATGGTTCTGATACCGAGGTAGTGATTTTAGAATAATATATGATTGATTTGGATAAATTATATTGGATATTCTTGACTACCTTGAAATTTATTAATGATTTGTATATTCCATCATTGTTGGGGTTTACAACATTTTTGGATTGAAGGAGTATATCTATTATTCTATAAGTAATAAGGGATCATGAATGTAATCAATAAGGTTTTATGGTAATTCAGGATGTTGCAGTGTTTTTAAAAGAATACATGATGAAGGTGATCACATGTTATTACACGGAAAAAAGGGATCTTCATTGTGTTTACCTTCCTTATAAATTTTGGACTGAAGTATTTTGGATAGTTCTAGTTTGGATTATTTTGGATTGTCATAAAAGGACAACTCGGAGGTCGGGCGGCAACCCGTCGTGTCCGGCAAGGCTGCGAGACTTGAACCCACAACCGAAGGTTGACAAGGGTGTATCACCTACCACTGACCCACGTGATGTCCTGGTTTGAATAATGTCATTTTTTAGTGGTTCTTCTAGATGAATTATAAATTCATTTTTTTAACCCTATACGAATATGATAAATAGAAAATTATTTTTAAGTTCTATTATTTTTTAGAGTAAAAGATTAGTTTGTGGTAGAACTTAGTTAAAGGTTGAGACTATACTTGTCAAGTATATATTTTTCTTTTTCTCTTATTCAATGAAGAAATTAATTTTTATACTTTAGTGAAGGGATCTTAAAAAAATGTGTTATCTTAATATCATATGTTTTGCTGAACTGATGGTATTTTAAATCATCATAGATTGATGAATTTAAGGCTCTAAATTTTACACTTGTTTGTGATTGATGACCTCAATGACTACCTTTAAATATTTACATTTTCCTCCAATTATATGTCTCTAATTACCACCAATGTCCTCCGAATAGAGATCATAATTTGGTGGTGACCCTTTCATTTCTCTTTTCCTCTTATTAAGACTAAACTTTATCAACCCAGTTTCCGATGTGGGTTTTCCCACAAAGATATTTTCTATATTCAACCTTTTATTTTCAAAGAATAATTTCAAATTGCGAGGACACAATTTATTGAAGGAGGAGAGAATGTAACACCCCAAGATTTCATAGTGTGTTATTTCTTCAAAATAATTGAATAACTTGCACTACACGCAACACCGAGTTCAAGCACACCATGACTTACCAAACAAGCCGTTCAAAAGAGGTTATGAATAGTATTAACTAAATTTTAAACTTTATATAATCCTTATAATTTTAGAATCCATATTATGAGTTTCTTAGACATAATGTAAGAACAAATTCATTTTCAGTATTGCACTTTTACCAACTTTTAATAGTGAACCCTTTTTAAATCCAATGTTTTAAACTTTTATATATATTCAATTTGACTAAAAAATTTACTTTTTAGAATGGGGACATCAAAAATTTACAATGAAACATCCCAAGCTTCTACGGTACGCTTCTCTTTGAATAACGTGATAGCGTGTGTTGTACGCAACTTCGAGATTCTAACACACCAAAACCAATCAAACTATCCGTTATGAATAGTAATACCTACTTTTTAAAATTGTATAAATTTTATATCGCAAAATGGACTTCATTTTTTGATTCGGAATATCGAAATTATCCTAGGGTGAAATTTTGGTACTTTTTGGATAACTTTCATATTTTGATGAATAGTGAAAATTACTAAATTTTAATTTAAAACATCTTTTTTAATAAAAATAATTAATATTGATAAATTATGAATTTGAGTGGTTTTAAAGTATATTTAGAATATATTTTTACCATTTAATTCAATTTTTTTCATTGGACATAATTTCACAATTAAACCAGACATAAACAAGTGCCAATCTTTTGATAGTTATTATCTCTTAAAAACACGCTTTTTGTTTTAACAACGGGAATTAATTTTAAATTAATTTCTGCCACTTCCGTGTTTTGAATTTGGAAAAATGGATTACATATTTGGAAACATGATTTTCAAATTGTGTAAATAGGGAACTTTTATTTTTAAACATTTTGAATAATTACTGCGGTAAATATTTTATTTACCACGGTTAAGGGTAAATCTGAGAAATAAGGGATAAAAAATAATATTATAATAATACTAAATTACCCTAAAACATGTCCTAACATTATTGGTTGATACATGTCCGACCATGGCCATCTTTTGGTCGATTTTGGAACCCCATGGAGCCACTTGTAGGTGATAGGGACACTTTATTTTAATTAAGTTAAAATAAGTACAAAAATGACATAAGCATATATCTTTAGAAAAACAATTTTTACATAGGGTTATATATGTTGGATGTTTGACTATAAATATTAATTAGAAAGCTAAACATATTTCCTACATAATGATATTTTATTTATAATTTTTAGACAATAAATTATTTAATTTATTTATGACACAATGATGATGCAGTAATTACCTAATTAATGAAAAATTAGAATAATTGATATTATAAATACCCAAATAAATATAATTTGAGACTTTTTATGAATTAAACTAATTTCCTAGGCTAATATGACATGTTAGGATTTATTTTATTAAATTTTTTCGAAGTAATCATTCTGTTATTATTTTTACAAAAATCAATTATTGAATAGTGTCAAAATTGACATAAAAGAGTTTTTAAAACAAATATTATATTATTAATTGATATTAAATTCCTAAAAATCTAAGGTTCGTCCAAGAGACTTATATCATGATAGGTGTATCATTAATGGACCACTTGAGGGTCTCTTGGATGTATATTATATGTTTATTAACCATATTATATAAAAATACAAAGAGACATTGTAAAAGTGAAACTAATTAACTAAGAGTTAATAATTAAAGATATGGTTAATATAAGGACCCAAAACTGTCTAAATTCTATTGGATGAGTGGTTTTAGACCCATACCAACCTTAACCTTTAAATAATAAAATTTTAAGCCATTAGAAACCGAATATGAATTTATTATAAATTAATATTTCTAGCTTTTCCAAAGGTGCCCCTCACCCCTCTTATAAAAAGGGCACTCATCCTTCTCATTTATTCACAACTTAAAAGCATTTTGGTTCGGACAAACCCTGACCAAATAATCTATCAACTTCCCTCACTACAACATAGAGGCCTTAGTTTGATCAGAAATCCAAACTAAGGAGCCCTTTTGATCAAATCAAAAGGAAGAACCCGAAGAAGAGGTAATGATTTCACCACCCTTTTTCAAGTTCCTTTCTTCTTCCACTTCTTCTTCCTTTGTTGTTACCATTATAAAATAATAACTCCAGTATCATATATATACTGTGATGTTATTATAAATATGGTACAACCATATTCACTATTCTATCCACCCTTTGAATAACATGTCACCATACGTGCGTACGTACGACTTACCGTCTCCACGTCGTGGTGTAATTGTTATTCAATATATTATTATTTGGATGGGTATAATAATGAAGTGTAACTCATCTAAATAATAAATATAACATGATAATGATTCTGTATATTTGATATACCATCCAATTATATATTATTTTAATATCAAAAGAATTATATTATCGCTCGTGCGTACGTACGGACTACCGTCTTCACGAATGCGATGAGATTCATTCTCCATCATATCCATTCAAGTATAATTATTATTTTATGATTTAAAAATAATGTTTAAGGACTTGATATCATTCTGGATATGAATAAGATACAACCTATCCATTACAAACATGGCTTACGTAACAAAACATATAAAAGAAAATGATTAAGTTAACACCTGAAACGACGATAATACTAAGATATTATTAACAAAGCACTGTTAAAAGATCATATATGATATCATATTAATATATATGATTATTGTATAATTTAATATCAATTATTTCACCATTATACAGGAGGTTAACCTTCCCTAAACCAAGGAAAAGTACAAGTTAAGGGTTTATTTTGCAATCTCTCCATTATCTGAAATTGTTTATACGTAATAATCTACTGGGATTTCTTTATCATCCTCATCCATGTTTCTTCAAAATGTATTTCAAAACATTTTCACCATTTACAAGAATAGGGGTTAAAGTCATTTATACCATTGTTTGAATTTTTATAAGAGGTTTACAAAGGAATCTTTCCGTCGTTATACAAACAAGTCCCTTTTAACATTTTCGACAGGATTAAGGTAAGAATGTTTTTTTAACTTATACGGCAGGTGCGGCTATTTACCACCGTTATAAAATCGTCAAAGATTCCCTTACAAGATTATAAGATTATTTTCAATGTAAATGTTTTATTTTATAGTTATGTGACTTTTAAATGATTTCAAAATGAATATTTTAAGAATTTGTGAAAGGTACTCTTTATCAAGATCATAATTTTAAATGTTTTAAAGATTTATTTTTCTAAATATTTTTAATTAATGTCCATGTTTTAAAAATGATTTTAAAGATTTATTTATATGGACATGAAGTTTTTTAAATGATATTTCTTTTCAAAAGTTTCAAAGTGGTATGGGAAACTTTGATTCAAAAATCTCTTTTAAATTACTTCATTTATAAATGTTTCACTTTTCAATGATTTTGAGAAAAGAGATATTTCTCTCAAATATTTTTGATTTCATCTATTTCAACATCCTTTGATAGATTTTAAGTTTATTTGAAGTTGATTTATTATGATACAAAACCTTTGTATTATATTGAAGGTTTTGTGATATGTTTTACTGTGGATGTGTTATTTTTATACCATTAATGGTTTATGGAGAAAGTATTGACATTCCATATGCTAGTTTTAATACGAATGTTTATAGTATGTTTAATCCTTTTCATATGGGAATGCATTGGACTTAGTAAGTGACGGGTGGAGCCCGCTATAGCTCCTCGATGCATCGATAGGTCTCATGAGACAAACTAGTGTCTTGGCACAAGGCCTTGACAAAATCTTATTTGTAGTCTTGGCACGAGGCCTTGGCTATGTGGTTATGATAGTCTGGCATTACGAATTCCATCATTATTAAAGTGGTTATTGATATTTCATGTGATTATTCGATTAGTAGAATATCCATTTGAATAAGTAAATGGAATTATTTCATTTTATTTATGCCATACTATGTTGAAGTTCAAGTTTAAAAGGCTTTTGTTTTAGTTATACATTGCCTTAAATGTTTTTTCTTATTTAATAAAGTTTCTTCTTTATTGTTATCCTTATTGGGCATTTGAGCTCACCCCTTTTATATGTTTTATTTTTCCCAGGATATGAAGAAGTAAATTATGAATGACCTGTATGGATAGTATGAGGGGATAAGAGTGTGGTCTATTAGGACTATGTTGTTGTAGTTTTCATTTTTTTGATGTAAAACTTTATGAATATATCTAGTGTTTCCAAGGCTACTAAACCAATTTGGTCTTTCGAGATTTGATCTTTCTTGTGATCATACCAATGTTATGTAATAATGCACCGAATCTAGGTAACTGGGGTCGGGGCGTTACAGTTGGTATCAGAGGGATGTTTAGTACAAAATTTGGAAGCTATATTTAGATAAACTCTGATTAGAGCACGTAGACCTAAAATTAACTTTGAGGATTAGTATAGAAGAACTTCCTAGAATTTTGGTATTGTAGAGATTTTGTGATTTTTCCGAGCAATACATCCCTGTCTGGATACGAGCAGGTAGAGGCGGATGTGGAACAGATATACCTAGGGGTAAAACCCGAAAACACCGCTTTGAGCTAGACTCGAATGAGAACCGGTGCACGACAACAGGCCTTGCTGCACTATTGGTTACGACTCTCCTGAGGGATATGCTTAGGATAACTCTCATTTTCTTTACAAATCACTATGAAGGGTTTATGAGTATATACTTCCTCAAAGGAGAAATTTTTATGATTATGGATTATATCCATAAACTATTTAATTTATGTTATGTGTTTTACAAGTTTGGGATTAGGTATTGTTATTCATAAACTAATCTAGTGTATGCCATTGTTTATAAATGGTGCCCAGTAGAAGGAATGATAACTCCAACAATGCACATGATCCAAAGAGAAAGAAGGATCATATCTTTCATGGTTTTAAGCTAGAATTTATAAGAGAAATAGTCTCCCATGTATTATCATCACATAAAGAAATAATATCATGTGTTGATAAGATAAGTAAAGAGTTTACTGATTCCTATGTCTTTGAAGGGAAGCAATAGAAGAAAAGGATGGAAGAGAGAAATATGGATAAAGGGAAGAGGGAAAAGAAGAATTTTCCTATATGTGATAACTGTGGGAAGAAACACCCTGGAACTTGCTTGAAAGGAATGGGAGTTTTTTATAAGTGTGGAGGAAAATGGCACAAAGTATGTGACTGCAAGGGTAAGAAAATGGTTTCAAATGTACAATGCTTCATTTGCAAGGAGTTTGGACACTACGCGAGCCTATGTCTCAGTCATCAGACTATGCCACAAATGATGCTATTAGATTTTAATCAAGTTATAATACTACCACAGATGAAGAGGAATGATTAGAGTTCTTATGATGATTATGTCATTTGAGTGTTGTATCAACAATGTACTTGTTATAATAATTATGGAGTATATAAAGATTTTACTGCAATACTATTTCTTTATGGACTTGAGATTGCGTGGAACAAAGAAATGTGACTCAATAGCAGGTTATATTTTTGGAAAATATATGGTTGAGAGAAAGATAAACCATAATATGGTTCTGATACCGAGGTAGTGATTTTAGAATAATACATGATTGATTTGGATAAATTATATTGGATATTCTTGACTACCTTGAAACTAATTAATGATTTTTATATTCCATCATTGTTGGGGTTTAAAACATTTTTGGATTGAAGGAGTATATCTATTATTCTATAAGGAATAAGGGATCATGAATGTAATCAATAAGGTTTTATGGTAATTCAGGATGTTGTAGTGTTTTTAAAAGAATACATGATGAAGGTGATCACATGTTATTTTGTGGCAAAAAAAAGGGATCTTCATTGTGTTTACCTTCCTTATAAATTTTGGACTGAAGTATTTTGTATAGTTCTAGTTTGGATTATTTTGGATTGCCATAAAAGGACAACCCAGAGGTCGGGCGGCAACCCGTCGCGTCCGGCAAGGCTGCGAGACTTGAAACCACAACCGAAGGGAAACAAGGGTGTATCACCTACCACTGACCCACGTGATGTCCTGGTTTGAATAATATCGTTTTTTTAATGGTTCTTCTAGATGAATTATAAATTCAATTTTTTTAACCCTATACGAATAGGATAAATAGAATATTATTTTTAATCTCTATTATTTTTTAGAGTAAAAGATTATTTTGTGGTAGAACTTAGTTAAAGGTTGATACTCTACTTGTCAAGTATATATTTTTCTTTTTCTCTTATTCAATGAAGAAATTAATTCTTATACTTTAGTGAAGGGATCTTAAAGAAATGTGTTATCTTAATACCATATGTTTTGTTGAACCGATGGTATTTTAAATCATCATAGATTGATGAATTTAAGGCCCTAAATTTTACACTTGTTTGTGATTGATGACCTCAATCACTACCTATAAATATTTACATTTTTCCTCCAATTATATGTCTCTAATTACCACCAATGTCCTCCAAATAGAGATCATAATTTGGTGGTGACCCTTTCATTTCTCTTTTCCTCTTATTAAGATTAACTTTATCAACCCAATTTCCGATGTGGGTTTTCCCACAAAGATATTTTCTATATTCAACCTTTTATTTTCAAAGAACAATTTCAAATTGCGAGGACACAATTTATTGAAGGAGGAGATAATGTAACACCCCAAGAATTCATAGTGTGTTATTTCTTCAAAATAATTTAATAACTTGCACTACACGCAACACCGAGTTCAAACACACCATGACTTACCAAACAAGCTGTTCAAAAGAGGTTATGAATAGTATTAACTAAATTTTAAACTTTATATAATCCTTATAATTTTAGAATCCATATTATGAGTTTCTTAGACATAATGTAAGAACAAATTCATTTTCAGTATTGCACTTTTACCAACTTTTAATAGAGAACCCTTTTTAAATCCAATGTTTTAAACTTTTATATATTCAATTTGACTAAAAAATTACTTTTTAGAATGGGGACATCAAAAATTTACAATGAAACATCCCAAGATTCTACGGCACGCTTCTCTTTGAATAATGTGATAGCGTGTGTTGTATGCAACTTCGAGATTCTAACACACCACAACCAATCAAACTAGCCGTTATGAATAGTAATACCTACTTTTTGAAATTTTATAAATTTTATCTCTCAAAATGGACTTCATTTTTGGATTCGGAATATCGAAATTAGCCTAGGGTGAAATTTTGGTACTTTTCGGATAACTTTCATAATTTGATGAATAGTGAAAATTACTAAATTTTAATTAAAAACAACTTTTTTAATCAAAATAATTAATATTGATAAATTATGAATTTTAGTGGTTTTAAAGTATATTTAGAATATATTTTTACCATTTAATTAAATGTTTTTAATTGGACATAATTTCACAATTAAACCAGACATAAACAAGTGCCAATCTTTTGATAGTTATTATCTCTTAAAAACACGCGTTTTTTTTAACAACGGGAATTAATTTTAAATTAATTTCTGCCACTTCTGTGTTTTGAATTTGGAAAAATGGATTCCATATTTAGAATCAGGATGTTCAAATTGTGTAAATAGGTAACTTTTATTTTTAAACTTTTTGAATAATTACTGCGGTAAATATTTTATTTTCCATGGTTAAGGGTAAATCCGGTAAATAAGGGTTAAAAAATAATATTATAATAATACTAAATTATCCTAAAAAATGTCCTAACCTTATTGGTTGATACATGTACGACCATGGACATCTTTGGGTCGATTTTGGGACCCCATGGAGCCACTTGTAGGTGATAGGGACACTTTATTTTAATTAAGTTAAAATAAGTACAAAAATGACATAAGCATATATCTTTAGAAAAACAATTTTTACATAGGGTAATATATGTTGGATGTTCGACTATAAATATTACTTAGAATGCTAAAAAGATTTCCTACATAATTATATTTTATTTATAATTTTTAGACATTAAATTATTTAATTTATTTATGACCCAATGATGATGTAGTAATTATCTAATTAATGAAAAATTAGAATAATTGATATTATAAATAGCCAAATAAATATAATTTCAGACTTTTTATGAATTACACTAATTTTTTAGGCTAATATGAATGTTAGGATTGATTTAATTATATTTTTTCGAAGTAATAATTCTGTTATGATTTTTAGAAAAATCAATTATTGAATAGTGTCAAAATTGACATAAAAGAGTTTCTAAAACAAATATTATATTATTAAATGATATTAAATTTCTAAAAATCTAAGGTTCGTCCAAGAGACTTATATCATGATAGGTGTATCATTAATAGACCACTTGGGGGTCTCTTTTATGTATATGGTAAGTTTATTAACCATATTATATAAAAATACAAAGAGACATTGTAAAAGTGAAACTAATTAACTAAGAGTTAATACTTAAAGATAAGGTTAATATAAGGACCCAAACCTGTCTAAATTATATTAGTTGAGTGGTTTGAGACCCATACCAACCTTAACCTTTAAATAATCAACTTTGGAGCCATTAGAAACCGAATATGAATTTATTATAAATTAATATTTCTAGCTTTTCCAAAGGTGCCCCTCACCCCTCTTATAAAAGGGCACTGCTCCTTCTCATTTCTTCACAACTTCAAAGCATTTTGGTTCGGCCAAACCCTGACCAAATACTCTCTAAAATTCCCTCAATACAACCTATAGGCCTTAGTTTTATCATAAAGACAACCTAAGAAGCCCTTTTGATCAAATCAAAAGGAAGAACCCGAAGAAGAGGTAATGATTTCACCACCCTTTTTCAAGTTCCTTTCTTCTTCCAATTCTTCTTCCTTTGTTGTTAAAATTATAAAATAATAAATCCAGTATCATATATATACTGTGATGTTATTATAAATATGGTACAACCATATTCACTATTCTATCCACCCTTTGAATAATATGTCACCACACGTGCGTACGTACGGCTTACCGTCTCCACGTCGTGGTGTAATTGTTATTCAATATATTATTATTTGGATGAGTATAATAATGATGTGTAACTCATATAAATAATAAATATAACATGATAATTATTCTGTATATTTGATATACCATCCAATTATATATTATTTTAATATCAAAATAATGATATTATCGCTCGTGCGTACGTACGGACTACCGTCTCCACAAACGCGATGAGATTCATTCTCCATCTTATCCATTCAAGTATAATTATTATTTTATGATTTAAAAATAATGTTTAAGGACTTGATATCATTATGGATATGAATAAGATACAACCTATCCATGACAAACATGTCTTACGTAACAAAACATATAAAAGAAAATGAGTAAGTTAACACCTGAAACGACGATAATACTAAGATATTAATAACAAAGCAGTGTTAAAAGATCATATATGATATCATATTAATATATATGATTCTTGTATATATTAATAACAATTATTTCACCATTATACAGGAGGTTAAACTTCCCTCAACCAAAGAAAAGTACAAGGTAAGGGTTTATTTCACAATCTCTCCATTATCTGAGGTTGTTTATACTTAATAATCTACTGGGATTTCTTTATCATCCTCATCCATGTTTCTTCAAAATGTATTTCAAAAAATCTTCACCATTTACAAGAATAGGGGTTAAAGTCATTTATACCCTTGTTTGGATTTTTATAAGAGGTTTATAAAGGAATATTTTCGTCGTTATCCAAACAAGGCACTTTTAACCTTTTCGACAGGATTAAGGTAAGAATGTTTTTTTAACTTATATGGCGGGTGCGGCTATTTACCACCGTTATAAAATCGTCAAAGCTTCCCTTACAAGATTATAAGAATATTTTCAAAGTAAATGTTTTATTTTATAGTTATGTGACTTTTAAATGATTTCAAAATGAATATTTTAAGAATTTGTGAAAGGTACTCTTTATCAAGATCATAATTTTAGATGTTTTAAAGATTTATTTTTCTAAATATTTTTAATTAATGTCCATGTTTTCAAAATGATTTTAAGGAATTATTTATATGGACATGAAGTTTTTGAAATTATATTTCTTTTCAAATGTTTCAAAGTGGTATGGGACACTTTGATTCAAAAATGTCTTTTAAATTACTTTATTTATAAATGTGTGACTTTTCAATGATTTCAAGAAAAGAGATATTTCTCTCAAATAGTTTTGATTTCACCTATGTCAACATTTTTTGATGGATTTTAAGCTTATTTGAAGTTGATTTATTGTGATACAAAACTTTTGTATTGTATTGAAGGTTTTGTGATATGTTTTACTGTGGATGTGTTATTTTTTATACCATTCATGGTTTATGGAGAAAGTATTGACATTCCGTATGCTAGTTTTAATACGAATGTTTATGTTATGTTTAAACCTTTTCATATTGGAATGCATTGCACTTAGTAAGTGACGGGTGGATCCCGTTATAGCTCCTCGATGCATCGGTAGGTCTCATGAGACAAACTAGTATCTTGGCACAAGGCCTTGACAAAATCTTATTTGTAGTCTTGGCACAAGGCCTTGGCTATGTGGTTATGATAGTCTGGCATTATGCATCCCATCATTATGAAAGTGGTTATTGATATTGCATGTGATTATTAGATTAGTAGAATATCCATGTGAATAAGTAAATGGCATCATTTTATTTTATTTATTCCATACTATGTTGAAGTTCAAGTTTAAAAGGCTTTTGTATTAGTTATACATTGCCTTAAATGTTTATTCTTATTTATGAAAGTTTACTCTATATTGTTATCCTTACTGGGCATTTGAGCTCACCCCTTTTCTATGTTTTATTTTTCCCAGGATATGAAGAAGTAAATTATGAATGACCTGTAGGGATAGTATGAGGGGATAAGAGTGTGGTCTATGGAGACTATGTTGTTGTAGTTTTCATTTTTATGATGTAAAACTTTATGAATATATCTATTGTTTCTAAGGCTACTAAACCAATTAGGTCTTTCGAGATTTGATCTTTCTTTTGATCATACCAATGTTATGTAATAATGCACCGACTCTGGGTAACTGGGGTCGGGGCGTTACAAACATTGATACCCAATGTTATTAAAAAAAGTTAAATGAGGGAAAACCCCCATTATTTTATAAAACATCCATTTAAAAGCATCACAAATATCTTTAAAATGATAAATGATTCCAAATAAACTTTCAACCAATTAAATCCCTTTATAAAAGTCACTGATGAATTTTGAAAAACACTTATCATGTGATATAAGTCCACGCAGAATGTTTTAACCATTTTATAGTCACCTAAAACAAAACAAAGAAATTAAAAATTATTATAAATTCATAAAAAATAATTGAAAATAATAAAATAAGGTTATAAAATTCATTAAAATGGAATTCAAAAGAGACATATTCCTTTTCAAAAAACTCATCTGAAATACATTTATTTCATTAGTAAATTCACAACCGATCAATAAGAAACCCTAAAAAATTCAAAAATAACCACGGTCCATCCCGAACTATCTTAATTACATGAAAAGTGTTTAGGGGTCACATATGAGATGAAAAATTATGGATGGGGAAAGGGATGAGTGAAATAATAGGAAAGGCAGAGAAAGAAGATTTACTTTCTTGAAATCTAAGGGAATGGGGGATCCAAATTGAATATTATTATAGTTGAAGAACTCCCATATTATAACCCTTGTTTAACCAAGAGTAAGGATAGTAAGAGAAGAATAGGGAATAAAAACTGATGGTTTAGAATTGTAAACTGACAACTCAGTGAATTCAATGTAGATTACATAATTTGGCCACACAATTTTCCAAACTGTACACCAACAATGTAGGTATTACTTCTTAAGAAGAAGAAAACAAATCCTCACACAGTTTAATCAAATTATTTTTAAACATGTTGAAACCATTAAAACCCATATATTAAAACTCTATAATTTTTCACTAGGTTGTCAAATGGTTTTATCAAAACCATGCATAGGGTGTGATCTAGTACTCCATACATATAAGGACCCAAATGGTTTCAATTGTAATTTTAAATTATAGGACTAAACCATGAACTAATCATTAAAATTAATGATATCATAAAAACGCAACTAAAAATAATCCTTTTCAAGGAAATCCTTACATGTTATACTAATCCATAAATTCAAATTTTCACATACAGAAAAATTCTAGATTCTTAACTTTTCATCCCAAAACGTCTCAGTAACATAAATTTCAATATATTATAACAAAATAATAGAAAAAAATGTAATGGGGAAATATGAGTGTCATAGTTAAAATAAATCAGTAGTAAACCACTAATAAGTCATTAAAATAAGTAAAATAATTTTATAATGGTGGATCTATTTATAGATCTAATCAAATAAATAAACAAGAAATAATGTACATGTCATCATGTGCTAACTAGGTCAGTATAAATCCCCATCAATACCATATTCATCTATAATCCATAATTAATGTTGGTCAAAACATCATGATAAAATAAATCACATGGATTACACATTAATAGTAAGGCTACAACCTCATCAAGCACCCTAAACAATCATTTTTCTCTTAATGGAGGTCATGTCAAGCACCCTAAACCATCCTCCCTCACTTAAGTGATGTCAAATTAAGTACACTGACCCATCCTCATGAACTCAAGGGAGGTCACATGAAGTAGAAAAAAACAATAATCAACATACATCATAATAAAATAAAAACTTAGGGATCCATAAAAAAATTCACAACATTTTCACCCATGGAATACTATCCTCAAACAATCCAGAACGACAATCACATGTCTAAATTAACAAAGTGGAAAAATCTATCATAACCCATAAAACAAGTCAATTTCCAAATTAATTAACTTTTAACCCTATATCCACCCATATAAAGGGACAAGAAATCTATATATATCTTTTTTGTCACTTTAATTCCATATGAAATGTTCTCATATGGATACAGATTCACTCATATGAAATTCAATACATATAACTTCACAAAACATCATAAAATTTTAATGAATTCCTTTCTCAAGTGTGATAGAGAAAAATCCCAAATATTTTCTTCATGATTCAATAAAAACCCATAGAATCCATAAAATCAAACGAACATTCCCATATTATGTTTTAAAAAAAGGGAAAAAAATATAAAACGAAAAGTGATGTTAAGACTTAGACGCTGTTGGAATCATTAATAAAATACCTCTACAATGAATTAGACATTAATCAATCAAGATATGGGAAAGAGGGATCCGAAAGTAAAAATATATATCAACTATTTCCCAAAATCATGAGTGGGGGTTATGGGAGATTATGGATCAGGATTAGAGGGGGTTTAGGGAAAAGATAAAATTTTATCCCTTAAAAACTATAGAGGTGGTCATTCATGGAATGGACTAGGTGGTCATCACATGAAAGATTGTAGAAAAAACCCAAGGGGTTAAATCATGAATAATTAACTGTGTAATGAATGTATCCATGCCATCATTTTTTCTCTATAATAATATATTAGTTGATTTATATCTCAGTCATCTCAAATTATTTCCTAAGCTATTCTAACACCTCAAATAGCTACAACCATGTAAAAAACACATGACTAAAAAATAAATTAAAATGAAATGTACATTGAAATTCAAGGGGAATTATGTGGGAGTTTCATAATTTATATCTTTCTTAGGATATTTAATGAGATAACTCCCACCAAAATGAGGACCAAATATGTCACTACATTTAGTGGTCCAAGATCCATATTTCACTATGTTTTGAGTCCATTATAGAGGCCATCTAAAAAATATATATTTATGTAGTCCATAATTCCTATTATATCAAATATGAAAGTTATATAGTTGAATAGAAAAACCTTTACCAAAATCTATCACATGGATAAACTCAACTCTTTTCCTCAGGTATCCAATATCATAGGGTTTCCCAGTTATACATAACCCAAATGTTACAGTGGGATTTTGTTACGTAACATTTATATTTATCCATTACCACCATTCCCTACACATGATTATCCATTGGCTCCTGACATTAGCAGGAATATACTGTGTTTGACAATAAAAGTATAGACATTTTATTTATTTAGATAGATTATCACACATTGTATTTGGTTGTTTTCATTTAGGTATCACCATTTTTATATACATAATATAATTATTAAATCCATATATATTTCATCTTATAAACTGATTGATATATCATATATTAATACTATTATGTATGCATTATTGTAATTATCTAGTTTTGGAATCCATATTTCATACACAAAATTAATATATTTAAACAACATTAATGTGTAACTCTTTAAAAAAACTCATGGTTTGTCCCACTCTCAAAAAATAGACACCAAAATTTTTTATACACATCTGAATGAATCTTACGAAAAAGTTATATGACACACCTTTCATGTAAATATTTGAAATAGAAATACTCCTTTAGATAGGAGTAGACACCTGAGGATATTCAATCATAGGTTGACTTTTATCAAAATCAAATCTTATTTAATACTATAACACCATTCGGTTAGGAACCTCTATTTCTGGTTGTAAAATTGGATCATTTTATATTTTACCAAGAAATAATCATCCACATGAAATGAAATTAATGAATATAAATATGGCATGAATTATTTTATATGGTTCTGTTACAAAACCTAATAATTTCATTGATGAGTTATTCTCCCCAATCATGGATTTTCTGATATAACCAGTTTCTAACTATATTGGTTTAGTGTCTCTCTCAACTATACTAAATATCACCATGTATACATTTTATTTTTTCTCAGTAGACCAAAAATTTCCTCTCACTAAAATAAGAGCTTCACACTGTGTCTTCCTTATATACCCTAAGTCAAATGGTCTTCATAACATTCTACCATATATAAACAGGTGTTTTCCTTCATATTCTCTTGAAGTAGATCATTAAATATTATTAGCATGATTCCATGTCAAAAAGTATGATCTACCACTTCTATAAAAAATTATTACAAAACTAGAAGATATTTTACATAACTATATAAAACCTGGTCCTTATTCAAACACTACATTAGAGATCTTCAACAGATTATGTTCACCTAAATTTCTCACTCATTCAAGACCATGTTATCCTCCCAAATCTATAATCTCTTTAAATATTAAATGGATTGACACTATTGATCATGAAAATTAACAATTGGTAAGTCCCTCCTCATTTATTCCTCCTTCTCACTACTTTAGCTCACTAGTCTTGTTTATGAATGTTGGTTTCATTTTTTATATTACTTAAACATCAATACCCAATAGATATTAAATTAAGTTAAATATCATATAATTCTTCTCATTATTCTTTAAGAGTTAATTAGTTATTTTTCTTTAGATCAATATCTCAGTCTACATATCTACACAATTTTTACACTACTTCATTTCTGTTATATATATATGTCACCAAAAATAATATTTATTTTATTTTTAATATAAAAAATCCCATAAAATTCATCTCCCACAATCTCCTTTACTTTTTCCCACATTTTCCATATGTGGGAAATCACCATGATCTCATTTTAATACTATCTCCTCAATTATTGTCTTATATCAGTATACAAGAGTACCCTTTAGATTTCATTTTGTTCTCAATAACCAGGTTCAATAAATATTTTAAATACTTCCTGTTACAAGATTACGTTTTTACATATTATTTTAAGAATTTTTTTATTTTTGTTTCATAGAAAATTCACCAAAGTAATATAATTCACACACACACACACACACACATATATATATATAAGTTGTTAAAATAACCTACTTATTTTCAATAAAGAAACTCAAGCTCATCTTCTTCTTCAGTAAAAATCATAAGATATCAATTCAAAGTTCAAATCAGTAGTATGAACATCTGTCACTCAAGAACATAGTTATACCTCATTAAACTTAGTCCTAGTATAAATTTGGATGGAGTTTGTAAAGTTTCAAACATTTCATCATAGCTCAAGAATAATCAATTCATTATATATTTTATCATAATAATATATTTTCACATTTCATCGTTTTAAAATACTATATTATAATTAAAATGAACAAATCATATTCTCCTTATCAACTCCATTCTCATCCTTCAAATAAAGTATTGAATCATGACCCATCATATTTGGTACACTTTTGATAAACTCATGAATCAACTGTATTATTTTTCGTTAGAGTAGTATGATTATAGAAACTTCACATTTAGGCTCGAATAAGTCTCTCAAAATCCCATCAATTTGATATTCTCTATCTCAGATAATATTATCTACATCTCTACAATACATTTATTATATAAAATTAATTTTATGATTTTTTATCCATTAATAATAGTCCAAATAACATCTCAATCAACTTATAATTTAGATTTAAAATCTATAAATGATTTTATATCTAGAATATATTTAATTTTTTTAACTATGTAATGATCTCTACATAGATAGATCCTTCCTCAAATGAATCTTATATAGCTTCATATGATTTTTAGGTAAAAGAACTTAATGGATATGATGATAATATCATAGATTCATACACTTTATGATATTTATGCAGAGGAACTTCATGATTACACATCTAAATAGATGATTCATACACATAGTCTAGATAATGGTCATGTAGCTATTGGATGATTCGTATACTTATCTCATATTTCTTCAGATGATGTTTACATAATATTATATCATCTATACATAAGTTTTCAGTCTCTAAAATGATGCTTACATAGATTTATAGGCATTTCCCAATATCATCTTTCAAATACAAAATCCTTATTTGATCAATAAGGCTAATATTATCATAAATTCAACTCAATATCACTATAATATTTTAAAAAATAGCTTAATAAACTTTTGAAATTTATCAAAACATCTACACATATTTAGCTTAATTTTCAATCTTTGTTACAACATGTAGACTCAACTTTGAGTATTCTATGAACCATTAATACTTATCAAAGAATTATCTTCTCTTAAGACTCTGTTGACACTCCTTTCCATCATAGAGTCTAAAGGAATGAAAAGGGAAATACCTTGAACACAAAGTGATTCATCCTTTGAAGAAACATCAAAAATTGACAAAGGCATGAACCAAGATTCAAATGCACTTTGGTCATGCAAGTTCCCTCAAGGTCACGCAAGTATACTTGCGTACCGCCCATTGGTCGCACAGGTGACTTGCGTGCCCTCTTTGAAATTTGCCCAGGGTCTTCTCCAGCCTATAAATACCCATGTGTGACCCCCATTTGAGAGGAGGAAAAAATTCCAGAAACTCAGATTTGAGATCCCGACACCCTATTCTATTCTCGAAGCTTCTGAACACTTATAAGGTAATTTCTTACCTAGAACAGAAGATCTAAAGAGAGGGAGTAAAGCCTAAGTGTTGAAACTCATCGACACTTGCGTGCCAAGGTGGCCAACCCTTAAGGGAAATGGCCACACTTGCGCGCCGCCTTACCCTTTCAACATAACTTGTGTGCCTCCCTTATGGAATACTCTAGGGGTAGTATTAAAGGCTTGAGTAAAGCCTCACCCAAGTTCTACCCTAAGGGTAGACCATCACGCAAGTACCCATGTGTTGCACAGGTACACCTGCGTGACCAAGGCATCCGCGCCCATGCAGGACTTGCGCACCCCTCTCTTTTAGGGTGACCTTCCTACACGTTTAACCTCTCTTATGCATATCCACCTCTCTTATTCAAGATCCATCCTTCAAAACCCTCTTCAAATCCATTTATGGCATGTTTCCATTGTTGGCTTCCTTATCTGAATGGAATTCTGTGGAACATATCTCCAAACCTAGTGATTTACACATCTTTATGTCACTAAGGTCAGAGATTTCATTCATTCAACCTCATCTTTTAAGATGAGAGAATCCTTAACCTAGGCCTCCTTTTTAGGAGTAATCCCCAGTCTCAAAGTCTCATTAAAATGGGAAACCACCTTAGGAGTAAGCCCCAAGTCCCTAATATGGGCATCCTCCTCAAGAGTAAGCCCCAGTCATAAATCCCTTAACCTGGGCTTCCTTTTCAGGAGTAAGCCCCAGTCTCAAATTTCTCAAATATGAGTATCCTCCTCAGGAGTAATCCCCAAGTCCCTTAATTCTAAAATTCCCTTAACATGGGCCTCCTATTCAGGAGTAAGCCCCAGTCTTCAAAATCCCTTTAACCTGGGCCTCATCCTTAGGATTAAGCCCTAGTCTTAATTTCTATTAACTAGTCTTAATTTAATTTTGATTTGGCATTCCGTGTCAGGAGTAAAACCCAATCATAAGTCCCCTCTTAATTTGGGCATCTTTCTCAGGAGTAAGCCCCAAGTTAGAGTGTCCAAATATCCATAAAGTACATATATCTTTATGGACCTTATTTCTGAATTTATTCCCTGAAGTAAATCTTAATCTTCATCTATTTGGGAAGTCATACATACATAAGCCCCACATCATTTTCTATGACTGCATCTTCTGTGGCGCAGTTGTCAGGTTTCACCAATACCTCTGGTTTCTCACACCGAGCATGACTCATGTGAGCTTAGAGTGTAAAAGTAATTATGAAATATTTATTTGATCCATCAATCATACATAAACATCATACTCCCTTACTCAGACTACGTGGGTTCTAATTCCTTTTCTAAATAAAGGATACGTAGGTAGCCCATTTGCGGGTACGATCCCAACTCTGAAATAATCCTTATCCTTATGAATGACAATAAAATTCAAGTGCCCCACTGAGTGGATTTAAAACTAGTATGGTCATCATAATGACCAAGATACTTTTATATAATTTATTAAACGATACCATTGACTAAGAATATCTATCAAATACAGATGATTCTCTATTATTGAAAAACCTCGAATACATATAAGAGATTCTCTAAATTTCCTACATATAAATCATTGATTGTTAGATCTAAAGGAAAGCTCATTTTATACTTGGTAATTTAATAAGGATTCACGAACATAACTTAAATATATAAAGAGAGTCCCGGAGTAGACAATTATTCCCCTAAAAAAGGTGTGATTAGTCTGACCTCCCATCCTCCCGACCAATGAAAATTCTTAAGTCTCATCAGTCCATAACTAATGAGCACCTACCTTTGGAAAGTAGGTCCAAATGGATATGGAATCATTAGATGTTTCCGGTTCTATAAAAAAACCCGTTAGAAACTGCTTGGAATTTTTTAACCTTAAATCAACGAGGTCATCCCCAATTCTAGAGGAATAAAAAAATGATGAAACTGACATGAATCCTTATCCATGTTAAAGTGATGTTTTACCTATTTGTTAGGCCCCTATTTAAACTCAATGAGAGGGCCAACAAGACAATCAATAACAATGTGCTTATCCAAAAGATGTATTGGCTGGACTTATCTTGATTACATTTTTTATATCAAACATGCACTATTTTCCAAGATCTTCTGCAATGGCTTCTCTTTAGTTCAAACTCGTGAATACATCTGCTGTGAATACTTCTGCTGGGAAGGCCTCTGCTACTACTCCTACTGGATCATCATCCGCTATGAGGACGAAATCACCTACTCAGCGTCTTCAACGCTGGGTATCAAATGCGCTGGTTAAGGAGTACCAACAAAACGGTACTATTCCGACTCTGGAGGTTACTCGACAAGACCTCCAAGTAAATAATTCACCCTGGTCATCCGGACAGCAACAAACAACGATCAAGAAACATGTGGTTCCAACCATCGTCTACAATCGTTTCAGGTCGTTATCCCCATAACACAATAACCATTCCCTTCCATATTATGGGGAGGTGAAAGAGCCAGTCCCTCAGGGCCTTAATTCATGGAGACAGGAGTCCTTCCCGAGGGATCCCATCAACAATCGTAGCCAGAATCGTGTGGCAGTGCACCCTCAACATGATGAGGGTATCGTCTCCAGACGTTCGGCTCAGGTTCCTTGAACCTGAGCAGGCAAGACGAACCACCAAAGATGAAATCCGGTCAACAGTGATCAGTTTCTCATCTCTGCCATCTCCGGAGAAGTCCACCAACCTAACTTGGTGGCAAGCAATGAGCGGGTACACACACCCATCCATTTAAATCCCATTGTCCAACAAACTCGTCTGGCAGCAGCACGCCAATCCCACCAGGAAATTCCGGTGGAGTACTATAGACAGGAGAATACACCTATTTATAAATCATCAGCTAGTCAGCAGGCTCGTCTGATTACATACGTTGGATCCTGCCAACCCAATGTGTTGAAAACTGGTAAACAGGCACATACACCTTCTTACACTCATCAATCCTACCAGCAGCCTCATCTGTCAGTATTGAAGGAAGCTCGTCAACCACGTTCGGCGGAGTGCAATCAATAGACACATACACATGCTAGTATTGATCAAGCCTACCAACAGTCTCATTTGGTAGCATTCGGAGAAGTTAGTCAGAAAGCTCCGACAACAAATAAGAGGCAAACTCAACTCTCTGCCCCCCACACTTGACTACTATCCAGATTCACTGATAGGAAAAGGAGGATAGGATCGGGAACACACACCTACTCCAAGCACGGAATGGATGTATATCCCCGTTCCGGCAACTGAAGTCACCAAGCATATTTTATCAATGGTGAAAGAGCAGAATCAAATCCCTGCTCATATTCTGGATGCCTGCCAGGATATTATAACATCTTCAGCAGCATCTCAGGGAAAGACACATAAATCTATCCCTACGAGTGGAGTGACACATCAATAGTTACCTCCGGAACAGACACACACCTCTATTCCTATCCAAGAGGGTTGTGGGGCGTACTCCCCCATATCATACGGACAACCAATTCAGGAACATACACTTGATTTGAGTGGAGATAATTAGCCTAACCTGTTCATTTCTCCTGAGCAGGCATATACAACTGCCCATAATGACCACTTTCATCAACAAGTGGTTCCTAAATTGAGTAAGAAGGTGTCTAAAAAGAAGACCCACCCAGCAAAGTCAAGAAATCAAGGGCCAATTTGTAATAAGGGATTGCTTGATGCTGGAGTTCTTGAAGCCATCAAATAATTATCTATTGTAATTCAAGATTCTTCTCACTCATTTCCCAATATTGGGAACATTAATTCTGAAGGTCTTCATGAGAAACTTCCTCATGAAGGCTTGCTTCATGACAGTTCGGTCGATCTCAAAGTTTCGTCTTTAGATGAGAGCCACAGGAACCCTTTGTGTGGCTAGAAGACAAAGGAGAAAAATGTTTCATCATTTGTTGTAACCCACCATGGTGGTCCTCCCCATGAGGATTAATTTAATTGAAAAAGTCCTCTCCGTAGTTATAATGCTCATTGCCTGGAAAATTCTCTAATGGAAAATGTAGTGACATGAAAGACCTCTTATCTTGAGGCACTTTCAAATGTGAAGCCAGTCATGTCTGATGCTTCACTGCTAGAAGGTGAAATACTTTCTCAATCAGAAGATAGCCCGGGGTGTAGTTCATTCTCCAAACCACCCCTGGGTCATTCAACTTCTAGTTTGATCAGTGAATTCTCTACCGATCTTGTTGAATCCGATGAAGCAACAAAGAAGCACCAAATCTGATCCAATCAGGTAGAAGAATATCCATTTAATGATAAATAGGAAGTACTAAATATGAGAAAACAATTAGCGAAAGGTGAAGTGCCAGTCATGTTTTAGCCTTCGGCTGACTCTCAATATGACATTCCAGAGATGTTGACAGAAGATGGAATTCATGATATTCGTCTCAACATATGGAAAATTATTTGTCATTTGAAAAAGAAAATATTATCTTATGATGAATATGAAAATAATATCAAGAAAATAGAAGGGTTAAAACGCCAAATTGACTTAGCATCTCTCTCAGTTTCTCGATATCTGAAGGCTGAAAAGCAGCAGAGAGCCCTTCAGCGTTCATGCCTTGGTGCACTAATAAGATTGTTCTAGTTAATTAACAATGCCCCATCTGGTATTCATATCAGAGGATGGGGTGTTCATGGAGCACTGCATTTCACGGTGCTCTCCAGTCAGCAAAGCCCACCAAAAATGGTCTCATGCAATGTTATTGCCCATGGACATCCATAGTTAATTGGCTTTGTTTGTAATCAAAGGCTTTCCCAAGAACATGCCTCAACTAGTTCTTCTCAAAATCAAGTATACAGAGAACAATTTGTTGAATTAATCCTTCATCAAGCAAACAAGAATATTGAACTGACCTTTCATTTGGAGAAATCACATCATCAAGTGACATATGTGTCAAAAATCATCTAACGGTCTTTTGAGCCGGGTTATAAAAGTGGATGCAGGTTGATGCATCCTACCAATTTCTATACTAAAGTATGCAAGATCATGAGAGCTTACAAGAAGTTCTTAGATATAGCATGTCAAGAACCACCCCAGTTTGCCAGACTGGGGAATCTTTTAACCCAACCCTCAGAATCAACAAATAGGATTCGAGGAGTTGAGAAGGAACAGTAGGGACAACCCCAGTCCACCGGACTAGGGACTTTTTCAAATCCTTAATCCCTCCCTTAGAGAATGTTGGTCTTCTCTAGATTAGAGAATAATCCCCAAGAGGAATGAAGATCCAAATTATCAGGGGATTCCCTCCAAATTACGGTTCGCTAAGCAATTCCTGTGGGATCGAATCAACAAAAGGCAATGTCTCATCAGGGACATGGAAGAAGAAAATATTATAGAAATGCCGATAGAAGGGATGAAATGAATTATGCATCAATTAATGTAATCAATGATGTTGTTGCGGATCCACCAGATGAGGCTCATTCAGAGGGATCAGATGAAGAGGTTCCTGCTAAATAAGTTGTACGCACAGACACAAATGAAGAAGGTGTGCGTACGCGAAATCAAAGGCTTACCCAGAATCTGGGTGTTCCTTCAAATAACCCACTTCCCCCTTTTCTAAAGGGATACAACAAGGGGAAAGGAAAGAATCAGTTTACATATCCTTCCTATGGATAAGGCCAATTGCTCTCACTAGAGCAATGATTTGCACAACATGAGGAATAAATGAAGTAATTGAGAAGGATGAATGCAGAACTACTTCAGGGTAGTCTTCCTCCTAAGCATGTTGGAGTTAGTTAGCCAAGGGAATATGTTGTGGCAACTGAGATGGATCAAGAATATCCTCATCTATTAGTACACCCTCATAGGTATAATCCTATGGGTCAGGTGCAACAACAATCAGCAGTGCTGCCATCGGTTGCAGTACCAGCCACCACATCTGTCCAAACTCCAGTCATTGCACCTATCCAAGTCCAGGCTCAACCAGATGTTTCTCAAAAGTTAATAACAACAATTGAGTCATTAACAGATCTGTTGGAGGATATGGAGGTAAAAAGATCTCAAATTCAACCAGAAAAGAGTGCTTAACCTGAATGGGTTGATGCAATTCCTCCCCCATCAAATTTTGCAAGTACGACATTCTCAATCTTTAATGGTTCGGGAGACCCATAGAAACACTTAACACATTTTGTTTCTCGTTGTGATCCTATGATGGGAACCCTTCAGCAATAAGAAGTAGTTAAGCTCAGGTGTTTTGTACAGTCATTACAAGGACCTACCTTTGTCTGGTACACAATCTTGCAATCCCGATCAATTACCGGATGAGAGGATCTTTTCCAAAAGTTCCTTCTTCAGTTCAGCTCAACGTTTCCAAAGAGAATAGTTTTTGATCTTACAAACTATAAGAAAAGGGATAATAAAAGGGTTTCATATTTCGTTGCTCGCTGGAAGGGATTAACATATTCCCTGAGCTTAGCACTCCCTCAAGAGGAATTGTTGCCAATATGTGTGGAAAATCTACGTGATGAGTTACGCACACTGTTGATACCTGTGAAATACACAGGAGGATTTCGAGACCTTAATTCAATATCTCAACAGATTTAATATTCTCTTATGAAGAATAAGGACAAAACTCGTGTAATTCTATCAGCTCCAGGAAGGAGAATGGGTAGAGCAGAGACTACTACAATCATGCTTAAACAAGCACCTGTACCTGCTTATACTACAAAACCTTTATCTTCTCGAAGGGCTCTGCCTCATGAGCGTCAACAACAGAGGCCGTTTCGTCAAGACGATCAAAGAGATCAAAGACGGAAACAATTTGAGGATTTGAAAATCAAAGTTTACTCTTTCTGAAATGAAAATGTTCCTGGATACTTCATTTAGGCTCTGGAAAATAATTTGGTTCAATTGCCAAGACCCAAAAGGCTGAACAAGGAAGGAGATGAAGACCATCCCAACTATTGCCCCTTTTATCAAATATTGGGGCATCCCATTCATAAGTTTTTTATCTTTAAGTATCTCCTGCAAAAAATAGTCGAATCGGGACAAGTCAAACTGAAAGGTTCTTCAGCTCAGGTATCATGTGTTACAACTACAGATCCAAAGGAGGAAGGCGAGTGGAAAGAATTCAAGAACAAAAATGCACAAAAATATGATGATTGGATGGTCAGAAAAATGATTAACCAAAACTCATGCTATTTTGAAAACACAATTGAAGAAACTAATTGTGTCTTCTTCCATGAATGCCGCAACAAAACCCTCTTCATCAGAGGGAAAATCCTTAAAGAAACAACATGATTCAAAGAAAGAAGAAGAATCAGAAGAAGATGAGTATGTGTCAAAGACCAAGTTGTCTTTGACTCTGGTAGATTTTATGCCATCTACCTCGAAGCCACGGGCACCGCCCCACCAAATGGAACAACATAAATTGGCTAGTCAGGTAGAGTCTTCACCAGCTGAAGAATTAATATTCAGTTCTGTTAATATGATTCACTTAACAGATCCTTATGCTAGTCACAATTTCGATCGTGATGAGCCTAGGTTCCCTGTATCAAATAGAAGAATCAGAGGGAGTTCTAGAGGCTCAGGATACAGAGGAAGACATGGATCTTTCAGAGGCCACTATTCTAATTCCACCCCTGCTAGAACTGTGTATGTGGTAGAAACTCGTGGCAGATCCCTTCAATGAGCTCAACAAGAACAAGCAAGTTCTTCCACACAAGGCATATTTAGTCCTGACATAGTTATTCTGGAATATCAGTTGGAAGTTACACCTTCTTCCTCTCAGCAAGTAAATAGACCTATTCAGTCTAATCTTCTAAAGCTAGGATTATTACCAACTCCTACCCCAATACAAGATGCATAAACTTCCAAAGAATCAACTTCCAAGGAACCTGCTAAAACACATGTTCCTATTGGGAAATGCAGACCTTTGGATCAAAAGTATGATGTATTGAAAAACCTGGCCCATGTACCTGCCATGTTATTAATTCTGGATGCCTTGAATTTATCAAAGGATCTTTGGGAGGCACTCATTGAGGCTTTTTCTAGTCCTCAAGAGTTTGAAACTAAAATTGTTGCAGCTGAAGCCTACCATGTAGAGAATAATCTTGCAGAATTCCATGCAGTGATATCTTTCACAGATGAAGATGAAGATGATGTCATGCATGGACATATTATACCTTTGTATTTATTTGGCAAGGTCAATGGTGTAGACATCTGAAGATCTTTCATTGATAATGGTTCAGGAGTCAACCTCATGCCCATTCGTACAGTTCATCGATTGGGCCTCACAAAATCTGATTTATCTCCTTCTACTATGATGTTACAAGGCTATGATAAAAATTAACTAGAACCACTGGGCGATATTACACTCAGAACTCAGTTTGGAGATCTTGTATCCAATTCAGATTTCATGGTTGTTGATCAAGACTCAGCCTTCATCATCTTGCCTGGAAGACCCTAGCTACATCAAAATGTAGCTATCCCTTCATCATACCATCAATGTCTCAAGTATTGTTTCGATGGTCAAGTTGGGACATTGTATGGTGATAAGGCCTCGTTCAAGACATGCGAATCTCAATACATTAAGGCGGAATTCTATCACATGAAGGGAAAGGAGAAATCCAAAACAAGGGAGATTACCAAAGTTAATGATCCATATGGTTTGGAAAAGATTCCAGTAAATCCATTTACAAATGTGAGTACATATTATGTGTTTCTTATCAGTCAAATTGACATGATAGACTCAAATCTAAATACTCTTATGGAAACTTCCATAATGTCAATTATGACAATCAAGCTAGACAGTATTGGAGAAATTGGTGATTCACCAAGCAATGATGAAAGCTCAAATGGGGATGTCATCATTTCATCCTCTGAAATCCCGCAAGTCTATACTTTTCCAACCAGCCCAAAAGAAGTTATTGCAATGTCATAGGTGAATGATGATTTCGGTTCTCAATCCATCATCTCCTCCTTAATACCCAAGAAAGACCCTTCATTATCAATCTGGTCGGAAATGGAAGAGTCTTCTTCAAGATGTTCAAATTTTAACATCTCTTCTGATCATGAAAATTCTACTTCTTCATATACTATGCAAGTAGAAACAGAAGAAATAACACATTTTGAAGATGAAGAGGAAGATCTCAAGGATGCTCCTCCAGTATTTGAAGAGGGTATCTCTACCACCGTGGATGAACTCAGATAAATAAATCTGGGTACTAAAGAAGATCCACGCCCCACTTTAATTAGTGCGGACATGACTCTTGAAGAACAAGAGATGTATATTTCATTTTTAAATAAATATTGAGACATATTTTCTTGGAACTATACAGAGATGCATGGGCTTGATACTGATGTTGCTACTCATTTTTTGGGTTTTCCAGAAGAACATCGAGGATTTAAGCAAGCCGCGAGAAGAACACACCCAACTTATGCTTCCAAAATTGAAGCTGAAGTGGATAAGAATATCAAAGATAAATTCGTCAGAGAAGTTCAATATCCTATGTGGTTGGCTAATATTGTCCCTGTGAAGAAAAAGAATGGAAAAATTAGATTTTTCATTGATTTCAGAGATCTTAATCGGCATTGTTATAAGGATGATTTTCCAGTTCCGATCACAGAACTCTTAATTGATGCAACAACTGGCTATGAAGCACTTTCCTTCATGGATGGATATTCTAGGTATAATCAAATCTGAATGGATCCAGAAGATAAATAATCCATAGCCTTTAGATCCCCTCAGGGTGTGTTCTGCTATCGGGTAATGCCCTTTGGCCAAAAGAATGCAGGCACAACATATCAGCGTGCCATGTATCGTATCTTCAAACCATTTTTAGGGAAGTTTGTTGAATGTTATGTGGATGATTTGGTGGTCAAATACAAAAAACGTTCTAATCACTTGTATTTCTTGTAAATCATATTCCACAAACTTTGACAACATAATTTGATGATGAACCCCTTAAAATGTGCTTTTGGGGTAACCTCAGGAAAATTTCTTGGCTTTGTTGTACGCCATCATGGTATCAAATTCGATCCTAAGAATACAAAGTCCATCCTGGGTATGTCACTTCCTTGAAATTTGAAATAATTGAGAGGACTTCAAGGACACTTAGCCTATATTCTTCATTTCATCGCCAATTTGGCAAGAAAAAGTTTACCTTTCACCAAATTGATGAAGAAGGGAGTCACTTATCAGTGGACTGAAGAATGTCAAGAAGCATTCGATATTCTCAAGAAATATCTCTTGAGTCCACCAATATTAATGAAACCTGTTGAAGGAATACCACTTATCCTCTATGTGACAGCTTTAGAGCGATCATTGGCTACCTTTCTTTCTTAGAATAATGATGCTGGGAATGAAAACAACCTCTACTATCTCAGTCAGACAATGCTTGAAGTAGAAACCCGATATTCATGTATTGAGAAGTGATGCCTAGCATTAATCTTTGCATTTCAGAAGTTTATGCACTACCTACAACATCACGAGGTCCAATTGGTATCTCATAATAACCCTCTCAAATTCATCTTTAGTCTTCCAATGCTTATAGGACGTCTGGCAAGGTGGACAGTTATTTTGCAGCAATTTGATATATTGTATGTGTATCAAAAGGAAATAAAGGGCCAAGCTCTAGATGATTTCCTTGCTGAACACCCTTCAATAGAAGATACATCTTTAGATATTGATTTTCCTAATGAGTAATTCTTCTTTATTCAAGATAATCTTCAAACATGGGAAATGTACTTTGATAGTGCTTCCAGAAGTCTAACAGGGAGAAAAATGGAAAATCCTAAATTCAACAAAGTTGGGTTAGGAATTGTACTCATTTATCAAGAAAAAGAAGTGTTACCCTATTCCTTATCATTGTTGGGAGGCGGTACAAATAATGAAGCAAAATACCAAGCTGTCATCGCAGGCTTGGAGTTGGCGCTTCAAGCACAAGTGAATCACTTAAAGGTGAAAGGTGATTCAGACCTGGTAATCAAACAATTCAATGGGGATTATGCCATCAGAAAAGAAGAACTGACCCCTTTGTATGATTATGTCAGAGAGTTAATGGTGGAATTTCTTACAGAACCAACATTTTCTTATGTCCCGCAGTCACAAAATGCCCAAGCTGATGCACTGGCTAATATAGCCACAACTTTGGAAGATCCAAGTCAGGACAAGACAACCATCAATATTGCCCACCGTCATACAATTTCACCATATGTTCAAACTAGAATAGAGGAAATCAATGGAATTAGTCCCATTCCTGAACCATATGGTCATACTATAGGATGGATGACACCTATCAGGGAATACCTTCAAAATGGAACACTTCCACCTGATAGAGCAGGGAAAGAAAAAATCTGGCGACGTGTGGTCAATTTTACTCTTTATGACATCCCAGATCACCTAGATAAAATTCTCTACAAGAGTGGTTTTGATGTATTTCTCTTCAGATGCATTGATAGTGAAGAGACAATGGCTGTCATGAACGAAGTGCATGTAGAAGTCTGTGGTGCCCATCAGTCTGGACATAGACTGTCTAATAAAATTCGAAGGCTTGGATACTTTTGGCCTTTAATGATACAAGATTGTGTTGATTTCAAAAAGAAGTGTCATTCATGCCAAGTACATGCCAACTTCATTCATCAGCCCCCAGAGTTTCTTCATACAACTAAATACTCATGGCTATTTGCCACATGGGGAATGGATGTGGTGGGGCCTTACCCTTCATTTACAGCCAAGTAGTTTAAGTATATTCTTACTGCTACTGACTTATTTTCCAAATGGGTAGAGGCAATAACTCTCAAAGAATTTAGTTCTAAAATAATTGTTAGCTTCATCAAGTCTAACATCATTACCAGATTTGGTGTCCCTCATACCATATTGATGGACAATGACACCAACTTCTATTCATCCGAGGTGAATAAGTTTTATCAAGAATACAACATCAAATCCAACCATTCATCTCGGCATCATGCAGCGGACAATGGATAGATAGAAGCCTTCAACAAGACACTATCAAACATACTACAAAAGATGGTGGATAAAGATAAGAAGTCATGGTATGATAAAATATTTCAGAATTCAGGTGAGGTCAGAAAAACCACCTGCTCTGCCTCCTAGGCCGAAAGTCCAAGATGTCTTTCACAAGCTGTTAGGTGACCTCAACAGAGTGAGCAAGATAGATATTGTTCTGATTGATAATGAAAATGGAAGGTATGGACAGGATAGACCTGTAGGGGTTTCTCAACCAGATCTCAACGAGGGAAGGTCTACGGATCAAGCCGCTTGTGCAAACCGTGAGGTGAATTTAGGGGAAATGAATAGATAGCATCAGTTCATGGGGTGCAGACTCTTACAGGCTAACCAGGACGAGACAACTGGTCGAATTTTTCTTGTTGAGGAGGCTGAATTGGGGACTCCGAGGAAGCATTCAGGTGGCAGTGGTTCTACACCTAGAAGGGAGCTGCAATTGGGGGATGAGAGCAGGGGTCCGGGCTTGATTCGGACATCAGTCCCCCTATGTAACAGATTTGAAGGTTTAGAAGAGGATAATGTGTATTTGGTACACATTACACCAGGTGAGGAAGATGAGGTTGGCATGGAGGAATCCAATCTGGATGAACTGTACCATTCGGCTGAAGTGGTCCCAATTCCAAAGAACAACATCAATTTTAAAAAGAAGAAGGGGAAAAAGTATTACTCCTCACTCCCCCCACCTTTGGAGACCAGCTCTTTGAAGAAGTTTCTGGTGTTATTTCTCAACGCGACGGAGGAGGATTCTCAGGTTTTAATTAAGGAGAGCATCAATGAAATGGGAAGCTCTACTGAAAAGGTAAAGAACATAAAGGCACATATCTTTTGCTCCGAGGAGGACATGGTAGAAGAATTTCTATATGTTCACATCCCACAGGAAGAGGCTGATATTATGGGAAGAGATGTAAGAGTGTAGGTCAACAATGAGCAGGCTAAGTGGATTTTCAAACATGATTTGATCCTAATGAGAGGATTCAATGATCAGAAAATCAGCAAAGAAGAATATATCCGTACATGGGACAAAATGGCGGACCATTTTGAAGACATTATTGGGGAAGATCCTGATGATAAGGTATGGATAATGAATTGTAATCTTTATAGGGAGGAAAGTAATAATAGACTAAGGCTATGTTTTGGTAAATTTTCCTTTTCTTATGAGGCTTCGCCCCCGGACTGAATTGGTTTGTCTCTCACATTGCCTTTTAAGTTGTTTGGTGGGGTTTTTTGGGTTGTCTGCAGTCAGGGTGCTAATGGTATCAGGAGATGGCCATCCTCATTCTGGATTTACTTGACGTCCTCATGGGTGGATCCTTGGGGTCCATTCCATCGCTTGAAGGTTGGGTGAATTACTTTGGAATTTTCCCACGAGAGGATTTGGGTCGGTGTCGATGGTCGCACCGGAGGACGCTCAAGGTAATCCTTGGTGGTTTTGATCATATTCTATGATGTTCTTATGCCCTGGTTCGTGGTTTCTTACGCATGGTTAGTTTTTTTGGTGTTTGTATGTTTTGGTTAATGTGGATTTTTGAACTCACGTAGTGGGGTACCGGGAACCCATAAACCGGCTTTTGAAAATGGATAAACTCTTTCATGCTTTATGGGCATATCGAACCACCACCTGCACTGCAATGCGGTCATATCCATATTACCTAGTATATGGAATGGAAGCAGTCTTGCCCATTGAAATTCAATTACCTTCGCTCAGAGTAGCAATTTGTGATCATTCATCTACAGATGAACAATCTCAAAAGCGATTGAATGAATTGGAACGGTTAGATGAGAAAAGATTATGCACCCTGCATCACTTGGAAGTCTATCAGAATCGAATAGCACAAGATTTCAATAAAAAAGTCCGTATTCGTTCATTAATTTAGGTAGAATTGGTATTGGTTCTCAGAACTCCAATGATATCGGAAAAGAAACCTCCCAATCTTGAACCAAAATGGGAAGGAACTTACTCAATACATAAGGTCTATTCTAATGGAGCTTTATCTTTAATCTCAATGGATGGAGAACTCATCACTACTCCAACCAATGCTAGATTTATAAATAAGTATTTTGTATAAACACAAAATACATCAACAACGGTCCCTCATGGCCTTAAACTGTACCACCATCTTGCATGACATTAAACTTCTCATCATGTCCAGCAAGACGTTAAACTGCACCATCTATGGTCCATGCATATGACCTTAAACTATTCTCAATTTTGTCCAACATGACGTTAAACTGTTTCCCCTTCATCGTACTTTCTATATGAAGTTAAACTATATAGCAACGGTCCATGCATATGACCTTAAACTATTCACACCATCGTCCAACATGACGCTAAACTATATCATCCCTTTTCTTCCAACATGACGTTAAACTGTGAAAAAGTACCTAATACGTCCAACATGATGTTAAACTATGTCATCTTTTGTCCCTACTGCATGACATTAAACTGCACGGTCCCCCTTTTGTCCAACATGACATTAAACTGTATTGTCCCCATCATCCTAACTACATGACGCTAAACTATACAGAAATCCCCTAATACATCCTACATGACGTTAAACTGTATTTTTTCCTTGTTACATAACACTAAACTGTGTAGCACCAATTGTCCTAACTGCAAGACTTTAAACTGCATAGTCCCTTCATATGTCCTTCATGACATTAAACTATGAATCGTTAAGGTTTTTGCTACCTCTTGTTTCTCACACCGAGTATGACTCACATGATCTTAGAGTAAACTTCAACTATAACACCCCCTCTGGGCCACTAACCATGTGTAAGTCCCAACACCATTTTTTAGGTCATTGTCCCCAAGAACAACCTGATCACTAATTCATTCTTTAATTGAACTACACAGACTTTGATCCTTTCCTTCCAGGCTGGGTACATAGGCAACCTCCTAAGGTTCAAGCCCAAAACCAATCTATTCACATCATTTCACCTCCATCTCATATGATGTTGATTCATGAAACCTCCCCCAGAATCAATATCTTTACATTGGTTCACCTTCGTCCATGCTATACGACGTTAAACTGTACAACACTTTTGTCCTGTACGACAATAAACTACAACATTATTTGATACCCTCACCTGATAGGGATTCATTATTTACATTGATTTCCAATCATGTTACATTCCAAAGACTACGTGCATATATGGCAATGACCGGACCTTTTATCTTGGGTCAAACCATTATTGCACTAAAGTCCCCTTTCACCCTTCACATGTACGAACCAAGTTTGTACAGAGGGTATTTCTAGAACTACGTGGGATTGATTACCATCCTTATGGGATACATATGAATGTTCTAGTGTCCCTCAAATTCAGCCCCAAGTCTTTTGGGCCTAACCCCAAATTCCACATTCCGTCCCCTGCATGAAAAGTTTCTGTGAAAACACACACTGTGTATTTCTTATAATGGTCCGAGTTCTATGACCCTAAACTAAGATCTCTTACACTTTCATCCCACATGATGTTAAACTGTATTTCAAGAACTAAGTAGGGCTTGATTCCCATCCTTATGGGATACATAGTGAAGTCCAACATTTCAATTCAGGACCCAACCACAACATGATTTTGGTTAGCATTGGTCTGTGTATCTCTACATGCATTGAACAAATGCCCATTTTTATGTATTATAATCCTAACCTTAAATATTTTTAGATCTCCATACCCATTTTTCTCGACTTCAGGTCACAAAATGTCTAATTTTTGAGAGTTATTTTTCTTGACTATGTATCACGTGCCCTTAGGCAACCTTGCATAAACAGTCTACATAATGGACCTGTCACCCAAAAGATGATATTATTTGACTATGCAGCCAATGCCCTTAGGTATACCTGCATAATTCAACCCCCTAACAAGTTTGTTAAATAGTGGTAACTTCATTCTTGGAAAGAAAACCTCTTTTGTCCTTATTGGTCTTAATGAAAATATGTAGGGATCCGCAAAAATAACCATCCTTAACATATTTGTCCCATGTTCATTTTCATGATCTGAAAGTATTCAAGTCACTGGTTTATATTTTCCTTCCCTACGCTTGGGTCAGACCTTCATAAGAGTAACATTCATCCAGTTCTTAGAAAATCATGTTTGAAAATATCTTCTTCATATTCAAGTACCTCTCTCCATACAACACACTCTATGCTTTGGAAAATTTGAATCCCCATAAGCTTTCAATGGCTTTTTAGCAATAGAAAAGTAAATTTCTGAGAGTTCTTTTTCCTGACTATGCAGCACGTGCCCTTAGGCGGCCTTGTATAAGTAGTCTACATAACAGACCTGTCAACCAAAAGATGCTATTATTTGACTATGCAGCCAATGCCCTTAGGTGTCCCTACATAATTCAACCCCCTAATGGGTTTGTTAAATAATGGTAACTTCATTCTTGGGAACTACTTCTTCTAATGATTTTTAGCCCTTTTTTATATCATTCATTAGATTCAAAATTTCTTAAGTCATAGTTTACATATTTTCCTTCATACTTGAGTGTGGTAATATGTTTTCAGACAAAGTTTCGAGGAATTGAGTCAATTTTAATCCACTCAGTCAAAGCTATTTCGACCTTAAACATTATCCTTTTTATGTCCAACGTGCTTGACATTAAACTGCCCACAAAATACAAGGGAACTCTAAATAAAAGTCAAGTCCCATCTTACTAAACATACATTTTGTATGATTTCGGTAATATTGAGCAATAAAAAGTTTCAAAAGTTTGTAGGGTTATTTATAATAATCCTAGAAAAAATCAAACTATGCTTAATAGGCTCATTGGATTAGGTAAAATTTAAAGCACGTAGCAAAGGAAAATGTGTGCACAAATGATTGTAGGTGAAAAAGTTCTTCATTTGATGCAAAAAAATTAGAAGGAAATCCAAATATTGGAGTCTCTTCTCTTTTCCAAGAAATTACAAGAGGTTGTCAACATAACTCTTCACTTGATCTACAACATCCCGAGCTTCATCAGCATCCACTTGAAGATCATGCACTCGACCAACTTCACTCTTTTCAGTTTGATGGTGTGCTTTCTTAGCATCTGTGATGTATTTCATACCATTCGTTTGAGCTCCCACTAGTGAATTATTTAGTTGGTCAAGTTCCCCAGTAACATCATCTAACTATTGCTGAAGGTGCATCTGTTGGATGACTTTATCTTTGATTTTATGCTTTATCTCCTTCATCTTGGAAGCATAATCAGCCTCATCTCGAGATACCGTAGCCTCTAATTCACTGATATTGGCTGACAGCCTCACCCTGGTCAAATATTGATGACACTTTTTCTCCTGCTCCCTTCATAAGATGACTTGCTTCACCGCGGCATGGATCTTTTCATGTCCAAAACTGCCACGTCCCAATATGACAAATAGGGATGAGAGCCGAGAAATATTCAATGACAACTCCTCTAGAGGCACTTTAGATATGATTTTCCATATGTTCTGCCATGCCTTGCGTCATAAAAATTGGAACGCCTTTCGCACATCTGGGTCTGACTTAGTATCACTGTCACAGGGGGGAATATAATCCAGGATTAACGCACTTAGGGAAGTGACCTATTCTGCTCCTTCCCCCATGACTTGTACATATTCACTTTCAATTCTTGTTGGGGTGAAGGCTGAGGATTCACCTCCAAATATAGCCAATGAAATTTATAGCCCTGCATAATCAATTAAAGGATTTTTTTAGTTTCAATGGATAACAGAAGTTAATTGGTAGTCTTTCAAATTAAGTAGAGTCTCAAATATTGTTATCCCTTACCCAACATTAGATCAATAACTGGAGAAGGCTCCTCCCCATCATTCCTACCTTCAACAGGATTTTCAGGGTGAGTTTGTGGAAGCTCTATGGGGTTCAGCTCCACCTGGGCTAATGTCTCTACAATAGTAGGGTTTTCTGTACCCCCTTCAGGCATTGGTAGTTCAGCAGCTTGCTCAGATAGAACTGCATATTTGAACTGATCATGTTCAGACATGTAATCATAAGTTATTTTTAACAGTACGAAGGATAACACTCACATCCATAATCTTCTAAATTACATGGTAATTTAACATGATCTAAAAAATCTTTATAAGATATACCAAGTCCCATCATTTCAACCAATGTAATCTCATAATCCTAGTTAATCTCACCAGTGGGAGCATTTGGTATCTCTTCTTGGCGACCTTCATCCTGTAGTCTCTGACCCTAGACAGCTTCTTCAGATAAAGTGGCGACATCAGTTGCAATGGCCTCCAAAAGCTCTAATGAAGGGTTTGAACCTAAAGTATCATATAATGTAAGTCATTCGATGTTTCATTCAACATTTTATGAAGTATTGTTAACTTACTAGAAGTAGGATCTTCTCTTCTTACAATAGCAGTAGGAGGGATACTAGGAACAGACGCTGGCTCTTCTCCAAGAGCAGCCAAGTCAGCCTGAACTTGTAATTGCTCACCAATACCCTCTGTGGTCCTCAAAGGAGGGTCAGTCCTCTCCCTTAGAGGGGAAATTGAATAAGCCCCTAAAATCCCAAGAAGTATGAGCAACTTTTTCATGGGTTAAGACTCATGATTATCCAAAGGACTTACCACTACTGATAAAGCGTTTATCTGTGGACTTATTCCTTCGATGACTTTGTATCTTTGGTATTTTGGGAGTGTCGAAAGTCTCCTTTATAAGTACATGAATTGTATAACTGAAAGCCATATCCAACTCCTCATCCATGGCTTGCTGTCCTAGAGATATATTTCTTGACTCGCGAGGAGATTTAGCAGCAGCCCCGATGGCAGTACCACCAGGGCTATACTGTGGTGAAGGAACCTCAGTATTTCCTTTATTTGCAAACTGATGGATGAAGAAAATAATTTCCTTGAGAAACAAAGCTTTAAATAAAATCAAGTTGCAAAGAAAATAAGGAAAGAAAACATACATATTCAGGAGCCACATAATCGTGCCACTCCTCATCTCTAGAAGCATTAGTCCCCTCAATGGTGCCACAATCTATCATTTCCTTCACCTTCTTGGTGATAAGAATGGAATATTCAGTAGAATATATGAGCATTTCCAGCTCTCTGATGTAAGCCCGTGCTTCATCGGGGTTATTCTCAAAACAGATATCTATAGAAGCTAGAATATTCCATATTCCAGGGAGGTGTAGCCCCTCACAAAAATCCAGATAGGCAGTTTCAGCACCACATTATAAACTCTACCATGTCTGGAAAACCTTTGGTCGTAGATATTTAGAATGTGTACCAGAAGGCTGCGAGGAAGGTCCTAAAATCTTGGACTTCAGTTTCTTCCCAGCTCCTGCAACTACTGATAGAGAATAAGAAAATAAGACTTGTTGCTCTATATAGTAATGGTGATTAAATTTCCACAATGAAGTAACTTACCAGGAGTTGATGGAGTGGGTCTTTTTATTCTGACTAAAGGATTATATTGGGCATGAGGCCACTTTTCAATTTTTTGTGCCTCATCATCCCAATCTTGGGAATCTGTTGAATCATCCCTAGATGAGGAATCCGGAGAATCAGATTCAGGTGGGGAAGCATAACCTTTCTGAGGAAGGGTTTCTTTCTCTACAGTTCTCTTCTTTTTCCCCACTTGATAAACTGCGTGATTAAGCACCCCTCTAGGGTATGATGCTATCCAGTGCTCATCATACCATGTAGTCAAGTTATTTTCCACTTTATCAACTGGTAGCTCAAACACTACCCTGGTCTTCTCCCTAGATTTCAGCAACCATAGTTTCCAGGAAACCATCAGATGTTGCTCTAACCTGACATGCATAGGGGAGATACAACAGTCTGCTGCAAACACTTGAATTGACATGCAAATCTATATGGAGCATAGGCCTCTCATATATTCTCTCCATCAATCCTGGAGACCAACACACCATCTCTGTAGGCCAGCATGTATGCCCTTAATTCCAGACTGGTTATTCCATCATCAACAAACCTTCTGGTTTGAAGATTTCCATATGGAAAGAAATTAAATTCCTTATACATGCTCAGCCTCACCTTCATGTCATAAGAGTTGAAAGCTAGTGGAGCAATTCTAGATAATTCCTGCACTGATGGCCTAAAAGAACTTCCATGAATTTGTACTCCATTTTGTACATTATACGTCCTGAAGTGAGTGGCGATCCATCCCCAAAAAACTTGGAATGGTCCCACTATTCTCAAACAAGACTTACCCATGAAGACATGGAGTAAGCTCCTGTGAATCTTTGCTAAAATGGGGGTAGCCAACCCAACCATTTTCCCCTCATCCAACTTGGCCACAATAACGAAGGTCCTTGGCCTGATGCCTCCCTTCGAGTCCCTGACTGGTAGTAGATAAACACTGAGCCACAAGGCCAAAAATCCTGCCAGACGAGTCTTCTTTGGGATCCTCTGATTCTCCTCATATCCCCACTTCTCAAATTCTCCTACTTCCAGAGTCGTCCAGAATGTGCCATGAGCACCCCTCTTCTTTGTTTTGGGGCAGGTAGTAGGATGAGTGGGCCTCTTCTCCTTGGGCCCCTTCTTCTTGGATCTCTTCTCCTTCAATCCCTTCTCCTTCGGCTCTTTCTCCTGCTTCTCGATATAAAACATATTCATCCACTCCTCTGGATGAATGTCCTTTCTAGAATGAGTTAAGGAGGTCTCTGAACTCTTTAACTTGTGGAAGATTTTCAATAGTTCCCAAGATAAAGCCAGAGTCTTCTCCGAATCATTCCAAGTCGCCTTGGGAGGGATGAACTCATCATACAAATCACCCAAAATTAGAGCCCCTGAGATCTTGTGGACATCCCACAGACTGATGCCTACTTCTCCATGAGTCAGATGGAAAGAATTGGTTTCTGGGATCTAATGGATGAGTATCTCCAGCAAAAAGTTATCATGCCTGTAAACATATGTTTTCCCAGCACAGACAGCTTCATATATCGCAAATCCTTTCAAATCCTCGAAAAACTCTGCACAAGTTTTTCACACCCAGTATTCCCACATCCAAGTTGGCTTCACACCTCCTCCAGGACGAAAGTCCCAAATTCTCTTCCAGCCTTTGGATTGACCCATCTAAGAGTTTTGGAAAATTGAGGGATAACAATGTGGTTGCAGCTCAGGCTTATGAGGTTTCAAATCTGGCGTACATGGGCTATGATGTATCATATGGGCGTTCTCCACTGTTCCAGCATTTATAAATACTCCTCCACATGAGATATTTACTAAAGAAAAATTGGTGTAGTTTTGAAACCAAAAAATTGGGAGAAAGTTCTTTGCCTCTGAAATGGTAACTTCTCGCAGATGACCATAGCCATACAATGGCAGATAAATGCTCTGGGGGAAGTCACAATGATACTTCTTCAAATACTTAGCCAAATCTGGGAGAGTGCTATCACAGGCGGTATAGTAATCATGTCCAATTATGATCATCATATCATCAATTCGCTTACTAGCCAGTTCATCAGTTGTTTTGATTCTCTTGGGAGCCATTGAATCTGCATAAAGGTTGGAAAAAATAACTCTTAAATGGGTTGAGTTTTTATAAAATTTGTGAAGAAATTCAAAAAAATGGTTAAGGAATAAAGGCACGCAAGTATAAATTTGGTGAGAAAGTATGCATGTGTCGCGCAAGTATGGATGTGTCACACAAATATTTGGCACGCAAGTAACACCACACAAGTCTAAATACCTCTACAGCAGCGCGACATCAAATAAATAGCGGAAAATAGAGCACTTGCGCGACAGAAGCAACTTGCGCAGTGAGAGATCGAAAGTTTGAAAATTTGGTGCTTTGCGTGAGGAATGACCACGTATATATAGGCCAGGCCACACCCTTGCACACCGCCCTATTCACGCTAAACAATTGCGCGCCACGTGTTCCTTGGTTTTCTTCTTTTCCTCAGATTCACATCCTTATTTCTTTCAGATCCAACTTTGAGGGGGGACTTTTGTTGACACTCCTTTCCGTCAAAGAGTCTAAAGGAATGAAAAGAGAAATACCTTGAACTCAAAGTGATTCATCCTTTGAATAAACATCAAAAATTGACAAAGGCATGAACCAAGATTCAAATTCACTTTGTTCGCGCAAGTTCCTTCAAGTTCGTGCAAGTATACTTGTCCGTCACCCATTGGTTGCACATGTGACTTGCGCACCCTCTTTGAAATTCTCCTGGGGTCTTCTCCAGCCTATAAATACCCCTGTGGGCCCCCCATTTGAGAAGAGGAAAAATCCCAGAATCTTAGATTTGAGATCCTGGTGCTCTAGTCTCTTCTCAAAGCTTTCAAACACTTCTAAGGTAATTTCTTACATAGAACGGAAGATATAAAGAGTGGGAGTAAGTCCTAAGTGTTGAAACTCATCAACACTTACGTACCTAGGTGGCAAGCCCTTAAGGAAAATAGCCACATTTGCGCGATGCCTTACCCCTTCAACATAACTTGCACGCCTCTCTTCTGGAAGCCTCTAGGGGTAGTATTAAAGGCTCGAGAAAAGCCTCGCCCAAGTTCTACCCTAAGGGTTAACCGTCGTGCAAGTACCCATGTGTTGCGCAGGTACACCTGCGCGACCAAGACTTGCGCACCCACATAGGACTTGAGCGCCCCTCTCTTTTTGGGTTCCCTTCTTACCCATTTCACCTCTCCTATGCCTATCCACCTCTCCTATTCAATATTCAGCCTTCAAACCCCTCTTCAAATCCATTTATGGCATGTTTCCTTTGTTGGATTCCTTATATGAAAGGAATTCCGTGGAACATATCTCAAAACCTAGTGATTTACACATCTTTATGTCACTAAGGTCAGAGATTTCATTTATTCAACCTCATCCTTTATGATGAGAGAAAACTTAACCTGGGCCTCCTTTTCAGGAGTAAGCCCCAGTCTCAAAGTCTCATTAATTTGGGAATCCTCCTTAGGATTAAGCCCCAAGTCCCTGAATATGGAAATCCTCCTCTAGAGTAAGCCCCAGTCATAAATGCCTTAACATGGGCTTCCTTTTCAGGAGTAATCCCCAGTCTCAAGTTTCTCAAATATGGGAATCCTCCTCAAGAGTAATCCCCAAGTCCCTTAATTCTAAAATTCCCTTAACCTGGGCCTCCTCTTCAAGAGTAAGCCCCGGTCTTCAAAATCCCTTTAACCTGGGCCTCCTCCTTAGGAGTAATCCCCAGTCTTAATTTCTCTTAACCAGTCCTAATTTACATTTGATTTGGGATTCATTCTCAGGAGTAAAACCCAATCATAAGTCCCCTCCTAATTTGGGAATCTTCCTCAGGAGTAAGCCCCAAGTTAGAGTATCCAAATCTCCATAATGTACATATATATTTATGGACCTTATTCCTGGATTTCTTCCCTGAAGTAAATCTTAATCTTCATCTATTTGGGCATTCATACATACATAAGCCCCACATCATTTTCTATGAGTGCACCTTTTGTGGCACAATTGTCTGGTTTCACCAATACCTCTTTTTTCTCACACTAAGCATGACTCATGTGAGCATAGAGTGTAAAAGTAATTATGACAACTTTTTTTGAGCCATCAATCATACATAAACATCATACTCCCTTACTCGAACTACGTGGGTTTTGATTCCTTTTCTGAATAAAGGATATGTAGGTATCCCATCTGCGGGTACGATCCTAACACTGAAATAATCCATGTCCTTCTGAATGACAATAAACTTCAAGTGCCCCACTGAGTGGCTTTAAAACCAATATGGTCATCATAATGACCAAGAGACATTTATATAATTCATTAAAGGATACCATTGACTAAGAATCTCTAACAAATACAGATGATTCTCTATCGATGAAGAACCTTGAATACATATAAGAGATTCTCTAAATTTCCTCCATATCAATCATTGATTGTCAGGTCTAAAGGAAAGATCATTTTATACTTTGTAATTTAAGAAGGATTCATGAACATAACTTTAATCTATAAAGAGAGTCCCGGATTAGACAATAATTCCCCTAAAAAAGGTGTGATGAGTTCGATCTCCCATCCTCTCAACCAATGCAAATTCTTAAGTCTCATCGGTCCATAACTAATGAGCACCTACCTTTGGAAAGTACATCCAAATGGATATAGAATCATTGGATGTTTCTGGTTCTACGAAAAAACCTGTTAGAAAACTCTTGGAATGTTTGAACCTTAAATCAACGAGGTCATCCACAATTCCAGAGGAAACAGACTCCTCATACCATTATCCAAGTACTTGATAACACTGAAATTATTATTATTCATGGTCAGGTACAATAGGATGGTTTCTTCTACATTTCAACTAGCTTTTCAAATATTAAAAATTTATTTTCAATAACCCCTAGTTACCATATCCAATCAAATAACAAAAAAATAAAGATGATAACAATATAACACATATATCTGCACCTATCTTTATTTTTCAGGAATATCATCACATTTAATCATCTAATTTTTATTGTCTACACACATATTAATAAGATTATCCATTTCATTTACATGTATTTATCAGACTATCCAACTACAATATAATTTACCTAAAATATGGGTAGGAATCATTATATTCTACGGTGAATAATTGTTCCATCACACATTACTATAAACTTGAATAGAATATACATATAGACACGCTTCAATGAAAAAAAATACAAATATACTCCAAATATAAAATCAATCTTCCCCTTTTCATTTGTTTCCAAAATGTTGAAAATCCAACTACATGAGATTCTTTTCAATATTATAATATAAATTCACTTTTTCTATATCCATAAATGATAATAATGGTTCACTCTATAAATTCAAAGGATGTGCATCTCCCACTTTTAACTTCCTTAACATGAAATAAAAAAATCCACAATTACTATTCTCCAACTTCCATTTTCTCACTCTTCCTTGAGGGATTTTATTTTTTCATTTTAAGATATGATTTTCAAAACTTTTTATTTAGAAATTATACTTAATTAAGAAATCACTAAGTCTATGGGGGAAATACTAGTGCTGTAAACATGAGTGATTTTTTTCAAATAAACAAAGCTTTCTATATTTGTTACTCAATATGTAATCCAACTAAAATTCATTTTTTTAGATCTATACAAACAAATGTTTTAAAAAATATAAACCCCAACCTCGATATTTTTTTGGAGGATCTATATTTATATATTAATGTAAAAATACTCAATATTTGATATCTTTCATTCTTTAATATAACTCCATTATGGTATTTTTTCATTAATCATCATAATGGAACTTGAAAAAATTCTCCTAGACTTCTCGATACCTAAAAATATCTAATATAAATGTAATATTAATACTAATTAAAATTATACCCATGATAGATATAGTTACATGATGTAATAAAGTCATAAAATATATCAAATCCTTTTATTCATCACATTCAATCCATTTTTTTATGTTTTATTGTCAATTTTATTTGGGAATAAAGTGGGTCTCCATAATCTTCTTAGTTATTTCACTGGGACAGATAATTCCTTCTCAAACGAGAGACTCCTTCTTAGAGATTTTAAAAGGTTTACACCCCTTCATTATTATATTCACATTGACTCAGTATATCATAACAACTTTCGAAAACATGGGTGATCTCCTTTATTAGATTTCATCAAAGCTCGAACTTGATTTTTGAATTTAGGTATTAATGTTTTTTCACTCTTATCATATTTTTACATCTATTTATTCATAAATAACTAATCAGACATTATAATCAAACATGTTTTCTACTGCTTTCTATTATTTTTCATAGGTGTGTATTTTCATTCTACTACATCATATTTAACATTTGAAATCAATGGTTCTTTGGACTTATCATTTTTTATTTAATTTTGACCATGAAACCAGGTCAATATTTGTTATGAGTATGTATTTTAAGACTAAACCTTCTAAAATATATTTTATCAAATCTCAAGTTACCCATTTTTGGAAGACTCTCATCTTATTTAGGAGTTTCAACTAATAGTCCAATCCAACTATCTCTATATTAAATATATTATCCCCACATAGATTATATCTTTCACCCTTATATATTGAATTTAAAGGAAAACTAGAAATGATACATGATGTGGCCTCTTATTAAACAATAAAATAATATTCTCGCAGTTGAAACACCTTTATCATTATCTCACTTTATTGAAATTTTGGAAGTGTCCTTAACCACTTTTTCTTTAGATTATTTCCAAAGGTAAAATCACTTTCTTTTTTACCTACTTCTTCAACTATGGCTTCATATTCTCATAATAATATGATTTATGTTGAGTTTTTAATTCCAAAATTCTTCATAATAGTGAAAAAAACCTATTTCAATTATCACAAAAATTATTTATTCTTTCAAATGTATTTATATGAGATGGATTTCTCTCTATCTATAAATCTTTATTTCATTTTGTAGTTCATTAATCCAATTTTATCTACTCCTCCAAAATTCTATCCTTTTACTACTTGTATGATTTGAAATATTATTCCAACACTTGATTTTTATATTCCCAAATCTCATGCACCACCAACATCAACTAAAAATATTTTTATTCTGACAATAGGTACATGGTTTATCAATGTTATAAATTATAGAACAAGCTATTTTAGAGTGAAACCCCAATAATTGGAGGTCATTTTGGATAGATTATCTACACACAATTTCACACATCAATCCTTGAACTATTCTTGTGTTTCTATGAATTTTTCTTCATTGAAATTTTTCCATATTTTGGGTTTGGTGATCACTATTTTTCAAAATATATTTAGTTCATAAAAATTTAACAACACATTTGGATAACATTAACCATGAGCATGAGATGAATAATTCTTCACATGTTATTACACTCCCTTTTCCATAATTTTGAGTCCATATTTTGGGAATACAATTCTCTGAAACATGAGTTATATGACCCTTTCTTTCAATATATTGAGAAGTTATAGATAGTGTCACTTCTGAATTCATTATTTTTAACTCCAACTCTAGACACATTAAATTGAGTGTATTAATCTTAGTCATAATTAATCTTAGAATATCCTCCCATTTAATCTTTTTCTAATAAATATATTCTTCATGAATCATTTTTCTTTCATTCATGGTATGGTTATGCTCATTAATTTTTTTGGATTTATCTTCCAATTGGTCTTCCAAGACTCCCATAGATGATTTATATGTTTATTCCATTATATATATCTTCTCATAAACTATTATATTTATCATATAATTATCTTTAATTAAAAGATCAATGTTTCCTTGAGACTTTGAAAATTACTCTTTTATTATGCCTAAGGATTTATCCTTGTCCTTTAATTCATTGATAAGAGAGTTATAATTATCAGATTGTCTTTCCGATTCGTTTTTTTCATTGAATTGTCCTCATATGATAGCTATATTATTCATTATTCTAGCTCTTAATAAATAATACATGAGAAAAAATTTTAGTATGATAATTTTTTAGATAACATTGATCCTCATAGTGGAGGTTACAAACAACATTAATACCATCAGTATCATTAAATATTGAATTGTAAGCACCACAATCACTACCTTTCATTTGGGGTGGTTCTTTTTCCCTTTCATGATAATTTTCCCATATTCTTGGTCACATTAGTTTTCTATTTTCAAATATATTTTGAGAGAACTCAATATGTGTAATATCTGGAATAATATTTTTCTTCCATCATAATAATTTATTCAAACAACTCTTAAAATTTTCACTTCATTAACTAAGATACAAATACTGGTGAAAATAAACATAGATACAACTATAGGGAACCTAAAACTGAACCCAGTTGATATGTGTTGGAAATTCCTATGAACTAGCCTTCTAATGATCAATTGGAGGAAGTTATTATATAATCATATTGTGGAAACATCTTCAGGATAGAACGCTATAAACTTAATGATCATGAATTTATATAAAATTATGTTTACATAAATCACTAAACTATGTCAAGAAAACATTAGTACTACTCACAACAATATATTCCAAAACATCCATGAAATTAAAGAAAAGGTGGGAAAGAAAAGGCAGTTTGGTTTTATGGGGTTTGTATAATAATATCTATGTCTATGAGAGAAACATTTCTTTATTTCATTTGTTTGGAAGGAAAACACTTCAACTTTGTGACTAAAGAGTCACATAACATTAACATGACAAATAAAAATAATTTTTACTATGTTTTAGTTTAATTCTTTATTGGTGGTCCTAAACTTTATATATTGATAGTAAATTTTGGTCATTAGGTTTTACCAACCTCTAAAAAAATAAGAGTTAATCAATTTTATTATTCCCACTAATGATCTCATGTAGAAATCACAATTCTCAATACCGATTTAGGTAAAACAAAATCCTCCATAAAGAACTAAACACTCATCAACTTCCAAATTCCATAACAAAAATTCTAGAAGAGGAGTTCCTTACACTGAACTCATTAAAATAAGCACCTTCAAAACCACATCCTTTCGGAAACCTCCTTCAAATCATTAATAAAAAAACAACTACCTCCACTTCACAAAAATAAATATATTCTATAAGAAATAGTGTTATTTGATAGAATTTATTTAACCTATGTAGAATTTACACATTCCAAAAAATCTCCCAGATAAAGGTTGCTTCAATGAAAACACAACAACAATATGTTTAACTTCAAAAAACAACATTCTATTCCCACTATATAGAACATTCCACTGGCTTCAATTATTCTCTCAAGAAAAATAGAGGCTTTATATTACCACAATACATCCAGGACCAAATTATTATTAAAAATACCCACTATATTAAATTTCTTATATACATTTCTTAACTCTAAATCACCATATTTCAACATCCTCTTGTTGTAATGGTACATTAAATCATTGTGTTTAGTTCTTGAATGAAACACTGGATTAGTATCCAATGGAATTAAAATATTACTATCATATAATAATAACCCTTTATTATGGTAGTATCCTAGTTCCTTTACTAAATGAACCAACTGTAGCATCTCCGTACTAGATTCTAAACCAGCCACATACCCTACTTCAATTATAGAAAGTAAAATCATCAGTTATAACCTATACATCCAACTAGATATTGTTTCACTGAATTTGTATACATATCGGGTTGTCCACTTATAAGGATCAGAGTCTCCCCCGATGTCTATATGTACAAACCCATGTAATGGATTATAATCTCTAAAACAAATAGTTATACATTATAATCATTTCAGATGTCAAATAATACACTTAACTTATTCCTAATGAAAAATTCATGGATTTTACATAATCTAGCTAACCACTCCTACTACATGAGAAATATATAGACATGTATACAATATAGAATACATTAAACATCCCACTAATGAGGAACATGGAACATTATATGTGTACTTATTTTCTTCCTCTTTTATAGTGCATTCTGATTTTAATGTTTAATGTGACCAATGAGAGGAGTTGAAACCTATTTACACCCACTCATTATAATCCCCACAACAATATTCCAAATGAAATACATCTCTGATAAGACCAAAAAATTATTTCCTTATCAAATTTTATACTTATACCCATGATCTTATTTTCTTCACTCAGATCTTTCAACCAAAAATTTCTAGACAAGGCATTCATCTTCTAAATATTATGAATATTCAAACCTACCAATAGTGTATCAATGATGTATAAGTGTAAGATAATGATGTATGTTCAACTAAACTATATTTGGTAACAAAAAATGATTGGAATTATGTCACATGAAACCTATATATTCCATGAATGAAAAAAATAGGTTCTAATATCTTGGTACTTGTTTCAATACCTATTCATTATTACTGTATAACATGAAATAGGTCATCAACTTCAGATTTATCACAAAAACTGACTCTAAGGACTTATTGGTGGTTGGATCAGTCGGATTTTGGCTAGCCTATATGAGATGGATCATGCCAAGGACATCACTATGATATTCTAATCCTGAAGTACATATTGATGAGAATGTTCCTAGAGGTGGAGATCAATAGGTAAAATGAGGCTGATGGGTAGGGAATGGTCAATTTCACACCATAGAGATAGAAGTATCATGTTGTCCTAATATCATATATGGTACAATATATCTATATTATACCTTGTCCTTCACTTCACTTGATTTTGGAGCTTCATATTTGTTTATTTTACCCACCATATTCTGCATCTTGGGAATCAATAATGAGAGGCTTCTAATTCCCCTATTATTGACCATTATAGTTGGAGGTTAGTTTAGTATTTTTTATGTGTGTTGGGAATGTGAGATGATGATAATTTATTATCAGTTATCAAGGGTGATCTTATTGTTATAGATAAAACAATATGACTTCATTATTGGTACAGAACAGTTTTAATATGTTTATGTTGTTGTAAAATTATTCTAGAGGATTGTTGAGTTCATTCATGTGGAAGGATAACATGTAGTTTTTTGTAGGTGAGTGGGACCATCAGATAGGTCAAAGGTGTTTAGAGCCCTTGTCTTATCAGTAAGAAGAGTTAATATTGTGCCTGATGGATGTTCATGTAGAATCTTTCCTAGGGTTTTTGAAGAGTTTTAATATATTTTTACCAAAGAAATTCTAATACAACCCCTCAACGTGGTATAAAATTCAGGATAGAGTTAAAAAATTATGTCCTTGTAATATTTATGGCTCCTTATTGGATATTTTTTTTTGATTTTTCAGATTTTTGTTATGACATTTATTTGATATAGAGGGGTTTCATCTGACCCACTATTTCTCCATAGGGTGATCTATAGTTATTTTACAAGAAGGTCTATGATAGTTTTAGGTTGATAATAGAATTATAGTAGTTGAACTTTGTGACATTAAAGAACCACTATCACCTCCCAAGTATAGATTACTTTTTTGATTATTTTAATGAATTTAAATTAGTTTTTGAAGATTGATCTTTGGTTTGAATATCATATAATGAGGATGAAATAAGAGGACATCCCAAACACTACATTTTGGTGATTCCACGAAAAATCTAAGTATGTATTTTTTTTCATTTGGTGTCATGAAAACCCCATATATTTTCTTAGTATTCTAGAACTTCATATATCACAAGTTCATGTATTATTTCTTGGTAGTTTTCATCAATTACACTCTCATGTACACAAAGTTTTCGGATGGTTATTCTAATCATCTATGATACATTTTGAGGTCTGTTGGAATTATTATCTCTATGTAAATTTTTATATGTGTATGTTTTCAAGGTAGGGGTTAATTTAAATAAACATATTGAATATAAAAAGGGAGTGTAAATATATACTTTAATGATCGAATTTATTTTTTTGGGACAAATCTAGTAATTTTTCAGAATTTTATATTTTTCTTAGTATCATATGATGATATCAGATATTCATGATTTATTTCTCTCAAATTGGGTCTCTTTTGTAAACTGTGTCTAATAAATAATTTTAGTTTATGTGGATTGATTAGTTTAAGACACATTTTGACTCACTAAAGGATATTTTTTTCAGTGCTTCTTTTTTTTGTTTCCATGGGAAGGTGTCATGTTAAATGTTTTTTAAAACACTTATCTTCTTATCATGGGGGGTATTTTGATCCTTCATATGAAAAATGATATCAAATGGGTCTAGGTAGTTGCTTCCCATGAGAAAAACTATGTCAGTCATGATCTTCATTTATAAGCATTGGTTTTTCCCCTAAATGTATGAGGACATTAACTCATTGGTGAAGGGTTTTTGTATTTAAAAATTAAAAATTATTGAGGTATATATTATCATAGTGTGATTTGAATCTATGTTAGTGGTGTTAGAGGGAGTTATTATATGAATATGGTTTTTAGATCTATTAAACTCCATGGAATTATAAGGCAGTTATTGTGCTACGTAGGAATTCATAGTGATATATAATTCATGAGTCTAGAAATGCATAGTCAATGATAGAGGATCTTGTAGCAATGTATAATTATTTAGAGAATTCCAATTGTATAGGTTTCTTGTATTAGACGACAATTCAACTATCTTTATTCCATTAGGATGAAGAGTAATAGATTTGACGTATCAACGTATACATTTGGAATTATTATTTTATCTTTTTGATTCTCATAAGGGATGGTCAATAGATTATCAATAGTGGGATTTATTTTTAGAAACATAATTAATTTCATAGGTGTTGTAAAAGTAGGTTCATGATGAGTTTCATATCTCACCCTTGGTTATGTATATGTGTATATCTAAGATGTATCATTTGATGAAGAATAATTTATAGTTGTAAGAACCCAGTTCTTATTTTTGAGGTACGGGTTTCTTCTTTTCTCTTTCCCTTAAGTGTTTTTGAGAAAATAAGGAAAATGGGGAAAAATCCTAAATTTCAGGACTACACGCCATGTACTATTCCACACGCTATGTAGTTTGGCCGTGTGGGATGAGTACACAAGGTGTGTAGCCATGTTGGTGACGAAGGGTGTAAAAACCAAATACACGCCGTGTAGTGGGTATTTACACGCTGTGTAGTCAGTCGGTAGGTGAATAGTAAGGTGGTGGAAGAAGCTGCTAGCTGAGCAGAAGTACACACCATGTACCCAGGTTTCACATGTCGTGTACTCATGCCGACAGATGAACAGTGCCACGCTGTCGAGAAACCGCCGAAGGAATAATTAAAAAATGAAAAGTACACACCGTGTAATTGAGAAGTACACGCCGTGTAGTTTGTTTTTTCGCTTAAAATGGGTAGTAGCCAACCCTGTTCACAGGATTGGCTTAGAACTGGAGGAAGGAGTCAGGAGATGAGGCTGGACCTTCGAGGATCTCCAGATCAAGCATCGGGAATCCGTTTTCGCCTTTGATGATCTTGTTGGAACCACACGGGTAAGCCATCCACTCTTATTAATCCGTTCTTGACAATTCTTCCTCTAAGGGAAGTTATTTGAGTTTAAAAGGGGATTTATTTTACCTAAGATCTACATCGTTCTAGGATGATTTGAGGATCATCGTTCACATATACCGTTCAGGGGCGTTTAAGGTAGGTGGCTTGGCATTTAAATTCCAACTGTTGTGTGTTTTTGTGTATCATTGAGCTACGAACCCATGTTGGGGTGTCATGTGGCTGAGGCCTTGGATGTTTTAAATACCTAGAAATTTATAGGTAATTAAATGTGATAATAAACTGCTGTTTGGGATTGCTGCTAGGATCCAGGACCACCCCGGTGGTGCATTCCTCTGTTTAGCCATTTGGCCCAGAAACCCGAGGGCATGCCATGTTTATTTTGTGCATTAATTTTTTCTTAAGAGGAATTGTATGTGAATTGCCTATTTATATATAGGGAATGGCCCGATTACCTTTTTATCCTGAGGTCAGCGTTTCCTATAGCCTGATGGTAGTGGTTATTTCGGCCTGAGGGAAACTTCTTCCATGCCTATGGGCAATAGACTCTGTGCCTGAGGGCGACACTTTGTACGCATGAGGGCAATATCTGTTATGCCTGTGGGAATCTACCTGTGGGGTGTGATTCTGATTTCCTGAGGGTAAGGATTTACATGTCTGAGGACACTCACTATTTACATAGAAAATTCACTGTGGTGGTTTCCTTATATTGAATGATTAACTGAATAATAAAGTGGAAATATACCTAGTAATGTTAGTTACTTTTGAGTACTGCTTAGTTTATTGCATTTTTACTACTGCACACTGTTGTTGCATATTTTCACATAGTTGGGCACGTGCCTTTGGTGGGTGCCTATTAGGATTTATTTCTCACACCTTGTTTGGGTCATGTCTTCGGCCAAAACAGATTATGTTTCTGTAGGTGTGGATAAGGGAAAGGGTCCCTATACAGGTACATGATTGTTGTTGAGTAGTATGGGAGCATGGGATCAAGCTTAGGCTCGCGATGCTGCCAGCTATTTTGTTTTGTTCTGTTGTACCTGTACTCTGTATTGTGTTGTACAGTATTGTTGTGTAACATGTTCTGGCTGTTTTCATAGAACATGAGACATGTTGCATCATTATCAATATAACTGTTGGTTATCTTTTACTACAGTTGTTTATTTTAAATGTGTATGGTTTATTGCTTCCGCTGTTGTTGTATACTTTTTATTTTATTCCGTTGTGATACACTTTGACAAATGAGGGCATAGTTTCCCCATTATCAGACATGGGCCTTTGCTGCCATTCAGAAGCCTATGGTGTTTGGGGAAATGTGCTTGAGGTCATGTGACCAACTGGGTTCGGGGCACCTATTGAGTGGCACCCGGACCCCGGGACATTACAAAGTGGTATCAGAGGGGTTCTTTTCTTTGAATTACTATTTGGATCCTTAGTCATTGATAGGATGAGAAAGGTAATTGGTAATAAGTTGTGCCCGGGCATAGCTAACCCGTGTACAGGGAAAAGCCAATTTACCTTGTTTTTCAATTTTTCTGATTTTGCAAATTTTATAGTTGATTTGATTTTCACCATTAGGTGACGCACTTGTGACTATGCTGTTTATATTTTATCCATGGGTTCTATTTAGTTGCAACCCGATGAGATGAGGGTATTCTATCTCATGCATCATTTAGGCACATTCTAGGAATCACATGCCATGCATAGTTTCCATGCCATGTTGGTGCATTAGAAATTGCATGTTGTTATGATAGTTGTTGTGCTAGAAAAGCATGATATTGTGATAGTTGCTTTGATAAATACCTACTACGTGATAGGGTATTGTTGTATAATATTTTTGATAAAATGGATGCCAAACTATGGTTCTAGGGGAGTATGGACCCTCATTGACCGGAATTTGGTTGACCATTGACAGTTTTTGTTATGACACATATAAGATGACAAACATTGATTCGTGGGGAGTATGGGCCCTCACGGGTCAGAATTTGGCACTTAGGTGTTGTTTTTCAGAATTTTCTGGGTTCCAGAATAGTATTTGAGCCTTACTGACTGGAAAACATATGATACACGCCGTGTAGTTCCTCAGACACACACAATGTGTTCTTCTATTCGGGAAGAAAAGAAAACATTTTAAGTATATGCCGTGTAGTCTCTTCCCGTGTCATAGACCATGCGGGAAGGGAAACTGGGAAGGGAAAATCTTGGGGAAAACACGCAGTGTACCAGATGTACATGCCATGTAGTGTTGATTTAGATTCCACCCGTGTAACTAAAAACATGGATGGAGGAGACTTTAAGACATACACGTTGTGTCCACTATGGAACACGCCGTGTAGTCTGACCTGGGGACCCGGCCGTGTAACTAACAACACGGGTCGGTGTAATCCTTTTGTGTACACTCCATGTTTATATAGAACACGTTGTGTAGTTTGAGCCGTGTATCCGGCCGTGTAACTAACAACACGGGTCGAAGAAGCTCGTCTAGTACACGTCGTGTACCCATGGGACACGCCATGTAGTCTTGTCTGAGGACAGACCATGTGGACCTGACTGTGTGGCTGGGAAATTGGGTGGTGTACACCCCGTGTGCAGGTGCAACATGCCGTGTAGTGTCAAGCTGAGTAGTCGGCCGTGTCACAAACGACACGGGCAGTTGGAAAATTATAGCATACAAGTTGTGTAGAATATATACACGCCGTGTAGTTTTGTTCAACGACAGCTGTGTGGCTTAGCTGTGTAGAAGGACTTGGGCAGGGGAAGTGAAGTCAGGTACACGTTGTGTAGTCATTATACACACTATGTAGTCTTTTTTTTCAAATCTTGAAATTCCTTCTTCCTCTTGTTCCCTTTTTTGTCCCTTTGTTTTCAGTCTTTGATAATCTGGATCTAAGGTGTGCGTTTGAACTTATGGAGACATGAGGCCAAACTGAACACACGTTGTTCTCCAGAAGAGCGGCAATGATTATACTCTAGTAATAGTGGTCCATGGGCTACCAGTGGATCCTCCAGCAGAGCCAGATGTGGAGTCAACCATTATACTGGACACATGCTCGGAGGCGTAGTTCCGTGAAGGCTTTATGCGGTTCATTCAGACCTTTCAGGGAGCACCGCCGGCTACCACATCTATAGCTGAGCTGACTCATATATTCCAGCAGCAGCATCCACCAACATTCTTAGAGGATGGTGGACCACAGGCTATAGAGTCTTGGCTGGGGTCTATGCAGACTATTTTTGAGAATCTTGAGAGGCCTCCATGGTGGAGGGTCAAGCTTGCGATGTATATGCTGTGTGATTCTGCCAAGAGGTGATGGGATGTTACCACCCTTTCCGAGCATCACAGAGACATGGAGTGGGAATATTTTCAGGTAGTATTCTATGATTTATTCTTTCCAGAGACACTGAGGGAATATAGAGCTCAAGATTTCATGAACCTGCAGCAGGGTATAATGTCGGTGATGGATTATTCTGCTCGTTTCACTGAGATTCAGCGTTTTTCACCGATTCTGGTGGGTGATGAGACGTTGAGAGCCAGAAGCTTTGAGGATGGTCTTTGATACGACATTTGAGCACTGGTGAATGTTTTCATGTTGCCTTCAATATATACTATTGTGAACAGGCACTGATTACATAGAGGAACCTGTGGGAAGCTAGTGGTGTGGGCCAGGGTGGTTCAGCACCAGTTTCTGGTACTATTTCTACTCGCAAGAGGAAGAGACTGATGGACTTCTCTCAGGGTGGCGGTACCAGCTAGAAGAATGTTTCAGGTGGCCGGGTCATGTGCTACAAGTGTGGTAAGGAGGGGAACAAGAGACCTCAGTGTTCACGAGACACAGTGGAGTGCTGAGCTTGCAGCAAGATGGGTCATCTATAGCACTTTTGTAGGGAATTTCCACCAGTGTCTAGTGAGAGGGGTTCTGTGTAGACTCTGCATGTAGGATTAGGACTAGTAGCTTCTTACCAGTTGGGGAACTGGAATACGTCAGGGCATGAAGGCAGGGATGGTGGTCGTGGTTGTGGTAGCCAGACACCAAGATCTCAGAGGCAGCAGGGTGAGACAACTCAGGGTAGCCAGGCTGTGTCACAGGGCCATGGCACTGGGCATGCATATGCAGTGCAACACACCCAACAAGAGTAGGATCCCAGACCTTCTACAGTCATAGGTACTATTCTAGTAGCTTCTGTCTTATCTTCAATACTTTTTGATACGGGTGCTACACATAGTTTCATATCTGTACCCATTGTGGAGAGCCTTGGGCTCTGTGTTTCTTCTTCTTCTACTATTATGACGTTAGACACTCCGTTGGGGACTAGAATGACTGGTGTGCGTCAGTGCAAGGAGTTCCCCCTTGAGGTTGGTGGGTTTCACTTCCTTTTGGAACTATAAGTATTAGAGATGACGAGCTATGATGTCATTATCGGGATGGAATGGTTGGTTCCCTTTCAAGCCTTTGTATATTTCTATCAACGTAGGGTGAGTTTCACGTCACCAGAGGGCAGAGTGTTTCTATACAAAGGTGAATGGGATGTTTAGCCAAGTCAAGCTAGACCAGAGCATCATGGGTGAGGTGGAGTCACAACCCAGATTACGAGTTTATATTTGGATGATCAGGGGACTTGTCAGACGGATTTACCTTCAGTGGTTGATCTTTTTAGGGATGTATTCCGGGATGACTTTTCTGGTCTACCTCCGGAGCATGAGGTGGATTTATCTATTGAGCTTGTGCCAGGAGCAACAAAAGTGTCCATTCCTCCTTATAAGATGGATACACCAGAGTTGCAGGATCTCAAGAGGCAGTTAGAGGCGTTACAAGCAAAGGGTTTCATCTGAACCAGTACTTATTCATGGGGTTCGCCGGTCCTCTTTGCGAAGAAGGTAGAGGATACCCTCAGACTCTTTGTGGATTATCAGAAGTTGAACTAGTTGAAGGTTAAGAACCAATATCCCTTGCCGATGATTGATGAAATTTTTTATTATCTTCGTGGAGTACGAGTGTTCTCGAAGATTAACTTGAGATCAGGATATCATCAGCTGCACGTGATACGATCAGACATTCCACTTACAGATTTTCGGAGTAGATATGGTTAGTATGAATACTTGGTTATGTCATTCGGACTCACGAATGTACCAGCAGTTTTAATGGCTCTGATGAATTGTGTGTTCCATCCTTATCTGGATTCTCTTGTGGTAGTCTTCGTGGATGATATCTTAGTGTACTCTCACACTCGACACGACCATGCCACCCATCTTGAGATCGTTTTGAGTACACTGAGAGAGCATCAACTATATGCTAAGATCTCAAAGTGCCACTTTTGGATGGACCTGATTCACTTCTTGGGTCATATCATCTCAGAGGTAGGAATTGTCGTTGACCCAGAGAAGGTGAGAGCAGTAGTTTTTTGGGAGCATCCTAAGAACTTGTTTGAGATGCGAAGTTTCTTGGGGGCAGGCTGGTTACTATAGACACTTCATACAGGACTTCTCCCACTTAGGAGTGCCGTTGACGGGTTTGACTAAGAAGGTTGTGAAGTTCGTTTGGTTAGAATCTTGTGAGACAACCTTTCAGGACCTAAAAGGAAGGTTGACATCAGTACCATTCCTGATACTTCTAGAGCAAGGGAAGATCTATACAGTTTACTGTGATGCATCAGGTATTGGGTTGGGAGCAGTGTTGATGCAGGGTGATCGAGTTGTTGCGTACGGTTCTCAGCAGTTGAGGCCTCATGAGAGGAATTGCCCGACACATGACCTCGAGTTGGCTGTAGTTGTTCATGTGTTGCGTTTTTGGAGATAATATCTCTTGGGAGAGAATTTTGTGGTTTTAACAGGCCACAAAAGTCTGAAGTATATCTTTACTCAGCGTTACTTGAACCCGAGACAAAGAAGGTGGGTTGAATACCATTATTCCTTAGATTTTGAGATTTCCTATACACCTGGTAAAGGTAATGTAGTAGCTGATGCACTGAGTAGGAGGACTCAGATACAGGCTGTGTAGGAGGCCAGTGATGAGTGCCAGCTTATGGCTTTGTTCTCTAAGATGCATCTGGAGGTACATGATAGTCAGGGGCAGACCTATCTTTCTTCTTTAGCTATGACTTCTACCCTCCTAGATAGAGTGAGTATGAGACAGCTATCTGATTCGGAAGTCTTAGTTCTAAGGGAGTTGGTGGCAAGTGTGGACCCTCCTCCTAGTTGGACGATAGGCGATGATGAATTTCTGTGTTTCCATGGACGAGTGTGGGTTCCAGGGGACATACGCAAGGAGTTAATGCAGGAGTTTCGTGCTTCATCTTGGGCAGTTCATCCCGAGGTTACCAAGATGTACTGAGACTTGAGAAGTTAGTACTGGTGGCCAGGTATGAAGATAGATGTAGCTAGTTTTGTTACAAGATGTTCCACCTATCAGCAGGTGAAGGCAGATCATCAGAGACCATCTGGACTGTTATAGAAGTTACCTATTCCAGAGTGGAAATGAGATGATGTCGCGATGGACTTCATGACTGGGTTGCCAAGGTCACCTCGAGGAAATGATGTTGTGTGGGTTATTGTGGACAGACTCAAGAAGGTAACTCACTTTTTGCCGATCAAGGAGACCTTCGGAGTTGACGAGCTCGAGAAGTTGTATATCTGAGAGATCGTACGTCTTCATGGGGTCCCTTTTTCTATTGTTTCAGATAGGGACACCCGTTTTACGTCTCATTTCTGGCAGAGTTTTTAGAGGGCACTGGGTACACTGGTGCTTCTGAGCACAGCTTACCACCCTCAGACCGATGGCCAGTTAGAGCGTACGATACAGGTGCTTGAGGACATGCTGAGTGCATGCATCCTAGACTTTGGGGGCTCTTGGGAGAATCATATAACCCTAATCGAGTTTGCCTAAAATTACATTTTTCAGGAAAATATTGAGATGGAACCATACGAGGCTCTATATGGTAGACCATGCCGATCACCTTTGTGTTGGTTAGAGGTAGGTGAGGCAACTTTACTGGGACCACGTCTCGTGTAGGAGATTTCTGAGTAGGTCCAGTTGATTTAGAAGTGGATGAAAACCACACAGTATCATTAGAAATCTTATGCTGATCACCACAGACGACCCTTGGAGTTCGTGGTCAGGGATCAGGTTTTCTTACGTGTTTCGTCGAGGTTGGGACACAGGTGGATTAAGAGATAGGGTAAACTTTCACCGAGTTATGTGGGGCCATTTGAGATTCTGGAGAGAGTCGGGCTGGTTTCCTATCGGTTGCAGTTACCATAGAGGTACCGAGCCATGCACAACGTCTTCCATGTATCTCAGTTTCATCGCTATCATTTAGACCCGTCTCACGTCTTTTAGGCCAAGGAGGATGAGTTTGAAGTATATGAGTCCTTTGAGGAGCATCCGATTCTTATTTTGGATAGGAGCAAAAAGGTTCTCCGATGCCAGTCAGTTCCTCTCATATGGGTGCTATGGAAGCATGGCCGAGTGCAGGACGAAACTTGGGAGCGGGAGACTGATGTACGTGCTCAGTGGCCAGAGTTGTTCTGAGCTTTATCTTCACCACCCATGGAAGGGAAATTTAGGGACAAATTTCTTTAAGGGGGGAAGTTTTTAAGAACCTGATTCTTTTTTTTGAAGTACATGTTTCTTCTTTTCTCTTTTCCTTAAGTGTTTTTGTGAAAATAAGTAAAATGGGGAAAAATACTAAATTTCGGGACTACACACCTTGTACTATTCCACACGTCATGTACTTTGGCTGTGTGGGATGTGTACACAGGGTGTTTAGCCATGTTGGCAACGAAGGGTGTAAAAACTGACTACACACAGTGTAGTGGGTATTTACACGCCGTGTAGTTAGTCGGTAGGTGAATAGTAAGGTGGTGGAAGTTGCCACCAGCTGAGCGGTCGTACATGACATGTACTCAAGTTTCACATGCCGTGTACTCATTTGGAAAGATTAACAGTGCCACGTTGGCGAGAAGCTGCCAAAGGAACAGATAAAAAATGAAAAGTGCACGCCATATACTTGAGAAGTACACGTCGTGTAGTTTGTTTTTTCACTTAAAATGGGCAACAACCAACCCTGTTTATAGGATTTGATTAGAACCAGAGGAAGGAGTCTGGAAAGGAGGACAGACCTTCGAGGATCTCTAGATCGAGCGTCGGGAATCCGTTTTCACCTCTGACGATCTTGTTGGAACCACACGGGTAATCCCTCCACTCTCCTTAAGCTGTTCTTGATAATTCTTTCTCTAAGGGAAGTTATTTGAGTTTGATCGGGTATTTCCTTCACCTCAGATCTACATCATTCTAGGATGATTTGAGGATCTTCATTCATGTATACTGTTCAAGGGCATTTAAGGTAGGTGGCTTGGTATTTAAATTTCAACTGTTGTGTGTTTTTGTGTATCGTTGAGCTACGAACCCATGTTGTGGTGTCATGTGGATGAGGCCTTGGCTGTTTTAAATACCTAGAGTTTTATAGGTAATTAAATGTGATAATAAACTGCTCTTTGGGATCGCTTCTTTGATCCAGGACCACCCCAGGGGTGCGTTCCTATATTTAGTTGTTTGGCTAGGATACCTGAGGGTATTCCATGTTTATTTTGCGAATTAATTTTTCCTTGAGAGGAATTGTATGTGAATTTCTTGTTTATATGTTGGTCATGTCCTGGTTACTTGTTTAGCCTGAGGGTAGTGTTTCCTTTAGCCTAAGGGCAGTGGTTATTTTGGCATGAGGGTAACCTCTTCTGTGCCTGTGGGAAATAGACTTCGTGCCTGAGGGAGGCACTTTGTACACCTGAGGGCAATATCTTTTATGCCTGTGGGCATCTACCTACGAGTTATGATTCTGATTACTAGAGGGTAAGGGTTTGCGTGTCTGAGGAAACTGAATGTTTACATAGAAAATTCACTATGGTGGTTTCCTTATATTGAATGATTAACTGAATAATAAAATAGAAATATAACTAGTAAAGTTAGTTACTTTTGAGTACTTCTTAGTTTGTTGTATTTTTACTACTGCACACTATTGTAGCATATTTTCACACAGTTGGGCAAAGGCCTTTGGTGGGTGCCTACTGGGATTTATTTCTCACACCATGTTTGGGTCATGTCTTCAGCCCAAACATATTACATTTCTGCTGGTATGGATAAGGGCAATGGTCCCTATACAGGTACATGATTGTTGCTGAGGAGTAGGGGAGCATGGGACCGAGCTTAGGCTCGTGATTCTTCCAGCTGTTTTGTTTTGTTCTGTTGTACCTGTACTTTTTATTGTAATGTACTATTTTTTTGTAACATGTTCTGGCTGTTTTCTTAGAACTTGAGACATGTTGCATCATTATCAATATAACTATTGGTTATCTTTTATAATAGTTGTTTATTTTAAATTTTTATGGTTTATTGCTTCCAGTGTTGTTCTATGTTTTTTATTTTATTCCGCTGTAGTACACTTTGAAAAATGAGGGCATAGTTTCCCCACTATCAGACATGGGCCCTCACTGCTAGTCAGCACCCTCTGGCATTTGGGGAAATGTGCTTGAGGTCATGTTACCAATCAGGTTCGGGGAACCTGTTGAGTGGCACCCAGACCCCGGGACGTTACAATAGTAAGCTAGGTTGAAGATATAAGTGGTAAAAATAATTCATGTCTCTTGGATTTTGAATATGTGAAAGTAATGAGTTGTGTTCATAGAGGTTTTATGAAACCATTAGATGTCAATAAATAGAAATGGATGAAAATTTTGATGTATTTCATAACAAAGTTTCCCTATTATTAGGGAGGATATATTTCAATTTGATTGATCATGGATTGGTTGACGAATTTATAATGTTTTTTTTGATTAAATATTCATGTTTGGGGCTTTTTTCTATATAAACATGTAGATCAGGTGTGGAATCTTTATGGGGATCTAAAGACTATCATCTCTAGTTAGGATTGTAACACTCTAAGTTTTTATGAACCATTTTCAAATAAATTAAATTTATATGATGTATTTTATTGTACTCTACAACAATATAATATTTTGGTATACACTATTACAAGTTAATCTTGCATTACATGAAACATTTTCTTAGCTTGCGTTACAAGAAACACTAAGTTTCTATAAAACCCAATTTAATTATTATTATTATTTAAGAGAGGAAATTAGAACCTAGACATTAAACATAGTAAAATTAATATTAATAACTAATTTTTAAATATTACTTCTAATGGTTTCATATAAATAAATAATATTATATATAATTTATATAATTTATAATAAAGTCTTTATATGTTGGAAAAAAAATTCTCTAATGATTTTATTTTTATGTCCCTGTTTAAAGAATTATAAAATTAAAATTCAAAACTTTTACAAATTTAATTTTATAAAAAAAAATTGAATTAATATGTTAAAATTATCTTCAAATGAATCTTTGATATTTTTCATAAAAGTTTCATTTTCGGATGAAAATTGAAAATACTGAATTTGAAATGAAAACCGTTTTTTCATATAACTTAATTATATAGATATATTATATTTTAATTTTGTTTTAATGTATTATTAGATAAATTAAACATCAATTAATCCAATTTAGTCCATTTGAACTGATTTCACACTACTATTTGATATTAAGAAAATTACTATCTTTTGAACTTTTCACTTTAATAACCCATTGTCTCATCACGTCTGTGAGATTAATTTTAAAATTAATTTATTACACTTCTATATTTATAATTATAAATATTGGATTCAATATTAGGAATAATTATAATTTATATTTTATAATATGTTTTACTTAATTTGACCAAAAATATTATTGAAAATAATTAAAATTAATTATATTGATTAAGGAAAAACGAGATTACTTAGTGGTTACCATTTAATCATAAAAGCATAATTCGCATAGAAAATTGTCCAAAAAACATTGAATGGCCATATATCTACCATATATTACATTTTATATATTATGGACAATTATTTTAGGCACATTATATAATGGATACCTATCAATAGTTTTTTCCTTTTTATATTTATAATAAAATCACTCATCCTCCATTATAAAGGGGAACTCTCCCACCCCTCACATTCTCACACATATCAATTCATTTTCTTGAAAAACCCCTACCCAAATTTCCTTATAAATTCCCTCCCATAATTCTAGATTTCTCAATTTTGGAATAAATATAATAAATCAATTCCTTTAGTGAATCCCAAAAAGAGTTACCCCAAGAAGAGGTAGCATCCTTCTACAATCAATTTTCTTTTATTTCATTCTTCACCCTCTCTATTATTATTATACCATGAATATATAAAAAACTCAATATAATCAATATACTAAGATGTTTTGATGTTAATATTTCTACCTACACTCACACAAATGTCTATTAAATGGTATACACAGTCATCATTTTCATGAACGAAGGACTACAACCTTGTGAATTGATGCATTTCATTCTTCGATTACCACCTTTCATGGTTGGAAAAAATGATGCACATAAAACATTAAATATTAAATATTATATATATTATTTTTATTCTTATGCAATTATTATATAACTCAAAGCTTTATTCTTTTTTTTGTGAGAATATAATAGCATCGTTTGTGGACATGTGGACTATCGCCTCCCCAAAGTGATGTGATTCTCTCACAGTTTACATTAAATGTATAAAGGTTGGTTTTAATAAAAATGTGTGATGTAAATTAAATAATAAAAATAATGGAATTAAAATATATGTATATTTATAAATATCATTTACCCATATTTCTTTCAAAAATATGATAAGAAAATGAAAACTGTGTTCATGTGTACGTACGACCTACCATCTCCCTGAACGATGTAATTCATTTCTTATTACTACATTTTTTAGATTATAATAAATATGTATATGATGAATATATATGATATTTATATCTTTATTTACATTTTATAAATAATTAAATTATTATCTAAGTAATATGACTATGAATGAAAATTAAAAAACATGTTAAAAATAGCGATTATTACCCAAAATGTAATATTAACATTGAATTTTTAATAAATGGGTAATATAAATTACTAAATAAATAATATATAGAATTATATATATGAATATGGTTCTATTATTATATATAAAATTAAATTATATTTATTATATAAGATTTTTGAACAAGTATGATGAGAGTAAATACATTAGATAATGAGATGTCTAGCCTTAATTTAATTTCTATGAAACCTATGCCTTATTCACTACTTGTTTTTTTATGTGGTTGATATAATTACAATTAGTTTATTATAAAATTATTATCCTAATTTTTTTTATTTACACATTCATTTGATGATCTCAATTTCATGGGGTTTATGGTTCAAAAGTTACCAAATCTTAAGGTAATTTTTGTCTCAATTTTCCTTATTTGAGAAAAATGTTATGTTAGGCACCTATATTATTTTAAGAGGTGTATATACTAAAATTTGAAATTTTTTTTGATGAATATTTGAATTTGGTTTTATTTTAATATTATTCTAATGTGATTATATCATGTGGTTATGAGTCAATGTTACCAAAGTGGTAATCATTTATTGCTAAAATATCATCATTTATCGGAAATATTTATCATTACCCTTACATTAATGAAATATTATGTTCCATATCTCAATAACACTCATGAATCATATTATATATGTTAATTAATGATATATTCATGTATTGGTATCATTTTTCCACTTTTTGTAACTTAATATAAATATGAAGGTGTTTTTAATAAAATCAGATCTTATTTCCCTCTAGTCAAAAATATGTTTTATTCGAAAAAACATATTTTCAAAAATGATTATTAAAAATGATATTTTTAGATAATTTTAGGTGAAAATGGTTTTAAATTTATTTATTTTTTTCAAAGAATCCTTATAGTTTTTAAAACTATTTTCAATGAATTTTGTTCTAAAAATGTTTTTATGTTTTAAAAACACTTTTTCCAAAGAAGAATGAATATTTTCTTCATGAAATGTTTTTAAAAAGATATTTAAAAATTAGTTTCCATATAATATTTCATCTATTTATACTACTGATTCATTTGTAATAATATGATCTAAGGGTTCCATTCATATTCTTTTTCTGAATGGTTTATCTTCTGAAGGCATTATTTTTAGAAAACCAATTTCTCTTACAAGGGTTATATGTTTTTGAAACTGTTTTACCTTTAATGGGTAATATGCTAATGAAACATTCTTCTTTTCATGGTTTTTTCATTTAATAAATGATTATGATACCATTATCTTTTCCATAGGTTTTGATATGGTGGCATGTTTATGATACTCATTTCGTTTCATGGATTATCATATGATTTTTTATCAACTTGTGGGACATGTCTGTATGATTTTATTATGATATGGGTGAGACATATATTTACCACTAGTGAATTCGGTAAAGATTTATATCTCATGAGTTATAAATGGATTGAATGAGGAGTGAACTTGGGTCAAAGGACATTTTCCACTAAGATGGTGTTGGGAGTGAACCTTAACTACTAACTTGGTCATGGGAGTGAACCATGAAAACCAAGATGGTTTTGGAGTGAACCATTTTTAAAAATATGGCCTTGAAAATAATATTTTACTACTATGGAAATAATTTTATATGATTATGCATCTTCCACAATTCCATTTCTTATTCTAATTTTATGCTTCCAAGGCTTATGTTCTTCATTACCTATTCATTCATGTATTATAAAGGGAATTTCTTTTCCATGACTCTTGATTAGGATCTTTGATATGTATGGTATGATCTTATAATGCCTGAATGACCCGAAGGCCTTCATTTTTATTGATTTTTGATAACCCCCCCATTCAACAGATGAGGGGGAACCCTTACAAGGCCCATAGGCTTAGAGATTATATGGCCAGTAGGGTTAGGAGATTACATGACCCAAAGGTCTTAGGGAATTCAACCAGACTATCTACAAGGAACTGCCCCTCCCGAGCATCTGCATCATGATAGTAGCTCTCCACCTTCGAATGGTCATCTAGAATGGTTTCCCGTGCAAGAACAGGCTAGTCCCGATGGCATAACCATACCCTCTCATTCTAAAAAAATCCATTTGGCTCTTCTTTAGTGAGTTCACCTGAGATGAATCCTCTTTTAGGGGTGCTTCTTTTTTGTAGTGTGTCTGGGGAAACTTTGTAACATCCCGATTCCGATAGCCACCCAGAGGCTCCCCATACCCAGTTGGTCACATGGCCTCAAGCACATTTCCCCCAAATGCCAGAGGCTGCCGACTAGCAGCGAGGACCTTGGATGTGATAGTGGGGAAACTATGCCCTCATTGGTAGAGTACACACCGGAAGTAAACAAAGCAGACAATAGCGAAAACAGAAAATATCCAACAACAATAAATAGTGGAAGACTAAAACAATAAACAACTGGAGCACACATGTATATATGAAATGATGCATGATACATATGTCTAGTAAAGATTCCAAAAAAGTCACAATGATGAACACAATACTAATCCAAAGTAAAAAATAAAAGAAATCAAGAAACTCCTCAGCATCGCAAACCTCTTCATTGTCCCATGCTCTCCTTCTCCAAAGCAATAAAGTACTAGAAGTATAAGGGTGATTTCCCTAATCTGTAACTATAACAACATAGTCTGTTTGGGCCCAAAAGCATGACCCAAACAGGGTGGGAGACTAAATCCTAGTAGGCAACCACCCGAAGATCTATTCCTAATAGTCAGTGAGTATATAGCAGGTAATAGTACAGTAAGTAGTAAACAGTAACAGTAAACAACAGGCTGTAAGCAGTAAGCAGTAATAGGATGATATACAACAGTAATCAATCCACATAACAACAACCAACAAATGAGCAAACAACTAACCACAAAAGGAACCCCTATGGAAATTAATCGCAACCAACGCCTCTGGTCCTATACAAGAAGTACCAAAAACCCTCTGGGCAGTGCACTCAGCCTAACCCCTCTGGTTTGGTCATATGAAATTATAAGACTCTCTGGGGAAGCTCACTCGATCAATTCCCCTTTGTTTAGGGTTGTTAGGGACTCTCTATGGAAGATCACATGGTCTAACCCTCTTATAGTCCCAAGGTCAAGAAACTCTCAGAGGAAGCTCACTCGGTCAATTCCTCCTATAGTCTCAGGTCTATCAAAAACTCTATGAGAAATCTCACTCAATCAATTCCTTCTCTAGCCTGGAATGGTTTTAAAGAAATTCAAACAATGTAAAGACTCTCTGATGAAGCTCACTCGGTCTATGATCCTGTAGTATATAATATCCAAGACTCTCTGGGAAGCTCACTCGGTCTATCCCCTATAGTCTATAATGTCCAAGAATCTCTAAGGAAGCTCACTCGGTCTACCCTCCTATAGTCTATAATATCCAAGACTCTCTGGGAAGCTCACTCGGTCTATCCCCTGTAGTCTATAGCAGCAGGTTCTCATGGTCCCATGCCTGTCAGTGCATAATAATGCTATAAGGCCAAAGTAAACCTACATAGCTACTTTTCTAACCAATCTACAACATAACAATCATATCAAGAATCTCATTTCATCTGACAGTCTCAAGGCATGGAAAACATGTATAATGGCCCAAGGCTAACAAGACCCCAAGGTTCGTAAATAGGAAAAGGCATGGGAAAAACATCCAAGCACAACAATTATCCACAAACATGATCAAATTACCTCTACACAAGCATACAAGTATGGAAGGATAACAAAATGGGAAAAAAGGTAAACACGCAATACCCCGTTCATGGGTATTTGTGGAATTTTTACATAAAACTCACAGACTTATAAAGGTAAGGAACAAACCACCTATCTTAATGCTAGGAGATCAACATACTTTGACCATGAGGCTTGATTCTCTTTAGAACAATGTATATCAACAAAAATGACCAAAACGTTCAACCCACGATATCTCAAGAAAGAGGGGAAAACATGGAAAGAAACTCAAGAAGAAGGAATAACACACCGCTATAGTTCCAATGCAATCGACGATGGTCGATTCAGAAAATAGAAGGAGGCTCTGGGGCTTGGAGGGTGATCGTGGCCATACGGTTTGCTCTCGATCAAGGAACCTGGAGAAGAAGGTGCTTTCATCGATTAGGCGTGACCCCGGTCCGTCTAATGAAAAAAATAAACTACACGGCGTGTCTTATGGGGTACATGGCATGTACTTGGTCTTTCCGTTCTCTGATTTAAGTGGCCTCCTCATCGCCCATACACACCGTGTGTGTGGCCCAGACACGGCCAGCACACGGCCTGGCGCTGCATCGAAGTACACGGCATGTACTTATAAAGTACACGATGTGTACTTCGAAAATTTCAAGATTTCCTCTTTTTCTCAAAAACATCTAGAAAAGGAAAAACATACTGAAACGAAGATCTGGGTTCTTACAAACTTCCCCCCTTAAAGAAATTCTTCCCTGAATTTCCCTAGCGAGGCGTAGAAGAAGAAACCCCAAATAGCTCTGGCCACTGCGATCGTACATTGGCCTCCCCCTCCTAGGTCTCGTCCTGTAGTCGCCCATGATTCCATAGAACCCATACTAGAGAAACAAAACGGCCACTGAGAACCATCATACTGCGATCAAAAATCCATATAGGATGCTCCTCAAACAACGTATCCTCTTCAAGTTCAACCTCCTCGGGTTGAAAGACATGAGATGGGACTGAAAAGTAACATCAGAGCTGAGAAACATGGAAGACATCGTGTATAGCCCTGTACCTCTGAGGTAATGGAAACTGATAGGCAACCAACCAAACTCTCTCCAACACCTCAAATGACATGACGTACTATGGTGAAAGCTTACCCTATCTTTGAATCCTCTAGTTTCCCAACCTTAGTGCGACTCGTAGGAAAACCTGATCCCCAACCTTGAACTCCAGAGGTCATCTCCGCTGATCAGCATAAGACTTCTACCAAGACTGTGCTGTAGCCATCCTCTTCCAAATCAACTCTATCTGCTCTGAGGTCTCCTAAACAAGATGAGGTCCCAACAAAGATTCCTCTCCTACTTCCATCCAGCATAAAGGTGAGCGACATGGCCTACCATACAAAACCTCGTAAGGTTCCATCTGAATAGTCGCCTGAAAACTGTTGTTATAGGCAAACTCCACAAGAATAATATGCTTCTACCAAGAACCTCCAAAGTCTAGAATGCAAGCTCAGAGCATATCCTCAAGCACCTGGATCGTACGCTCGGACTGGCCATCTGGCTGGGGATGGTATGTTGTACTCAAAAGTACTTGTGTACCCAAAGACTTCTGAAGCCCCTGCCAGAACCGAGAAGTAAAGCGCACATCCCCATCTGAAACAATGGAGTGTTGAACTCCATAAAGACGTAAAATCTTTTGGATGTACAACTGCCCCAGCTCATCAACACAGAAGGTATCCTTGATCGGAAAGAAGTGAGCAACCTTCATAAGCCTGTTGACGACAACCCAAACAACATCACTCCCTCGAGGTGACCTTGGTAACCTGACCACGAAGTCTATCACGAAATAGTTCCACTTCCACTCAGTGATGGGTAACTGCAGCAAAAGCCCCATTGGTCGCTGATGCTCCACCTTCACCTGCTCACAAGTGGAACACCTCATGATGAACCCAACAACATCTCTCTTCATACCTGGAAACCAGTACTGGCGGTGTAGATCATGATACATCTTGGTGATTCCAGGATGAACTGCCCACACTAAAGAATGAAAATACCATATCATCTCCTCACGTATGTCTACTGGCACCCATATGCGTCCCTGGAAATTCAATATCTCATCCTCACCCAATTTACATCCAGGAAGAGGGTCCTCTCTAGACACACTCTTCCACAGGACTAGGCCTTCTGAGTCTGGTAGCTGCCTCATTCGTACTCGATCAAGAATAGTTGAGTTAACAGCTACAGAAGAAAGAAAAGTCTGCCCTTGTTTGTCATTCACCTCCAAATGAATCTCAAAGAATAGAGCCATAAGCTGTCACTCACTACTAGCCTCCTGAACTTCCTAAATCTGCGTTCTCCTTCTCAACGCATCACCCACTACGTTTCCCTTCCCAGGTGTGTAGGCAAGATCAAAGTCAAAGTACTGAAGATACTCGACCCAACTATGCTGTCTTAGATTCAGATCACGCTCAGTGAAGAGGTACTTGAGACTCTTGTGGTTGGGGAAAAGCACCAAGTGCTCTCCCAGAAGGTAATGTCTCGAACAACGTAATTCATGAACAACATCTTCCAAATCCAGATCGTGTTTCAAGTTGTATCTCTCATGTGGCCTCAACTGCCGAGACCCGTATGCAACGACCCCATCTCCCTGCATAAGCGCAGCTCCCAATCCAACACCTGAAGCATCATAGTAGACTGTATAGCTCTTGCCTGACTTTTGAAATACTAGTATCGGTGTTGACGTCAACCTCACCTTCAGCTCCTGAAAGGCTGACTCATAGGAATCTGACCATAAGAACTTCACACCTTTCTTGGTCAGACCTGTCCCCTATGTTGCAAGGCGTGAAAAGTCCTGTATGAAACGTCTATAGTATCCAGCCTGCCCTATAAAACTCTTCACCTTGAATAAATTCTTCGGATGCTCCGATTAAACTACACCTCTCACTTTATCTGGGTCTACTGATACTCCTATCTTTGAGATAATGTGACCCAAGAAGTGAATCTGATCCATCCAAAAGTGGCATTTCGAGAGCTTAGCATATAACTGATGCTCTCTTAGTGTACTCAAAACGATCTCAACATGGGTAGCATGGTTGTGTTGAGTGTGAGAGTACACCAAGATATCGTCCATGAAAACCACCACGAAAGTGTCCAAATATGGGTGGAACACTCGGTTCATCAGTGCCATAAAAAATGATGGCGCGTTCATGAGATCGAACGGCATGACCGTATACTTGTATAGACAATACCTGCTCTTGAAGGATGTAAGTGATATATATGATGGTCTAATGCGCAAATGATGATATCCAGACCTCAAATAAATCTTCGAGAACACCTGGGCTCCCGAAGCTGATCAAAGAGGTCATCGATCCTCGGCAAGGGATATCGGTTCTTGACCGTCAAATGGTTCAGCTTCTGATAATCCACGCAAAGCCTAAGGGTGTCATCTGGCTTCTTCACAAACAGGACAGGTGAATCCTAAGGAGAAGTGATGGGTCAGATGAAACCCTTTTCCTGCAGCTCTTCCAATTGCTTATCGAGCTCCGGAAACTCAGGTGTAGCCATCATATAAGGAGGAATGGACACTAGTGCTACTCCTGGAACGAGTTCAATCGAGAAGTATACCTCACGCTACGAAGGAAAACCTAAAAATTCCTCTAGAAAGACATCCCTGAAATGATCCACCATTGGAGGAAAGTCTAACTATGAAGTCCCCGGGTTATCCAGATAAAGACTAGAAATCTGGACTGTAACTCCTATTAGCCCATGATGCTCTGGTCTAGATCTACCCGCTTGGACATCCCACTCAACTCTATGAAGAAGGGAACCACCCTATGGTGATACGAAACTCACCCTATGGTGATTGCAATTGAATAATGACTGGAAGGGAACTAACCAATCCAAACCAAGAATGAAATCACAGCCTGTAATCTCTAGGACATAGAGGTCCCATAAGAAGTTACACCTTGCAACCTCACGAGGGAACTCTCTGCATTGACGTACGCTAGATGTCCTCGTTCCCAATGGTGTATCAAGATTCAACATGTTGGCAGATGAAAATATATGGAGCCAAAGGCTCTCCACAACAGCAAAAAAGATTAAACTATAAGAGCACCAGTTTCTAAAAGAGATGAAGATAAAACCGAGGCTACTAAGATCGTACATCGAACTGTAGAAGGGTCGGGATCCTGCTCCTGATAGGTCTGCTCCACAGTGAAAGTATAGCCTGTACCATGGCCCTGCGCCCCTAGTTGACCACTCTAAGATGATCCACTCTACTTTATCTGGTTACTTGGTGACTGACAACCATGGTTGTGACCTCCACCTCGGCCCGAATGGCCGGAAGAACTTCATTTCCCACACCGGTCAGAAATTGGCGATACATCTCCTGTACGCGGGGTCATAGAAGAACCCCTACCACCAGCTTTAGGTTAGAATATCTGACAAAAATGCTGAAGATAGCCCATTTTAACGCAAGATCGGCACTCCATCGGGTCTCTCTGGCACTGAGGCCTAGTATGCCCACTCCGACCACACTGGTATCATACAACCTGGCTTCCCAAAGATACATTCCGCCTACCTTGATCTCCTCAAGTAGACTCCTTGTGGTGCTTCCTGCTATCAGTAGAAGGAACACTGACTATGGATGTCGAACCACCCTGGCTCACTGCTCCAGAATCCCTCAGATTGCACTCAGTGATCAGCGTCTAGTTGATGATATAGGATATCGAAGTCAACCTGAAGATATTTTACTTGGGAACGAATCTCCTTCCTGAGACCATACTCAAACTTCATAGCAAGGAACAACTCATCACCTGTAGGAATCAGCGTGAAACGATACATCTCAGAAAAGTGAGATGAGTACTCCATAACAGAAAGAGTACCCTACTCGAGACTTATAAACTCCCGGGCTCGGTCAACCATCAAGGTATCTGGATAGAAGAAATCGTAGAAGATGCGTTGAAACTCATCCCAAGTCATAATCTGCTGGCACCCTGACTGCAAGACACCTCCCACCACCTCTTGGCGGTGTCTCAAAGCATATAAGTAGCCAGCTTTACCATTTTCTCTAAAGGTATCTACAGGGGCTCACATATATTCAACGTGGCCTCTAACCGCGAATCTGTAGCCTGGGGTCCTCCATACCCTGAGAAAGTAGGAGGATGCTGCTGCTGGAAAACCCGCGTCAAATCAGCCATCGACGGGGCAGGAGGCGGCGCTCCCTGAAAGGTCTCCATCATCCTCAGGAATTCCTCCCTGAACTGCGCATCGACACCTACAACAGGTATAATTTTTGGTGCCAAGGCTGGAACATCCGGTAGATCTGCAGGAGGTCCCTGATCAACCATATCCGGTGTCTGATCACCGTTTGGAAGCTGACGTACAATCAGAGGACATCTCGGTGGTATAGATCTGAAAGAACAAAAGCACACCTCAGATCTGGAATTATCAAGGACAAAGAACACAAGAGTACAAAATGGGAACAGGAGGGAGAAACACTCAAGGTTTTCAAAACACGACTACATGAAGTGTATAAAAATCTACAAGGCGTGTTCTCCTAAGCCATTCACATGGGCGTGTACTTCTTCCACCACTGGTCGTGTAACACCCCAACCTAAATGGCGTGTTATTCCCATATATGGCATACACATAAACCCTATTCCCCTTCTCGAGTCTCCTTACATGGCTATCCCACATGGTCCTCTTAACCCCAGATCACACAGAGTGTTCACTAAGGACACGACGTGTACTAGACAAGGTTTCGGTGACCCATGTTGTTAGTTACACGACCGACAACACGACTGACCTTTACACGACATGTTCCGAACAAACACAACATTTATAGGATAGATAACGCCATCTCGTGTTGTTCGTGACATGGCCGAGAACCTAGATCAAGGCTACACGGCATGTTCATACCAAACACAGCATGTACTACACGACCATCCCCGACCCGTGTTGTTAGTGACATGGCCGGGTACCTAGAACAAGGCTACATGATGTGTTCATACAAAACAAGGCATGTAATACACGAGCTTCCCCAACCCGTGTTGTTAGTGACACGGTTGGGTACCTAGAACAAGGATACACAGCGTGTTCATACCAAACATGGCGTGTACTACACGAGCTTCCTCGACTCGTGTTGTTAGTGACATGGTTTAAAACTACATGGAATGTAGTCAAGTACACGCCGTGTAATCTGGGTTTTTTTTTCTGGGTAGTAGCTCAGAAAATGCACCGAATCCCAGAAAACACTAAAAAACAAACATAGAGGTGCCAAATTCCGATCCGTGAGGGCCCATACACCCCTCGAATCCAAGATTGGCATCTCATACAAGTCATATACATGAGAAAAAAGTCAACAATCCACCATGTTTTGATTCATGAGGGCTCATAACACCTCAAGAACCAAAATTTGGAATTCATTTAAGCAAGGTACAATACAAAAAATTTCTCTATCAAACTGTAGGGATTTTATCATGGCATCTATCACAACAACATTCATAATCTATACAACGTCTATCACAACAACATGAAATCACTAATGCACCCTAGATGGTGTGGAAAGAATGTATGGCTTTTGATTTATAACAAGTGCCTATATGATGCATGAGATGGAATACCCTCATCTTATCGGGTTGCGACAGAAATAGAATTGCAGTAGTGACAACAATAACAACACAAGGCATGTGAATCACTCTAGGTGAAATCATATCAACTGTAAAATCTCAAAACCAGAAAACTGCAATAAACGAGGTGTATTGTCTTTTCCCTGAACACAGTTTAGCTACCCCCGAGCACAGCTTATTACCAAGTACTGAATCCGTCATATCTCTGGATAAAGGCTCCAAAAAGTAAATCAAGATAAAAGAACTTGCCTCTGATACCACTTTGTAACGTCCCGGTTCCAGAAGCCACCCAGAGGTGCCCTGTACCCGATTGGTCACATGGCCTCAAGAACATTTCCCCAAATGCTAGAGGCTGCCGTCTAGCAGTGAGGGTCTTGGGTGTGATAATGGGGAAAATATGCCCTCATTGGCAGAGTACACAGTTGAAGTAAACAAATAAGACAATAGCAGAAGCAGTAAATATCCAACAAAAATAAACAGTGGAAGACTAAAACAATAAACAACTGGAGCACACATGTATATATGAAATTATGCACGATACATATGTCTAGGAAAGCATCCAAACAAGTCACAATGCTGAACACAATACTAATCCAAAGTACAAAAGAAAAGTTAACAAGAAACTCCTCAGCATCGGAAGCCTCATCTTGGTCTCATGCTCTCCTACTCCAAAGCAATCAAGTACCAGAAGTCGAAGGGCGCTTCCCCTTATCTATAACTGCAACAACATAGTCTGTTTGGGCCCAAAAGCATGACCCAAATAGGGTGTGAGAGTAAATACCAGTAGGCAACCACCCGAAGATATGTGCCTAACAGTCAGTGAGTATATGGGAGGTAATAGTACAGTAAGCAGTAAAAAGTAATAGTAAACAATAGGCAGTAAGCTGTATGTAGTAAAATGATGATATACAATAGTAATCAATCCATAGAACAACAAGCAGCAGAGAATAAAACAACAAACCACAACTAGAACCACTCTGGGAAGTACTCGCAACCAACCCCTCTGGTCATATCCAAGAAGTACCAACAACCCTCTCGGCAGTGCACTCAGTCTAACCCCTCTGTTTTGTTCATACGAAATTATAAGACTCTCTAGGAAAGCTCGCTCAGTCAATTCCCCTTATAGTCTAGGTTAGTCAGGGATTCTCTAAGGATGATCATGTGGTCTAACCCTCTTATAGCCCCAAGGTCTAGAAACTCTCTGAGGAAGCTCACTCGGTCAATTCCTCCTATAGTATCTGGTCTATCATAGACTCTCTAAGGAAGCTCACTCATTCAATTCCACCTCTAGCATGGAAAGGTTTTAAATAAATTCAAACAAATTAAAGACTCTCCGAGGAAGCTCACTTGGTCTACCCTCCTGTAGTCTATATTATATAATACTCTCTGGGAAGCTCACTTGGTCTATCCCATGTAGTCTATAGCACCAGGATCTCATGGTCCCATGCCAGTCAGTGCATAATAATGTTATAAGGCCAAAGTACACCTACAGAGAAACTTGGCTAACTGGTCTACAACATAACAAGCATATCAAGATTCTCATTTAATCCGACAGTCACAAGGCATGGAAAACAGGTATAATGGATCAAGGATAACAGGACCCCAAGGATCGTAAATAGAACAAGGAATGGGGAAAACATCCAAGAAAACCAGTTATCCACAAACATGACCAAATTACATCTACACAAGCATACAATAATGGCAGGATAACAATAGGGAAAAAAGGTAAACATGCAATACCCCGTTCATGGGTATTGGTGGAATTTGCACATAAAACTCAATGAAATCTAAATGTAAGGCACAAACCACCTACCTTAATGCTAGAATATCAATATACTTTGACCACGAGGCTTTAATCTCCTTATAATGGCGTAGATCTATGAAAACGCACAAAAGGATCAACCCATGATATCTCGAGAAAGAGGTGAAAGAATGTAAAGAAACTCAAGAAGAAGGAAGATCTCACCACTGCGATTCCAACGCAATCGACGACGGTCGATTCGGAAAATAGACAGAGGCTCGGGGGCTCGGAGGGTGTCGCAGCTGTACGGGTTTCTCTCAGTCGAGGAACCTGGAGAATAAGGTGTTTTTATTGATTAGGCGTGACCTCGGTCCATTTAATGAAAAAAAGAAACAACACGACATGTACTTCTGGGGTACATGGCGTGTACTTGGTCTTTCTGTACTCCACTTTAAGCAGCCTCCTCATTGCCCCTACAAACCGTGTGTGTGGCCCGGACACAGCCAGCACATAGCATGGCGCTGCATCAGAGTATACGACGTGTGCTTATAAAGGACACGACGTGTCTGTCAAAAATTCCCAGATTTTCCTCTTTTCTAAAAAACAACCAAAAAAGGAAAACATACCTGAAATGAAGATCCGGGTTCTTACAAACTGCATGTGGACTGAAGGCCTTAAGGTGGCCTTAATGCCTTAAAGGTGGCTTGAAATCCCTACTGACCCGAAGGCCCGAGTGGCCTGAAAGCCTTAAGGACTCTAAGCCCAAACCGATGGCCCAAGGTGAATAAGAAGTTTGAATGTCTTGGAGAACCTTGTGGGTGATAATGTGGCTCACTTCTGTACCATTTTTTATGTTTCCATGTTTCCAAAGGCACTAAACTAATATGGTATTTTGGATTCTGTTTGTGTAATGTACTAAATGTTTTAAAAAAGTGATGTAATGTTTATGTATGATAGTAGAATGTATATATATTTGTTATAAAATAAAAGTTTAAGTTTACCTTTGGAAACCGGGATAATAAAACCTTAGTGAGAACCCTTAGGAAATTCATATGGATAAGTCTAAGGATATGGGAAAGTATAGGAAATCATACTTTAATTTTGTTAAATGATAGAGTGAGTAGTTTCCTTGAAATACAACCAAGTATGGATAATACAAGTGGATGTGGCTATTAAATAGATGTACATAGGGGTGAAAACCCTGAAAAACCATATTGATCTAGACTCGGTTGGGAACGGGTTCACGACAATGGGACTTACTGCACAACTAGTTTGACACTATTAGGGGATATTCTATGGGATTTCAAAAACTCTTTATGAACCATCATGAATGATTTAAATATAATTCGATATGAATGAACTAGGATAAACCTAAGGTGTCATATTTTTAAAAAGGTGTAATAATTTATACATTATATAAGTTTTTTTTCATGATTATATGGTTTATCACAATGGGGATTATTTCTTACACTATGATTTGTAGTTTTAGTAAATGGCTAGAACCCAAAAGAACCATGTTAATGTACATTGAAATGTTCAATGTAATGATTTTTCTTCTAAGCAGCCAAATATTATGGGATATGGAATGAAAAAACTCATTGCTATACTCACATGTCTTTCTCAAGCTATGGACCATTCTAAACATCCAAATGAGCAAAGGAGGGAACAATGTTATGCTGATTCCTTCACAAGGAAACATGTACCTTCTTTCATTCGTTCTTTTGATTCACTAGTTTATGAACAATGGATTAGTACCACTGAAAAGATATTTTTTATTCTATAATGTTTGGAAAATGAGAAAGTTATTCTAGTAGTTTATCATTTAGAAGGTGAAGTATATAAGTGGTCGACTCTACTCATAAATATAAGGGAATATGATGATATTTAATCCATATATTGGGATGAGTTCAAGAAATTATTTTTCAATTAGTACTTTCTTTTTTTTTTCTATATAAAAATGTGGGGAAATAGTTATTTGAGTTAAATAAAAGGGATGATGAATCTAATGGTTCATATGAGGATAACTTTATAAGAATTGTGAGGTAAGATTTGGAAATTATCATCATACATGAAAGTAAGGTTGACCAATTTTTTAGTGTCTTAAATCCATGTTTCATAAGGGAATTATCCATAATATACATTAGTAGCTAAGAAGATATTGTGTGTTTTTCAATCAAGGTTTAAATAGAGGTTGGAGTTACATATCAATCGCATGGTTTTGACAAGAAAATGAATATGTGGTTCAAAGGAAAATAAAAAAACCATGGCGAGAAATAATGATATTTACTTTAGTCTCTATGTGTGGTAAGAATCATTGATAAAATTGACACAAGGGTTCTAATTTTTTTTAAGTGTATATGGTAAGTTAATCAAGAATTTTATTGTCAAAGTGATGGTATGAAGTTAACTAACAATGTGAATGGAGAGAAAGCTACACAAAATTCATCTCCCCCACATCACTGTTTCAAGTGTAATGAGGATTAGAATTATGTTAACCAATGACCAAATAAAAATGTTAGTGATGATGATCAACATCAGTAACTAGTTAATCTGAGGGGAATTGATAAATATCATGAAATCACTATTTATGACAAGGTCATTGATAAAGATGTGGTCGAAGGTACTATTACCTTCCACTCTTTAACTTCCAATGTCTTATTTTATTATGTATCTACACACTATTTATTTTTTAATAGTTTTTCTAAAGGTATTTTGATTCTAATAAAATGATTATATGTGTAATAAGATGTGGAAAACCTTAATTTTTTTTATAATTTTATATCAAGTATATGATTCCTCTCCAATTGATGTTATTGGGAATGTGTTTCCTTAAAATATTTTCATTATTCCTCTAATTTAATTTGATATCATAGTTATCATGGATTTTAATTCTATGTATAAATACCACAATTTTTTTAAGTAAAGTTATCTTTGATATTTCAACCCATCCTATGATCTTCTGTCAATTTGATGATAAGTACGAACTTCTTATGGAGATTACATCCAGTGTATGGGTCTTAATTCTCATTCATAAGGGTTGTTTATCTCAAATGGGTTGGGATAAAATCATCATTAATGATATGACTACCATTCAAGAATATGTTGAATTTTTTTGGAAGTGTTTTGCATCCTTCCAAAAAAATGATAAGTCAAGTTCTCAACAGAAATCATACCTAGTTTCACACAAATTTCAATGAATCCATATAGAATGTCCATGTGTGACTTGTTATAATTGAAGAATAAAATCCAAGAAAACCTTGAAAAGGGGTTAATTATGCGAAGTGCTTCACAAAGGGGTGCACCAATTCTATTTTTTGAAAAATAAATATGGGTAAATGTAACTCTACATTGATTATCAGAAGTTAAAAAATATCAATATCCAGAACAAGTAACCACTTCCCCATATTGACTACATGTTTGATCAACTGTGTGGAGCACAATACTTTTCCAAGATTGACTTTTGTCCAAGATATGATCATTTTAGGGTCATTAAGGAGGATATACCAATTAATTAATTCCATAAAATGTATGTAATCTATTAATATATAGAGATATCTTTTGGTCTTACTAATTCCCCGGATGTCTTCATGGATTTTATGAATAGAGTCTTTAGTGACAACCTTGATCAATTTGTTGTAGTCTTTATAGATTATATTCTAGTCTTTTAAAATATATTGAAAGAGCATGAATACCACTTGATAATTGTACTAAATATCCGAATGAAGGTTAAAATTTTTGGAAAAATTACAATGTGTTACTTTTTTCTAAAAAAGGTTTCACTTTTATGTCATATAATCTAAAGAGAGGGTATAGAAGTAGATCCATCAAAAAAGGAGTATATTTAATGTTGGCCTAGACCAACCATGGTGATTGAGATATGTAGTTTTCTTGGTTTATTTTCATATTATCAATAGTTTTTAGGGAATTTATCCGGACTATGTAATCATCTAACCAAGTTAACTGAGAAGGGTTCCATGTTCCTTTAGACAGATGAATGTGAAAAAAAATTCATGTAACTGAAGAGTAGGTTATTCAGTGAAGAAGTTCTTACATTACCCTATACTGGAGAATGGCTTGTAATATATAATGATGCATCAAATAAGGTATTGGGATGTGTTATTATGCTTAATAAAATGGTTATAACCAATTAATAATGATAATTAATGATTCATGAGAAAAATTACCCAACTCAGGATTTAGAGTTAGCTGCAGTAATATTTTCATTAAAGTTATAGAGGCATTATATTTATGGAGAAAAGTGTGATATATATATACAAATCATAAATTTTTGAAGTATATATTCACATATAAGGAGTTAAAAATTCTCCAGAGAAGATATTTAGTGCTGATAATGTATTATGAATTCTCAATACTTTACGACACTAGGAAATATAACAAGGTGGATGATGCTTTGAGTCCAAAGGATCAACTAGATTATCTATGATAATGATCACAACAGATCCAATATTTTTGGATTTTAAAATGATGTACAGAGAAATCTTTAAGGAAGTGGAAAAATATTATCTTTCTCATCTAAATTTTCAACCCTCTATCTAAATGAATATTATTGAGGTGTGGATGGAATATGCAGAGCTACAAAAGATGTTTATAAATGTCCATGATCTTACCCTTGATTATGATATAATGATAGGGATCAAGAATATTTTATGTTTTTCTTACACACCAAATTTGAAGAAGGATCTATTAGTGGAATCTCATAGTTCATCATTATCTATACACCCTAGAAGTATGATGTTGTATATATAATTGAAATAATACTAATGGTATGATGGAATGAAGAGAGATATTTTAGATTTTGTATCTCGATGATTTGTATCCTAGTAGTTGAGGCTAAAATGAAAACGTCTAAGAGGATATTGAGTCCATTACCCATACCATAATGGAAATGGGAGAATGTCACATTGGATTTTTTCATTGGAATCTCCAAAACCTATAAATGGGATAATAATGTATGGGTGGTATTATATCACCTTACTAAGTCAACAAACATTATCTCTATTTGAGAATACATATTGTTGGATTTTTTTTACATGAGATACATTAAAGAAGTTGTAAGGTTTCATGGAGTACCAAATTGTATAATATCATATCAAGATTCTAGGTTTAGCTCAATGATCTAGAAAAAATTTCAGCATAACCTTTATATATATTTTAATTTCATTAATTCTTATCATCTTTAGAAGTATGTATTTTCTGAATGAACAATTAAAAATATAGATGTTATATTGAGATATTGTTCTTTGGTTTTCAAAGGAGGTTTGGAGGAAAAATTCCGTTAATTTAGTGATCTTATAAGAATAATTTTCACTCATGAATTCATCTGGATCAATATGAAGCCATATATAGAAAGAAATTTAGAGCTCTAAAATTCAAAAATGATGTTGTATAAGGAAAGCTATTGGGGCCTGAGATTCTGAAATAAATGACAGAGAAGGTTAGAACAATTTGGTAGCATATCAAGGAAGATCAAACTTAGAAGAAAAGTTATGATAATAACCATCTATGTGATATATAATTCTAAGTTGGTGGGAAGGTAATTCAATGAATTTCACCCTGGAATAAGGTTACGAGATTATGGAAGAATGGAAAAACTAATCCTTAATTATATCATCCCATTCGAATTTATTGATCATATCTTGAAAATAGTCACTCAATTTTTACTTACACAAAACCTCTCTCAACTCTATAGTGTGTTCCATATATCATTCCCGAGGAAGTACATGCTCAACACTACTTGTACTGAAATTAGTGGTCATACCACTAAAGCATGATCATTCATATGAAGAGAAAAAAATTGAAATTATGGATCAAACAAAGAAAGTTCTAAAAAACAAGACCACTCAACTAGTAAATATTATGGGAAGAAATATCCATTTAGGGTAAGCTATATGGGAACTTGGGTATATTATGAGGAAAACCTATCCTTAATTGTTTGTATCAGAATGACGAATTTTGACGGTGAAATTCATTTTTGGACCGGAGAATGTAACACCTTGAGATTTTATGAACATTTTTTCAAATAAATTAAATTTATATAATATCTTGAGTTTTATGATACAACATTTTGAACTTTATTTATACACTAGAACAAGATAATATTGTGTTATATTAAATAACATCTTAGCTTGTGTTACACATAATAATATGTTTCTACAAAACAACATATTATTATTATTATTATTATTATTATTATTATTATTTACGTGATACAATTATAACCTATCCATTAAAAATAGTAATATGAATAGTAATAACTAATATTTAAATATTATTTATAATTGTTTCATATAAATAAAACATATTGGTAATGCAATATATAATTTCCTATAATGTCTTTTTGTCTTTGAGAAATACTATTTTCTCTAAAGAACTACTTTTTAAGTCCTTATTTAAACAATATGAAAATTATTTTTAAAAACTTTTAGAGTTTTAATTTTATAAAATAAAATTAGTTTCTAAATTTTTAATGTTAAAAATATCTTTGAGTGATTTATTGATATTTTTTTTAAAAGTTTCATTTATGGACGTATAGTGAAAAATACAGAATTTTAATTGAAAACTGTTTTATTGTCTAATTTATTTATATAGTAATATTGTATTTAAATTTTTTAAGTATTATTAGATCAATTATACATAAACTAATACAATATTTTTCATTATAACCAATTTTAAATTGAAATTGTATATAAAAATATTTCAATCTTTTGAACTTTAAACTTCTAAAAATCATCGTCTTATCTCATATGTGGGATTAATTTTAAAATTATTTTGTACCACTTTTGTGTTTATAATTTAAAAACATTGTTTAAATATTTTTATAAAACATAATTTAAAATTTATAATAATTTCAACATATTTTTTGACAAAAAATATTAGTGAAAGTAATTAAAATTAATTACAACGATTGGGGTAAAAACAAGTTGACTTAGTGGTTAAACAGTAATCTTAAGAAGATAAATGAACCAGAAACATGTTGATAAAAAATTGTTTTACATTTAATGAACATATAATCCATTTATAATAATATTGAACATTACTTGAGGAACATTATGTATGGGAGACCTCTCAATAGTGTTTCCATTTTTATATTTACATGAATTCCACTCCACCTCCACTATAAATGGGAACTCTCCCAACTAACAACGTCACTCCTATCAAGTCATTTTTATCTACCAAAAACTGCCCAAATCACCTCCCAAAGTAACTACCTTAAATCTAGATTCCTCACTTTGGGCATAAATCCAACTAATTAATCCATTTGGTGAAAACCAAAAAACGTTACTCAAAGAAGAGGTAACATCCTTCCACAAGCAATTTTGTTTTATTTCATTCTCCACCCCTCTATTGTTACTATATAAATATTATATAATATAAAAAATATACCCAATATAATTATATTTTTTATGTTGTTATTTGAATCTACACTCACACACACTTCCATCATATAGGATATGTAGTCATCATTCGTATGTACTGCGGACTACTGCCTCACGAACCAATGCTGTTTGTTCTTCCATTACCACAATTCAAGTTTGGTAATAGTTAAATAATTACTATTTTTATATTTTATATATGATATTTATGAAATATTTGGGCTTTTATAATTAATATATAACACATACCTTCATGATTTATTTTTTTTTGGAAAATACGATAACTTCGTTTGTGGACGTGTGGGGAACTGCCTCCTCCAAGCAATGTCATACATTCACACTTTGCATGGAATGAATAAAGGATGTTTTTAATATAGATATTTGATATATATTAAATAATAATGACAATATAATGATAATATATATGTATATATGTATATTTCATTTACTATAATTTATTTCAAAAATATGAAGTAATAATGAAAACAACATTGATGTGTTCGTACGGTCTACTATCTCAATGAACAGTGTAAATCATTTACTATTAATATATTTTTTAGATTATTATAAATATGTATATAATGAATAGATATTATATTTATATCATTTTTTAGTTTTTAAATGATTAAATCATGATCAACATAAGTTGATTAAGAATGAAAAGTCAAAACAATGGCGAAAAATAATGTCGTTATTACCCGAAACGTTACGTTAACATGGAATTGTTAATAAAAGGTAATATAAACTCATAATTAAATCATATATGTAATTATATATATGAATATGGTTCAGATATATATTTAAAAAAACTTATATTTATTATATAGGAGGTTTGAATAAATATGACGAGAGTTAAGACATATGGTAAGGGGATTTCAAGTCTCACTTTTATTTCAACAAGACATATACCTTATTCACCACCAATTTATTTTGTGTGGTGTATATAATTTCAATTATTTTATTATATGATAATTATAATTAAATTTAATGGTATTTACATTTCAATTTTTTGTCTCAATTTCAGCAGGTTTTTGGTTCCAAAGATACCAAATGATAAGTTGTTTTTTTGTCTCAATTTTCCTTTTTTTGAGACACATGTTGTCTTGTACACCTACACTATTTTATGAGGTGCATATAACGAAATGTGACATGTTGTATCATGAATTTAATTATTTCATGATATTTTAATCATCTTGTAACTTTATTCTCTCATCTGTATTATGAGTCAAAGTTACAAAAGTGGTAATAGTTTATTTTTACAATTTCATCGTTTATCGATATTGTTTATTATTTTGATTTGATTGATGAAATATTATGAAACCTGTCTCAAGAACACTTTTAAAATTTATTCTACATTTTTTATTCATTATATATTCATATTTTGGTATCATTTTATAACTCTTTAGTAATTAATTCAATTAAGAAACTATTTTTAATAAAATCTAATCTTATATCTCTCTTTGGTTAGAAATATTTTTATTCAAAAACCTTGTTACCAAAAATGTTTTCAAAAATGTTTCTAAAAATGATATTATAATATAATTTTTAAGGAAAAATAATTTTATAATTGTTTTAGGATTTTGAAATATTTATTATATGTTTTAAAAGTTTCTTTCAAAGAGAACATTTTCATAATTGTTTTATGTTTAAAAAAGTGTTTTTAAATAATAAAGGATAATTTCTTAGAAAATTATTTGAATAAGTTGTTTAAATATTATTTTCCATATAATATTACATTTATTGGTGTTACTCATTCATTTTCGAGAATATTACCCAAGTGTTCTATTCATATTCTTTCTATAAATGGTTTATGGTTTTATGGAATGATATTTGTGAAACTCATTTTTCTTTCACAGGTTATATGTTCAGAAATTCAATTTATCTTTTGGGGGTTATATGCTTATGAAACCCACTTATTTTAATGAGTTATGATTTTATGAAATGATTATGAAACCTATCTATTTTACACATGTTTTGATATGATGGCATGTTTATGATACCCATTTGATTTTAAGGGTTATGATATTATTTTTTATCATGTTATGAAACACATACATTTGATTTCATTATGAGATGAGTGAGACCTATATCTCCATCTAATTAATCCTGTAATGTTTTATATATCATAATATAGTCATGGCTATAATAGGGAGTGAAATCATTTCAGTAAATGAATTTTTTCATTAATATGGTATTGGGAGTGAACCTTGACTACTAAGATGGCCTTGTGGGTGGAACATGACTACAATTATGGTTTGGGTAGTGAACCTATTCTACTAAGTTGGTATTTGTATAAAACCATGACTACTATATAAATCATTTTTATGTGTATGTGTATGTCACAATTCAAATTATTACTTCAATGTTATGATTTCATGGATTATTCGCTTGATTCCCTTTTAATTAAAATCTTATAAACTTCTAATCGTTATTCCTTGAATCACAATTTATATATTCTATGTGGAGGGTATGATATTCTAATTCGAACATCATGTAATCATACCATTATTCTCAAGAATATCCTTACAAATATCTCTTATTTACCCTTACTAATCAGTAGTGACCACCCTTTCTTATGTTTATTTTCCATAGGTTATGAAGATATGTAATATGTATGAATTTTCTTATAAGGGTTCTAGTCTTGGAGAACCTAGTGGGAGATAATGTGGCTAACTTGTGTACCAGTGATTAAGTTTCTATGTTTCCAAACGTAACATTCTAATACCATATTTGGTAATTGGTTTGTGTACAGTATTAAAAGTTCTGTAAAATTGATGTAATGTATATGTATGAGAAGAAAGGGTCTCTATATGCATCCTCTTTTTACATCATTATTTTGGGGTGTTCTTCAGCATGATTTTTGTTATCAATTATGCCTTCAAAATTCATTCCATCATCATAAAGATGGTTAGATGCATCAGATGTTTTATAATTTGTAAGAAATGTTATGTTCATGTATTTTGGATTTTGGTGGATCGTGGGTGTAGTAATTTCCTATGGTTGATTTTTCTGGTAATTATAGTTATCACTCATCCATTGGAATGGTTATATTAAAATAATTATATAGGTGTTCTATTAGATCTACATTATGATATATATTGATTGAAGAGTAGATAGTTCATGTATTTTTTATGGCATAGAGAATGAATAAGAAGGTGAAAATAATTCCAGAGAGGATAATGGAGGAGTGGGACCATAAAAAATTCAGATTCATATTATAGGAATAGTCCTTTTGATTATTGTTTTAGATATCATGTGTTATTAAAGGTTTACCCTCATCATGGGTAATATAATACTATATGAGGTAGTAATATTTATTCACAATTTATTGGTCTCTGAATGATATTAGATCACATTGGCATGGTAGAGCATCTGTTAGACATGACTCTACAACTATATTGGTTTTGTGATAACTTCTATGTCTTACATATTTGAAAATATATTTATCATGACCCCCACATCATCAATTAGAGTTTCTTTTATATGGAGGTTGATGTTACATTCAGGTAGAATCTATTTTAGATTAAAGATCATATGATGAAGGTATGGTGTGGGTTATTCCTTACCTTGGTTCGTGTATTATTGAGATATGGTGACTAAGAGGAGAGTATGTGGGAATGTGAGTAACATATGCATGCCTAATATTATGATCTATTTTAACCTATTTTTTATGATATTGATATGCTTTATCAAGTACTAATTTTACTTATATTATTTAACTTTAGACTACATTTCGTTTTGGTGGTGGGTTTGTTGAAATTTG